>JAKELG010000001.1:1200000-1932681 GCA_021527035.1 Lactarius vividus
TATGGAGTTGTACACAGCACTTCAAAAAGTTGTCCTTTATGACAAATGAAGTAAAAGTGTTCAAGGGACTTCAATCCTGAACTCCTAGACTCTTGCACAGTTCTTATGTTGAGAACTTGCAAAGAACTCTCACACAAGTTCTTATGTTAAGAACTTGTTGAAACTTGACACACGCTCTCATCACCATCTACCACCTATTCTTATCTCCAGAATGGACTGCCTCGATCATGGAGGGATGTTGAGACGTCACCAATTGAAGTGTGATGTCTCGTGGGATATGATTGAGTCATTCCCTTCCTTATACGGTATCTGACCCTTATGGTTAGATTATGGACTTCCGGACTTGTACGGACCGGTTATTGTTTATCTTTATTTTGTAGTTCCTTATTAGGTTCTCCTTGTTCTTATTGTTAAGATACCGATCACATCCGCATTAGGCGGTCTTATTGTTCTCTGCCCTCCAATGGCGATTCTCCCTCTGGCGCACAGACCAGGTGTATTTTGTTTGGATCACCAGTGCACACGGACCATTATTATCTAAGCGTCCTGTATAAAAGGACTGCTGTTTTCGCCCTCACACTTCAGAGTTACTTCTACCTCTGAAGTGTAAGTGCCCCTTTGTACTCTAAGCCTCACTACCTTACTGACGCTACTATAGTGCTTTTGTCTCTTAGGTGTGTAGTGCTGCTAATAGAGTTACTTCTACCTCTGAAGTTGCTTTTGTCTCTTAGCCCCGCTCTTGCTTTTACTCGCTGTTAGTGCTGCCAGCTCAACATCTCAAACTGTGAGGTCAGAGCCAGAGTCCCGTTCCAGAGGTGGTCCCGAGTTCCATTCCCATCGTGAGGCAGTGGTTCCACAAGCGAGGCAAAAACCAGAGAAGCCGTCGACGCTGGTTTCGCGCGAGCGGTGATCGATGCCTTGCAAGTGTAATCAGTGTCGTTGGAGACATCATTCTGACCCAAGCTAGTGAAGTCGGCATGAAGTAAGTATATTTCTTCTCCCCCTCGAAGGGGGTGAGGATCGATGCACACGGCAGTGCCAACTTGTCGCAGGAAGTCGATTTCGGGGTTTGCCGTTGCGTGTTTGTTCTGGTTTGTTCTGTGGCGTTGTTCGACGGTCGCTGTTCGGCGAGACTTCAGCCTACGACCACTCCGTATCTTTCTGGGCATCTGCTGCCGTCGTACGTTGATCGTATATTTCAATCTAGTCTGTTGGCGTTGTGTTCTGATCGTGCGTCTTAGCCTGGTCCATTGGCGACGCTCTTGATACGTTCGCTCCGGGAGGGCGAATCGTCGTAAGTTGTTTTGGTCAGGTACGCGGATTCTCGGCGTATTCTTTGCAATGGTCGATAACCTCGTAAGGTTCATTACTTCAATCGTATCGCTCTTCAGGAATCGCCTCGATACGTCTGGTCCTAGATAGGCTGCGGTTTCTTTTGTCGGTCGGGGGTCCGTGTACTGCACGACTCTTTGATCCGTGTCTTCGGACTCATGCCTGTCACGGCCCCTGTCTTGCATATGCCGGGGGTGTTGGTCCTTTTGCCTTGGATCTTTCTGCGTTATCGGCGAGTCCTTCGTCTCATTCCATGGGTGTATTTTGACGTTTCCGAATGCCTGGAAATCTAGCGCCTCCTCCCGCATAGGCCATCTATACGTGTGTTTCAGTTCCGCCTCGCTAGTGTCGCTCATAGAGGGAAGGGAGACGTTCATCTGAATAGTGTCAGACGGCTGATCGTGCTGTTCGCGATCCTCGAATGCTTGTACCGTGAATGAGTCGTTTCGTGTAATTACGACCATACGTTCGTATGCCCTCGGCATTTCTCTGGTGAATTTCTGATTTTTGGAGCTGTTTCTTATAAATTGGGTGTCCGAAGCGATGTCGTTTGTCGATGCCTCCGAACTAACCTCGTCTGATCTTAGTGTCGGGGTGTAGCTCTGTGCGCTCATAGGTGTTGTCCGTGTAAGTATCGATCGACAAGCAATCGTGTCTCTCTGGGTCAGTCCGCCTCTTGTGGTCATCGTTCCGAGCTCTGACCGTGGTCTTCTATTTTCGAGGCATTTCGTAGTTCTTCCCGGGAAGTCATTGATCTCGGCGCTCGGGCCTGAACCTCCGAGCTGTCCCATCCGTATCGGAGGTCGATTCGTGAACGTTCGACCGACGTCTTTCGGGATGTGCGGGACTCATATGTCGCAAGACGTTTCACGTTGGTCGGTCTGTGATGTTGTTACCGTGGAGATAGTATCGCTTTCTGGTACGTCCCTCCGTCTCCAATTATCTGACGTAGAATCCGACTGATACCGAGGCGTTCTGACGGCGCGCGGAAAATGCTTCATAACTGCGCTGTTTATTCCAGCCTTCTGGCTGCTTTCATTCCGTAAAGCTTTATCATCCGCCCTGGTTGCGTCTCGAGTTGCATGTACGCCGACCGATTCTGTGGTTGTGCGACGACCGACAGGACTTTCCGCCTCTGAGAAGGTTCATAGATCTCGTTTTGTCTTAGGTACGCCCACCGGAACTGCGAGGGGGTCATGACTGCCGATCTGGATCGCGTTAATTGTATGTCCATCGTAGTCCTCGTCTCCGCTTAACAGGAGTGTCGAGATGACTTCCTGTCGTTCGTCATAGGGCAGATCCAATATCCATCGGCGCAGGTCTGCTATCGACGGTTCTTCGGGTATCTCCCGGTCCGTTGGACTGTCGTCAACGGTATTGTAACGTCTACCACGGACGTTTGCCTGACTTAGGCACTGTTGTGACGTGGGTTCCCTCGGGGGTGAAACCTGTGGTTGTCCGAGTGCTCGGGAAAGACTGCGGGATGAGGCCAATACGTGCCTGTGGAGTCTCTGTACGTATACAGCGTTTCTTCTATGGGGACGTTCGGGGGTGGACTCGGGACTTTGCGAATGTACTCCCAATCGAGGTTGTCGACAATATAGTAGCAGTGAGTGGGACGAGCAGTACGGGAGTTGAGATACTCGAATACGAGGTGACACGTGGTACCAGGGGGATAAGTCACGGTCGGCTGATCTACCATTCACAGAGGAAGATGGAGATAGGGTCACGGGGATCCCTCTTGGTCTCGAAGGGATATGCCGGAGCTAGTTCACTTAAGGGCGCTGCAAGCCCCTTAGCACAGGAGACGAGTAGAAGTGGTGGTATTCGAAGAAGACCAAGATGGGGATCCTGGTCCGTACTACCGTGAACTTAAATACAAGTAAGGAAGCCAGTTCTAGCTCCGCTCGAACTCGTAGGTAGCCAATAGCGTAAGTAGCGTACTCTAATAATAGAATGCGCAGTCCTCGTCGTAATCCGAAACACGTACAACAATAGGAGTCATCAGTCAGCATGGTAATCATCATCACGTACAACAATAGCGAGCATCAGTCAGCCAAACACGAGGCAGCGAGATCCGAAGTCCATGACGTATTACTGCTAACGTGCCGAGTCATCACGAACACGTCAGAGTTCACAACCGGTCCGGTCAGTCCGAGAACGAAACGTAACAGGTATTGACTTCTTGTCGTAGACCTAGCTTCTTGGGACAGTCATACGCGAGATGTCCTTGCGCCATGCACCGGAAGCATCGTCCCTCCTGCTGGCATCTTATCTTCTCATCCGATGTTCGTACTCTTAGCCACGCTGGCTTCGAGGAGGTCGTCTGGATCGAATCTACGTCCATCGGGATTGCTCTGTCTTGTCCCCTATAGTCCACTTCCATCGGTATTACATGGTCATTCCGGTTTTCCTCGATATTCGGGAAATCGACCGGTCCCTCTTGGGTTCGTGAGTCTTCTTCAAACAGGGTTCGTTCTCTGACTAGCCTCAGAGCTGTTCCTAAATCGGCATCCGTGAGCGCATTCGCGATCGTACGGAAGCGTTGCGATTCTTCTCGCGTTGCTTCTCTCCAGTCCGCCATTGTCCTGGGCATCGTAGGTCTCTTTAGACAGCTGATCAAAAGTCCCTTCTTAAGGCCGCGCTTAAAGAACTCTAAAGTTCCGCTAGCGTCTGCATCCCACCCCGCGACCGTGGCGAGATGATCGAACGTCGAGATATACGTGTCAACGTCGTCTTTTTTCATGGTAAGTGTCATAAGTTTTTGTTGAGCGTTCTGCTCGCTGAGGGTGTCTGTCCAGGCGTCCTTAAACGCAGTCTCGAACGTAATCCACAGGCGTTCGTCTGTTTCGGCGGTACGAGGTACGTGAGTCGTAACACTTTCATCCAGATCTCGACTGATCCTGTCTGCCCAGTCGTCTATGTCGGGCCCTCGTATGTAAGACAGCGCTAAGCTGACCCGGTAGAATGGTGAGATCATAAGTTCGTGATGACGATTGACCCTCCGGTACTGGTGGAATTCTCTTAGGAACTGTATGCTCTTCTGTCGGTCTCCAGCGAACACTACCGGAGCTTGTCCATGTAAGTCGCCAGTTTCCGGGAGTATAGCCATAGTCGTAGCAGATGCCATAGATGGTATTGGTGCTGAAACGTGGGGTGAGTTCGGGGGGTTCCTAGACTTTTCTTTTGTCGGGATATCTGACGTGTTTGTCAGTCTTGCTTGCGTGGCCACGTCAAGCGTAGGGGTCTGGTTGTATGGTTCCTAGGGTCTTTCTGTGATTCGTAGACGTGTTCCTCCTCTTGCAATACAACGGGTTGCTCAGGGTGTTCTTGCGTGCTGCGACGCGTTCGTTCGTAAGGTCGGTGGGGTCTTAGTTCGGGACGATGAGCAACGTCGATCGTGTTGACTCCAAGATGGCTCCGCGGAAGTACTAAGCTGACTTCGCTGTTCGTGCCGGTTCGTAGTTCTTAGTTCGTAGGTCTTAGGTTCAATACCGTGCACGGCGAGCACGGGTCCAAGTGAGAGTTTTAGAGTCCTAGTGTCTTAACCGCACAACGAGTACGGGTCCAGGTGATGGTCTCAGCTTTTGTTACGTTCCAGCCGGAACGCTCAGGATTTCAGCGGCGATAAGCTGGATGGGCTTAACGCGGCGACGGACGGCGCAGGGTAGAACTCGTGGCCGAGGGTTCGGGTGTAATACGTAGAGGAAGTCGACCTCAGAGGGATATCGATAGGGATGGGTCTTAGAACAGGGGATGACGACGGGCAAGGGAGTAACCTCGTTAAGGAAAATGGACGAGACGAGAGGGACGCGCTGTTCACTCAAGATGAGAGAAACTTGGCTGGGATTTCAAACGAAGCTGAGACAAAGTATCTACATACATACGATCCTCGTATTTATACTCGTACAGACTGTGATTTTCATAACTATTTTCTTGTGTGTCTAGAGGGACGCGTAAGTCCCATTGCTTTGCTGTCAGTGAGCGGTCTTTCCGAATTCTCTCCGTACCGTGTCATATGTCACGTGATCGTGACATTACCGAGTACAGTCCACGCCACCGTCACCCCTGTCGTCTACCCTCGCCCTTCACCAGCGAGGAGATCGTCCTCCTTCCCCCGGGTCATCCCCAGTTCCTTCGCCGACCCCCACTGTTTATTCCGAGAGCAACCAGCCCAACTATCTCAGAGACAACTACGTCCCGACCAGAGCGCCCACTCCAGCGGGCGACGAACAAGGCTATGTGCCCAGCCGACCCAACTCCCCGCCGGGACCCGACGAGGGCGGGGACCCGTACGACCCAGCGGAGCGCCTCGAAGCGCATCAATATCTACATTACGCCACCCATTGCACCACGACACACTCGGAAACCCCCCCGCTTTGCGGACCCACCGGGGAAGTTATCACACTACCGACGCCACATCCATCCGCGCTTTGCAGCGATTCGGAAGAGGAATCTGTGCAGGAGGCCGAGAGTCGTGCAGAGACGCCCCCTCCCAGGGGGTATCAGTTCAACAGGGGAGTCCATTACATTCCCTTTCAGATTCGAGATGCTCAGGAGCGTCTTTGGCCGGCCCGGTATACTCAGCTCATCCTCACCGCCGACCCCTTTGTCCTGGCCTTCCGAGCCAGGTGCAACCAGCAATACGGGAAGCCTGTCCACACTGTCCCCTACTACGACGAGCAGTCCTCTGCCCCCTCTTACACCAACGACGACCTCACGTTCCTGCTCTCCGACGCAGGACTAGTCGACTCGGTCGACCAGGCGCTTCTTCACATGAAGGATGCGACCCTCATGGCTGAGGTCCACCGCTACCATTGCATGACGCTCGGATGGCAGGGGCAGCAACACCGAGTGGCAGCGGAGCAGATGAAGCTGGAGCGCATAGAGATCGAGCGCAACAGGTGTGTTGCCCGACTCCAGCGAGCGCATGCAGTAGACCGCATCGAGAACGTCCGGGCCTCGCTTCACCGCGGACCCAAGGCAGATCAAGACGCGAGGGAGATCGCCCGCATCAGGGCCCTTCGCGAAGTAGGCACCAACCCGCTCGCCGTTCTGCATGGTCAAGCTGGGGCTTGACGCTGAAAAGGGGGTGATGTTACATTCTGGCCTCGGACTGTCCGGACCGGTTGTGGACTCTAACGTGTTCATGATGACTCGGCGCGTTAGTAGTAATACGTCATGGACTTCGGATCTTGTTGCCTCGTGTCTCGGCTGACTGATAGGTTTCATTGTTGTACGCGATGATGCTTATGCTCTCCCTTCCGACTTCTATTGTTGTACGATATTGGTATTACGTTGTGGATGACTGATCCCTAGGATAGTTGTACTAGGGTTTACGCTACTTACGCCATTGGCTACTTACGAGTTTGAGCGGAGCTAGAACTGGCTCCCTTACTTGTATTTAAGTTCATAGTAGTACGGACCAGGACCCCCATCTTGGTCTTCTTCCAATACCACATCCTCTACTCGCCTTCTGTGCTAGGGACTCGTGACGTCCCTAAGTGAGCTAGCTCCGGCATATCCCTCTGTGACCAAGAAGGGATCCCCGTGACCTCATCTCCATCTTCCTTCGTGAATGGTAGATCAGCCGACCGTACTTTACCCACCCGGTACTACATGTCACCTCGTCTTCGAATATCTCAACTCCCGCACGGCACGCCCGACTCACTGCTACTACATCATCGATAACCTCGATTGGGAGTACATCCGCAAAGTCCCTAGTCCGCCCCCGAACGTCCCCATTCAGGAGACGCTATACACCTATCGGGACTCTACAGGCATGTATTGGCCTCACCCTGCAGTCTTCCCCGAGCACTCGGACAATCACAGGTTTCACCCCCGAGGGAACCCACGTAACAACAGTGTCTAAGTCAGACAGACGTCCGTGGTAGACGTTACATAAGGCGATATATGGTCTCAAACAAGCCTCCCGCGCATGGAACTTGCAATTCCATGGAGTGCTCACTGCACTTGGCTTTAAGCAGACGTTTGCTGATGCTGGCGTATATGTGTTGCCTCAATGAGAGGGGTATGATCCACTCTTCGTTATTGTCTACATTGACGACATCACAATACTGGGTCCCTCATTGGATGGAATCAAGCGTCTTAAGTCAGGACTGTCTGAACGCTATGAAATGACAGATCTCGGGGAGATAGAGTCCTACCTTGGCATGCGCATTGTGCGTGACCGCTCCCTCAGACTCATTGAAATAGATCAGTCTGGCTACATCAAGGATGTCCTTGAACGCTTTGGCATGTCTGATGCCAATCCACACAATACACCCTTACCTGCTGGTGCTGAAGAGCACCTTGTTAAATATACTGGTCAGGCTACTGCTGCTGACATTACGCACTACCAGTCGTTAATTGGTAGTCTGCTGTACGTTCAGATTGGCACTAGGCTAGACATTGCATTCGCTGTGGCACATTTGGCGCAGTACGCAGCGAATCCTAGCCCCCAACATCTACGCCTTGCGCAGTATGTCCTGTCTTACCTAGTAGGAACTGTGGACATGCGCATTGTCTACAATGGCACCAGTGGCGATGGCCTTCATGGCTACACTGATTCCAGTCTGGCTGATCAGACTGATGATCGTCACTCAACCTCTGGTTATGTATTCCTATTAGCTAACGGTGCAATAAGCTGGTCTTCGCAAAAGCAAAAGACAGTGGCCCAAAACACTACGGAGGCGGAGTACATGGCCATGACCGACGTGGCCAATCAGGCTGCGTGGTATCAGAGTTTCCTCACGGAACTTGGGTACGAGGTCGATGACCCCATCCCACTGCATGGTGACAACAAGGGTGCCATTGATTTGGCTTTGAACCCTGTCACTGGGAGACGGTCTAAGCACATTGCCATACGGCATCATGTCATCAGGGAGTACATTGAAAAGGGGACCATCACCCTAATTCGAACCCCTACAGTAGAAATGGTTGCAGATGGCTTTACAAAGAGTCTAGCACGAGTACTACTGGAAAAACATAACAAAGACATGGGCTTGTGTCCTTAGATTGTAGATCACGGGGAGATGTTGATAAGTGACCTTTGCGCACTTAGCAGCTCTGGACAGACCGGACTTGCAGCATGGACTGCTTTAGATAAGATATATAGGACTTGTAGATTAGATATTATGATCTGTACAATTTCGGACTTCTCTGGACTTTACATTGTACTTTGCGTCTTTGTACTCTCCTTTGTTCTATCCTTATTATGATGTCACTATGATATCATCTTGGTCTGGATTTCTTTTGTTCTTATCGCCTTGTTCTCCTTTTGTATATTCCTCTTGTCCCATACTGAGAACAAATGCTCCTTGTAATACGTGACTCTGTGTTACCCTCCTTGTATCAGTGTCACTCTCTGTAAAGTATAAGTAGTGTAGCTTGTACGCTCCTGGTCCACATCAGTTCCTCACTGCTTGTGTGCCAGAACTATCTTTAGCTTCTTCTGCAAGACCTCCCTCTGCTGCTTCCAGCTGCTCAGTCTATCTCACCACAGTCTACTTTGTCACTGTGAGTATGCTGTCCATCTATGCTGTTCATCAAGACTCAAAGGTCAAGGAAACCAGGAGATTGAAGCTCAAAGGCCCAATGAGTTATAGAGGAGAAAGTGGTATTCAGAAGAAGACCAAGATGGCGTATCTCAGTCTTCCTAGTCCACTATTTATACATATAAAGAGGCAGCTTTAAAGCTCCTCTGTGAGTCCGATATCGTATAGCGTAAGTAGCTCGAACCCTACTACTGCTGTACTAGTAATGAGTAATACTAACAATCACATGCTAGTACTACTTGTGCTGACTGATGGTGAAGTCCGTGACTAATCTCTACTTACTACCGTAGTCACAACCGTGTAGTAAGCGTCCACTTCGTATCTCGTATCGTCTGTCCGTTACAGCTGACGTGTACAACTACATTGGCAGTGACTGAAGTTATGGCAACTTCAGGTCTAGCAGGGGGGTAATGTCACGATTTTCCTTTACTTCTCCTGGATGCCTTCATTCCTTGTCACTTATCTCCCTACCCCACCTTGATACGCCTCTATCTCCCTGTGTGCCCATCCATTTTCCATGATCTCTTCACCGCACGATACGTCTTTACACCTCCTTTCTTGTATATCAAAGTTCACAGTGCTCCAATCTCAGCTGACTCGCATATGACCCTGCACAATCACCCCTTTTTCTCATTATAGCTATGCTTTTGTTCTACTTTTACTCAGAACCCAAGTATCGCACCATGTGTTTGTCACGGACAAACACCCTGTACTAGTATATAAGTTGCACGCTACCTAGCTTGTATGGTAGACTTGACTTCTTGTGTAATACCACACCACTGTTACGGTGGGAGCTTCACGGACTCATATTACGATACGAGGATTGAAGTGGACACTTACTATACGGTTATGACTACGATAGTAAGCGAGTATTAGTCATGGACCATTTGTATCAGTCAGCACGAGTCGTACTAACATGTGATAGTTAGTATGACTCATTACTAGGATAGCTGTAGTAGGGTTCGAGCTACTTACGCTACGGGACAGTACTTAGAGAGGAGCTTTAAAGCTGCCTCTGAAATATGTATAAATAGTGGTTTGCGAAGACCAAGAAGAGCATCTTGGTCTTCTTCTCAATACCACTCTACTCCTCTTCTCTTGCTAAAGGCTTTCACGCCTTCTTGCCTTTAAGGGGGAGTCCCTGTCATAAAGTCTTGACCTTCGAGTCTAAGACCCTGGCCCTTTCGACACGACAAGTTGGAGTTGCCTTCGTACTATTTGGGCGTGCCCTTTGGTTCGCCTTGGTGGTATTCTACGGGATTCTCGAGACACTGTACACGTGTCGGTCACTAGCTAAGTCGTGAACGTCCCTATCCGAGTTCAAGTCGAACTAAACGCCGTGGTAGCGTTACATTAAGACCAAGATATAACCAATCGTGGCGTTCACAACAAGAGACCAGTGGAGGAATTTCCGACCCTACAGCCTTGAAACAAGAGGAGAACGATCAGTACCACGACGATTCCTAGGCGCAGCCAGGTGGAGAGAATACCGAGGAGACACCGGATATTTCGTAGACTTCCCAGGGGAAGCGATCAGATATCGCCCAGTTGAGTTCAACTACTCCAACTTCTGTTGGACAGAAGTTACGTGGAATCCGATAGATAATCGGTGGGACGTCGTCAGACCAGCAGGAAGAAACTACCGCTGCGACATTGACTCAAGAGAACTCCACGGAGACGACTGGGGATCACTAGACGGAGACAGTAGCAGCAGCGAAGAAGAAAGGGAGCAACCAAGAGAACAAGCTCCATCAGAATCAAGTCACGAAGAACACGCAGAAGAACACACAGCCACAGAAAGTGAGGCGCGACCAGGAACGGGAGACGACGCAAGCCTATTGGCACACATAGCTGAGTCTTTGCACATCACAGTACCAGAAGAAATTCACATTCGAAGCCCTATGGCTACAGTTACCGAAACACAAGCAATGGAAGAAGTGCAACGCATCAGAGAAGAGGCCGAAGCCATTCTCAACCCCATCAACCCAAATACCGGACACAGAATGACCGCAGACGACGCAGCGCTCTTTCGAGCAATAGGCCCAGATCACCCAGACCCACCAGAAGGACCGCCACCTCCACCAGGAGGATTGCCAGGCGGATTCCCGAGCCAAGGACCAACAGGAGGAGGATTCCCAGGAGGAGGAAGACCGCCAGGAGGAGAGCCTCCAGGACCACCAGGACCGCCAGGAGGAGGCATCCCCGCAGGAGGAGGTCATGGATCTGACAGGCTATCAGGTGAACCCCCGACCGTCTTTGACGGAGACCGCACTAAATACGAAGCATTCCTCACACAATGGCATGTCTACTGGGGGATGAATCTCGACGCTCCCATTATGCAAAACGAGTACAGACGATCGCTCCTCTTCCTGGGGTACGTCAAAGGAATCAACGTCAGCGAATGGACGCTATCCATTCTAGAATGGCTCAACCGAGAGGTACGACGAGGGGTAAGCCAATACTCCCAGACGTTATGGAATCATGTCGCAACGGAATTCGCCAAACGATTCTCCAACATACTCGAAGAGGAACAAGCGCAGGCCGAATTGCAGAAAGGAATCAAGATGACAGGAGAGGACATTGACACGTACGTGGTCAAGTTTGAGCAACTAGCCCGAAAAGCTCACTACAACCTAAACGACCGGCAAACGATCGACCGATTCACCGCGGGACTGCCACGAGCCCTATTCATGAAGGTCTACGAACTGGATGAACCGCATACCTTTGAAGACTGGAAAAGGTGCGCGCTGCGAAGGCAGAAACAGTATATACATATGAAAGCACGCCTCGACAACTTCAAGACGAAAACACCACCATCATCGGCGCAACCCCGATGGAGGGCACAAGTTCCGAACTGGGGCCCACCGCGGGGACCACCACCTCCTAGATACGATCCAAACGCCATGGACACCTCGGCCGATAGAACACGCGCACGAGTAGCAGAAGTTGGAGACGCGAACCGACCCTTTATCCCCAGACCACAACGAGGAGGATATGGAAGAGGAGGGGGCCCGCCACCTCGAGACATGAGGACAGTCATCTGTTATAACTGTAATCAGACGGGACACTTCTCACGAAACTGCCAACAGCCGTATCGTCGAGCTACCACCAGTCGAATGGCAGACACCGACTACTACACACAAGAAGAGCCACCCGCACAAGCCAGAGCAGCAAGCACGGCACCACCACAGCAAAGGGCTAAAGATTGGCTAGCCGGAGTAGCGGGGGAATCAGATGACGTAAAGGACCTCATCCTCCAAGAAATGTGGGGAAAAGAGGGTTTTCAGAACGCCTGAACCCATCGGCCTGGGTGAGGGCGGTTAACTGTAATTCTGTAATCATGACTCGCTACCGATCTCTTAGAATTCCAGTATCGATTCGCACGAATTACGCAATGGCCGACATCAGAACTTTAGTGGACTCCGGAGCCACGGACAATTTCATACGCCCCACATTCGCGAAAAGGATGGGCCTCGGGCTCCAAACATTGGAACACCCTAGGAAAATATGGAACATTGACAACACGGAAAACAAAGCGGGCAGTATCACTCACTTCGTAGACTTGGACGTACAAACTAATCAGCGACGACAAAAAATGCGATTTCTAGTTACCGACCTCGGAAACGAAGATCTCGTACTCGGTTACCCCTGGCTGGCCACCTACGAACCCACGATAAATTGGAGATACGCCACCATACACGAGAAAATGCTCCCCGTTGTTATTAGATCAATTAACCCCAACAAGGAAGATCATGTCATTGGAAGCATCCTCACAGAGGAAGAAAAGGAGAACGCGATGGCAGAACTAGAAGAAGAAAGCAACCTACGAACCACGGCCACGGAACTGGCCATCGAAGCTAAGCAGTTCCATGATAAAGTAGAACTTCCTCCGGCTTACCAACAATTCGCAAAAATCTTCAGCGAAGAAGCATCCAACCGGTTTCCACCTTCTCGACCATGGGACCACGCTATCGAATTTAAAGAAGGCACTCCATCGGCAATCGACTGCAAAGTCTACCCCATGACGCAAGAGGAGGACGGCAAGCTCAGGGAATTCCTAGACGAACAACTGAAGAAAGGGTATATCCGCCCGTCCAAATCCCCATACGCTTCATCCTTCTTCTTCATTAAGAAGAAGGACGGAAAACTGCGACCAGTACAAGACTACAGAAAGATCAACGCCGTCACCATCCGCAACCAGTATCCCCTTCCCCTCATCTCGGACCTTATCACGGACCTCAGCCAAGCACACACATACACGAAACTCGACGTCCGATGGGGGTACAACAACGTACGCATCAAAGAGGGAGACGAACATAAAGCGGCTTTCAAGACACGGTACGGTCTCTTTGAACCCACAGTCATGTACTTCGGACTCACCAACTCCCCGGCAACGTTTCAAACCATGATGAACACTATCTACCGAGACACGATCATCAAACACGAGGCCAAGGGAACGATCATACGCGTATACATGGATGACATAGGAATCGCAACTAGGGACCCAGCGGGACAAAAGGAACACGAAGAAGCAGTCCGCGACGTGTTACAGGTAGCTATGGAGCACGACCTCTACTTCAAGCTCGAAAAATGCCTTTTCAACAAGCCGCGAATGGATTACCTGGGGGTAATCCTTGAAAAGGGGGTAACACGCATGGACCCGGTAAAAATTTCCGGCATCAAGGACTGGCCTACGCCCACTAAGGTCCGTGACGTCCGGTCATTCTTGGGATTCTGCAATTTTTACCGACTCTTCATTCGCGGCTTCGCCACACACGCCAAACCACTTAACAAACTCACGAGAAAGGACACCGAGTGGAGATGGACGGACGAAGAAGACAGGGCATTCCGCAAACTCAAAGCCCTAGTCACGGAAGAACCAGTACTCGCACACCCAAAACTCGACGACCCATTCGAACTCGAGGTGGACGCCTCGGGGTTCGCAACTGGCGCAGTACTACTCCAGAAGAAAGAAGATGGCAAACGGCACCCACTCGGCTACTATTCGGCAACACTCAGCGAAGCGGAGCGGAACTACGATATATACGACCTAGAACTGCTAGCGATAGTCAAAGCACTACGTCACTGGAGACCCCTACTGGCAGGGTCACCTCACAAGATCAAGATTTACTCCGACCACATGAATCTCCAGTACTGGAAACTACCACAGAAGATCAGCCGAAGAGTCGCTAGGGAAGTATTGGAGCTCATGGAGTACAACTTTGAGATTCACCACATCCCAGGAAAGAAGAATGGCCGCGCAGACGCCCTATCCAGACGACCCGACTACGACCAAGGAGAACGAGACAATGAAGACGTGATTGTATTACCGGAAGACGTATTCGCACGGACAACCACGGTACAAGCGGAACAGGACCCTCCACAAACCGAGATCATACTACGGTACTGGGTAGATCCCCAACAGTTGAAACTCGTAAACGGAGCATGGTACAGGCAAGGGAAGTACGTTATCACGGGATCGCTAGACGAAAAACGAAAACTAATCGCCGCACACCACGACCCCCCGGTACATGGACACCCCGGAATTGCACGAACTACGAGACTAGTGGAAAGAAGGTACTGGTGGCCAGAATTGAAACTCGACGTCCGCAACTTCGTACAGGGATGTGCCGAATGCCAGCGCCACAAGGTTAACACGCGCCCCACAAAAGCCCCGCTCATACCTATCACGCCAAAGGAAGAGGCCCTACCATTTGAAACCATCGCTCTCGACTTTATCACCAAACTCCCAACATCCCAAGGGTACGACTCCATCCTGACCGTGACAGATCACGACTGTAGCAAAGCCTCGGTCTTCATTCCCTGTAACGAGGAAATCACAGCAGAAGAGACAGCTGGCCTCTACGCCGCCCACGTCTTCAAACGATTCGGACTACCCTCGAAAATCATTAGCGATCGAGATCCCCGATTTGCCTCCAAGTTCACGCGAGAACTGTGCCGGATCTTGGGAATTCAGCAAAACATTTCCACGGCCTATCACCCTAGAACTGATGGACAATCAGAACGCACCAATCAATGGCTGGAACAGTACTTACGTTTCTGGACAAACGAGCGTCAAGATAACTGGGCGGCTCTCCTGCCAATAGCAGAGTTCGCGCACAATAACTGGCCCCATGAAGCGACAAGGAAGTCCCCATTCTCCCTCCTTATGGGATACGACCCACGCGCTGATTGGCTCGATAAGCCATCTCCTATCCCACAGGTTACCACGAGGATAGAACAATTCCGAGAAGCGCGGAAAGAAGCCCAAGACCTTATCAAAAAGGCACAATCCATGTGGGTCAAACACCGGGATACGCCCAGATTCCGAATCGGAGACTACGTATGGCTAGAAGGACGACATCTCCGGACCAACCAACCAACGCCCAAGCTGGCGGCGAGACGACATGGACCCTTTAAGATCACACGGGTTCTATCGGCGGTAAACTATCAGCTGGAACTTCCCACGCAATGGAGTATACACCCCGTATTTCACATCGATCTTCTCACACCCTACCGTGAGACGCTCATGCACGGAGAAAATTTCCAACGCCCACCACCGGAACTGGTAGAAGGAGAAGAAGAGTACGAAGTCGAAGAGGTCCTGGACCATCGGCACTTCGGCAGAAAGAAGCGCCTCCAATACCTGATCAAATGGAAGGGGTATCCCGACTCGGAGAATCAGTGGGTTGATAAGGGTGACGTGTTCGCAGACGAGGCACTAGCTGAGTACCAAAGATTAAACCCCCGCATTACAAGGGACTTAAAAGCCCGAAGGATCTCGTCGAAAACCCCATCATCCTCTCTCACTCGCTACACTGGCCTCCTCTCTTCCCTACTCGCAACAATGTCCGTTCCCACTGCCACCGAGGCCGTCGCTCGTGTTGCCTCAAACACGAGCCCCATCACCCACCAAGAGCTCGTCGAAGCCCTTCAAAGCCTCGTCCCAGCCGAGCACACCCCCGACACCAGCAACCCAGCAAGCTGGTGGCTGGTCACCGAAGACGGCCAGCGCCTCAACCGATCACCACTCACGACGCCCGAAGTTGACAGGCTTCGTGCAGCTCTCTGCGACAGTGAGGTGTCCTCACCTCGACCTCTCCCGGTCCGAGTGGAGCAGTGGACGGAAGAGCCCGTCGCCAGCGACATTACGATGGCAAGACTGGAAGAGGGAACGCAAGTGGCTGGAAGTGGCGAGGGCGTGGAAGGAAGAGCAGCTTCGGAGGGCGACGGAACGACGGTCGGAGATGATGGCGCGGAGGAAAGCAGGAGCCGTAGAGCGCATGAGACGATATTGGAGCAGACGCGAGGGAGTCTCCACGATTACTACCCAGATGAGCACCCGCTCATCGTCACCGCCACCGACACTGACCACCCCAACGAGACCCCCTACGCATGCGACACCACAGGACGCCCCCTGTACCGAGGAGGAGTTCGAGCAGACGCTCCTCCCCTCTTCCCCCTCCTTCAACTACGACACCGAGCCCTAGGGCCAGCCCCTCATGGCTACATACACAACCGCGGGGAGCACTTCGTGCACTACCCGATCACCGACGGCCAGGGGCGTACCCGCCAGGCCGCGTTTGTCCAAGTCATCATGAACGCGGACCCCCTGGTGTTGGGACTGACGGAGGATAGCGAGAAGGTGTATTCGAAGCCGCTCTATGCGGAACCGCAGATCCGGGCCCGAGGTAAGCCCCGATACCCTCAAGAAGACCTAATGATCTTCGCCGGCGGATATCACGACCGCCCTCGCGTCGATCGCGCCCTCGGAGAGCTGCACGACGTAAGCCTTAGGGCCGAGGTGCACCGGTACCGGTCGTATGCGTACGAGGCTGAGCGGATGAAGCAGCGGCTTCATCAACTCGCCGCCGCATTGGGGGGTATCGAGGCGGAGCTGTCCCGAAGCCAGTTCCGGCTGGAGATGGCCAACGCCATGGACAGAATCGAGGAAGTACAGTCGGGATGGATGGGAGGAGCCGGCGACCGCCGGCGACGTGGGCGTCGCTCCTGAAAAGGGGGTGATGTTACGGTGGGAGCTTCACGGACTCATATTACGATACGAGGATTGAAGTGGACACTTACTATACGGTTATGACTACGATAGTAAGCGAGTATTAGTCATGGACCATTTGTATCAGTCAGCACGAGTCGTACTAACATGTGATAGTTAGTATGACTCATTACTAGGATAGCTGTAGTAGGGTTCGAGCTACTTACGCTACGGGACAGTACTTAGAGAGGAGCTTTAAAGCTGCCTCTGAAATATGTATAAATAGTGGTTTGCGAAGACCAAGAAGAGCATCTTGGTCTTCTTCTCAATACCACTCTACTCCTCTTCTCTTGCTAAAGGCTTTCACGCCTTCTTGCCTTTAAGGGGGAGTCCCTGTCATAAAGTCTTGACCTTCGAGTCTAAGACCCTGGCCCTTTCGACACGACAAGTTGGAGTTGCCTTCGTACTATTTGGGCGTGCCCTTTGGTTCGCCTTGGTGGTATTCTACGGGATTCTCGAGACACTGTACACGTGTCGGTCACTAGCTAAGTCGTGAACGTCCCTATCCGAGTTCAAGTCGAACTAAACGCCGTGGTAGCGTTACAACCACTGTCATCTCATGAACAACTTTACACTTGCCCTTTTTGCTTGAGCACGACTTTGGTTCACCTTTGGGCTTGAACCCCGAATTCCCACTACTGCCTACATGTAACGCTACCACGGCGTTAGCCCGACTCGAGCTCGTACAAAGGCGTTCACGACTTAGCGAGTTTCGCTGTAGTGCAGGTAAGTGCGAAGGATCCCTTGATACACGACTAAGGCGGTCCAAAGGGCCCTAAGGGTCAAGACTACTATGACGAATACTTGATGACGTGGAATGGTAACAGCCTTAGACTCGAAGGTCAAGGAAAACGACAAGTCGAGGTACGAAGACCCGAAGAGAGAGGAATACGAGTGGTATTCTGAAGAAGACCAAGATGGCGTGTCTTGGTCTTCTAAGTCCACTATTTATACATATAAGAGGTAGCTTTAAAGCTCCTCTATGAGTCCGATATCCTATAGCGTAAATAGCTTGAACCCTACTATCGCTATCCTAGTAATGAGTCATGCTAGCTATCACATGCTAGCACAACGTGTGGTGACTAAGTCCATGACTAATTCCTGCTTACTATCGTAGTCATAACCATATAGTAAGAGTTCACCTCGCCTTCTGTATCGTGCATCTGTCCGTAAAAGTCCCGATCGTGACACTACATGTCTGAGGAGACCGTGTGGCACTTGTGCATCCCCTGACTCAGTCCTAACCGACTGCTCTGAATCCTGTTACCTCAGCCTGAGTGACTTAGTGAAGTGTGCATCGCACATAACATTCCTGTGGTAACATTACAAATGGAAATGTAACATAGTTGCTGCAATGTGGTCCTTGGAACTTGCTTTCAGTTTAATCATGCCAATCAATGTGATATTCAACTTGGTCTAGATATACTCTGAATCAGAGTACGCAAAATGCTACAGGGAGTGAGTGAATAAAAAGCCCATTTCATAACTAAAGTTATACTGTACCTGAGCCCCTTCAACTTGAAGTGCCAGCTTTGACCCCAACAGAGAGAGAGTTGTGTCAATCTGCTGCCCAAGGTCATCCTCAGTGGCAGTGTCTTCACTGTCCTCAGACTCCTGCCCAGACTCCAGGCTCTCATACACAATGGCCCTCTTTAGCCTGAGAAGAGAGTTGATGGCAAGTTGTAATTCTACAGACACCATGATGAAGAAGGTGGGGACTGGCCTGTGATGTGAAGTGATTCACAATGCTGACCCCTAGCCCCCTATAGGATTGCAACGAGCCGGCAAAACCCACATGGGTAGCGGACTCCCAAACCCGATTGCTCACTCCTTAGGTGGTGAGACGACGTGTTGACTTCAAGTCAGCAGGTCACCTGCAAATCACCCAAACCTAGAAAGAATTGGCATTCCTGGCGAGAAGGTCAGGAGCAGTCGAGAGCTTAGTCGGGCTAGTTTCGTACGTTTCGTCCGACTTACATTCGTGAGACGAAACAAAACCGTGGTCCGCAGCTACGAGAGCTAGAACTGAATCATACAAGATCGCGCGGATTCTTTCTGTTTGAATGAACGCCAAAGTTGCTCACAGCAATTTTAGTAGTCACACGTCGCGCCGATCTATGAGCCCAGATGACAGACTATGCAAAGAATAACATAAACTAGACATAGTACATGCGAAAGACGTCACAGAACGACGGATTGTAAGAACCAACAAAATTATTCGAACCCCTCAATAATGGTAACGAGTATAGTTGTTGAAAATCAACAAGTTAACAGTATCTTGGGGGATCTCCGAGAGCAAGCCCTTGCTCGACAATTTGATCAACGCATCCTTGAGATCCGCAGGGCTGAGCGGCTTGAACTCTGGCGCAGTGAAAGCGTCAAGGAGACGTGGCGAAGGAAGGAAACCACCAGCCCAGCGGGGCATTATGCTATAAACGGACTGATAAAGGCGGGTGAAAGAGCCAGTGAAGGGGCGTTGCGCATTGAGTTCTTGAGGAACAAGCGACGAGGTAGACGGGTTGAACGTGACTGATGGGTAAATAGAAAGGAGGTAGGCCAAAACACCGGCCGTGTGGGGCGAAGCCATGGAAGTGCCGGAGATGGTGTTAACGGCTGATTCAGAGCCGATCCAAGTGGACAAGATATTCAGGCCAGGGGCGAAGACGTCAACGCAAGGCCCGTAGTTAGAGAAGTACGCGCGCTCGTCGCCAAGTGTAGACGCGCCGACGGTAACGGCCTTCTCGGCGGCAGCTGGGGAGAAAGTGCACGCATCACGATTGTCATTGCCAGCGGCAACAGCAAAGTGGAGGCCCATGTCGACGGCACCATTGACAGCATTATCAAGCGTGGTGGATTTTCCACCGCCCAAAGACATGTTAGCGACCGAACCCTTGTGCTTCGTCTTCCCCGTGGCCTTGAGCTCGGCAGCAGCGAGCTTAGCCTTCGCGGCTGCGTCTTCCGCGGCGAAGATGACACCAGCGATGACGTCGGACATTGAGCCGCTGCCGTTGGACCCAAGGACCTTGACCGCGGTGACAGTCGCAGACTTGGCAACACCGTATTTGCGGGATGCGATCGTACCCGCGCAGTGAGTACCATGGCCATTGTTATCTTCATCCACGTCATTCGCAGGGATAGTCTTTCCCCAGAACGCACGACCTTGGAACTCTTCGTGCTTGATGTTGATACCGGTGTCAATGACGTAGACATTCACACCCTCGCCGCCATGGTTATCAAACTCATACTTGTTAAAAGTGCCGAATGTGAGCTTGGGACGGTGGCTGATGCGAGCGAGACCCTAGAAATAAAATTCGGGATGAGTCACATGCACGGTAAAATGGGATTGTCGTCAACGTACCCACGGAGCCATTCTCTGAACATCTTGTGTCCTGACAACTTGGTCGCGTTCAACATAGTCGACTTCTGGCTGTTCCCGGATCTTCTGAAGGACTGCGTCTGTGAACTGTCCAGCATAGCCCTTGATATGACTATCGTATACGTGGCGAACCCCATTCCCATCGTCCAAGAGAGGGTCTTCGGCGTGTGCCGCCTGGAGGAAATTAAAGTGATTGCCCACAACCGCCTGCGGCGTGTCCTTCTTCAACACGACAATGTATGAATTGTTGATGAGTCCGTGAGGAGCTTGATGTGCTTCCGTGAGGACAGGAGCAAGAACGAAAGGAAAACCCTGGCGGCCATCATATTGATGGTTGGTAGAGAGTGGAGTGGCTAAGGTTGAGGCGACTAAGGAGAGAACAGAAACAGAGAGTATGAGTGACATGGTTGTGGTTCAAAACAAGCCCAGTTTGGGCGCTGCAACCCCCCCGCCTTAGATAATGGCAACCCCAGTGTGGCTTTGTTTGTTCCAGAAGCGCGCAGTGGCATTCGAGGGGGCTGTCGTGGCGCCACGTATCATAGATAGGATGCTGTACTTCTAAAATATCTATACAATACTCTTTATATCATACTGGGGGAAAGAGCGAATGCAAAGCTATGCACACGCCAATGTTTACATAGTGCCTAACTTTGCACTGCCACCACGGCTAAGACATCGATTCCCCAAGCCACAGACTAAATGAGTTATCTCGGAAAGAGGGTTGCGGCCGATAGCGGTGTCTTCGAATGGACACCTGCCCGTCGCCTCGTGGCACTTCTTCATCGGTGATGGACGAATCCGAACCGGGACTCTCTTCTTCCACATCAACGGGGTCAAAATGACGTGATCCAGATACAGCAAGGAGAAGGGGGTGAAGGGGATGGAACGCAACGGAACCAACAGCATCTGCCAAGGGCTCCGTTTGAGGAAAATGTCAAAAAAGATAATCACATACCATCGTGCGCGTGATACTCTAAGGCCGGCACAATATTCATGTTGGGGAAGGCTACTTCAGCGCCCGCCTCCTCAGCTGACTCGGTGAGATCGCCGACAAGTTCGAACACGCTAATTTTGCCATTCTGTGACGCTCAAAATTCTCACCCCGAGGTATCATTGGGTATTCTTATCTACTCACCTGGCCACCAACGCCCAACAAATTCCCGCCAAGATCGATATCAAATTTGATCTTCTGGTTAGTCTGGCCGCGGCAATCGCCTCGGCGAAATGTTTGCAATGGGTTTACCGTATCCCCACGGAGGTCCCAGGCGCATATCTCATCGCGTCTCCGAAATGAGGCATACAAAATGTGTGGCTTCATCGGATTGTATGCAAGCTACATGAAGAAAGAAATGGTCAGTAGGTGCTTCTACTCTGCAGGGAGACCAGACCTGCGTGACGCTGGCTTTGATGTTGCCGACCCATCCGATGGGTTTCCCACCGGTATCCTCGTCAAAGAGTGCGATGTTTGAGGAATTACCGGAAGAAGGAGAGAGGGACCCGGCTGCAAAGAGTCGGTATGATGGGTCATTCATAGGACAGAATGCAAGGGCCGAAATAATTCCTGCACGACAAATTCAAGGTTAGCGCTCGGTTCTCTGGGAGATTTTTTTTTTTTTTTTTCACGAGCCAACGGACACATTGCGTACCTTTAAGCCCATCCCTGCTTTTCTTGGATGGCGTCGTTGCGAGCCGTATACCAGTGCCCGGACAATTGAGATCAAACACCTCGATGGCGTCCTCAAATCCGCAATACAGTCTTCATAACGCAGCCACGAGTGCCGCGGCTTAGTGAATAATAACGTACACCAAAGTGGATAAACCGTACTTGTCTGCAGGGACGTTGAACGCCAAACTGTTAGGGGCAATGTGCCGTTCACGGTGGTCGACGATCTTATAGGATGCTCTTAACTAAGAGACATTCCCTTTAAGACGATGGTACAGTCGAACAAAAACTTTGGAAAGGAGCCTACCCGCCCGTCAGAGGCGTCGAGCAGACGCACGGGTGATTCTCGGACGGACGCGACGAAGCAGAAGGACGACGCATCGCATGGTGTAGCACGCGGATACCAGATAAAATCGAGGATGGGTGCAGCTTGGGGGAAGATTCGTATCTTGGGGGGGTCAAAGGGAGGAACAAGGCCTACGTAAACACGCAGGGTCAAGGGTAAAAATCACGTCCGAGGGTACGCTCAGATGCGTGCTTGCCTGGCTGGGGTAAAGTCGAATTAAATAAATCTTGCGTGCTTGAGTGGCATTTTCGTAAGATCAGCTCGGAACCAAGAACTATGAGCCCGGAGCATAACCTACATGTCGAGGTACTGCAGAGTGCGGTTCTCACAGTGTGCGAGAGCGAGGGATCCATCTGGACACCTTTTTGACAGGCGAGCCGTGAAGCCGGATGCCAATAATCCCTGAAAAGGGTGCACCCACTCACCATTTAGCGGAACGCACAAAGTTCTTCGTAAAATGTGTGTCAGGGGGTAAACAAGCTTTGTGGACAAGCGTCGGCTGTCTGGAAATGCGGAAGACCGGTGGCTTCCAGACGATATCTTGAGACCCCATGGAGATGTGCTTTGGAGCGGCTGCCCTCTGTCAGTCACTCAAGAGAATGCGTAGGAGTAATGTAGGGATGATGTGTCGTCTGTTACTCTTTGACGTCATCACTCTCGTCTTGATTACTCAATCTGTACTCAATCTGTTTTTAAATGGAGATCGATTATCCAGCGACTGTCACTCACCACACGGAACACTACTTCCTCGTATCGGATGGACACGTCGAACAACATCGACGCAGGCCTTAATTCGGACCAGCCCGCGGACGTCCGGGTCACCGACTGGAGGTCGATCTTGACATTAGTTATCTTTTTCCTTACTAGTACGCGCAATGAATCGACATTTGCTGTCGCATGATTGGCCTGGAAGTTTCACTAATGAGCAATCTTCCTTTGACAGATATTGTTGTCATTTTTCCCTTTCGTATTCCGCTTCCAAATATCACCGTTTCTACGGTCCACAATGTGCTTGTCAAATGTCGTGCCATCCCTCGCACGTCTGAACCTCCTCGACGACGGTATCTATACGTTAATCATCTGAGCGTGCCAACGATAGCCGTTCTGCTTCTGCTCGCCACAAAGGCAATTGATGGCACTGTGCTGAGGCATGGAATCCTTGGTGCAGACGGGATCCAACCGATCAACATCATGGCCTTGTTTATCTCGCTAGTGCGTAACAAGCAGCTCACGTATCTGCCCAGCACTTCGGCTCATGGTGCGACTCGAAACGGCAGGCGTATCTCTCCATCTCCTTGGACGCGACTGGCCTGCTACGCTTCCTTGCATTCTGGGTCGCGAGGAAAGGCGGCACGTCTGGACCCAAGCTACACTTTTACCTCTATCTGTTCTTCTTGACATGTTCTGCAGTGGTCGGAAACGTAAGTTGTAGAAATGTGCTCCATCAAAGGTTGTCACCCTAAAATACCTTCTGCGAAAGGATCCAGTCATCTTGTCTGGCACGACATTCCTCGTCTACCTCACAAGAGTTTTGGGGTGAGTTACATGGTTACCCTCCCTCCCTACTGTTTCTGATGACCCGTCGTAGGATCACATCCCCGACTGCTTGGATATTTACTCAATTTACAGCGGCGAATATGGGTAAGTGTTAATAATGGCCTATTTTTTGAGACCCACATTTCATTGACATTTTAGCGTCCGCGCTTTTAATTTCTTCAAATCCCACTAACTTGGTCTTATCCGGAGCATTTTCACTCTCATTTATTACCTACACTTCATCTGTTGCCCTCCCGCTCCTCGCGGCCGCATTGACCGTTTACCCGTTCCATTCCATCGTGCTATTCCGCTCACCGGGTCTTATCCCGACCATCATCGAGCTGCCGAGTAATGCGGTCGGGGGTGACCGCGTGGGCGTTGACCGCCCAAGCACCGCGCTCACTGACAAGCCCGGCGCCGTCTTTGGCAGTATTCTTCTGCTAGTGACATTGGGTGTTTTAGTAGGCACGAGCACAATTAGCGTCCCTGTCTGGCAGGTTGCAGCACCGGCAGCCGCAATGATGCTGAGCCACGATATATGGCGGGACTGGAATCTATATCGCTCTGATCAAGTTGTAGTCGAGGGGGTCAGGGAGTCAGACAGGCTCCCCCCTGCCGGTGTTCATCTTCCGATTGAACTCGGGGTTCTGCCCCTTTCGGCATCTCGCCTAGAGGATGGTAAACCGGAGCAAGATATCAAGCCTGAATTGGCGCTGTCATCGCTCCTGTTGACATGTGCTCACCATGTCCTAGGAAAGTTTCCGGGTGTTTGGGGGGTCTGCAAGAATCTTCCGGTTGCATTGGTGCCGTTTGCATTCTTGATGTTTATATTAGTTCAGGGACTAGCAAGCCAAGGCTGGGTGCACGTCTTTGCTCATTGGTGGGGTGCTTGGGTGAATAAGACTGGGGTCGTAGGCGCCGCCGCCGGCATGACGATCGGTTCTGGATTGCTCTGTAACGTACGCAAATATCGCTCGGTTTCTTGTTCCTCCTAACCCAAAGTGGCGTATACGATCATCACGTCAACGCAGATATGCGGCACGAATATCGGGACGACCATCCTTCTAGCGCGAGTTGTGCAAGAGTGGCAATCTTCCATGGAAGCTGTACCCACGGGTGTCCAGTATGCGTCGGTGTATGGACTGGCGATTGGGTCGAATTACGGAGCATTCACTCTCACGTTCTCGGCGTCGCTGGCAGGGATGTTGTGGCGGGATATTCTGCGGCAGAAGGGTATCCACGTACGGGGGTGGCAATTCGCAGAACTGAATGTGGGCACGTTCCTGGTGGCGAGTGTGGCATCGGGGGCTGTACTAATCGGGCAGACGTTAGTCGTCCACGGATAGAGCAGTGTCTTGCGTGGGAAATTTAATTAAGGACCTCATTTGACCGTCGTTGTCGAGTCTCATTAAACCAGAACGGGAAATGCCGGTCAGTCGTGAACGAGAACAAAGGTCGGTCGTAATTCCACTATGTATATGCTCGTTCCTATCTCCGCCTTCTCTTTATTCTTTTCTACTCGCTCTTCTCTCCCCTCTTTTCATCTCCACCCCCCCCACTTTGATCCTGCTACTATAGCCCTTGGTTATGATTAGGCGCATGACCGACAAGCTTGGCCATCTCACTCACGGTCACCAAAAACCTCAACAGCCTCTCTCTGCCCTTCCCTCCACAACGCATACACCCATCGAGCATCGCGGTTCCATTTCCACTCAACGCACCAGCGAGAGTAGCAAACGGGGAGAGAGCGTAGATGACTCTCGGCTTGCAGACCAGTCCTTCCCCCATCAGCGTCGGCAGAAGGGTACTTACCGTCTCTCCGACTTCTACTTTCAACGCACCCTTGGTACCGGTAGTTTCGGTCGGGTCCATCTTGGTCTGTCCCCCTTACTTTCCACTACTCTCGCCCTTATCGTCTGTAGTTCGGAGTAAACATAACCTCCGGTTTTACGCCATCAAAGTACTGCAGAAGGAGAAGATCGTCAAGTCGAAGCAGATCGATCATACCAACAACGAACAACAAATGTTGCTTGCTGTGCAACATCCTTTCATCATTAACTTATGGGGCAGCTTCCAAGACGCGACGAACCTATACATGGTTATGGACTTTGTCCCTGGGGGAGAACTATTCACTCTTCTACGCAGATCCAATGTGTGCCTGTTTTTCCTCCTCGCGCCATACATTCCTCCCCTGAAACTTCTCTTAGCGATTCCCAGATCCCGTTGCAAAATTCTACGCCGCTGAGGTAGCTCTGGCACTCCATCACCTGCACAACCTAAACATTGTATATCGTGATCTTAAACCGGAGAATATCCTCCTCGGTCTTGACGGTCATATCAAAATTGCCGACTTTGGGTTTGCAAAGTACTGTCCAAACACAACATGGACGCTCTGTGGCACCCCCGACTACCTCGCACCAGAGGTCAATCAATCATCTCGTATCATCCCCATCTCTTCTGATCCTCCTGTACAGGTCATCAACCAGAGTCGCTATAACAAATCAGTCGACTGGTATGCACTGGGTGTGCTCATTTTTGAAATGCTCACCGGCCTACCACCATTCCATCGACCGGAAGACTCGCCCATGGCATTGTACGCTCGGATTCAGAGTGGGCCGTCATGTATCCGTTTTCCTGCCATCAATATTCTTGCGAAGGACCTCATTTTGAAGTTCCTCGAAAGCAATCCGTCAAAACGATATGGAAATCTCCGGAATGGGGCAGGTGACGTATTCTCCCACCAGTGGTTCCGTGAGGTGGATTGGGAGAAATTACGGAATCGTGACATCGTCGCTCCGTATTTACCAAAGGTAACCGGTGAAGGTGATGCGAGCGCGTGAGCATTTTCCATTTACGTCCTTTTTGGCATATGCTGACATGTGTGTATTTACAGTTTTGAGCACTATGAGGAGGGTGACGCCGCTGCACAATACGGCTTGCCTGCCGAAGATGTACACGGGATCCACTTCCCTGACTTCGAATATACCGCTGTTTGATGTGGTCCACATATGTACTGGCAATGACCCTGACATTATTATCACGACCTTGACGCAAGAGACTTGTATAACTATTTAATTATTATTACCTTTGTTCTTCTTCGCATGTGGCTTTATACACGGATACCTTTTCTTTTCTCCATCTTTCATTTTGTTGTTTTTTTGGCAAATTTAATGGCATAGCTTTCGAGCACTACGGGAGCAAAGTCACGGTCTTGGCGCTTGAGTGTGAGGGAAGTGACCGTGTGTTTGCACCGAACAAACACGACCTCTGCTGTGCAGCTCGGAAAATGGCGCTTTCTTGCTCAATCTATCCTCACATCCGCGAACGGCCAACAAACACACTCCACGCCGTGCCTCAACGCGTAAGGGCACGCAGGACGCACCTGGAGAGCCAACAACCACTTCCTACTGTGCGATATCTGTCGAGATCGTGCATGGTCCCTTTCCCCACGCCTGCCAGCACCCCCCCGTTCTACAATAGGCTAGCGACCACTCTGTGCAACTATTCTCGGATTCAAGTATGAGTCATAAGAAGTCGTCTTCCGTGTCCCTTGGCAGCAAGAAGGTCCCACAAGAGAAACTTTGGGATCCAGACAGCATTGAAGGGTGGCAGGACAACGCGATACATGGGCAAAGCGTGAATAGTTACAGCAGCACCGCCGGTAGCAGCAGCAGCAACAGCAATGGCCGTGTGGATGGTGTACAGCAAATCAACGAGGAACGCGCGGCGTTGCTACGAGCCAAGCAGTCTGAATTAGATATGATAGAGGACCAGCATGACGATCTAGTGCGTGTCAGCGTCCTTTGTCGTGTGACGCCCCCCGAAGGAGTGGCGACTTTGCGTATGTGCTTGTACTCATCACTTTGTAGGTACGCGAAGCATTTCATCTAGAACGGTGGACAACCTTGGTTACATATGACCCTGTGGTACGTGCACCGCCTCACCCCTTATTTCCTTTCGTTTCCCCCTCTTTTATTCACGAACAATACGTGGAGCAGGTTGCGAAGAAGGATAATTCTGCTGTTTTTCAAGAGGTCTGTGGGTATGCCACCGCTTCGCTTGTCATAGATCATTAACTGTCACACGCAGTTCAAGTCAAAATACGACTTAATTGCAGGTGCGTCCCCCTTCGAGGGCGCATCACGAAGAACAACTCGGCGGGCGCGCCAAGACCGCGTTGAGAAGCTCAAAGGTGTCACGACCAGCCCCTCTATTCCCACTTCCTCGCCTGGGAGGTCCGATTCTTCACTCTCGCGTGACGATGGCACTATCTGGGACATCTTGGGATTTTCAACCAAGGGTAAAGGAAAGGACCGTGATCATCGTTCGCCGAGAACTGCCAAAGGGAAGGCGCCTTCTATTCCTACAAGTCCAATAGTTGATCCGACTACGACATACACTTCCGTATCCACCCCAATTGCAAGCTCCAGGGTAACCCGTAGAGCTAAGTCACATGCGTCCCTTCCTAAATTATCCAGTGCAAGCCCTTCCGGTCCCGTCGAATCAGAGAAGGATACATTACCAACACGTCGAAGACACAGCCCTGACCCATCTTCCGATGTCCTCCCTGCGACTCCTCGAAAGCGTCGGAAAACCGACATGGACCCTTCTCCCGTTTTGCGGAGCGCGCCGGCCATTGGTCAGCCCACGAAGATCCTACGGCATCATTCCACGCAAGCAACTCCTCCCCCCTCGGCAACAAATACCTGCCCTAACGGGGTCTACCTTACCCCTTCGATCAAAGCATCGCCTGCGCACGTCGTCGATGAATCAAAGACAATATCGTCCCCCGGGCCGACGCCAGTGATCAGGAGAGTAAAACTTATCGTCCGGGCTCCAGAGCCGGTCTACACCAATCCAAAACAGAAGCCTAGTCCACCGGCTTTTGATAAGTCTGTTACATCTGCTCTTGCCTCATACACCCGACTAGAAAACGACGACGTTAACGACGTTGTCCTCGATCAAGAGGCGTGGGAGCATGCTGTACTCCTTGAACGCGTGTATGCCATGCGTCAGCAAGGCCGAATGCTCTTATCAGCTGAGGACGCTGGGCATGCCCTCCAGAGCCCGCCAACCGACCCGCGGACTCCCGGCTCCGACCCTTGGGATCACCTACTTGATGCTATTCGTGTACGCCACCGCCAGCGCGAGACAAGCGGACCAGAAATCGCAGCAACCATCGCCGCCAAGGTGCGAACGTACTGGGACATGCAGAATGCAAAGAAGGGGAAAGTTCGAGTGCAGCATGAGAAGCAGCTGCGTACGTTGGCCAAGGCGACGATGAAGCTTGTCATCGCAGAATGGAAGAAGGCCGTCTTTGTGAGTGGCACTGGCGAGATCACATTATAGGATAGCTTATTCACCCGAATACCCTCTTGGATAACAGCACATACGAGAGGAAGAACGGCTCAAGCGTGAAGAGGAAGAGACACGTAAGGGCCGCGAGCACCTTGACGCGCTCCTGGACCAGTCTGGGTTTATTCTAGAAACCCAGCATCTCGATCTGTCGCGTGGCAATCGATCGCGCAGCCGGTCTAGCAGTGTGTCCGCCTCTCTGCATGATTTAGACGACGACGACGAAGGAGTGACCGACGCAGAAGAAAACGTGACGTCAGACGACAACACAAGCACTGCCGGAGATTATGGTCACCTCTACCAGGAAGAGGAGCAGTCAGACGATGCTGAGTCTGCGTCTGTATTGGTTGACGGGGAGGACAGTGACGACAACGAGGAGGAAGAGGAAGCCACACAGTCGGCCGCTGCTCTGCTCGGGGCAAATGTGACGCCCGTCTTGCCCAAGACCACTTCTCACCATCGAAAGAACACGGATGGCGACATGGATATGATGGAAGTGGAAGTCCTCAGTACTACAGGTATTGACGAAGTTTCCGTTACTCCTTTTGAAGACGGCTCGTCTCCCCATTCTGAGCCGTTGGCGACACCATCGAGCGATCCTTTACCAGGGTCACCGCCTTCCCTTACCCATGCACCCCACCCTATCGTTTTGAGTCCACCTTCCGACCCATCGCCTCCTTCCGCGCCTTCTGCGACTCATCCATTTGCCGAAGCCATCATTTCAGTTAATGGGAAATTCCATCCGGAGCGCAAGACGCCAACAGCAGAGTCCAAATTAGCTGATATGCATACCGACTCCTTAGCCATCGACGGTGACCATCTCTCTCATGAAGAGCCTTTGGTACAGGAAGAGCCATCGTCCAACGGCGATGTCACGATAAGCAAACCACGGGAACTTGTTCCCACCCCCCAGCCTATGTCCATCACGTATGACAGCGATAGTGAGCGACCTGATGCCGCGACTAATATTACCAGCCAGTCTGCATACGGTGTTGAAGGCTCCCCTCTCTTGCAAGAAGTTGATAATGCTGCGTCCGATATCGAAGACGAGACCGAAGACGTGCGAATCCCACGATACCTTAAACCCTACGCGGTGGCACCAGTGGAGTGGGACCCGAATGCCATGATTAAACCCCCTGCCTTACTTCGTGGGGTTTTGCGGCCGTACCAGCAGGCCGGCCTAGAGTGGCTTGCAAGCATCCATTCCAGGAATCTGAACTGCATCTTAGCAGATGAGATGGGGCTTGGGTAAGTGATCTCCTCTTTCCACCTCACAAACCGCTGACTGGTCTCCAGTAAGACCATCCAAACTATCGCACTCTTGGCCCATCTGGCGTGCGACAGGGGTATTTGGGGTCCACACTTGATAGTCGTACCAACCAGCGTCCTTATGAATTGGGAAATGGAATTCAAGAAATTCCTTCCTGGTTTCAAGGTCCTCGCTTATCACGGCACGTCCAAGCGGCGGAAGGAGTTGCGTCAAGGCTGGTACGATAAGTTCCACTTCAACGTTTGCATCACGTCGTATGCACTTGCTAGCCGCGACGCACATGTTTTCAAGCGAAAACCGTGGTACTACATGATCCTGGACGAGGCGCACATGATCAAGAACTTCAAGTCCCAACGATGGAATATTTTGCTCATGTTTCGCTCATTCCGGCGGCTGCTCCTGACCGGTACTCCGCTACAAAACAACTTGACGGAGTTGTGGGCGTTGCTCAAGTTCTTGATGTCTGGAACGGACTTTGCAGATCGGAGAGAGTTTGCCGAATGGTTTGCAAGTAAGCGGTAGTATATTTTTGCAGATTCAATGCATTTCTCATCGTAAGAGAACAGATCCGTTGGAACAGGCCGTCGAAATGGGCACTACGCTAGACGACGAAACCCAAAAGCGCGTCGCGAAGCTTCATACCGTCTTGCGTCCGTATCTGCTCAGACGTCTCAAACGCGACGTAGAAAAGGAGCTTCCAAGCAAATATGAACATCTCGTACTTTGTCCCCTTTCCAAACGCCAACGATTGCTGTATGACGAGTTCATGTCTCGCGCGCAGACGCGCAGCGATCTAGCATCTGGCGTGTATCAGAAAATTGCCAACATTCTCATGCAGCTTCGCAAAGTGTGCAATCACCCAGACCTGTTCGAAGTGCGGCCTATCGTCACGTCTTTTACCATGGACCGCTCCGCCATCGCCGATTTCGAGATCAAAGAGTTGCTCGTCCGACGACGGCTTCTTCAAGAACGGGATGAGGATCGTCTTAACTTTGATCTCCTTGGCTTGCGGTTCATAGAACGCCAGAACTCTTCGTTGATCGCGAGTCTTGAGACGCGACGTCGGGACGGAACGTCCTCGCTTCCCTTCGTCTCGGAATTACCCGGAGAGCCCCCTCCTTACGACGTTCGTACGATCGACGGCTACAAGAAGTATCGCACGTACAAAGAACAGGCGGCCACCATCGCGCGCTGGACACATATCGGCTATCTCAATCGGCTCCGTTGCGGCGGCTCCGTAATCTATGGCAGTGAGCTAATCGCGAAGGTCCAACAGTGCACCCGCCCGTTGTTGCCAGCTTCTGTTCGCAATGCCTCGTCGCACCATCTTGATGCAGTCCTTGCGACTCGCACGGCCGTCAAGTCATATGAAGCGCGTGCCGAGGAGATGGCACCATTAGTCAATACCTTCGCTTGTATCACACCTGCTGTGGTGGGACGTGATTTGCCTCGGCGTGTTCTTGCTGGAGTAGAAGATCCCATCCTTGCTCTCTCTCCTGACATACAATTTGATGGAGTTCTCCACGACCCAAGCGTGAAACTGCAGATCGCCTTTCCGGATCTCTCATTGTTACAATATGACTGTGGCAAACTCCAGCAGCTCGCGCGACTCCTGCGGGAACGCAAAGCCGGAGGTCATCGCATTTTGATCTTCACGCAGATGACGAAGATCCTAGACATCTTGGAACAATTTTTGAACTTCCATGGCTATCTCTATCTTCGCCTTGACGGCGCCACACGGATCGAGGATCGACAGTACATCACGGAGCGATTTAACGCCGATTCACGTATCTTCTGCTTCATTGCCTCGTCTCGCTCTGGCGGTGTTGGCATCAAGTGAGTTAGCTCCGAGATCAAACAATATTTCCTAAGGCTCACTCTCGGACACAGTTTGACGGGGGCCGACACGGTCATTTTTTATGACAGCGATTTCAACCCCCAGATGGACCGGCAGTGTGAGGACAGGTGAGCCTTCACCCTCTTTTACCGAATGCAATTCAGCGCTGACGCTTGTGCCACAGGGCACACCGCATCGGGCAGATTCGGGACGTGCACATATACCGCTTCATCTCGCAACACACAGTAGAAGAAGCGATGTTGCGCAAGGCGAATCAGAAGCGCTCCCTGGACGATCTTGTCATCCAGAAGGGCGAATTTGATTGGCGCTCGCTGTTTCGCGGCACGGGCGGCGACACCATCACGAATGTCTTGGAAGAGTTCGCGGATCAAGAGGACGCCCATGCCGCGCGCATCGCGGCGCAGGAAGCGGGCGAGCTCGAGGGCGCAGACGCGGCAGACTTTGGAGAGGACGCAAATACCTCTTTGGGCGCCGTGCATGGAAGAACAGTTAACGCCGCCCCGACGGAAACGGTGGTTAGCTCACCCTTGGGACACCCCGAAGACGGCGAGCCCGACGAAGAACTAGTCGACGAAGACGTGGTAGATGAGGGTGGAGGTGGTGAGGACGATGAAGGCGGCACCACGGTCGACTTTATGCTTGCATTTGTGCGTTATGATTATGACTTCTTCAAGGATTGGCGATTGTAGAGCAAGCTTGGCTCTTGGTTTTCCCTGTGCGATTTTAGAACCACTATCGATAATGATCTCACTGTCATCTATGTTAGTCATCTATGTAAGTCCTACTCTCCCATCGATGAATCGCCTCAAAGACCCTGTACTATGATGTCATGGTCACTTGACACATATAAATCGGGCCCAACCCCCTACACACGAATAATAACAACTCCGAGGCAAGGTCCGAGGAGACTTTCGTGGATAATATTTTCACGGAATAGGAATAGGTAAAATCATTGGTGTCTGATGGTCTAGAGACGATGTCTTTCTTTGAAAAGCGTCCTTACAATTAAACCGCAATTTTGCCAATTACAGTTTCTTCGAGCACAGTGCCTGAATTGGCCTGACTCGTAATTGTCACAAGATATAAAGCAGGTGGCCTCCTCAGCTGATCTCCCTCCATTAAGCTTAGGTTTCACCCAACAACGTGAAAACGTATACAACTAGGGCTGTGGTAAGTCAGGATGTATTGGCGTCATATGCTACTGCCTGTTCAGCTGGATGGAACACACAGGTTCAAACGTTCAAGAGATGCGGCCGATGCGGAGTGGAAGGCCGAGGCAGCCCGACGGCGGAGCAAGAGCGGAGCGGCGGCAACGATCATCTACTTTTTAGCAGGAGCCAGTCAAGTCAAGACAATTCACATGCATTTTCCGCACTTATCCGACTGCCGAGTCGACTGCTGCCCGTCCGCCCAGCAACACTGGGTCAAATTATAAAACATGCCTCTCGTGGATCTCATCCAACATCCCCTTTTGTTGCGTCGAGAGTCACCCCGGAATAGTCTGATAGATCCGCACCGAATACTGTGAACATGTCGCGCGCATCCTCGGACAAGAAGCCTGTTGGCTTCGGCACCCACATTACAGCTGGAGGCTTAGCGGGAGCAATGGAAGCGGTACGTCGTCCTCGTCCATGTCTCCAAGCCATTTTTCCCAACCCGTACTGCACTACAGCTATGCTGCCAACCACTAGACACTATCAAGGTGCGCATGCAGCTCTCCAAATCCGGACGTCTCCCGGGGGTATGTGTCCTATTCCCTTGTGTGTAATGCGCGTCGTTCAAGGAAGTGCAGACCAAACCCCGCGGCTTCCTCGCCACTGGTGCCATGATTGTGCGACGCGAGACGCCGCTTGCATTGTACAAGGGCCTCGGCGCTGTGCTCTCGGGTATCGTTCCAAAGATGGCGATCCGCTTTGCCAGTTTCGAGACCTACAAGCGCTGGCTCGCCGATCCCGAAACAGGCCACACTGCCGTTGGCAGTATCTTCCTGGGTACGTTTGCTCCCTACAACATCTTCCGAGGGCTATACCTATTCTCGGGTTCCTCCCTCCGGCAGCCGGCCTTGGTGCGGGCACCACAGAAGCTGTCCTCGTCGTGAACCCCATGGAGGTCGTCAAGATCCGTCTGCAGGCACAGATGCATTCTTTAGCTGATCCTTTGGAGACGCCACAATATCGCAATGCGGGTCACGCTGTGTATAAGATTGTTCGCGAAGAGGGCTTCTCCGTGCTGTATCGCGGCGTGACACTCACTGCCCTTCGGCAAGCGACCAACCAGGGTGAGTCTACTTATGTGCGCGTACATGATCCGAGCTTACCGCGATGCAGGCGCGAATTTCACCGCCTATCAGGAGCTAAAGAAATTCGCGCACAAACAACAGCCAGAACTCACTGATCTTCCGACGTACCAGCATATGATCATTGGTCTCATATCTGGTGCTATGGGTCCGTTTTCCAATGCACCGATAGATACTATCAAAACTAGTGCGTTATCATCTATCACATTGGCCCAGATCTCGTCCTATGTTTGCTCAATATGGGAATGATTTGCAGGGTTGCAAAAGTCATCATTCCCTACGGAAATGTCAGCGATCTCACGCATCACGTCGATCGCGTCCGATATGTGGCGACAGGAGGGCGTGCATTCTTTCTACAAGGGTATAACACCGCGTGTGCTGCGTGTCGCCCCAGGGCAGGCCGTTGTTTTTGCCGTTTACGAGCGTGTGCGGCGACTTATCGAACGGGTCAAAGAAGTATCGGACGAAGACGACCGATACAGCGAGTAGATAGGTATTTTTGACGTGGACTCTGTATCGATCGGTCTTGTCACATAATTGTACACTATAGCACTTTTGCTCGTTTATTTCCTACTGCATATGTTCGCCTTGTTCTGCCGAACAAGAGCGGTAGCGCCAGTGGAATGGGGTTTCGGGCCGATATGAGTGCAGGGTGGTTGACGTTGGGGGTTGCTGACTTGGACTGAGGGGAAGCGGGGAAGAACGCTATAAACGCCCCCCAACACAGACTCAAACACCCCCACCACTTGTCCTCCCTGTTGTCTTCAAGGACCGAAGAGCTCACCAGGGGCAGCTTCCAGAAAGCCTATTCAACGAGAAGTAAGGATCATGTCCGACTCGGGCTCCCCCGCAACGAAAGTCCTCATGCTGCATGGGTACGTCATATGCCAGTGTCGGATGACCTTGCATCAGGCCGACGTCACGGCGCTTTCCCGCAGGTACAGTCAAAACTCCAGCATCTTCAGCAAGCGGGTGAGTCTATCACGCGTCAGCACTGTCGAACTGATTATCATGATACGGGCTTCTTAGGTTGCCGCACTCCGGAAGAGCTTGGGCAAGGACGTCGAGCTGGGTGCGCGGGAGCCCACTTTTTCCCGAGACTATCACTAATTGGCAACGAAGTATTCGTCGATGCTCCACACGTGTTGATGCCCGTCGACTTGACTGGGCATGGTACCTCCCTGGACGCATTCGGAGCCGCAGAAGCATCCACGACGTCTGAAGACCCCGCCCTCAAGCCACGGGGGTGGTGGAGGACCGACCCGACGCGCACACGCACGGACGGACTCGAGGAGAGCCTCGCATATCTCCGGGACATATTGAGAACCCAACGCTTCGAGGTCCGTCTCCGAAGTCACCAAATGGGTTGATCCCACGCTGCTTAACTCCCTTTTTTTAATGCTTCTTCACGCTTCGCAGGGTGTTCTCGGCTTCAGGTGAGCATTTTTATGCGCGCGACAGGCGAATAAGCAAGAACGAAAATGATTTGATGCCTGCTTTCACGCTTTACGGGGGGATCTATCGATAGCCAAGGCGCGGGATTAGCGGCTCTGCTAGCGGCTCTTGTGCGGATAATTCTTTTTTATACGCGGTCAAGTGTTCCCCAGCGGCTAACAGATGATGGAATGTCGCGTAGCTTGAGCGGCCGCACCTCCACCCACCGTTCCTCGTAGATGGCGAGCCCCCACACCCACCCCTGTACGTCACCGGTTCTTTGCGCGTCTCAGCCCAATCACTGACCCTACTACCGTAATGGTGGGTGGTCACGCAGGCGATTCTGCGTCGCGGTGTCCGGGTTCAAGGTGGCTGGTCCGCTCTCGACTGCAGTCTTTTCGGAGGGATACGTGACGCCCACCCTTCACGTTCTGGGGAAGAACGACATTCTTGTCATAGAGGAGCGGTCGCGAGTACTGATTAACGTATCTAAGACAAAACGAGTGGAGATGCATGACGGAGGTGCGCACCCCACTGTTCAACACGAGGACCCCCTTCTCACACGGTTATATTCTCAAAGGACATTTCGTACCATCCAAGGCAAGCTGGCGGACGTTCCTCAAGGCGTACATGCTCGATCCAACAGGCGACGTGCCTAGTCCGGGACTAACTTCCGCGTCGCAACCTGGGTCAGGGGCGGTCACGCCGCTCACTGGATAGCAGGCGGGCCAGTAGGCACCTCCAGGGCCGCATTGTGCCTCAAGTTTACGATATGATCGAAAATAGAATGGGGAGACTTTGCTTTGTGACTCTAGTCGGGAATAATGACAACGTCGTCTAGATATGGGAATGCCCAGAGTTTGGTCTCATGAAGGAGACTCGAGAAGGGTGGACACTGTTGCTCTCCTGACACACTGACATATGACACATGGGCTCCTAACACACATGTCACCCCCGCCGATGCCGCAAACCATTAAAGTTCGTCCGGTGAGCAAGGGAGGTTTGCGTTCAGAAGACGACGCCAATACCTTGGGTTCACCCCACAGCTACATCACACCACCCAAGCACGATCAACAATCACTCTCACACGTCGTAAAAATGGGCGCAAGCTAGTGAGAGAGAGAACGCTTGTGAAATCGGACATTGCGCACTAGTACAGGGCGATAATGGACAGGAAGTGTAGCGAAGTTGCGGAGTGCAAAACAATAGGGCTACCCCGCCTGCCCTGCCATTACTGTATGCTTTGGTGTTGATCAACCGCGATCGGCTTCTCGCTAGTGTCCAGTGTGATTCGGATGATCAGATGTATCATGGTTGATGATAGGAGGACGATAGACAAAGGCGGAGGCGATGATGAGGCCACCGATGCAGACTTGGATTGGCGACGATTGGCTCCAGCCGGTTGAAAGATTGTTGAATCTGGACCAACAAGCCGGGTAAGGATTACCAATAAGGGGTACCAAACTCTGTTTCTAATAGAACATACTTTGATGTACCGTAATTAGCGGCAGGCCATTTCGATGGATGATAAGGATCAAATCCTGTGTCTGCTCGACCGAACCGCAGGCTGCAGGCCACAGACCCTCGGGGTCGCAGGAGGATGGCGAGTTTGTACGGCAGCAATTGAATGGAGAAGCGTGACAGAAGCGCTCATCTCCGCCATTAGGTGAGGAGTGACAGGTCTGTGACTTGAATGTGACTGTGTGACCAGTGACGGGAGTTAGTGTACTTTATTGAATAAGAGAGTGAAACGGAGAGAGAGAACCTCTCAACCTAGCCCGAACGCACTTGCCACCATGAACGTTTGGTCACCACAACAACAGGACCTCGATGAAATTTTGACAACTATCTTCGAATCTACGAGCTCCACAAACCAGTCCGTCCAGCGTAGTATAACCCACGTGAGTTCATCGTTCATTCGTTTCATTCATCATTCGTAAATTATTCTTTTTTTTCCGCTCTAGAAACTCAACAGCTTCACGCGCGCCCCTGACTATATCGCCTACCTAGCATACATCCTTTCCGCCCTCACGCAGCAGGAGGATCGTATCAGGACCATCGCAGGCTACCTCCTCAAGAATAATGCTCGCCTCGTCCTCCGTGCCTCCCAGGAGGTCATTTCCTTTGTCAAGGCTGCAATCTTGCATGCATTCAGGGATCCTAGTGATATGATTCGCAGTGCCGCCGCTCAGGACATCGTTGCATTTCTCGGCATTCTGGAGCCGAAAAATTGGCCCGAGTGTCTCATGCTACTGGTCAACCAATTAGATGACCAAGATCATGTCCACCAAGAGGTGTGTCTTCCCTTCAATCTCGAACCTTTCTTGGTTTTTTCGATGCTACTGGACGTCGGCCACACTCGTACCATTCGTCTTCGTCCCGTTGAGTGCGACGACACATCCTCCCTGGTTCTGCCAGGGCACCGAACCGGGGGAGATGTTCATCCCCTGATTACCCGCGGCGCTAGAAAATATCCATTGCGCTTGGAACATTACCCCCCTCGGAGGGGGATTGCCGGTATTAAACTTCGGGAAGACCGATGCTAGATATGAGCATCAATGATCAGGCAAAGAAAGTCAAAGGCCGTCCTGCTTCTCGTTTTGTTTTATGACATAAGCAGTTGTCACAGCCGCTGGCTACAATCGCTCACAGGATTCTTTCATCCTGTATAGGGCTCTCTCTCCTTTTTTGCCGCATGGTACCGCGTCTTCATATCCAGAATCACTGAACTTCCTTAATCTCCTTAGGCCGCGTTCAACGTTCTTGAAAAAGCGTGCGAGGATTACCCCCGGAAGCTCGATGTTGAGATTAACGGAACCTTTCCCCTCAACTTTATGGTCCCGAAGTTTATCATGCTCACTGAACATCCCAATGCTAAAATTCGCTCGCACGCCGTGGCTTGTCTATCCTACTTCGTTCCCATTAACGCGAGCGCTCTTTACGCTCACATCGACACATTCATTGCGTGCCTTTTCAAACGAGCCTCCGATGAGGAGCCCCAAGTCCGTCGCCATGTTTGCCAAGCACTTGTCCTTCTCCTCGCGTCACGCCCCGACAAGCTTTTACCAGAACTTGGTAACGTTGCCGAGTACATGCTTTTCTCGACGAAGGATAAAAACGAGGTTGTTGCCCTGGAGGCGTGTGAATTCTGGCTGACCTTCGCTGAAGACCCCGAATTGGCCCAGTACCTACATCCATTACTCCCACGCGTGGCGCCAGTCCTTCTCGATTGCATGGTCTACAGCGATGATGACTTGCTATGGCTTGAAGGCGACGAGGAAGATGATGCCGCGGTGCCAGACAAGGAGAGTGACATCAAGCCTCGTCACTACGGAGGCAAGTCTCATGGACTCGACCGCGATGGAGATAGAGATAGTTCGGCCACTCCCGATGCGCCGAAAAAGGTTGGCGCATATGGTGAGGAGCAACTTGACGGTGACGACGACGATTTTGAGGATGAGATGGATGATGATGACTTCGCCGACGAAATGTCCACGGAATGGAACCTCCGCAAATGTGCGGCGGCGGCGCTCGACGTCCTCGCTGTACGCTTTTCCGTGGACCTTCTCAATGTAATGCTCGAGCCCCTCAAGAACAAACTCTGGAATTCGGATTGGCTTCAACGTGAGAGCGCCATTCTTGCACTCGGTGCTATAGCCGAAGGTATGCATAATCCAAACCCTACTTGCAATCATACGCATTGATGAATGTTATCAGGTTGCATCGAAGCTGTTGAGCCACACCTGCCGATGCTAATACCGTATTTGATTCAATCATTAAATGATCCCAAGGTTTGTCTTCAATCGTGCTGATCGGGGTTTGATTTCCGACACCATTCTTGGTGTAGCCACTTGTTAGGTCCATTACGTGCTGGACACTGGGGCGATATGCCAACTGGTGTACCGCGGGTACTACCGAAGACCACAAAGCGCAGTTCTTTATTCCTACTATGGAGGGTGTACGTATACCTTTCATCCAGCGTGCTTCTGTGCTTCCGTGAAATGGACTAATACGTCTCTGTCTTCCCAGCTTCTCCGCATGGTTCTGGATAACAACAAGCGCGTGCAGGAAGCTGGTTGCAGCGCTTTTGCAACCCTCGAGGAAGACGCAGGGGCTGAGCTCGCACCATACCTGGAGCCCGTCCTGCGTAACCTCGTTTTCGCATTTGACAAATATCAACACAAAAATATGCTCATCCTCTACGACGCTGTCGGGACGTTGGCTGACGCCGTGGGACCTGCCTTGCAAAACCCCATGTATGTGGATATATTGATGCCGCCGCTTAACAAGAAGTGGTCCAAGCTCAAAGATGATGACGAGGATCTTATTCCGCTTCTGGAGGTATGGCGAATGCTGTCGAATTACTCCCGGCGGCACCTTACCCCATTTTATCTCTAGTGTTTGGCATCTGTTACCATTGCTATGGGTTCCGCTTTCCTGCCGTATTCTGGTCCAGTTTTTGAGCGCTGCGTCAATATCGCGCGAACATCCATCGTACAATACCAGACCTGGCACCAGAACCCAGAGCTCGATGAGCCGGATAAGACGTTCTTGGTCGTTGCTCTTGATCTCTTATCCGGCTTAACTCAGGGCCTTGGTATGGGGCTCAAGCCATTCATCGAAAATAGCCAGCCCGCATTTTTCCAGCTGCTCGTCCTATGCCTGAAACACCCACAAGCCCCAGTACGGCAGTCTGCGTATGCTCTCGTCGGCGACCTCGCAATGGCGTGCTTCCCACTCCTTCGGCAACACATGCCGCAGGTCATGCACGAGCTCATCCTTCAGCTCGACCCCGAGCCAAAGGTTGAGTTCATCTCGGCATGTAATAACGCCGCATGGTCCGTTGGGGAAGTTGCTCTGCGTTACGGCCGCGGTAGGTATTCCGTCAAACGCAGCATCTCTCCCTGCTGACCTACGTTCTCTTCCGTAGATGAACCCGAATTCGCACAATGGGTAGAACCGTTGATCTCTCGTCTTGTGCCCCTCCTGCTCCATCCAAAGGCACCGCGCAGTTTGCATGAGAACGCCGCCGTATCAATAGGGCGTATTGGACTCATGCACCCACGCATGGTCGCGCCGGTATTGCCGGACTTTGCTCAAGCCTGGTGCCAGGCGCTTTACGAGATCCGTGATAATGAAGAAAAGGATTCGGCTTTCCGGGGGCTGTGCACCCTCGTCCAGGTGAACCCAATGGGCATTGCAAAGGTGCGTAAGATGCGTAACGGTTTTGGGAACTATTATTGATGGAGCTATTTGTAGAGCTTGTTGTGGTTCTGCAATGCCATTGTTCGATGGAACCAGCCATCCGAGGAGCTTAACTCCATGTTCCAGACGCTGTTGACGGGTTTCAGGACCCATGACCCGCAGGGTTGGGCCGCGCAGGTACAAACATTCCCACCCGTTATCCAAGAGCGCCTAGCACAGCGCTATGGTGTCTGACCCCATTAATATTGTCTCACATCTATACCCTCAAATCAAAAATCACTTGCTCTGTACCATTCCTCGACCTGTTTCTATGCCATGCGTTCACCCGACTTTGTCTTGGATTATCATTTTGCTGTAGTACAAGCCCCTGTTTCGTTTTTTTTTTACTAGTAGTTACATACAAGCTCGGTTTTGTTTGCATATGTACGTACACACCACCCAAGTTTACGGCCACACTCTGTCAGTAGTTACAAGTAGTTACAATTCCTGTGCTCACTAGTTAGCAGTTACAGCATTCGTAGTTTCCCCTTTCCTCACATCACTTGTCTGCGAAGTAGATACATACATACATACATACTTACCTACATCAGTTCCTCGTCTCTTGGCATTCGTCCAGTCACTTACCCCATCAGTGAGCGCAGCCATCGGCACAGCATCAGCGAATTACACTGCAAATTTCGCACGCGGCGTACTTTATCCGTAGTATTATTATTCTATCCATCTGTCTTTTCTCGGTCATACCAAATCAGTGAGAAGATCAGTATCGTGGTGCTCACGACACTCACCGTGAACGCAGGTCCGCGTCGTGTGACAAGTAGTACGACTACACAGACTCTAAATGTCCGAAGCCGAGGTGCGATTATATTATCGCCCGTCTCCCGCTCGACTCTTCCATCCCCACACACCTGGCTGTGTTTAGAGCCTCTACGCGCGCGCAGCGAAGGCCGAACTCGCAAAAGATCTCGATACTGCCTTTCGCTTGTACATCCAAGCGGCCACCGCATTCCTCAACGCCAGTCGCGAGGCCGCACACCCCCGGCCGCAGGGGCAGGCGCGCAAAGATGCGGAGCGCGCCTTGGAACGTGCGGAGCGAATCAAGGCCGTCAAGCACGATTTGGCGCCGGTATTGCGTGACCCATTTGCGCCGGGTTCGTCGCTGCGCTGCGCCCTCCCTGCCGTGTGATCGCTGCTGATGACCACAAGAGGAGCAGCAGCTTGTGTTGAAAAAAGGGTCGGTGGTCAATGGCGTGGTCGCGCCGCTCTGGGCAGCGGGCACCACTGGCACTTCCACCGCGATGGCGGGGACGTTAGCATTCTGGTACGTTTTCGTTCCGTTTCGCGGCGGGGACACTTAACGCGTTTTCATTGCTTTTTTTTTTTTTTTTTCTTTTTTCTAGTGATCCAGACGGATTGCTCGAGTTGTCGCCTGAACAGAAAAAAGCTGGGGTGCTTTGGCGCCGGCCAAGAGAGGTGTTCGCGACGGATGCCAAGATATTTTCTCCGGACCTCCGTCCGGAGGACATCGTGCAACGCATTGTGGCCGACTGCTCACTCTGCGCGTCGATCATCATATGTCTGCTCCACAGTCGGACGCACGACTCAGAGGTCTGTCGCTCCCTAGAATTTCGTGCCAAGACTGTCTGATCATGGCAACCCTGCAGGCGGCCCTGCCTTCTCTCCACCCCCGAGGGCCGGATGGAAGGTTGCACATTTCTCCGACAGGCGGATATGAACTCAAATTATTGTTCAACGGTGCTTATCGACGAGTATGTATGCCCCCGTACCAATAGCGACGATGCCCATTGCTCATCTTGATCTCTTTGTCGATCTTTAGGTTGGTTAGTGGATCTCTTCCCCATTTGGCCAGGGCCCACAACGATTTATGGTGCTCGTAGTAATCGATGACCGCCTCCCCTTTCGCCCCGACGGGTGCCCTATGTGCATGACGAGCAGGGGTAGAAAGGACATATGGCCGTCCCTAGTTGAGAAAGCCGTGGGTAATATGACGGTCCTGGTCTGCCATGTGGCTCACTCTATTGCAAAGTATCTAAAACTTATGGGAGGATATGATTTCCCTGGCTCGTGCGTTAGTCTTTCTCGCTCCACTTTCGTAACTGTGACTTAATGGTCATCTCAGAAACTCGAGCACTGATATACAGTACGAGCACTTCTCAAAGTCGCGTGCAAGTATCTAATCTGTGTTATTCTAGTGCATTGGCTGGGTGGATACCGGACTACCTGGAAGTTAAAAGGTAGTTCCTGGTTTGAATTACCGTAACGTATTCGTCGTTCATCTTGGTAGCCCTTCGTTTCAACGGGAGCAAACATGGTCACGACTTGTCCGTGGATTTAGTGACGGTGAGTATCCTATGCGTCTGTTCTAGACCTAGTTAATGTATTTTCAGGGAATTGCATTCTGACTCTTGGGACCGATAATCGACCGCCCGCTGATCGGGGACTCGTAAATCTCCTCCCCGCCCACTGCTATGCAGTGTTAGGTCTGCTCATTTGTGCTATGCGTTGATGACTTCTGACCGTATGAGAAGATGTCAAGGAGACAGACGACGGCTCACGGTGGCTCACAGTCTTAGACTCCTGGCTGCCAAGTGACGATGCTGATCTCGGAGTTGATGCTCTCCTTGAAGACTTGTCTCTGTGCAACGAGAGTGATGACCAGAGGCGTAGTGAGTGCCGTCTACTTGTTGTACACGACTAGGTTGTTTACCTTTATCAGGAGTTATCAATGTAGCTTGGGATGATGCTTGCGCATTATTCGGAAGTGTGTGCGTCAGTTGGAATCCTGGGATGTTCAAGTGTCGACTCCTCTACCACGGGTGAGTTCCTATTACACATACAGGCGTTCGCGCTCCCGATTCATTTGTACTTAGAGTTTGGAGGGCCGCACATCTATCGGAGGCAGGGAGAGACGATTGTACGTTGTCTAGTGCCGATGGGTAAATAAATATAATAGCCTTACCCGTTTGTAGCTGTTCATCAAATACTTCGACTTCTGCTGGAGCGCCCCAAGGGCGTCCCAGGATTATCGGAAGAAGTTTGGGTACTTCTAACGCGGCATCGCACCGATACACACCGGCCCTCCGAGTTCATCTCGCTCCACGCCGAGTACGATGATGGCCACCCTGACGCCCTAAAGGGCTTCGCAGATACTGCGAGGACACAAGGCGTCTACACAGACAACACACATGTCCTGGTAACGAACGATTGCGCTAACCGAAAGCGGCGCCAAAACTGACATAGACATGACATGACGTAGGTACGGGTGACCGTCCCCCCTTCCGATGCCTCCGGCACGATCTCTCTGAACGCGTCTTACGACGGCCCTTTCGACGACGTCGGCTTCACCGTGACCGCATATTCGCGGCTGACGCTGCGCTGGGACGAGACGCCACGCAGGCTCCCCTTCGATCTCAGGGTGTCGGGCGCTCTGACGGCAAAGACATCCGGCGGAAATTACACCCTCCCCATGTACATGGTAAACCCGCAGTACCGCCTGCGCGTACCCCCCACGACGACGCAACAGGGACCGTCGACGAAAACACGGATCGAGGTCGCGCTGCACGCGCCGCGAGATGTGCCCGTCAACGCGACGGCCATCTGGGGCCGTGGCGAGCGTGTCTTCGAGTAGGTCCTCCTTCGCATTATGCGTTCATCCAAAGTTTGGAAATTCTGACGCGCGCGAACACAGTCTCGTGCAAAGTGACATCGTCGCCACGTCCGGCGCCTACACGTATGGTTTCGCTCGCTTTTCGGCAGATCTCCCACGTGCGTTGTTTGGCACTCTGCGTGTTACCTGGCGAAACGGAAATGTTGTTGCACAGAGGGCGACTTCACGCTGGCGGTGTCCGCGTTCTCGCCTACGCACCGGGGCGACTTTTCGCTGCTCGTGTGCAGCTCGCGACGAGTAGAAGTCGAGCCGATCCCACAAGAAGGCGCGGGGATGTTCGCCAAGACCGTGCGCGGGGAATGGTCCGTCTCCTTCATCTCTCCCTCTGTTTCGTTACTCACACTCACTTTCGTTTTCACACAGGACGAATGGCGCGTACCCGAGGTACGCGCTCGAGCTGCCTACCCCTGCCCAAGTCAAGTAGGTCTCCCCCGTGATGCAGTGACTCATGACATCTGTTAATCACTCAAAAGGATCCGCTTACAACCCCACGCGCCGTTGTTCGTGAAAGTAGCAATACTCCCGGGAATGGGAGGGGCACCGCTCGCGTCGTCCGGAGCATTTACCGATGCACGCTCGGGTGCCGCGACGGCGCAAGTTGCGCTGCGGGCAGGGAACTACTTTGTAGAACCGACGGTGGATGGTGTCTCGCGCGGAGATGGCACGTTCAGCATGGTGATATATAGCTCGAGTGCAGGAATACGGCTCTCGCCATTATGAACTCGCATAGTAATTGGGATGAATGTCTGCGCATACTGTATGATGGCAGGGCACATATGTCCATGAGTTTGAATGTATTACCAACGGTGGCCAATCTAAAAATAATAACTTTATTTTCGCGGCAGGACCAGCGCTAGGCGAGGTGGAGACATCATGTGATGGGTTTTGGCACGGTATATCATGCTGGTAGCTCAAATTTCTGGCCCTGAAGTACTCTGCGAGAGAAAGTGGTCAGCGTGTAGTTCAAGGTAGCATAGAGTGAAGACGCATACCTGGTGAAGTACACATAAAAGAAGTCGAGGTAGAGCCCTGTCTGTACGAGTCCTGCCATGATTGAGATCGGGTCAACAAGATCCTCGGCGAAATAACTGCAAACCGATGTGTAAGTGACGAGTTACGCGGGAAAAAGAGGCCGACGACGACAAACCGGTATATCCAGTTAGGGATGTAAAGTCCGCGGTATGCGCCGAGGGCGGCGAGATAGTGCGTCGTGATGGTTTCTGCTTCGCCGGTGCGCTGGAGGATGAAGAGTTGCGGGAGGATAGCGACGGACTCGAGGAAGATGGAGAAAGACCAGAAGACCTCTATGAGGTTGTAGGAATAGTTGAAGAGGAGTGCAAGGATGAGTGCGGGCCCGATGAGGTACTCGACGCGGAAGGTATCGATGGACGGGTCGTTCGTCGGCCTGGACGCGAGTGCCGTGTCGGGTAAAGAAGGGTGCGGGAGGCGGTGATAAGCTAGATGGCGACGTACCGAAAACGAACCTTCATTAGAAAGAGGATGTACACGCTGCTGGTAATGAAGAAGATTTTCATGACGATGTTGTAGAGGGAGAACTGTGAGGGGTGGAACAGGTCGAGGTACCGCGTGACGAAGACGGTGGCATAGAGTGCTTGCGTCTTGAAGGAGATGCCTGTGGAAGTGATGTTGAGCACATGCGCGTCTGTGCGCCAAGCGGAAGGGCGGACCTCTACAAGAACGGGATGTTTGTATTTTGCGCAGGAGTATGATGATTGATGCGAGGTGAGAGAGGTCGGCTGTAGGGAATGATGAGCGGTTTGGAGAGATTAGTTTAAGTGGATACTGACCCACGAGCCTGAATATGTTCATCGTCGTTCGAGTAAGTTAGCCGCGAGTGCGCGTGAAGTGCGTGTGTCGTGTCGCTTTTTGCACCGTGTTGATCCTTGTTTGGTTCCAATTCTCGTTGCGGCCCTCAAGTTAGCTTCAAGTCTCGAAGACTGAGACGGCTCAAATGTAACAAACTCCCGTCATGTCCCCCCTTGATTCTCCCTCAAGTCGTGCACCCCCTCCTGGAGTGATACCTACGCCCCCACCATGGTCCCTCAGAGCCAAGCTCTATGTCTTTATCTCGTCGCTCAAGCCAGTTAACAGCGAGGATCCTGTTCTCCAGGGTCTGCCCCCCGGTTCCTACAATCCCTCAGAGACTTTGCATCCCTCAGCACTTGCTCTGGTAAATGGCTCTCACCAATGGAATGGTGGCCGCGCTGTCGTCGTCCTCGCGCGTTACGATCATTCGCCCGTTGGCCCCTACGACGAGCTTATCATGACCTGCAAAGGCTTTTCCAATCCCTACCAGAAAGGTACCAGTGGGCGCATCACCAATATCTATGTTAGCTCTCCACAGGGCGCCTGGAATGGCCGCAAGAACTGGAGTAAGTCGTGCGCACACTTATTCCAATCACCTTTTAATGACGACCTTAAAGACATCCCAGAGCATCTTGCACGCTTCAAATTCGTTCCGTCGGGACCCAACACCTCCAATTTCGAAGTTTCCTTACCAGACGTTGAGGAGCCCTTTTTCACGGCCTCCCTGACCGACTCCCGTCTCCCCGCCATCCCCATATCCCCCCGCATTGTGAGAGCCTTCACGGGTCTTGTGCAGCCCCCGCTACTTTCCGGACTACCCAGGGACACACAGATCGCCACCAATAACGAATGGTTGTCTATTGCTCCACTTCATGATGGCCGGTGGCAACTTGCGTACATCAGCCCGAGCGAAGGTGGTCATGCAAATTATGGTGACGGGTTACACTTCCCGCAATTCAAGTCTTTTTGGATTGGAGCCAAGTTCACGGGGACGCTTCTTTTCCCTGATAGCGTGCAACTTAGAACGACAGCTTAATAGGCCGTCTCAAAGCGGTCTCTCTTATCAATCACGTTCGGTGCAAAATCAAATCATACTTTGATTGGCCGATCACTGGTCTCATCACTGTACAAGTGATTATTTTCGCTCGGGCTGCCATGGCCGAGATCATCGATCGGTCCTGATGGCCTGAGGCTTGCGGGCTCCAGTTTTGCATACTTCCAATTCTTCCACAATATTTAGTAGACCATCGAATACTGTACTGGTCCCAAATGGTTTAAATGGCACCATCCGCAGGAGCGATTTAGAAGTTGTTGTGGCCTTGAAACACCCGCCATTCGGTGCGTCGATGACGTGTTGACGTGCCGTCGTTTCATCGCCAGTCGTTCTCTGGGCCAAGAGGCGCCAACCTTCCCTCTCGAAATCTTGCTCAAAATGCAAGAATAGTTGATTTCTTCAACGTCCTCTTCGAAGGATGATCGAGGTACATCGCCTCACGATTAACTGGCACTAGGTAGAAACCATCCGATTCAGGCTTATCCCGGGTCGAGGGTCAGCTGGGTCATACAAACCTGAGTCAGACAGCCAATAAATCGTGGGAATAAATCGTCTGCGAGGACAATGCCTGGACCGGGGCGTGTGAAGTTTGCAATTAGAACGTCTCCCTTTTGTATAATATCCTACGGTCCCTTGACTAGGTCTTACTAGATGACTAAAATACAGTCAGCTGGCTTAGGTGACAACGCTGGAAACCATGCAGCACTGGGGTATAGATCCCAGAATGAGCAGAAAGACGGTACTGTAGTATCCTGGACCTCGATTCGTATCCATTATATAATACAAACTTTATCTTACGTAAGAGGCGAGCTTAGCATTGGCACAAGGGGCCGTTATATCATAGACTGACGGTCACTGGTCTAGCGCACGACTTCCATCAACGATACTTTAAGTCTCGGTGTCATCTGTATTCCTCTGACGTACTACCCCGCGGGCCTGGGGCTGCTTCTTCCGCCAGCGACCACGGATCGCAGGTGCGCGGCGGTCGTTGCGTAGTCCATCCGACGAACTGGATGAAGCCCTCTTCGCTACTGTGTGGGCATCGAGCCGATCAAGCACGTCTTCACGATACGAACCTTTGCGGCAGGAGTCAGCGCTTCGGTCCCAATCATCGGGGGACAGCCAGCGACGAAGAACCGTGACCACAAGCTAGACGCCACCACGATACTGGTAACCCGTGGATGTCCTACAGTAGGCCGGTGGCCGGTCGCTTTATGGGGGTGCCAACTGTGCTTCGGACCCTCGAGAATCGAGGAATCTGTATTCGCTACGCGACCATTCTCCGGCTGGTTACGAGACTACGGATACTCGTGCGTGGAAACTGGACGAAAATGCATTCAATCCGTCTCGACAATCTCCTCCATCCCGTTGGTCTCACCCCCGTTTGTCCTTCCTTGGCTTCTGCTCTGCGTGGAGACCATTTCGTTCCACCCCCCGGTGCGAATCTGGGGCAAGGGACTCGGCTACGACCAACTCACAGCCAGGATGACCATATTGATCTATCGAAATAACGTCGCACGCGTCCGCCTGCCATACGCAAGAGTTAACCATGCCGGTCCTCAAACTTTTCCTATTCACGATACAACATGTCACAAATACAGAACTTTCCCCTACTGCCCCAATTGTGTAATCGAACCTCCGCGGCAACACTCACACGTCCGGGTCCTAGTTGCATTCATCTGTACCGCGGCGCGTGTCCGTTGAACGACCTCGGACCGTTCCAGGAAAAGTCGCGATCTGTCGTCTTCGGTGCCCTCCTGTTTTGCGCTAATGTGTACTACGAAGCGATCAAGGACTTGCGCCCTCGTAAACCCTACCGAATCCAGGGGGTTGGTCCCCTGCACTGGAAGCTTCATAGATACCGCGCGGAGGCTATCCTCAACGGAGTCACTTACTTGTAACGCGCTGCCAAAAGTGGCCCATGAACGTCATGATAGACCCACGTAATGACAGACGTATCTGTACCAACCCATACTATTTCCAACTCATACGCCGCCAAATAGATTACGGAGAAGACGAGAAAAGGCACGTGCAAGGGGTCATGATGACCGCCGTGGGGCTTCTATATCGTCCGTCCGACTATTGGCCGAGCTTGGTCGTTGAAGCCTCTAAGAGGACAACTATTACCCCGACACATACACTTCTAAAATCGACGTCCCTATCTCCTATAAAAACCAAAATGTAGCAAACTCTCGTCATGTCTCCCCTTGATTCACCCTCGAGCCGTGCGACCCCTTCCGGAGTGACTCCTGCAGCCCCACCATGGTCACTCAGAGCGAAGCTCTATATCTTTTTCACGTCGCTCAAGCCAGTTAACAGTGAAGATCCTGTTCTCCGAGGTCTGCCCCCCGGCTCCTACAATCCCTCAGAGAATTTGCATCCCTCGGCCCATGCCCTCGTGAATGGCTCTCCCCAATGGAACGGTGGCCCCGTCGGCGTCGTCCTCGTACGTTACGAGGATTCGCCCGTTGGTCCCTACGACGAACTTGCCTTGTGCTTCCACGGCTTTGCTAATCCCCACCAGAAGGGCACCAGTTGGCGCGTCACCAATATCTATGTAAGCACTCTGCAGAGTACCTGGAATGGTCGCAGGAACTGGAGTAAGTTGTGCGCACTCTCCTCGTTTCAATCACTTCTCTGATTGATGGCGACCATAAAGACATTCCAAAGCATCTTGCGCGCTTCAAATTTGTTTCGTCGGGACCCAACACCTCCAATTTCGAAGTTTCCTTACTGGACGCTGAGAAACCCTTTTTCACGGCCTCCCTGACCGACTCCTGTCTCCCTGCGATCCCCATATCCCCCCGCATTATAACGCCATTCATGAGTCTTGTGCAGCCTCCGCTACTTTCCGGACTACCCGAGGACCTTGCCAATGACGAATGGTTGTCCATCGCCCCACATTATGATGGCTGGTGGAAACTCGCGTACATCCACCCAAGCGACGATGGTCATGCAAGTTATGGTGATGGGATACAATTCCCGGAATTCAAGTCTTTTTGGGTTGGAGCCAAGTTCACGGGGACGCTCATTTTTTCCGAAGGCACCCAGCTTAGAAATAAGGCCAAATAGGCCTCTCGTATCCCAACGTTGGATGCAAAATCGATCTCTCCCATCAAATGATTGTTTCGTTCGGCTGCCTGTGACCGTGACCGGTGAAACGATCCAGTTTCCCCACTTCTAATTCCATCACGTGTAGCAGACCATCGTCTGTACTATCTAAAAATTGATTGATGAGCAAACAACTGGTCTGAACGACAGCCTACCAGTGACTGAGTAGGAGATCACATACCACGATTTAGAAGTTCTAACACCCGACCGATGTCGTTGACGTGCCGTCGTTTTGTCAAGCGTTTTGTCGCCAGCTGCTCACCGGGCCGAGAGCCATTCCTCTCGAACTCAATGCTCGAAATCCTTGCATGGGATTTCCAAGTCACGCGATTTTTGAAGGGAAATGTACTGGTGAACGATCGAAGAGTGAAGGATTTCGAAGATACTAAGTGGAAGGGGGGCGGGCACGTTGCATAACTGCAGAACCAGAACCAGATAACTATTCTGTAGCCCTAGTTTTGCAAAACAGCTATCACATGACCCCAATTTCCAGAGAATTTCCTCTCGATTCAATTATGAACCCGGCGTCCATCTGTGTATTCAAAATGGTATATCCATCAAAACTGCTGTAGGACGTTTGATTCTCGGGCGTCCTCTAGTAGTGGCTACGTGGCTCCCGTATTCTCCCGCTGGAAACGAGTCTATGGACGCCCGTGCGTGGAAACTGGACGGGTTTCGATAATCTCTTCCATCATGTCTGTCTCACCGCCCATTACTTGTCTTCTGCCCTGCGGGGAGACCTTTTTTTCCCCATTCTCTGGTGCAAATATAGGGCGGGGAACTCTGCTGCGACTACCTTACAGCCAGGATGACCATAACGATCTGCTGAAACAGCGCCGCGCCGCCCCCTGTCATACGCAAAAGTTAGCCATGCCCATACACAAACCTCCTTCTGCTCACACTACAGCGTCTCTTAGAATCCAGAACTTTCCTGCACCGCCCCATTTGTGTGGTTGGACTCCCACGCATCCCGGTTGCATCTATCTGTGGCGTCCTTTGAACAACCCCCGACCATGCCAGGAAAAACCGCCAGATGTTGTCTTTGGTACCCTCCTGTTTTGCGCTGATATGTAATGAAACGTTCAAGGACTTGCGCCCTCGCAAACCCTGCCGAATCCAGGGAGTTGGTCCCCTGCACGGGATCCCCTCTTAGATACCGCGCGGAGATTATTTTCGGCGACATCACTTACTTACATCGTCCGACTGCTAGTCAAGCTTGACGCCTCGAAGCTTAAAACCTCTAAGACGAGACAGCTACATCAACACACACTTCTAAAAATCGATGTCCTTGTCTCCTATATAAACCAAAATGTAACAAACTCTCGTCATGTCCCCCCTTGATTCTCCCTCGAGCTGTGCGCCCCCTTCCGGAGTGACTCCCACAGCCCCACCATGGTCACTCAGAGCCAAGCTTTATTGCTTTATCACGTCGCTTAAGCCAGTCAACGGCGGGGATCCTGTTCTCCGAGGTCTACCCCCCGGTTCCTGCAATCCCTCAGAGAATTTGCACCCCTCAGCCCTTGCTCTTGTGAATGGCTCCCCCCAATGGAATGGTGGCCTCGTCGGCGTCGTCCTTGTACGTTACGAGGATTCGCCCGTTGGTCCCTACGACGAGCTCGCCTTGGGCTTCCACGGCTTTTCCAACCCCTACCAGAAAGGTACCGGTGGGCGCGTCACCAATATCTATGTCAGCACTCTACAGAGTTCTTGGAATGGCCGCAAGAACTGGAGTAAGTTGTGCGCACTCTCCTCGTTCCAATCACATCTTTGATTGATGGCAACCATATGAAGACATTCCAAAGCATCTCGCGCGCTTCAAATTTGTTTCGTCGGGACCCAACACATCCACTCTCGAAGTTTCCTTACTGGACGCCGAAAAACCCTTTTTCACGGCCTCCCTGACCGACTCCTGTCTCCCTGCGATTCCCATACCCCCCTGCCTTACAACGTCCTTCATGAGTCTTGTGCAGCCCCCGCTACTTTCTGGACTACCCGAGGACACCCAGATCGCCACCAATGACGAATGGTTGTCCATCGCTCCGCGTTATGATGGCCGGTGGAAACTTGTGTACATCCGCCCGAGCGAAGGTGGTCATGCAAGTTATGGTGACGGGGTACAATTCCCGCAATTCAAGTCTTTTTGGATTGGAGTCAAGTTCACGGGAACGCTTATTTTCCCCGAAGGCACGCAACTTAGAAAGAAGGCCGAATAGGCTGTCTCGTATCACGTTGGGTGCAAAATCGATCTCTCCTATGAAGTGGTTGTTTCGCTCTCAAGCTATTTTTCTTATATACTTCCAATCTCATATTTAGCAGACCATTGTATACTATAGTATCTAAGGATTAACCGGTATGAGGCTACCGTAACCAAGAATGAGAAATCATGCACTACGATTTAGAAGTTGTACCTTGTGCCGTCGTTTGTCCCGTTCTCCGGGCCGAGAGGCGCCAACCTTTCCTTTCGAAAATGCAAGAACAACTGATTTATTCAACGTCCTCCTCAGAAGACGAGAATGATGAACATCAGTTCACGATTAATGAACACTATGCGAAAGCTTTTCAATATCGCAAAGAGCGCGAAGAGCTTGCGAAGCGTACGCGCCACCAGTCCTTTTCTTCGAACGTGTCCAGTCGCTCTAACTTTCTTTTCTGTGTGTAGTCAAGGAGAAATATGGCTCGGATGCTGATACAGACGATCTAAGTTCGGACGGGTCTGACTCGGAGTCCGACGAGAGCGAGGACGAGGACGGCGAAGAGCTCACTCCCGCACTCGACGTGGCCATCCTGCGCACGCTCGCCCGTATCAAGGCGCGAGACCCTGGCATCTACGACGCCAGCCGCAACGTTTTCGAAGGTGCGTCTTCCACTATCCTTCCCGGCGCCGTTTCTTATGTCTCCATCGGCGGCGGCGGACAGAGGAGCACAGCAAGTCTGGCACGCTGCCCTCGTCCACGCGCAGGAAGAAGAAGACCAAGGGAGACAAGCCGCTGACGCTCCCAGAACAGCGCCTCGCTGCGGCGCTCGATGATGCGTCGTCGTCGTCTTCGCGTTCTGCTTCGCCGCAACTACCAACACACACCGAGGAGCAGGCTGCGCTGCGTGCCGAAACCATCGCAGCGTTTCATGCAGGCACCGCCGCAGATGGTGAGATTGCGGAGCGGGAGGAGGAGGAGGAGGAGGAGGAGGGCGGTTTGTTTACGTTGCGCGAGAAAACGAGGGATGAGGTGGAGCGGGAGGAGGCGGAGTACCGCGCCTATCTCGAACGCGAGGTCGGTCCGCTCGAAAAGATCTTAGACCTCGGAGAGGAGGTGGTGAAGACGGAGGACGCGATACGTCAAGAGGAAGACACACACCCCGCCGAGGCAGAAACCGGAAAAAAGAAGAAAAGGAAAAAGGGAAGAAAGAGCGCAGAAGAGAGGAAGGAAACGGACCAAGAGTTTTTGATAAAGTGCGTGTGTCGCTTTTCCGTCGTGCAACAACGAATGAATGATTATTATTTTTTCCGTAGCTACATTCTGAATCGCGGATGGGTAGACCGCTCTGCTCGACGCCTCCCAACGTACAAAGAGATCACTGCAAAAGCCTTATCTTCTAAAGACCCTGATCCCTTGGCCGCGCATACCGGTGCTGAGGTCGATGCTGGAAATGACGATCTCCTTGACGACGACGAGTTTGATGAGGTCGCCGAGCATTTCGAAAGCTCGTACAACTTCCGCTTCGAAGAACCCGACGCGGCACATATTCAATCCTTCCCGCGTGCCATCGAGACAGTGCGGCGGACGACGGAGCACGCAGAACGCCGCCGTGCAGCGCGTGAGCGGCGACAGGAGCGCAAGGAGGCGGAGAAGGCGCAGCGGCGCGAAGAAGTGAAGCGTCTGAAGGGGCTCAAGACGCGAGAGTTGGAGGGAAAGCTCGAGCGCATTGGTAAAGAAGGAGGATGGGTGCGCAGCCAGGGTTTGTCTTCCTCTCGCCTATACCGTACGTTTTGCTGAGGGTCCGTGCAGCCCTGCAGGCGCTGGATTTGGACGGAGACTGGGACGCGACGGCGCACGATCGGCAGATGGCGGCTATGCTTGTCGAGACGGACGGTGCCGACGCCAACGGCGATGACGAAAAGCCGACGTGGGACGACGATATTGACATCGATCACATCGCTCCGTGGAGCGAGGACGAAGCTCAGCACCCGTCAACCAGCCTCGACGTGAAGGAGCGTAAGAAGGCAAAGAAGAAAGAGAAGAAGAAAACGAGAGACGTCGACGTAGATGGGGTCGATGTGGATGAGATGGACGCGGATGCACTGAAAGACGGTGGGAACCAGTGGGATGAGGTGGAATGGGATGGCACGGAAGAGATGCGCAAGCGTGTGCTCGATCAGTACATGGAGGAGTTATACGAGCTCGAATTTAACGATATGGTGCGCCTCCTTTCAACGCTTGCACCCCATGCTCATCCACACGACTCGCTCAGGTCGCTGGCATGCCAACGCGCTTCCGCTACAACACGGCGGCGAAGAGCTCGTACGGGCTGACTCCAACGGAGATCTTACTCGCAGACGACAAGGACCTGAACGAGTACGTTGGTCTGAAAAAGCTCGCCCCGTATCGCAAGCAGCGCGACACGTGGGACGCAAAACGCGGCGAGCGGCTAGGCGAGTTCAAGAAGAAACTTTCGGAGCGCACGGGTGGCATCGGCGTAGATCTCAACGAGAGCGAGCACCCGAACAAAGCAAAGAAGAGGAGGGGAAAGAAGGAGCGGATGCGCGAAAAGGCCGCGCATGCACCAGCGGAGGCTGATGCGGTGACAGATGAAGGAGCGACAGACGAACCTGTGAAGAAGAAGCGGAGGAGACAGAAAAAGTCGGGCCAGTTGGCGGAATGACGCGGGAAGAGGTGTGCATTGCAATTGATATTTTACTCTGGGGGTATGAATGGTCTAACGTATTTGTCAACATAAGACTGGGGAACACCCTTCTGGAGGGCGTCCTTGATCCCCATGTTGATGCGGTGGATATACTCCTTCTTTGGGACATCGCGGCTGGTACGGGCAACATCTACGTATACCAGCGCATCGATGGTCCTCTTCTCCTCCGTTTCTCCATCGCCGGAACGAGTGATCAACTCGAGTGGAATGATCTTCTTTTCGTAGCTGTCGGGAACACCTTCGTACATGTCCAACGACTGCTCATCATTGGAGTTTATTTCGTAGATAAAACCATACACGTGGTCTCCAGAAGAAGGGACGACGTTGGCATAACCACGCTGGTTTATGATCCAACACCTGTAGACGTCGTTGATTATGTGGGGAATGAAACGATGGCCTAGTGATGCTCACCACTCATAGAGTACACCAAGCCCGATGTACTTGTTATCGGGGCAGCGGCGGTTCATCTGGTCTATCCATAGGTTACTCCCGTAACCAAAGTAGAGGGTCGGTTTGATTCCGCGGTTCTGTGTTTTCTTGGGCATATGATAAGAGACTGTGGCGGCGTCTATTGTTCAACGCGTCGTGTTCTAGTCATTGTCCCAACAAGAACCCCGAACAACGACAATGGTTGCTCAAGCCATTGTTCTGAGCTCCTGGGCTCTGCGCGAAAATCCAATCGCATTATTCTCATTTTCTTTCTCCGCTCCACACCACTCCTCGACGGCACTCACTTTCTCTCCTCGCAAATACGCCCCAAGTCTTGATGAGTAGAACTCATCACCGCTCACTCACACCCTTATCTCAGCACTCAGTCGCTTCGGAGTCCCGGTTCAGGGAGCATTTATCCATCGCGATGCCCCCACCGGACTCGGCCATCGAGCGCTCTCATTTCTCTCCAGTTTCTCTTACGGGGCCATCAGAACGTGATTCCACTCTCGGCGGATCGACGTTGTTCAGATCACCCCGTTCACGACCTCCTGACCCCGAGAAGGGTCTCACAGGTCACTCGAGCATGCCCAGCACTTCATCGAGTATCAAAAACCGCTTCACCCGGCTCTTTCTCGATCTCCTCGCGGGCCTGAGAGACGGCAATCCTCCTGCTGCAAATCTTGCACCGCCGCCACCCGACGTCGCGCACATGCCAGAGTGGCGGCCACTTAACGTGCGCAAGCAGCCCCCTCAGTGTATTTGCCACAGCCAGCCGCCGCCACCGACGCGCGTGCAAAGGCTGCGCGATCGAGCCCTACTCGCCGCACTCGCCGTCTCGTTGCTCTACCTCTTCATCAACGTGACCGTTCTTAACGTCCGCTCGTTTTCGTCTTCGTCCCAACTGCCCGCCGTTGCCGCTGTTGCCGCTCCACCCGCCAGCGCGCCTACGACCACGGACACGCTCCCAACCGACACACAACAGTGCATATCGCAGTACACGCTCAACGCACCGAGCGACCCCACCGGATACCCGTGCGGAACGTGTCTTCCCCTCCTCGCGGCGCTGCCGCTAAGCGCCACCGCGGCGTACCCTGCCGCGCTGGATGCGACGCAGTTCTGCGGATTGCGATCACTGTGGGAGGATGCTGGTCAACAGGCACAGGCGGGACTTGAAGCGGGAGGTTGGGTCAAGGACGTCAGGTTCTGTACTTGGGCCGGCGTGCGTTGCGACGGCGCTGGCCGTGTGTCGTCCTTGTAAGTTTCTGTAGGCCCTCAGTCAAGACGCGACTGACTCCTCTGAAGACAGCTGACCTTCCCCGCTGTGCCTGCGTCCCTTCCAGTCGAGTTCACGAATCTCACCGCACTCGAGAACCTCGAAATCATCGGTGACGGTAATTCTCCCGGTACGTTCCTCGGGAATGCATCTCGTCGGTGTGCTGACTCGTCCCGTAGCTGGCGCGTTCCCGGAACCATTCGGGGCTTTGACCGCGCTCGCCGCTCTGCATCTCGAAAATACGGCGCTGGGCCCGCTTCCGGATACACTGCAGAACATCACCTCCCTGACCCTCGTTCGCAATGCCCAGGTTGGCTCGTCGTTACCCCCAAGCATCTCGGATGGCGCTCTCCGTTCTCTGTACGTCGCTGGGCAACGCCATCGCCATTGCGTAGCTGACCGCTCTGACTTTTAGCATCGTCAACCATGAACCGCTAACGCTGAGTGTAGCGCAGAGCGCGGCACTATGTGGCGGGCAGCTACAGAACTGCGATCTTCGTGGATCGGGCGTTCAGGCGTGCGGTGCATGCCTGGTTGGCTGAACGCCCTTTTGTAGATTTCTTACGCCCTGTTATGACATTACGTGGTATCTTGCTCTAATATCTTTGCACCAAAAATTCTGACAATTTACGTTATAATTGGACATTGCTCAATCACTTGATATAAACGATATTGTAGAACTTGACTTGCACACAATTCTGTAGCTTTTACTACTGTAACGTATAACAATAGCAATGACATACTGTAAGTTGATGACTCCCGGCGGCGCCGGATTGGCACGTTTTCAAGTTATCGGCTCACTCGCAGATGTCCAGCACATCCGAGATGTCTGCCCTTGCCTACATCCGACGCGAGTCGCTCGACATCTATAATCGCATCCAATCCATTGGGGCTGATATCGCATTCGTCAACCAAGTGCGCGCGGCCTACCCCGCGCTTCCGCTCATACGTAGCATCGTTCGACGTTATCTACCCTTTCTACGTTAACAAGTCCCCCCGAATAGCGAATCTCCGCTGCGGAGCGTGGTACACCGATCCCTCTATTGTACTTCGTGCATCCTTTACTGCGCGCGTGCGCTCCAGGCGGCCTAGTGACGGCGTTTCGCACATCACAGGCCGACCCTGGCACGTACGCATACTTCAAGAGTACCGACGGGCATCACGGTAACTGGTCGTTCAACCTCCGTCGTCCAAACCTCCACTTGTTGCCCGTTGCCGCGGCCCACGGCGGGTACGTCTTTTCTCCCACTTCGAGTGGCGACCCTACATCTGAGCTCCAATAATACAGGATCATTCTCGTCGACTCGACGCGCGCAGGCAAACGTCTCCCAGACGCGCTCTCCAAAACCGTACCGATATGGTGCGCCGTCGTCAACCGCGCCATGCGCTTGCGGCGCGGCGAGGATCACGCCGCTGGCCCGGCCGTTTTGTCGGACGGGGCGGATGCCGCGAGCGACTCGAGGCTCTGGGACGGGGATCTGCGCACCCCGCCCGGTATAGTCGGTGCGCACGAGCACGCGCAGATCGCCGCGCAGCTCGACGGGTGGGCTGCTCGCCTTGCGGTGCGTGTCGTGCCTCTTACTGCCGAATCGACTGAGCGTTTCCAGGACTCATCATACGCGCTTCCGACGCTGGATCGGCCGCTACGCCCTCTGTGGGTCACGCCCGCGTCCAGTCGTTTCCCGCACGTCGCGCCCGACGCGCCGTTCTTACCGGTCATATGCGTGAGCGCGTCGTGCGCTGTCGATGCTGTCGACGGACGTAGCTCGGGAGGCATGGGACTTGTGGAATTCGGACGCCGTGCGGGTGGGTTCTCGTACGTGCAAGGTTCGGGCGACGACCACGAATTGTGGGCTCAGGTGCGCTTCTATTATCTCTAACAGACAGGTTTTTTTTTCTGAATATAAGTACATCTGCGAATCGCAAATTGGGGGTCTGGGATGCGTGTAGGGCCTGACGCCGGGGGTATTCTGGCAAAACCGTGCAGAACTGCTTGCGTGTCCTCGTGCGCAGCTCGAGACGCTCGTCGCTCGGCTGGTAGCGGCAATCCCACGAGATACGGCGCCTAGTCATGGCGGTACTGACGGCTGTGGACCTCCAGGGCCATGGAGACCCACCTCAGTACCCGTGTTGAAGGTCGGGGGTCGCGTGCTGCTTTGCTCCCTCGCGGACCTGCCACAAGATCCCCAAGCCATCTTACTTGGCCCATCAGGCACCGCGGAGGAAACCGCGTTCGTCATCGTAGACGATTCTGAGTCAGAAGTTCCACCGGACGACACCGACGCGGCACCAGGAGACTCGTCGTCTTCCCGAGTGCTCCACGTACGTCTACCCCCAGGAAAGCGTGGGAAGCACGTCTTTTTGCACGAGGTCCTGCCCTGCGTCACCTCATTCGCGCGCACGCACCTCTCTCTCGGACGGGCAATCTGCGTCGCGGGCGGCGATGCGGGCGTTGGCGTGGCACTGGTACTGTTGCAGCTGTTCTTTGATGACGCCGGAATGCCACGCGGCGCACTGGGCGACGCCGCGACCAGCAAAAACTCGGTGCGCACGCGCCTGGAGTGGGTCATCGCGAGTCGACCACAAACGAACCCTTCGCGTGCCATTTTGAAGCGGGTCAACGATTTTCTGCTCTCCCCATGCTCACGTCGTGGGGAGGCTGAGGCTGGAGCTACAATACAGCCATAATTCGCAGGGAGACGAGCCTAGTTGTGCATTGGTTCGTGGTGTGTAGGGGCACAGTATTCCTGTTGTAGCCGTACAGTACGTATCTCCACAGGCACTATTCCACAGAACTCCGACTTTTGACACATACGGTACCTGTCGATCAGTTGACAAAGGTCTGGGGGATGTGTCGAGCGCCTACTGTAGCGCGTCGGGTGTGAACATAGAGGTCTAAGTGCGAATATATACGGAATTTTAACGTATCTCGTCTCGTCTTCGTAAATGTGCAGTAACCAAAATACCAAGGGCGCCTGTATCATATCATTTGTCAACGCACTATGATTTTCCAATGCAATGTTTCAATATTCAATGACACAACAGTGCTTTGGCTGTTATTGCGGTACGTTACAGTGGATCCTAGCGGGGAACAAACCAAAAACACTAAAGTCTACCTGGCTGCAGGGTGAGCATAACACTTGCACGAAATTTAAGATGGTTGTAAATTGGTGGAGAGATTTCACAATAGCGCTCACCAGGAGTGCTATCCCCAAAAGAAGCTCGCCCTAGTGGATCCTGATCATACGTAGCCAGTCGGCACAGACAGCTTGTATATCTTGGCGACCTTGGGTGACTGATGGCCCCAGTGTTTTTTGAACAGGTGAGGAGCCATCAAACCATGCAGCTTCAAAATTCAAGCTTCAAGGTTGAGTCCTGGTAACCATCCAATGACACCGCATTGATCCGGCAACTATGCCCAAGGCAATGTGGCGGGAGGGCCGTGGCCCATATGTGCTTGTCCGCCCCATTATTTACACCCCAAGGTGATCTGGGGGGGCCAAGGATACACACACATGGTGTCAAAAGCCGCCGACCTCGCACCTAGCCTCTATCAGAATGGTCCAAACGGCCAACTCAACAGTGACCGCCCCATAAGAAACGCGACCCAATGTCGAGACCCCAAGGAGCAAGCAGCATGCCGTTTCTAACACGATGGCATTTAGCCCAATGGGCGTATATGAATCACCCGAACTCTGCAGAACACAGGGGGTGATCGGCAGGACAGGGCTGGTCACCGCCACCGCCGTGCTGCGTAGCGGCCGCAGCTGCGATTGACAGATGGCGAAAGACAGACGCCGGCCTACGGCAGAGAAATCCCGAGTGCCCGGATAAACCCTCTACATTACAAATGGTCATGACATGACGAGGAGTGCCGCGCCCCGGAATATGTTAGTGCGCAGCATTATTCCACATAGAGGGTTCGGGTCCAAAATTGTGACGTGCCCGACAGACAGCTGAGAGTTCGACATCGCAACGAAGGGCCCGCTTCGAAGCATGAGAATCGATGGGAAACCACGGGCGACTCGGAGCCTGGCCTGACGTCGTCCACTCACTAGACTGAAGACAGCTACATACCTCGCCAGTCATGCTAATTGCCGGGGTGCGCTTTAGCATTACTGTAATGCGGGGCTCGGGCTAGCTACGAAGCAACAACCTATAAATCCTCGACATCACAAACCCTGCCCATCATTTTATGGTTACACACTCTCACGCGTTGGATGGCGAGGCTCAGAGCTTCAAACTGACATCGATAATATTCTGTGAATACGCGAAGGACACAACACATGACAGTCGACAGCAACATAGCATGAAAACTAAATTAGGAAGCACGGCACGGCCAACGGACGTAAGGTAGGTAGGCGTAAAGTGAGTGAATCGCTACTGCTCCGCTAGACTAGTCCTTGATCCCACTTGACCTCCGGCTTGCGGCAATGTTCATCATTCGGTTCGGCATTCCATGGCCCCACACCGACAACGACAGAGCGATCGACGCGCACTTGAACCAGTTCGGTGCCCTCCTGGTGGTGTAATTGATGATCTCCAGTCGAAGGCCTGTCTGTATCTCGGTCGGTCCCCAGGGCCCTCCATATCGCGCGAGGTAACGTACCTTTGGCACTCAAGCTGCGGGTCGAGCGATGGACATATGGCGGGGTTTCAGTATGCAACCGCTCCTCGCTTATATCTAATTTTTGTGATCCATCAGGTGTTCTGTTCTCATCGAATGGAAGGGAAGCAGACTTTGAAGGTTAATAAGAATTCTTTGACTCATAATGAACGTGAAGAGACCACCGAGCGGCCCGCTGGTAACAATAAGTAGGACAAAATCTAGAAAAACATATGACGCACCCAGATACCTGAGCTCCGCATACAAGCTAGTGAGTACAAGCTTGGAGTGAAAATAACTGATTTGACCTGAAGGATGCTATTGCTAGTTCTTGTTAGTATAGCATTTATCGTGTTGACCACTGTGGTGATGTGGACTTCGTGAGTCACGGAGGAGGGTGGTTGTAGAATGACTTACCCGTCAGGGCAACAAAGTATCCCAGTCCGTCATAGATCATCCTATAGTATACTCGTCGACTTTGAGGGGGAAATTGCAGGTTGATGGTGACTTACATCCTTACAAGACGTGACGCGCTAGGGGGGATTCAATCAGTGACAAACATTTCAGAGTACGATTGTCACATACAATGGTGAACTTGGATGGTACTTGAATAGATAGGCCATTGAGATTATTAGCGTGAGAAGATCGTAAAACATTCCGGCGAGGTAGAACAACCAAGGAGAGAAAAACAGAGTGGGTCGTATGGTTACCGCTTGACAGCTAGATGGGTGAGTATGAAACCACGCACAATGCTACGAAGTGGAAGGACTCACGTTCCCTAATAGTCAAAGTTGGCGTCAGTGGCACGGTCCATAGGAACTTAGAAGGTAGATGTTCGCTTACATCAATGACCATAGCTAAGTTTCCTCACAAAGTAAGCTGCGTCAGAGATTAGAGACCAGAATGACGTACGAACACGATGATGTATTTGCGCGAACCATTGCACCTAAGAATACACATGAAGCATGTGTGGGCCGCGCGAGATCACTGTGGTACTCACTGCGGACGTAAAAATATAGCTGGACAGCAGTACAATACCCACTTTCTGATTCTTGTGGGAAATGGTGTACGCTCTACAAAGAGTGCGAGATATCAGGCATGGTAGACCAACCCGGATACCATTCAGGTCATAACGTACCGTAGGCCAACTATCGCTTGTGACACCATGCTTAGAAACACTACGTTTTCATTTAGTCTGTCGTAGTGTTGCCATGATATAAAACGAACTTCGGAATATAGTTGGAAGAAGGAAGACTCGGTGGCAATACTCGGTAGTAAAGTTGTGCGAGAAGAACTCCCAACTACCCAAAGCTGTTGTAATGATGCTAATATATCTAAAACCCGCCTCAGACCAGAGTTATTTCATAAAGAGAAGGGAAGACTGACCGGATGAGAACAAATAGGACCAGGCTGGTGCTATACAAATGATTAGTTGTGTGCATTGGACGTCAAAGTAGCGATCGGTACGTCAATCGAAACTTGTTGCGGTAGAACGCCCTGTAAAAGCGATACTCTGCAGGTAGAGTCAAGATATACCTGGAACATTTTCAGGTGCAAGAGCAGCGGAGGAATGTAAAGCGCACTCGTAGGCTGTGACAGATATCGCAGAAATCCGTATGTTGTTGGCAACCAGCGCAACGTTCGACGAGATGGCCGTCGCAAGAACTGGCATACTGTCGTACCGTGAGCGACGTTGGAGAACAGGGAGGGTGGGCAAGGGAGCGGAGAAATCGCATGTGCAAGACCCTCGTATTTTAGAGGCAGATCAGAAAACCGCTAGTCCATTTTGACCAAAACAGGGTTCTCGTCCAGCCCGCGTTGATTAGAACTTAGAAGCGGGGTTCGGGAGCCTTGGGCAAATTTCGATCTGGGTTATCGATAGTCGCCCTGAGTCACGGCCGCTCGGTCTTCTTCCGGTGGCGACCGCGCGTAAGAGGCGGATTCTATTCTGAGGTTATACAATTCGTCGCTTGGGGTCTGTAACCTGTTGTGGACCAGCTAGGTCCTTGCCATTGTAAAGATGATTGGAAGTGCCCAGTTAGCCATGCTCATAGTTCATTAAATATATTAAATGCCCTCAAGGGTTTCAACAACACCCCGTCATTCTGACATGACGCGCAACCTCACAGACAAATGAATTTCCCAGGTGAATGCACGTCTATCATCGTCAGGGGAAATGAATGGCGACGCGACTGACATAAATCTAGATTAGCCTGTCACTCGTCACGGTTCGAGGCCAAGAATTACAATTTCCGTGCACTTTCGATAAATCTCCTGAGCTTTAGCGCCTGCTGATTCTAGAGCACCCCTCTGTGGGTCTGACAGCTTCAGGATGGGCTAGCCAGGCTAGTCCTGGTGATGTCCTCTAACAATTTTTTTTGAACCGAGCTGTCCTCTCACTTCACTTGAGTGACTTTTATTTTACTGAACTTCCAAGATCCTGTGCCCCGCAGAAGACTACCCAATATATACTGATCTACTTTCTTCAGTTCCCCGCCGGAGGACACGGTGATCTAATCTTAAAATTGCTCAACAGTACCAGACCTTGGGTTGATGTGATCACGTCAATTGCCAAAGGTCACTTTAAGGTACACCGGCCCAACTTTCACCAGCCTCTACTCGAGCGGCTCATTGGACTTTGGACCTCTCTTTTTATGTCGTGAATCTTCTAGCGCATCGTGCACATCCGCGTTAACTTGAATGCAAGGTTGCTACCTCCCAAGTTCTATGTAGGATCACTGTCACATCCACCGTCTGCTAATCTTTCTCTGAAGTTCCCAGTTCAAACCCCTATATGAAATAGAAAGAAGGAAGGTTCCGTGAATACCTGAAGATCACAGCTCCGATCAAGCCATATCGTAATTGATCGTGTCGAGTACGCGTGAGGCGATGAAAGCCAATTAAAGCGGGACTAAAGAGGGGTAAGATTAGGGAGTAAACACGACCAAAGGACGTATGTGTAGGTAAATAACCTCAGTATTATCCCTGTGTCACCGCGAGGCCAGTCCTTCGTTCCATTTGACCATCGGTGCGCGGGACGACTCGTCGCACGATGAAGACGTAGGTGCAGACGTAAGTGGCCCTACAGTGACAACGACGGAGCGTTCGACGTGCGCTTGAATCGGTTCGTTGCTGAAACAAGAGCTTCCCATGAAGGAGCTGTCTGTGCCTTTATCGGGCTCATGGTCGTCCATGTCTCGTGGCCTCGGCCTAACCGCACCTTGGGCGTTTAAGTTGGGGTTTGGAGGACGGACAATTGGTGAGGGTGTAGAACGGGGCCGCTTTTCTGCAGCGTCTTGTTTTCGTAGTCAGGTATTCTGTTCTGCATTAGACGGAGGGAAGCAAACCTTGAAGATGGATGAGAATTCTTTGACTCATAATCCAGGTGAATAAACCCGCGAACGGCGCACTGGAAACGATGAGCAAGACATCAGTTAGACAATCGTATGGCGCACGCTGCCGTCTGAGTCCCGTAATCAATCAGCTAGGAAGCACGGACTAGAGGATGCAACTCATCTGACCTGGACGCGAAAATTGGAAGATCTATACAGTATAGCATTTACAGTGTTGACCACTGGGCACCGTGAGTCACCGAGCGGAGCGGTGGAGTTGTAGAATGACTTACCTGTCAGGGCAACAAAGTACCCCAGTCCATCATAAATCATCCTATAGCATACTCGTCGACCCTCGAGGACTTTTGCAAGTTGATGGTGACTTACATCTTCACAAGACGGGACGTACTAGGAGGGATCCAATTAGGTGATATCGTGTCAGAGCACGCCTGCCGCGTACAATGGTGAACTTGAATGCAGCTTGAATAGATACCCCATTGAGATGGTTAAAGTGAGAAAATCGTACAGCATTGCGGCAAGGTAGAACAACCAAGCAGAGAAAAAATGAGTTGGCTGGGTGGCCACAGCTCCACAGCTAGACGGGTGAGTATGAAATCACGCATGATACAAAGAGCTGGAAGGGCTCACGCTCCCTAATGGTCAAAATTGGTGTCAGTGGCACAATCAGTAGCAACTCAACAGAGACGCTCACACCAACTATCACATCTACGTTCCCGCAAAGTAAGCTGGGTCAGAGATCTAGAGACCAGCCCGACGTACCAACACGATGATATATACTCGCAACCCATTGAAACTAAGTACGTGGATTGAAGGTGGGCCACACAGGTATGATATATTACTCACTACGGCCGCAATAATATAGCCAGAAAGCAACACAATACCCACGGTTGAATTCTTGCGGGCAATGCAGTATGTTCTAGATAGTGCAAGATGTGAGCCTGAGGGTGGTCAGCCGATATATGGCAGGTTGTAACTTACCGCAAACCAAGTATCGCTTGTGATACCATGGACTGAATAACTAGGTCACAGTCAGCCCGTTCAACATGACCACCGTGATATGAAGAGAACCTCTTGCTGCAACCGGAAGAAGGTAGAACCTGCGACAAGAGTCGGGAGAGAAGGTCGACCAGTACCCAATGGCGCCCAAGACTAGTACGAGAATGCTAACATATCTGGAACTTCACTCAGACCAGAACCATCATATCGAGAGAGGGTGAAGCTGACCGGATGAGGACGAACAGGACTAGGTTTGTGCTGAACAAATAAATCAGTATTGGTAGCGTGCTTTGGTAGCGTGATTGGCACCTCAATCGATAATTGTTGCGGTAGAATGCCCTGTAAATGCGATACTCCGCAGGTAGCGTCAAGATGTATCTAGCGAGAACATTCCAGGAGAGTGTAACCAAAACCGAAGTTGAATTAGAGCTCACTCGTATGCCGAGATAGCTACCGCGGCAATTCGTGTGTCATTGGCAACCTCCACAGAGCCCGACGTGATGGGTAGCGCCCGAACTTGCATAATGTCGCACCGTGAGTGATGTCGAAGAAGCACAGGCACAGGCAAGACGTGCCCACTCGTTTTACAGTCGGATCCGAAACCATTCTTACCGAAACAGGACTTCCGTCGAGTCGTAGCCCTTCGGCGGAGGCGGAGTAGGAAGAGGAGCCTTGCACAGATTCGATCTTGTTGGGAAAGGGGTCATACCAAGCCAAACGAACTTCAAGCTCGCGCGCGTCTGTTAGTTGTGCCATTCAATGCTTCACAAAGTCGTGCGACGCCGAGTAATGGTGGCCGAAGGCCGGCTTCAGGCTGTCCAGATCGGTGTGTGAGTGGTGGATCTTGGTGTGAACCACGCCTTTGCCGAGTAAGGTGATGCTACCGGATGTCCCAACCAAGGAGTTGTAGATCAGGGGTTGTTTACATTGGCAATAGCCGCAGACCACACCAAATGTAGGTTCAAACAAACTCAAAAAAAATACTTACAAATGAGAACTTGTGTAGCGGCCGTTTGCACAGACGCGAGCGCTCTGGGCAGGGCGAGACTGCTGTTTGGGATTCATCAAGGCCAGAATTGTTGGACCCATTGAAGTCTAGTGCCATTTGTGTACCTCGAACGATAAATAACGACCACACATTCTCCGTATATGTACCATAGTTGTGGTATGGTGGACCGTAGGCGCATTATAAAAGGTCACGGAAAACGCATGTCACGTCGTATCCATCGTCGAGGCGCCCAGCGCACACCATAGTGCCTGAAATAGACCATTAATGGGTATACTCTAACTGTCTGCACAAACACGAGGGCACACCTGATCGCGCTCTCAGAACCGCTTGCCGTCGGACCACATGAGCCCGCCTCCACCTCCCCCAAAATTTCCAGCGCGGGAGGAGACTAGCCTTTGACCGTATGTCTTCCAACCAAACCAGATCCCAGCAACTGCACCCCCGAATAACAAAAAACGCACGAATGAGAAGGAGAACCAACCAGCCTCCGATTCCGTCGACCGCAGTTCGTCGCGCGGTGTTTTAGGAGAGAGACTGGCAGAAGACGTCGAGACAGAGATGATGCTGTACGAAGATTGCAGTCAGATAGGTTCGTGTCCCAGAACACCCGGAGGAAATAAAAAAAAAACGTACTCGTGTGCGTCACTCACGTCGCCAGTCATAGCAGTGAGACCGATGTACGGGTTTTGTGGGATGGAAATATTGTTCAGCGTGAAGCAGTTACTCCATTCTTCCCCTGTTGAAATCAGGACGACTTTCCTGAGACCAACGTTCAGAAAGACACGCACAGCCCTTCCACTGGATCTTCACCTATATACAGAAAACAATAGAAGGTCAAAGTTATGTCAAGAAAACCCGCGGCTCAACGTACATCTAATACAGTGTCTTTGACATAGATGACCTTGAGTTTTGTTGCGACACTGGAGCGACGATAGTCTGCCTGAAGCCATTCAACGACATCCCAACAACGTCGCAGAGGCATTCAACATACTGCACACTCGCCGATCATATTCGGTACACCATCCTTAGCAAGGTCATAGCTTGTCTTTCCATCTCCATTCATAGCGATGACGCGAGGAAAGGGATATTCGGAATGCAGGTCGTTTTTGTAACTAGGAAATAAATTAGAAATGTAAGTCCTTTTTCTTCGCGCACGGAAAGAGGGGGGAGTACACACGTATCAAGAAAAATGCCAATTCCAGTAAAATGATCTATAGATTGCATCAAAGACCAAATTCACGGGTCATAGCTATTGACTCACCCTTGCTGCCGAACACAGGTCCTGGCTGAGCCCGTTCGGTTGTAATCCACAAAGCAAGACCATCGCCGTAAAGGTGTGATGTACCACCCGAAATCTAAGGGGAGATGAAACGATAAGTACTATACGAAGGAGATCACCCACTTTAAACTCGACCTCAATGATCCAAATGTGAGAAGTGAGAGGCAAACGGCTCCACAGCCATCCCTACGAAATGCGTTCGGAAATTGAAATTGATGAGAGGGTAACAGAGAGAGATGTGTACCATCAACGATGGCTTATTGCGAGTCAGCCGAATATGTTTGTTGGTATTCTGCAAACCCAAGTCTGGAACTTTCTGAGGCGGCAAAGCAGTTGACGTACCACATATGCATCAGCACCAAAATCCCACCACCTGAAAGTAGTAGAGGTGCGTCAGAATCAGCAAAGAATAGTAGCCAGGACCTGAAGTGCACCGATTTTGAAGGTCTTGGTCAATGTAGGGAGCAAATAGTGAGTGCGTCAGCAGCTGAACACTCTACGAGTAGCATAAGTTATAAACTGTTCTGAACACGTTCTATATTGAAAGGAGAAAAGAAAGCGCACCCGGTCAATCGTCCGGTTCGCTATACGCGTCCCGTCATCATCTGAAGCCAGCACGGAGGCTGAGCATAAGCTCGAGACCAATAGCAGCAATTTTCCCAGTATCATGTCTGCCGGTTTCGACTTGCCACAAGTGAGTATATGAAGGCCTGCCAGGTAGGTTGGCGACCTGAGGTAGGGATAGGGATCAAGGGTGGGAATGAGGTTCGGCCATGGAGGTTCGTTGTCACGTGAATGATGTAATCACTCTATTCTGTACACTCTAATCTAAGAACATAGTTGCAATAGCTCTCAATAACTCTTGGACCGAGCGCGGAGATATGTCGCCAACACCGGTCCAGCCTCGGAATGCAATTTCCCTTGCTGGCTCAACTCCTGCTTCACCCGGCACTCTGCATCGGGGAGTGCATCCACGTCAATAACTTCGACCCCTGTGCTACTGCCGAATGGTCTCGGCACAGGGGAGACTGGCGATGGGAGTTGGATCGTGCTCATACTGCGTTGCGAAAATGCACGCCGGCGTGGACCTGGTCGCTCCTGCACCCGCGCCAATGCCTTTTCCTTCACGCGTTTAACGACGACGACTCGCGCGCGCCCAAGGTCAGACGAGGCTGGGGAAGCGGCGAGGCGATTCTCGATGACAAGATTTTCCATCTCGCGCGTGAGCAGCGCAAGCGAATGCTCGTCCGGGTCTCCAGCGCCTTTCGAGCCGAGGGGTTTCACAGGCAGTATCACTTGCGACTCGATCATACTGTGTACTGAAGTGAGCGTATTAGAGAAGAAATGGAAATAGAGGACGTGGGAAGGACTTACGTTCTCGGTCAGCATTCTTGATCTTTTCGAGGATAGCCACCGCGCTATGAGCGAGGACCGGACTAGACGCATCGTCCACAGCATCGGGGAAAAGGACCGGAGCTACACGCGAAACTGCAATGCTGAAGAACATGAAAACCTGGTATGAAAGGTAAGCACTCAGGTCCGAAAGGTGGGGTACAATAGGGGCAACTTACTTGATGAAGGAGACGGATATGCTGGAAAGCAAGGCGGGTAGGGAAGATTAGGGAGAGAACTGAGTAACCCTGGTATTCCGGAGATGATGGAGAGGGGCTGAAGAGTAACGAGAGCTCAGACGCGAAATGTCCGAAGAATAGGGTATAACGCCACTGGAATGAGATGTCGGTGTATAGCCAGCGACTATCAATCTGAGAGGACCTACAAAGGCGACGCCGCTGCTCTTCCCAATCATAGAGAAAAACAGGAGAGCCAGGCCTGACACGATATGAAAACCAAGGGACTGAATGAGCCCACGAGCGAGGAACTCGCGCTGGGTGACGCATTCCTTGCAGGTTAAGATATCTGCACCGAACCTGTGCGGATGCCTTGAGCATTCATTACAACAACTGACCAATCAGGCTCACCGATCGTATGCCCAGCGCTTGTTGGGTTCCATCAAAGCTTCATATCCCTCGCGCACAACGACAAACAATTCGGCACCTTGAGAGCCAACACGGTCTGGGTGATATTTCCGCGCAAACGCACGAAATGCTGCTTTGATTTTAATCTCGTCAGCAGCAGGAGATATCTCGAGTAACTCGTAAAAGTTGGGTGGCGTCGAGAGTGACGCTTCGAAGAAGTTGTAGGTAAGATACGAGAACACGACAAGGGCGAAGGTAATGCGATAGTGCAAAGGCGTCACAGGTGTGCGAAAGTAGGGGCGCGCCCAGCGCAACAGCGTACCAGTAATAAAGTCGGGAATATAGGACCAACCAAGAAGGCTAAATATTGCCTTGGTAGTGGAAGAAGGCATCGTCTACCTAATTTTGAAGGGTAGGAATTCGTCAGCATAACGAACGCGAATCCGAGAGAAAAGTGACATGGCTCAGATCGGGAAAGGAACCCGACACGTGTGATCTCCTTGACCTCGGCCCCAATCCCCGTAGCCCTTGCGCTTGGCACATTAACCTCATGCCTCTACTTGTACGCACGTAACCACGCGCCGCCTGCATGTATCTCGAGAAGGTACGCTTGCGTACGTGCGCCCGCCTTCCTCTGTGAAAACGGCAATGAATGCTTCGCCATAGAATGACCACGTCTGCGACCACCCGCGCGAAGTCGCCTAGTCAAGATGACATGCGTCGCGCGGGCTCGGCTAGAAGCGTTCGGGGTGTTCTGCGCATGCGCAGCCCAAACCCCCAGTTATGAGCTCGGCCTTTGCCCACGCTCTGGTGATGTCAAAGAGCGCGGGCCTATGCGCGAGCTCGGCGTGTAGAGCCAAATCAATGTCTGTCCGGCCTTACGATGTGCCACGGAAAACTCGTGAAATGACACATTGAGTATCGAACATGAAGGAGGGCTCGAGGTATGGCGGTAAGCGCAGGTAAGGAGGGGGGGCGAGACTCGACCCTTTTACTAGAACATCACAGTGAGAGAGAACGAGATGGTGCACTCACAAATCGCTATTCTACGGGGGGTGGTGTTTGAGTCGTGATCCTGGGGGGAGGGAGGGGTTGATTAAAGGTTCGACGTTGGAGCTGAAGCGCTGAAGGGTAACGCAGTAACGGGTTGCGCGAATTTGGGCGGTATACAAGAGTGGAGTGGCACAGCTATGAGCCAATGTTGTTGGTTTGAACAAGGAAAAGAGAAACAACGGGGTTTCAAGAACAGGTTTCGGAGATTTGGGACGCCTTTTAGGACGAACAAAGGGAGACCGCACGAGGCGGATCGCTGCCGCAAATGTGCGCTCAGCGCTCAGCGGTGGGGCCAGCAGGAGCTGAACTGCAACTGACAGTAGCAGAGGGAGCGCTTGGAAGAACACCGGCTTGGTCAGCAGTCTCGTCTGCAAACAGATTTGCACATGCAATCGGCTACAATGTACGGTACACGGCTGCGGTCATTTTCCTTGTCACAAATCGTATTCTTAAGCATGTCCCATCACTGAGCGTGCCTTGTACGGCTCCTCCAAATACTGGATCTCCTCTTGCGTCAACGTGATCTCGGTGCCGTCTGCAAACAAGCTAGGGGTTGGTCCTCATTTCTAAATATGTAGTTGCACCCACCTATGAGCTCTTCGAGATTTTTGATGCTTGTGGAGCCGATAATGGGCGCAGTGACGCGCGCCAACGACCACGCCAGGGTGACCTTGGCCATGCTTATCCCGCGCTTCTTGGAAATCTCTTCGACCCTATTGAAGCCCTCATGAGAGCAAGATCATACAGCCCTGCGGGTAAGAACAGACCTGTTGACAATCTCCTGGGTACCTACTCCTTCGAGGTAACTAGTGAGTAAGCTGTAGGCGCCAGTGGAGTCAGATAACTGTGGCTCAAAGAGTACTAAGAGAAACGAACGAATCGGTGCCACTCCGTTTTGAGACTTCGTCAGTTTTGAACGGACGGGTAAGGAGGCCGCGTGCAAGTGGTGACCACGGGATGATACCCACACCAAAGTGGTCTAGTGTCGGGAACATCTCCCGCTCTTCCTCACGGTATACAAGCGAGTGGTGATTCTGCATCGAGATGAAAGGTGTCAGATTGTTCGTGATAGCATAATCTATCGTTCGTCTTGTCAGTAGCAAATTCCGAGGTTGGGCATCGCTTTCTCACTCTGCATGATGTGGACTGAGGTGACGATTAGTGAGCTGGTCGTGAAATTCACATGAACGAGCACATACACTGCCAAGCATAGCAACTACTCATGCCAATGTATCGGACGTGTCCGGCCTTGACAACGTCGTGTAGAGCTTGCATCGTCTCCTCGATCGGAGTATCGGGATCGAAACGATGGCATTGCAAAACGTCGATATAGTCGAGTTGCAGTCGCTCGAGTGATTTCTTTACTGAATCGAAGATATGCTGCGAGAAGAGATCACAGATCAGCCTATACAGTATGAGGTGAGAGAATGTGTACCTTGCGACTAAGGCCATGTTGATTCACAAATCCCATCTGGTCAAGCTCAGCGGACGGTTTCGACCAAATCAGCCCATCGCCTTGTTTCCCGACAGGTGCGAACAGCTTCGACACGTTATGAGCATCAACTGTACATCGATATAGAGGTAGATTGTTGTCCACACACCTTTGTCATGACCACGATCTCCTCGCGTGGTAGATTAAGCGCTTTTATAGCATTACCGAGATACACCTCAGAGAGGCCATTTGAGTATACGTTCGCGGTATCGAAGGTGTTTACACCGTGCTCATACCTTATTATCGGCACACGTGAGACCCTCGTACGAGTGAGAATGGAGGAGTACTCACGCGAACTTTATATGCTCGGTGGTCTCTTTCTCGCCGAGTACCCACGGTTGCCAACGGGGGTCGCCATACGACATCATGCCAAGAATGATCCTGGACACTTTCAGCCCCGACTTTCCAAGGCGAACTGCGATTCCTGTCAGCAAACCCATTCATAAGGATGCAAGGAGCGGAGCCATACTGTAGGGAACCCTTTTTGTTACAGTAGGGGTAGTCATAGTTGTGACTTGGCTCGTTGTGAATAATGGAGAATTGAAATCTGGAGTAACACCAGATGACAACTACGAGCTTTTATACGTCCATGATATACATGATACGTCACAAATGTGAATGGCGATCAAGCTGGCGCAAGGAAGCTTTACCCACCAATCCCTGGCCCACGATGTGGGCCATAGCGCTATCCAGTTTCCCTATGTGGATCAACAACTCAGTCTGGGCACATTTTCGGGCGCATTCATGATTTCCGGGTGAACTCGCGAGAAGACAAGACGACCCACCCAAAGACGACCCACAGTCCACCGAGATCGTGACCAACTTGATCAGTCACCAGTCACCATTATCGTCAATTTCTTGCGGCGTGTGAGCAATTTTGAGAAGAATTAGCCGGTCCCCACACAGCTGTGTATTGTATCATCGATATCGTCCATGGATCGGATTATACACATTCTCCTTCCAATGTTCATAACCGCCGGGCCACCTGAATTACTTGACCCACTTTAGCCGCTCCTTCTCAAACCTCAATTCAGTGTGGGTCAGAATATTATGTTGAGTCGAGTTTCACCTCGCTCACACCCTCAGGGGTACACTCGTCACCGTTCTTCTTGCGCGAACTTCCCATACTGCGAGACGCCCATCCACTCGCGCGCGCCTACCATTGACTCCCTTGATGAAACTAGAGAACGCCTTCCTTTTCTTCGTCACCGTAGTCCGCTGTGGCGGCCTCTGCTAGGGTCCGTTCTGGAGAACGTGTTTCGCAGCTTCCATTTTCCATTGATTTCGAATCAGGTATCCTTGAGCTCGGTCATCGGTTCGTGACTTGAACGCATCCACGAACTCCTCCTTCATTGTCGATTCGGAAGCACATACGTAGACTGCTGCTCATAACATTGATCCTACAGTCTAGAGAACACGTCAGCGTGTTTATATGAAATGACAAATTTCACGAACTTCTGTGTGTATACAGGTTCAGAAACATCTCGGAATCCTGTGACTGAACCTCTAATTCCGACGCTGACTATTGTCCATCGACTTCTGACACCAATACAACTGGACAGCCTTGAAAATGGGACTTTCGGTGTTACTTGTAGGAGTCAACAGAGTATCGATGTTCGCCCTCGCAAACGCATACGGCCAAAGCCAGAGAGAAGCGATAAGTTTATCAAGGCCGCATCGCATTGACGTCCCTAGACTCATTCATGACCAACACCCACTTTTAGTGCATAGGTTCATATGGGTTTTACTGTAATGATGCATTTACAGGTTTACATGTCCGTCGTGAATGCATCGTGCAAGTATGTGCCTTCTTAGATCCTATTGATCTGTGATCTTGTATGAAGCTGGAGGCCGGGGCTAGTAACACAAAACAAAAGTAAATTGGAGTAGAATACTATTACTGAAAGTGGAATATGGTATGGACATGTCTCGGACATAATCATTTTTATCGATTGATTTTCCACAGGGAGCGCTGAACTGCAAACCTGAGTCTGCGACTGACTCCAGAGAGAACGCTCGAAAGCACGCTTACTTGGTTAGTGGACTCAAACTCCTAGTCAGGCCATCTAAGAAACGGAATATCTGCTTTCCTTTTCACAAATCAGGTTCTTAAGCATGTCCCAACACTGAGCGTGCCTTGTACGGCTCCTCCAAATATTGAATCTCTTCCTGCGTCAACGTGATCTCGGTACCATCTGCGAACAGGCTAGACGTTGGTCTCGTATCCTAATATGAAGGAATTCCACGTACTAATAAGCTCTTCGAGATTCTCGAGGCTCGTGGAGCCAATGACAGGTGCAGTGACACGCGACAATGACCACGCCAACGAGACCTTGGCCATGCCTATCCCACGCTTCTTGGAGACCTTTTCGACCCTAGGGGCACTTGTGAGACCGAAAGTCATGCAGATTGGTGAGTAAGAATGGACCTGTTGACGATCTCCTGGGTACCTGCTCCTTCAAGATACTCAGCAAGGAAGCTGTAACCCTCGAAGAAGTCAGGTAACTGCGGCACAGAGAGAGTATTAAGAAAAACACACAAATCGGTGCCACTCCGTTTTGAGACGTCGTCGGTTTTGAACGGACGGGTAAGGAGGCCGCGTGCAAGCGGAGACCACGGGATGATACCCACACCAAAGTGGTCCAGTGTCGGGAACATCTCCCGCTCTTCCTCACGATATAAAAGCGAGTGGTGATTCTGCATCGAGATGAAAGGCGTCAGATTGTTCGTGATGGCATAATCTACCATTTGCCTCGTCAGCAGCATGTTCAGAAGTTGGGCATATATTTCTCACTCTGCATGACATGAACTGAGCTGACGATCAGCGAACTAGTCGCGGAATTCATGCGGACGAGCACATACATTGCCAAGCGTAGCAACTACTCATCCCAATGTATCGGACGTGTCCAGCTTTGACAACGTCGTGCAGAGCTTGCATCGTCTCCTCGATTGGAGTACTGGGATCGAAGCGATGGCATTGCAAAACGTCGATATAGTCGAGCTGCAGTCGCTCAAGTGATTTCTTTACTGCATCGAAGATATGCTGCGACAAGAGACCATAAATCAGCTCATACAGGATGAGGTGGGAATGTGTACCTTGCGACTAAGGCCATGCTGATTCACAAATCCCATCTTGTCGAGCTCGGCGGGAGGATTCAACGACGTTGACCCGTCACCTATTTTACCGACAGCCCCAAACAGCTTCGACGTGTTATTGGCATTGTTGCCGGGTCGATACAATGGCAGATTGTTGTCCACGCACCTTGGTCATGACCACGATCTCCTCACGTGGTAGATTGAGTACTCTGACGGCCTTACCAAGATACACCTCAGAAAGGCCATGCGAGTATATGTTCGCAGTATCAAAGGTGTTCACACCATGCTCATATCTTATCGGCGCACGTGAGGACAGTCCGACATATGAGAACAAAGGTGTACTCACGCGAACTTTATATGCTCAATAGCCTCTTTCTCGCCAAGTACCCACGGTTGCCAACGAGGGTCGCCATACGACATCATCCCAAGAATGATCCTGGACACTTTCAGCCCCGAATTTCCTGAACCCTTTTCGTTACAGTAGGGGCGGTCATAGTTGTGACTTAGTTCGCCGTGAATAATGGGGATGTAGCACAAGGCAATCTGGAGCAACACCAGCCGACGGCTACAAGCTTTTATACGTCGATAACACGTCATGACCATGATCAAGCTGGCGCAAGCGAGCCCAGTCACCAATCTTCACGACGATGTGGGTCATAGCGCTATCCGGTTTACCTACCTATGTCATTGTTTGTCCCAAAATTGGGAAAGGGTTTATGAAGTATTATAATGATGTAATTCGATATAATAAAAAAGGGCTTTATAATCATTATAAGCTAAACATGTCCTGAAATTCTGATAATCGCCCTTTATAATTGAATTTTACTTGCAGGGGGTAATTGTAAGTTGGTTGTGATCCCAATTTTGGTTGTGGGAAATGACTATGAGTCTGTAATTCGGTTACAACCGGGACAAATTATAAACCCCTTCCTGATTTTGCGACATAGGCGCTTCTGGCTCCTAGGAGGATAAGCTAACGAGAGAGTATGCCCATATGCTCAACGGTGACTCAGACCCACAGTCCATTGAGATCATGATCAACTTGATCAGTCATAAATATAACGCCAATTTCTTTTTTTTCGTATTTGCAGACTTCAAGTTTGCGCCGTGTAACTGCAAGTGTACCTGCGTTGTGAGCAATATCAACAAGAATTGGCCGGTCCGGCACCACACTGTGTATTTCACTTCACAATATCCTTCCGCTGGTGTTCGTAACCGTTGAGCTACCTGAGATACTCGACCCACTTTAGCCACTCCTTCTCAAACTTCAATTCAGCGTGAGTCACAATATGATATTAAGCCGAGAATCACCTCGCTCATGTCCTGAGGGGTACTCTCTTCGCCGGTCTTGTTGCCCAAACGGCTCGTCCTTGGGTCTCCCTTATTGCGAGACGCCAGTCCACTCGCGCTACGCGTCGACTGTCTTCGCTCCTCGCGCCCACATTGGCTCCCTCCATGAGATGAGATAACGCCTTATTTTTCCTGGTCACAGTCCGCCTCAGCTTCCATTGGGTCCTCGTATTTTTGACTCGAATCGGGTCTCTCTAAACTTAGACACTGGCTCGTGGCTTAGCCAATTTGAATGCATACGTCTCATCCGTGCGTTCCTCCGATGTCAATTCGCGAGCCAGTGTCGCAACGGAGACCGGGGTTTCTGCTCATAACACTGAACTATACAGTCTGGAGAACACTTCAACGTGTTCATATGTTCACGAACAACAAATTTCGCGAAATTTTCTGTGCATAGGTTCCAGAAACTCTCCGGTTTCCTGTGGCTGAACCCTCAAATCCCGACATCGGCTATAGAATTGGGATGTCTGTTTGTTGCCTGATTCGACATGCAATCAGTACAATGTACGGTATACGGCTGCAATCCTTTTCCTTTGCCAATCCAAATCCCTACTATTCAATTTCTCAATGTCCCAATACTGAGCGTGCTTTGTATGGCTCCTCTAAATACTGGATCTCTTTGTGCGTCAATGTGATCCTCGTGCCATCTGTAAAGAAAGCAAGGCGTTGGTCTAGTATCCTAAGACGTAGGAATTCCACGTACTAATAAGCTCTTCGAGATTCTTGAGGCTTGTGGACCCGACAACGGGTGCAGTGACACGTGACAATGACCACGCCACCGCGACCTTGGCCATACTGATCCCACGCTTCTTGGAGATCTCTTCGACCCTATTGGAGCCCTCATAAGACCGAAAACCATGCGGCTTGGTGGGTAAGTACAAACCTGTTGATAATCTCCTGGGTACCTGCTCCTTCAAGATACTCAGTAAGGGAGCTGCGACCACCGGAGGAGTCAGGTACTTTAGGCGCAAAGAGAGCATCAAGGGAAACGCACGAATCAGTGCCACTCCGTGTTGAAACACCGTCAGTTTTGAATGGACGGGTAAGGAGGCCGCGCGCAAGCGGTGACCATGGGATGATACCCACACCAAAGTGGTTCAGGGTGGGGAACATCTCCCGCTCTTCCTCACGGTATACAAGTGAGTGGTGATTCTGCATCGAGATGAAAGGCGTCAGATTGTTTGTGATAGCATAATCTAGAGTTTGCCTCGTCAGTAGCCGGTCAAAAAGTTGGGCATAGACTTCTCACTCTGCATGATATGGACTGAGCTGACGATTAGTGAACTGGTCGCGGAATTCACGTAGACGAGCACATACATTGCCAAGCGTAGCAACTGCTCATGCCAACGTATCGGACGTGTCCCGCCTTGACAACGTCATGTAGAGCTTGCATCGTCTCCTCGATTGGAGTATTGGGATCGAAACGATGGCATTGAATCACGTCGATATAGTCGAGTTGCAATCGCTCAAGCGATTTCTTGACCGAATCAAAGATATGCTGCGACAATATATCATAAATCAGCTCATACAGGATGAGATGAGAATGTGTACCTTGCGACTAAGGCCATGCTGATTCACAAATCCCATCTTGTCGAGCTCAGCGGGTGGTATCGCCCGAGTTGACCTGTCACCTATCTTACCAACAGCTCTGGATAGCTGTCGAGATGTTATTGGCGTCGATACAAAGGTAGATTATTGTCCACATACCTTTGTCATAACCACGATCTCTTCGCGTGGTAGATTGAGCTCTTTGATAGCATTACCGAGATACACCTCAGAGAGGCCATGCGAATATACGTTCGCGGTATCAAAAGTGTTCACGCCGTGCTCATATCTTATCGGCTCGTGCAAGGACCATCTTACTACGTGCGAGAACGAAGAGGATGTACTCACGCGAACTTTACATGCTCGATGGCCTCTCTCTCGCCGAGGACCCACGGTTGCCAACGAGGATCGCCGTACGACATCATGCCAAGAATGATCCTGGACACCTTCAGTCCTGACTTTCCTAGGCGAACTACGATTCCTCACTGGCATCAGCAAAACTAATTTTGAGATTCCAGGGTGAAGGTGTACCGTAGGGAACCTTTTTTGTCACCGTGGGGGTGTTCATAGAGGTTATAGCTCTGATTTGATCCACTGTCAATAATGGGCAGGAAATCCAGAATAGTGGTTTGCGGGCTCGGCTTCAAAGCCTAAAGCTGGCCCAAGACGGCCGTCCGAAACCGGGACGGGACTGGGACGAGAGTGGGTCCTGGCAGGGCTCACGGCCCAGTCTTCAGTTTTGGCATTCGGCTCCCACAGTCCCACGTCCGCGGCCTCAATTGCTGGGGACGCACGTCCTGGGCTCGGGATTCACCAGGATTCGCAACCTCCTTCGGAGCTGCATCCACGCCTTCGGAGCTGCATCCACAACTTCGGAACAGCTTCTGTACCTTTGAATCCATGCCTTCGCTATTGTATCCACGTATTTGCAACTTCATCCACCCCATCAAAATTGGCAACTGTATCAACACCTCTGGGGTTTTACCGTTACACTAATCTTTGTTGTTCTTATAAATAAATACAGATTGTTTTCTCCCTCACAAACCATCTTAGCTATGTCCACTCGACCGTGCAGAAGACTCCCTACTGCCAAACTGGCCGCTGACAATGCTGGTGAGCTGGAGTCCACACAATTATCACTGCATGTGCCAGAAACCTCAGAAAGCTGCGTCAACACAATTCCCCAAGTGATCCTCACTTCTCCATACCCACTGGCATGGCAGCCGGCGCCAGAAGCTCATTTGGTCCTACCTGAAGAGCTGCAGATACCGAACACAAGCTGTTCAGCTCATGGTTGACACTTTCCCCCGTCCCTTTAAAGCTGCTGCTGCCTAGCCCCATCGCGCTCTACTGCACCATTATCACCTTCACTTCATTCGCATTTTTTCCCTTCCCTTCTGTTGCCTCGCCTAGTTCCACTTCCCTTAACCTTTCCTTCAACAGTGAGTCTGTGGCCATAACCAAACTCCATGATTTTGTCAATGAGACGCAGTACATACTGATGGTGGCCACCAGCCTTATCACCTTTCCTCCTGACCCGACTCAACTCTACGTGTTGACTCCCACCTTTTATCTAACGTCTATTGCACACTGTAGGGTCACGCTGGAAGGATGGGTGACCATCGAATTTCTGACTCACATCGGGCAGAGGTGCACCCCTCTCCATCAGGAATTCATCCTGCTCTCGAATGTGCTCGGCGTGCCAGTGTTGGCGCTCGTCAATGCGCTCAACAACCCACCAGTCAGCACGGGGATGGAGAGCAGCATTTTAGAGCCGTTCTTCAAGGTGCGTCTTATTCCTTTTCCATGCTGAGTCTGTGTGCTGACCATATCCACCAGTTCCTCTTGGCGAGTCATCAGAAGGGGAGGGTGAGTACTTGTACGTCGAGGGACACATGCACACTACCAGCAGCGTGCCTATCCCCGGTGCGGTCATCAAGATGTGGGAGACGGACGACAAGGGTGAGCGAGTTCCATTATGCTCCTTTTCATACTCTGATGTGCTGTGATGTGCATTGTTCGTCAAGGGTTCTACGATACCCGGTATATGGATTGCGTCATCACTGACTGCTGTGGTTGGCTTGTGACTGACAAAGACAGCAGGTATGGGTACCGCGCCATCCTTCCCATTCCCTTATCCCATTCCCAGTGACGTGAGTACCATCTTTTGTTTGCATTTTGTGTGCTTAGCCAGACCTCTCCGTGCGTTGGCTGGGTGACAATTAGGGCCCGGTGGGTGACCTCCTTCTGGTACTCAGGCGACACATCCATCTGAACCACCTGCATATGATGATCGATCGACGCTCCTACTTTTGCACCAGCCAATTTTCGCCAGCCAATCGTGCCATGTGGATACAGCCTACCAGCATCTGGACGTAAACCAAGAAACTTGAAGGTCTGTGAGCCAGGTCGTTGATGACACAGAGGAGTGGAGTTGGGAGGAGGTCACCGAAGACCACGGTGATGGTGACTTAGACGGTGACAACGTCGACAATAACCTTGACGATAACTTCGAATTCCTCACATAGTGGCTGTTGTATTCTTGGATGTAGTATTGATAGTTATATTTAGTAGTGGTACTACCAAGACGCGGCCAGCTGCGTCTTGGAGGCCGAGACTGGCCTAAGACATTGAGGCCCACGAGTAGAGTCCCAGTCCCTGTAAAATTTGGGCCTAAAGCCCCCCTAAGACGGGCCTAATGGCAGGCTTTTGGGCCGGGACGGGCCTGCAAACCACTAATCCAGAACAACGCCAGATGGCGAGAACGAGCCTTTATAAACTATACACTTATGATGACGTATGTCATACTTGTTACCAAGCTGGGGTATGGAGGGTTTAAGCACCTTTCTTTTTTGGCTCACGATGGTTTCCCTATGTATCAATTCCGAGTCGACTTCGCACACGGGCTAGCAAGCAACTTGTACGGAACCAGCCGGCACCATCCGGTGGCGAACTGATTAATAAGTAGTACATACCGAATGCGGAGTGTAGTGCATACAATCCAGTGGAAATAGGAGTAACTATTCTCGCCTCCTAACCTCGTCATTCGTACTCTACGCTGCGCGTCCCCCGTCTAGGGACATTTAATATATTTTATCTACTACACCACTAATATTGCCACAGTCACCGAGATCGGGCCTAGTAGTCAAGAACAGAAGATAATTAATTACCCAATTTCATTCATTTGACGATACAGACACTGATAGTACTGATCAGATGCAGTCGCACAGTGACAGTGGTGACAAGAATTGGCCTTCGAAGTAACAGTAATACGCATATACCATAGCATTGACAGGGAACCAATGCTCGAAAACACGTAATGCAGTCCTTTTTGTACAATCAGTTAGAAATGCTCCCAGTCTCATATGCAGCCGTCATAACTTTCGCGCGATAGATATCCGCACCCCATCCATCTGATAACTTCCTAATGTCCCAACACTGAGCGTGCCTTGTACGGTTCCTCCAGATACTGGATCTCCTCCTGCGTCAATGTGATCTCTGTGCCATCTGTGAAGAAGCTAGGTGTTGGCATCACATCCTAATATGTAGGAATTCCACGCACTTATAAGCTCTTCGAGATTCTTGAGGCTCGTAGACCCGACAACGGGTGCAGTGACACGCGACAATGACCACGCCACCGCGACCTTGGCCATACTGATCCCACGCTTCTTGGAGATCTCTTCGACCCTATTGGAGCACTCATGAGACCGATATCATGCAGTTTTTTGGGTAAGTACGAACCTGTTGACAATCTCTTGGGTACCTGCTCCTTGGAGATATCCGGCAAGGAAGCTGCAACGACCGGAGAAGTTAGGTAACCAAGTCGCAGAAAGAGCGTCAAGAGAAACGCACAGATCGGTGCCACTTCGCTTTGAAACTTCGTCGGTTTTGAACGGACGGGTAAGGAGGCCGCGCGCAAGCGGCGACCACGGGATGATACCCACACCAAAGTGGTTCAGGGTGGGAAACATCTCCCGCTCTTCCTCGCGGTATACAAGCGAGTGGTGGTTTTGCATCGAGATGAAAGGCGTCAGATTGTTCGTGATGGCATAGTCTATCGTTCGTCTCGTCAGTAGCACGTTCCGAGGTTGGGTATGGGCTTCTCACTCTGCATGATATGGACTGAACCGATGATCAGTGAACTGGTCGCGGAATCCACGTGGACGAGCACATACATTGCCAGGCGTAGCAACTACTCATCCCAATGTATCGGACGTGTCCAGCCATGACAACGTCATGCAGAGCTTGCATCGTCTCCTCGATTGGAGTACTGGGATCGAAGCGATGGCATTGCAAAACGTCGATATAGTCGAGTTGCAGACGCTCAAGTGATTTCTTCACTGCATCGAAGATATGCTGCGACAAGAGACCATAAATCAGCTCATACAGGATGAGGTGGGAATGTGTACCTTGCGACTGAGGCCATGCTGATTCACAAATCCCATCTTGTCCAGCTCAGCGGGGGGTGTCGCCCACGTTGGACCGTCACCTATCTTGCCGACAACTCCGAACAACTTTGACATGTTTTAGCATCGACTGTAGATACGCAGTTGTACACACACCTTTGTCATAACCACGATCTCCTCTCGTGGTAGGTTGAGCTCTTTGATGGCCTTACCAAGATGCACCTCAGAAAGGCCATTTGAGTATATGTCTGCAGTATCAAAGGTGTTTACGCCGTGTTCATATCTTATTATCGGCACATGTGAGACAGTCGTACGTGTGAGAACGGACGAAGATATACTCACGCAAACTTCACATGCTCGATGGCCTCTTTCTCGCCGAGCACCCACTGTTGCCAACGAGAATCGCCGTACGACATCATGCCAAGAATGATCCTGGACACTTTCAGCCCCGACTTCCCTAGACGGACTGCAATTCAAGTTCCTCAGTAATACTCATTCAAGAGGATCCAAGAAGTGAACTATACCATAGGGGATCCTTTTGGTTACAGTAGGAGTGGTCATAACGTTGACTTAGTTCGCTGTCGATAATGGGCGGGAAATGTAGAGCAAAATCAAGGCGACTATGAGCTTTTATAAGTTTCGTACGCTCAGGACGACATGTGCCATGATTGTTATCAAGCCGATCTTCACCCCATTTTTCTTTTGGCTCATGTGGGTCAGAAAGCTATCCATGTGGATCAAGAACTCATCGCTTAGCTTCAACACATCGTTCCGTTTCCAGAGGACTAAACAAATCAGTGGTATTGCCACTAACCGAGATCAAATCTTAATCAAGAGCAGAAGATAATTAATTAATTTCTCATTGTAGTTGCACCGTGTGACTGCGTTGTTGAACTCTTTGTGAGTCACTAACTTTCTCTCCGTTCTAGGTTCAGTATGGTGCTAAGAGGAAAGGGAACCGGCGCATGGTGCAGGGAGGTGCACTAGCTCTTGTGCACAGTAATAGGTAGTAGCGAGAAATATCGCTGGCAGACTGCATAGAGAAAGGGCGGAAGCGGGAGCAGTGCTTCTCGATCGGGGATGAGGCGCGTACGTTCCCGAGGCGAGGTCGCGGCACCCAACCAGCTAGGAATCAAATGACGCGGCGATCAAGCCCCGGCACCCCATAAATTAGGAACGATGACGCTGCGGTGCTGACCCCGTAGATCCGACCCACTAGGTCGCGACCGGCGAGGCGAAAATGGCGACTTAGCAGTTAGCACCCCGGGGCCGTTGTGTGCGCAAAAAAGCTTTGTCCACCAACGGCCGAACGGCCGTGGCGAGGTCAGCAGTATTGTGTAAAATCTGCCTCGCCTGCAATGCGATGGTCCATGGCAGCTGCCTTCCACTCCCCGGTTAGTGCAACTGGCAAAGGCCAGCGGCAACGCATGCTCGGTGATCAGCCGGTAGCAACTGGCAACTGACGAACAGCGTCGGACAATTTGGATTACCCTCCATTTTTCCGAGCTCGAGCTGGCATATATCCGATGGGCAGTTTTGTGGTGTTATTTGGGGGTGTATATTGCGGTGGTGTTCGACTAGTTTTGAAATAAAAGTGTTCTGGTTCCTTCAAGGCTTGAACCAGACAGCACGAAAGGAGGAACGAGCACGTGCCGCCTTCGACAATGTCTGGAGTACAGTAGCAGCAAAACGCATATACCATGACGATAACAAGGCACACCAACGCCCGAAAAAAAGGTACTACAGTCATTTGTGTACCACCAGTTAGAATCTTCAGCGGTTATAACCTCCGCACCACAGATATCCACATCGGTACATCACACATTCTCCTTCCGGAGTTCATAATCGTCGAGCGCCCTGAAATACTCAACCCGCTTTAGTTGTTCCTGCTCGCGTTTCTGTCTCTCGATCCATCAGCGAGAGACACAATATGATGGTCAGCCGAGACGCACCTCGCTCATGTCCTCAAGGCTGCTATCGTCACCTTCCTTCTTGCGCGAACGGCTCGTCCTAGAGCCCTCATTTCCAGACATCCATCCACTCGTGCTACGCATCGACTGTCTCATAGGGTGTGCTGGACTACAAACCCGAGTTTACAACTGACGCCAGAGGGGCTCTCGAAAGCACTCTTGTCAGCGGTCTCGAGTCATAGAATCGAAATGTCTGTTCTGTTGTCGATATCACAATATGCGACTGGTACAATGTACAGTACATGGCCGCGGTCCTTTTTCTTTTCACAGTCAGGACCCTTACGATCCAGATTCTTAATGACCCATCACTGAGCGTGCCTTGTATGGTTCCTCCAAATACTGGATCTCCTCCTGCGTCAATGTGATCTCCGTACCACCTGTAAAGAAAGTAGGTGTTGGTCTCATATCCTAATATGTATGAATTCCACGCACTTATAAGCTCTTCGAGATTCTTGAGGCTCGTAGACCCGACAACGGGTGCAGTGGCACGCGACAACGACCACGCCAGGGCGACCTTGGCCATACTTATCCCGCGCTTCTTGGAGATCTCTTCGACCCTATTGGAACCCTCATAAGATCGAAAACCATGCACCTTGGTGGGTCAGAACGGACCTGTTGACAATCTCCTGGGTACCGCCCCCTTCAAGATACCCGGCGAGGAGGCTGTAAGCACCGGAGTGGTCAGTTGTTTAAGGCAAAGGGGAGGGGAGTCAAGAGAAACACACAAATCGGTGCCACTTCGTTTTGAGACTTCTTCAGTTTTGAACGGACGGGTAAGGAGGCCGCGTGCAAGCGGCGACCACGGGATAATACCCACACCAAAGTGATCCAGTGTCGGGAACATCTCCCGCTCTTCCTCACGGTATAAGAGCGAGTGGTGATTCTGCATCGAGATGAAAGGCGTCAGATTGTTCGTGATGGCATAGTCTATCGTTTGCTTCGTCAGCAGCATGTTCGGAAGTTGGGTATGGGTTTCTCACTCTGCATGACATGGACTGGGCTGACGATCAGTGAACTGGTCGCGGAATTCATGCGGACGAACACATACATTGCCAAGCGTGGCAACTACTCATCCCAATGTATCGGACGTGTCCGGCCTTGACAACGTCGTGCAGAGCTTGCATGGTTTCCTCAATTGGAGTGCTGGGATCAAAACGGTGGCATTGCAGGACATCGATATAGTCGAGCTGCAGACGCTCAAGTGATTTCTTTACTGCATCGAAGATATGCTGCGACAAGAGACCATAAATCAGCTCATACAGGATGAGGTGGGAATGTGTACCTTGCGACTGAGGCCATGCTGATTCACAAATCCCACGTTGTCCAGCTCGGCGGGCGGTATCCTCCACGTTGGCCCGTCACCTATTTTACCGACGGCTCCCCACAGCTTCAATACGTTATGAGCACCGACTGTATGTCGATACGAAGGCGGACTGTCATGCACACACCTTTGTCATGACCACGATCCCCTCGCGTGGTAGATTGAGCACTTTGATGGCCTTACCAAGATACACCTCAGAAAGGCCATGAGAATACATGTCCGCAGTATCGAAGGTGTTCACGCCATGTTCATATCTTATCAGCGCACGTGAGGATAATCCTAATACCTGTAAGAACGAAGAGGGTGTACTCACGCGAACTTTACATGCTCGATGGCCTCGTTCTCGCCGAGCACCCACTGTTGCCAACGAGAATCGCCGTACGACATCATGCCAAGAATGATCCTGGACACTTTCAGCCCCGACTTTCCTAGGCGGACTGCAATTCAACCTCACGTCAGCAATACTCATTCGAGAGGATTCCAGGAGTGAATGTATACCGTAGGGAACCCTTTTTGTTACAGTAGGAGTGGTCATAGCTTTGAGTTAATTCGCTGTCGATACTGAGCAGGAAATATAAAGCAACACCAGATGCTTGACCAGTGCTTGACCACCAGCCTTTATAAGCTTCATACGTGATGACGACCTATGTCGTGATTGTCAGTTATCAAGCTGGCGCATGCAAGCTTCACACACCTATTTCTTTTTTTTTGGCTCATGTGGGTCAGAGCGCGGCTATCCATGTGGATCAACAACCCAGCGTCAGCCTCATCTGTCGGGTGTAATTCTGTTTCTGAAGGACTAGCAAACCAGTAATATCGCCACTGACCCACAGTCCACCGAGATTTGGATCGTAATCAAGGGCAGAAAATGACTAAGTTCTTTCTTTTTGTATTTGCAAACAGGCTCACCGTGACTGCGCTGTTGAACATTGTCGACAAGAATTGGCCCGTCTGTCCACACGCAGTTGAGTGACAGTAAAATGCATATACCATAACGATAACAGGGAACACCAACGCTCGAAAACACGTACTGTAGTCCTACAACCAGTTAGAATTACCCACAATCCCATATGCAGCCCGTCATAACCTCCACGCCATAGATATCCACATCAGATCACGTACACATTCTCCTTCCGGAGTTCATAACCATCAAGCTGCTTGAAATACTCGACCCGCTTTAGACGCTCCTGCTCGCGTTTCTGTATCCTGACTCATCAGCGTGAGACACAATGTGATGGTAAGCCTAGACGCACCTCCCTCACGTCTTCAGGGGTGCTCTCGTCGACTTTCTTCTTGCGCGAACGGCTCGCCCTAGAGCCTCCCCGGCTGCGAGTCGCCCGCCCGCTCGCGCTACGCGTCGCACCGCGGCCGCGCGTCGTTTTTCTTTGCTCCCCATGTCCACCTTTGATTGCCTCGAGATTAGAGGACACCTTGCTTTTCCTCGTCGCAGTAGTCCGCCGTGCCGGTCTCCGCCGAGGCGCGTTCTCAAGGACGCGCCAGGCAGCCTCCAGGGGGTCCTCTGCTGTCGGGCCTTTCCTTCCAGCGTTTTCCTTGCCCCCACCTTTGCCTCTGAGCCTGGCCTTCTTTGGTAGCCCCTCTCCTTCCTCCTCCTCACTTCCTTCGTAATCAATTTGTGATTCAGGCTCTGGCGGATGCTGATGTACGCGTTTTACAGGGGATGGGCTGCTGGGCGCACTGCTCCCTTCGATTTCGGACCCGTGCTCGCTCACGCTGTGTAGCCCCTTTTGTCGGCGCCGACGCATCGTGAACGCGCGAGCGCTGTCACCATTGCGTGGTGTAAGTGGGTCGGAGGTAATCAAGGCCGTGGGCGTGGCTTCATCATGTGGAGACATTGCATGCGCGGGAGGGAGGCGTGAGCGTGGGGTGTGCGGTGGAGACGCTGGCGCATACAAGTCTTCTATCTCGCTATCCGAGTAGCGCCGGTAGGGAGACGCTGGGCGGGGCGGCGATTGAGACGGGGATCGTGGAAGTGGGACGGACTCTGAGACTATTGTGGGTGGTACCACCTCAGCAGCAGTGAGTTCGCCGAATGGGAGACGGGGACCACGACGTGTGTTGCTTGGGCCAGCTTCGGCGTCGGCAACCAATTTCTCGGCGCGCCGCGCTTTGAGGAGTCTCTCGGTAGCGAAAAAGCCAAATGGGTCAGAATCGCCGCTGCGGGCGGGAGAGTGCGACACATCACGAGGCTGGAGGATACCGCGTTCGCTTGCAACGGGCATAGACGGAGGGTGTTTATTGTCTGCGAGGTCGTCGGATCCGGGAATCTCCCGTGGGCCGCCGTGGTTCTCTTTATCTGAACCCGTGTTCTCCCAAGCGACACTCTCCTCACGCTCGTCTAGGTCGTCGACCACGCCATACGCAAATAGATCGTCGTTGTTCATCTCCCCTTCGGATTGCAGCCGGGGTTGGGAGAGGGGTGTTCGCTTGCGCTTCCTGTTCTTGCGCGTTGGGGTGCGAAACTGGGACGGTGACCAAGGGCGGAGGACGGAAGGAAAAACAGAGCCACCATCGCCGTCATGGTGGGTTTGTCGCACGGGGCTCGAAGATAAAAGAATGGGCGAAGATGGAGGCAGGAGAGAAGCGCGTTCACCCACGTGACGGGAACGACGCCTTGGGGGTTCGGGAGAGGGGGTGCCATCATCAAATCGGGGCGGTAATGTAGTCATTGGGTCGTGTGAATGAGGCTCAGGGCGCTTAGGAGGATGGGGAGGAGGATGGCTCTGGGGCGGTGTGGCGAAACCACCTGGTCGTGCGGAGAGGACAAGTTGAAACGGGTCACCGAGCTCACCAACGCCCGCAGGTGGCGCCGCGTCCTCATCATCTACCTGTAAAGGCAATGATTTAGAGGAGGCTTTGACTTTGGCTTTGGCTTTGGACTTGGACTTGGCTGTGACGTGAGGTGCCTTGGTAGCTTTCTTTTTTGGCTTTTCGGTAGTTTTCTCGGTGGTCGGAACAGGTTTGTTGACGGTATTTCGCGATGTCTTGTCTATGAGGACACAGAAGTTGGGATGTTTCTTGGACTGGTCCTGCGAGCGGGTGACTCTGGGCATGGCAGTAATTGTCTACGTCTCGTAGAGGAACGAAACCCTCGTGGAAATCTCAGTCGCGTCTTCATCACGTGGTTCAGGATGACTGTGATTGGCCGGCAATGAGACTGTAGCCGGCCCACAAGCCCGCTGTCCGAGTCAGATAACTGTACATGTGCCACCTCCAAATTCCGGTCGATTTTTATAGTCCCTGGCTGTGAACACATCAGCAATCGGATCTATGCCTTCCGCCGTCATATAAGAAAGTTTTCACTGCTCACTTCTTGGCTCTCGTGTTTTCTCCTTCTCTTGGTCTCCTCCGGCCACTCATCGTGTGCCTCGGCCTCCGACAGGACTCGGATTTGTACCTCCGCTCTATCTATTCATCATCCAATCGCTATTATTTATAATCATATCTCTATGCAAGGCTTCTCAAGAGCAGCCATCTCGAGTCGCTCAGTGCTCAATCCGGCGACGCCAAGGCACTTCCTTGTCGGCCGGAGACGGATGAGCGTGCGCCCGATGATTCTCGAGAGCAGCACATCTCCCACTCGTGGGTCCATGCATGCACCTCCATAGGTCATCACGTCCTGACTATACCCAAAGGACCCCCGCGCAAGAAAATGACCATCCAGCAACTGAACCAAATGCGCCATGCTGGTACCCCAATCACTATGCTCACCGCATATGACTTTCCCACCGCACGCGCTCTCGACACGCACGGAGTCGACATCGCCCTTGTTGGCGATTCCCTCGCCCAAGTCTGTCTCGGGTTGCCCTCCACCACCCGCCTCACCCTCGGCGAAATGCTGCACCACACCCGCGCCGTTGCGCGCGGCGCCGTGCACCCACTCATCGTCGCCGACATGCCCTTCGGCTCCTACCACGCCTCGCCTGACGACGCCGTGCGCTCCGCCGTGCGCATGGTCCAAGATGGCCACGTCGAGGCCGTCAAGCTCGAAGGCGGGCCCGAAATCGCTGCGACGGTCCGACGGATCTCACAGGTCGGCGTGCCCGTGATGGCGCACGTCGGGCTCATGCCGCAGCGCCACACCGCACTATCGGGCTACCGGGTGCAGGGGCGCGACGCCCCCCGCGCGCGCTCCGTGCTCGACGACGCGCTCGCGCTGGAAGAGGCCGGCGCGTTTGCCGTTGTACTCGAGGCGATCCCCCATCGGCTCGCCGAGTACATCACCGCGCGCCTCAGTATTCCGACTATTGGCATCGGCGCCGGGCCCGGTACGAGCGGGCAGGTGCTCGTCTGGGACGACGTGATGACGCGCTGGCACGGAAAGAAGGCAAAGTTTGTGCGACGCTTCGCGGACGTTGGGCACGAGGAGGGCCGCGGCATCCAGAACTACATCAGTGCAGTCCAGGATGGCAGTTTCCCGGATGCGCAGACGGAGGGCTATGAAATGGCTACTGGAGAGTGGGAGAAGTTTTTGGAGCAGGTCGGGGACAAGGAATGGCGTGGCATGGCCGATGGCAGTCACGAACACCAGAGGGACGATATTGCCAACTCTGAAGGCTTGCCGCCCCCCCGCTTGGTGCGAGCGATATAACGGTAGAGGTGTTGTTGCAGAACATCTGGATTTCGAAGATTCACGAACAAGACTATTGTAATTTTCGTAGTTTTGGGCGAATACGGACTTACTTTTTTAATGCGTAACCGTAAATCCGGCCCGTGTGTTCGTTCAAGACAAGACGGTGCCGCTTTCAACCTGAAGGTGTCAGCTCCGCTATTTAACGCCTACCCTGAAGTTAGTTAACCGTCGTGAACGTAATATCCAATATGGGAACATGGCAGGTTCTCAGGCTTCACTGTTATTGTGTCGTCGTTGTCGCGCAAGGTTGTCGCGTGTGATATAAGTATAAGGGACCCTTGTTTTTCCAGGCTATTCCAGATAACCGCGGCTGCTGTCACCCACTGACACCAACCTTCGAGTCTCGGACGACTCGCGTGTGTGCAAGACATTGTATTTAAACATGCTAAATGATGCTGCGTAATCACAATACTATTGATCTTGTCTCGTCTCACTCCTTGTTACCTTATTCTCGTCCTGGTCAAGTTCACATATCGTTCATAAACGAGACAAGAACACATTCCTACAGTGTGATCACTGTGCACCTACGACACTATAAAATGAGGCAGTAAAGTCCAAGTAAAGCCCATATCCAATATCCCTCTGAGGACCACAGCAATGACACGACACGGCATAAGCACAATAGTGGTACGTACTCATCGTTCGGGCTTATTCGCCTGTGTTGCCCAACCCGACGTCCGGGAATGCCAGGAGCCGTTCTTCCGCGGGGAACGCCACCGGCAGGGCCAATTTAAGGTGTTCGAGCGTGACCATCTTCGGGACACCGTCGAACGTACCGGTAAGCCAACCCCCTAAGTCCGGTCCGTCGTACAACAACTCCTCGGAGGCTGCGCTGGTGCTCTCCTCCTCATCGGGCAATGCGACGGGGCGCAAAAGGGGTGCGAGCAAGAGCCTGCCGTCCACACGCTCCGCATACACGGCGCTCGTGCTGAGCGCGTCGTCGTTGGCAGCCGTCGTCTTCGGATCACCCGAGCTTAGCCAATCTTCTGGCCCATAATTTCTTCGTTTAACAGTCCTTCTGTACGGAAAGGCCTTCTGACGAGAAGGCGGGCACTTCCTCTGGGACTTCTATGTTCTGATTAGGCTGGTAAAACTTCACTCTCATGATCTCTCACCTTGGGGCTGGAGGCGCAGCTCATACCGCCTCGCATCCGGGTATCTTGCTGGCTACCTACGACCAGCGTCCCGTTGGCCGGAACGTAGGCTCCAGGTGTTGCGCCCCTTTGGTGCGCGTAACATTCCTGGTTCGGACGATCGCGGCCGCGGCCGCCCTGGTGGTTAATGGGGGCCCGCAAGCTTCCTGCAAGCGGGGTAGTTGTGAGAGCCTTGGCTTCGAGAGCGAGAGCACTCGTCTGGAACTGAAGGGCATTATCTGCCAGTCTCGTGGCTCCACAGTCGACAGGTGCCACATCTTCAGACCCGAAAAAATTTGTGGACATTTGCCAAGTGTGAGGATATCCCAATACCTCAAACGGAGATGGGAGGGATTTCAGAGCTTCGAGCGGAGAGAGCGAAGGTATGTGGGCTTCCCATACGCCTTCTCCCTGTTAGTCATCATATGAGCATCACTATAAGATGTAGCCTTGAAGGCCACGTACCCCAAGCAGGAGTTGCATCTGCGTGCCGGTGATCGTATCGGGTAATAAAACGAGTTACTAGCACCAAATGATGCTATTTGAGCTTGAGAAAAGGACGCGGGTCGGATCTGAGACTCTTATGGCCTTTTTATAAGTTTGGGACTTCGATCCTTTGAAATGGTATGGGCCCCCTACAGCTGAGAGCTGAAAGCTCGAGGCTGGCTGCCACAATTATTCTCCGGATGGTCTTTTCGTGCCTGACAAGGCCAACGCGATTGCTTTGGCTCTCGGATAGTTTGACCTTGCTGTGTGTCTGGCCCTGTGGCCAAAGGCTCATAGCGCTCATAGCCTCAAGGGTCCGTACGTCAAGTTGCATTTGTTCTCTCTTGTCGTCTCCTTGAGTACCGTTTACAAGTTTCTTCAGCAAGCCAATGCACATTGTTCGTAAAGAATCAGTCGAACGGTTCCATGGTGACCGACGCGACCCCGAAGGAGAGACACGAGCCGAGACACAAACCTTTTGTCGAGACAGCCCCAGTGCGGCAACTCCCGCGACACGTGCTGGCACTGTGTGTGGGCACGGGCACTGTGCACTAATCTGCTGTGCTATTTCTTTCGTCCCAACTCTTGTAGCCGAAGCACATGGCTTCACCAAGTCGGCGAAAGTTTGTTGTCTGCCAGTAATTGCGTTCCTTAGAGGCACTTGCTTACTATTTGGCTGATCCGAGTATGAGCTTCATGATCGGGAATACCTACGTGCATCGGCATCCTCTCCGAAATAATTTTACCTCGTTAACTTGGACCCTCTATACAGCCATACAGCTCTAGTGACTGGGAGGCCGACATGCGGCTGGCACAGGCGCATGGTTTGTGAGTCTCCACGATACCCCGTGCTGTTTCACAAACAGGACATCTGATGTAACAGCGATGCCTTTGCACTGAATGTCGGACGTGAAGATTGGCAGAAGGAACGTGTAGCTGATTGCTATGCGACTGCACAACGACTGCAGACGGGCTTCAAGCTCTTCCTCAGCTTTGACATGACGTAAGCTCTCCACCGGACTCAGGGTATGTGCCACAAGTAACGCTGCCCACTGGCTTCCCTTGTTCACAGCTCCATACCCGGAGACACCGAAGCGGATGCCGAGCTCCTGCATCAATACATGGATCTTGTAGGGCACCACCCCAACCAATTCTTGTACCATCGGCGAGCCTTGGTTTCTACATTCGCCGGCGACCAGTGCAAGTTCGGGCAAACCTCAATCACCGAAGCCTGGAAGGTCGCTCGGTCGGCAATGGAACGCGTCTGCCCAGTAAGCCAACACCGAGCCCTGTAGGCCTTGCAATCACCATGACAAATCTGAACTCCAGATCCACCTCATTCCGGCCTTATTCGTCGATCCTGCGCGTTATCCTGTGCTTACGCCGGTGGATGGCATCTTCCACGTATTTGGCAATCTTTTTTTTCGTATACTGTCCATATTGACCACCGTGTGCTCTTGTCAGTGGAACGGATGTTGGCCTATACACCTTACCCCAGATTCACCAAGAGAGGAAGTTAAATGTCCTGCATTGTACACTGACCTCCATCACCTCCGGCACTTGGGCGGGCGTACATACATGGCGGCTGTATCCCCTTGGTTTTTCACGGTAAGAACCTTTTATTACACCACGAACGTCTCTCAACTGTCCTCAGCATTATGGACCAGACTCGTGGAATAAGAATGTAGGTCCCTGTCCCCTCTTCGTCCCATGAGGCTACATATTTCATAGTGGATCTACCGCGGGGACGACTGGCTACTCGTCCGACGCTGGGAACAATTACTCGCTCACCGGAACGCCATTGATATCGTACAGGTCATCTCTTGGAACGGTGAGCTTTTCCTACTTGGATCGTGGGAGGCGCATGTCGACCGACGCCTATTGTATAAGATTATGGCGAATCGCATTATTTAGCCCCTGTGCGCGGCGCCCAGCCAAATTCTCAAGCATGGGTCGACGGTTTCCCTCACACGGCATGGCTTGCTCTCAACGCATACTTCGCGCGCGCGTTCAAAGAAGGGCGCATGCCGCCAGTCGAGCGTGATAAGTTGTTTGTTTGGGCACGGCCACACCCAAAGGCCGCCACTGCGCCTGACACAGTGCCTCGCCCGCGAGACTGGCAACTGGTGAGTCCGGAATGATCACCAGATCCTTTCAGGAGACTCAGCCCTTTGTAGGCGGAAGATAAATTTTGGGTGGTTGTCTTGGCCCGCGCCCCTTGCATCGTTCTCCTTGCAGCAGGTGATGAGCAACCGCGTCGTTTCCGCTGTCTCGCTGGCGTGTCGAAGCTGTCTTGTCCACTGAGAACTGGTCACGGTATGCGTGCAGAGTTGGTACGCGATGGAGTCGTGGTAGCGCAGTGCCATCCGCAGGAATATCGGTTCCAAGCCGAACCAGAAGTGTACAACTTCAATGCATATGTGGCAGCTTCTGAATAGCAAGTACTTTGCGGCAGTAATACGCCCAACAACAATGACACACAGTAGGTCCCACACATAGCTTACGAATACACGAAAGATTTAATGAAGCAAAGAAGGTATATTTGGCGGGGTCTCAGCGCCCGCCCTTAATAAGATCTGCGCCAGTTAATTCATCCTTTGTCCCACTCGGGACATGTCCAGATTCGGGGCTTGCAACCGAGCTGGAAGCGGGCGACGAGGCCGATGAAGTCTTAGGATCGTCACCACAGCCGCAGTCGTACTCTTCATCGAGATGTGCACAGTCAAAATTAGGTTTCTTCAAGCGTTCGTTGACTTGGTTGTGCAAGTGACATAACCTGAGAAAAATTCAGTCTCACAACGGTGCGCGAGTGTCTAAGCCGTACCAAGAGGAAGCGGTGAGACGAGAGGACGTCTGCGGGGGGAACTTCTTCAATAGTTGCTGGAACTCTAAGGCACACTCGCCACATGGATATAGGCGCGAAGTTAGGTAGAAATAAGACTTGAGCGCCTCGCGTTCATCCTCTGTTGGATGCTAATATGGTGTCAACGTGACGTGGTCGGATCGACGGGTGGGCATATACCTCAGGGTATCTGAGCGTCATCGTGTGGCTGTGGTACCAGTCGGTGTGAGGCCAGACAGAGGCTGAATTCGGGCGCATCGACTTACAGTAGTTTCCACGTCGCGCGACCCAAAGCGGCTCTACGGACCTGCATCACATTTCCGCAGCGCACGACGTAACAGAGGGACAACTCACTTTGCCGTTTCGTTCCCCAGCTTCGACATGATGACACCTCCCGTCGCATGGGATACAGCAGGAGGAGAATCATGGATTGGGGGCGGAAACGCGTGAAATTCCTTCTCAACACCACCGTCGCCAAAGACTTCTCCTGTTTGAGGGTCGACGTGATTGGAGGCCGGATGGTGGAGTAGCGTGACCGAGGCAAGCAGGAGCTTCACGTTTTCAGTTGCGAGTGTTTAAGCTAGCAAGAGTTTAGTAGAGCGACGTACGAGCGCAAGAACGACGCAGAGAAATAGCTTTGTAAATCGGGATATCATGGCAACGAAAGGAAAGAAATTATCCTACCCAGGGTTGCGCCGGCGAGTACTACTGCAGCGCCTGTTGAGTCAAGCGGCCCGCAAAACCCGGTGGGTTGTGGGCCGTCGATGCCATCCCGGTTGCCCAATGCCCACGAAGAAGGAAAGGGTTGCACTGACGACGGATCGTTGGATCGAGATAACACAGTAACAATACAAAATACAAAGTATCGAATTAAACTACCGAACGGAGTTGACAACGGATGAGCTTCCACTTGAGCTCGCATCATAACAATATCTTGGAACACAATTTCTTTCGATTCCATTCGAGTGTGTCTTGGGGTAGAGATATTGACGAAACATGCGTGAGCGGCTCTGATGGCGGCAAAGCCGATGGCGCCAACTAATGAGTTCCCCTCGTCGAGACCTCCTACACACAGGTTTAGCACAGAGGACATGAAACCTACCTTGCCGTAGAGCGAGCACAGCTTGGCGTACGACACAGGACAGGGTTTCTGGAGCAAGTCCAATGTTCGCTGCCTTCCCTGGGGTCTGAAACAGGACCGGGATTTGCTATACTCGTCTTTGAATATTAAGTATCGTTGGTTCGTCAGGGAGGGTCCACGGCGATGGTTGGAGGGAGAGTCTAAAAACTGCGATCCGCTATCCTTCCTAGTCGACCTGGGTACCGGTGTACGGCGGCTGTAATAACGGTGGTGCCCAGATCCTCAGAAAGTCCACCTCAGAGCGTAATCGATCGCTTACCATCGCCCGCGGAATTACTGTATTAAAGTCGGGTCAAGCCAGCGCTTGCGGGGTTCGAGTTTAAGACTCACCTAAATGCCAAGGCATCTATCTGCCTTTCTCCATCGGCGCTCTGCTGGAGACCATTTGATCCCTGAACTTTGAGTACGAAGACCCCTGCGATGACCGGACAAAGTGGTACAGTGCTGATTGTAGCCATCCTTCGGCACGCTAGTGGGTTAACTTCCCTGGACACAGCAAGTTCGGATCACTTTGTTTAAGTGCATTGTTGGTTGGGGCGGATGACCAGAAGGGTGGAGCACGGTCCGTCGCACTGCGTTGATCCGCCGTCACTGACTTTGCGCTTTGATTCGCAGTTCTATTTACCATGCTGCTGTAGGAGCTGTGAGGTACTCGGGTAACAAATGTCGGTCGCCTCGCTCATGCAGCAACTGGGGCTTGTATTTGAGAATCAAAATTTGGCGACATTGTAAAACTTGGCTTGAGCTACAAATCCATTACAGGTTGGCCGACGAATTTGGGCCGAGCTGCATTCACAGGCTGAGCTGAGCTTAACTCTTGGACGAGTGACACCACGTAACCCCAACGTGACTCCGAGGCCAACACGAGCGTAACCTGAGCCTGAGAAGATAAAAGGAGTTCCTGGAAGCTGTGTCCCACACAGGGACCTTCCCCAACTCACACCACAACCTTGACCATGTCCAACTTCACAGAGGCGTGGATTCCCGGACCCAAGTCTTCCTCCTTCTACACACGCACCTACACTCCGGCCTCTGGCTCCCCACGCGGCGTCGTCGTCTTCATCCACGGTTTCATCGAACATATTGCGCGCTACGAACACGTGCACAAGCGCTGGGCCGAGAGGGGTTTTGTCATCTTCACATTTGACCAGCGCGGCTTTGGGCGTACTGCACTCGACTCGAAGAAATCTCCCGGCGCGATATATGGTCGGACAGGTGACACGGACCAAATTCCAGACATCGCATGGGCCCTACACGTCGCTCAAGAGGCGAATCCTACCATACCCCTGTTCCTCATGGGTCATTCCATGGTGCGTCGCCCTTCTCCCCTACAACAGAGACCCGTATTATACGCGTGGCTGACGTGAATTAGGGTGGCGGGCTAGTCCTGTCGTTCGCGACGCGTGCCAATACCCAAGATAGCGTTTCGCAGTTGTCCGGCATCATAGCGACTAGCCCGTGCATACGCCTCACCAAGCCTCCTGCAGGCATAGCACGCTGGCTTGGTAGCCGAGTTCGCGCCATCCTCCCAAACCAGAATATTCCCGCGGCTGTCGATGCCAAGGTACGATTGTCATCGTTGTGTCACCTTGGCTGGGGTGACCCACCGGAAACTCCTTGCACTCCTTTCAGTACCTTTCTCACGACCCAGAAGTGGTAAAGGATAACGAGAACGACCCGCTCATCCGCCGCAGCGCGTCTCTGCGCACAGTTGATGACATGCTCAACAGGGTACGGATACTTTTTAAGGTCGAGTCGGCGTGTTTGATGCAAATGTTGCCCAGGGCGAGAACTTGATCACCAAGGACTATAAAAAGTGGCCTCCTGCGCTCCCAGTACGATTAATCCACCAGCTTTGGTCTCTACAACGCTCATGCATTATAGGTCTTGGTTGTGCACGGTACCGAAGACATGGTACACCAACTCTCCGTCCTCGAGCGGTAATACGCATTTATCACGTGATTCTACAGGTTTGCTCTGTGGAGACCGCAAAGCAATTTATTGAGAAGGTTCCCGCTGAGGACAAGAGGATAGCACTCTATGAGGTTTGTCCCCACGGATCTTGTTTGCGGCGCTGCGGAGGTCTAACTGCGTTCATTCTCCAGGGTGGATACCACGAACTTCAGAATGAGCCAGACGGCGTTAAGGAGAAATTCGTGGATGAATGCATAGCATGGGCCGAGGCGCATTTCCCTGCTGCAGCTGGAGATGCCACACAGGCCAAGCTCTAACTATGATAATCGGTGTCTTCTATATGGAACATATCGTCGAATGTGTCCTTGGCTCCCGCTACTTTCTTTCATCATCTTCGTTTAGTTTTTTGGTGGCCGAACACGCTATACTCATTCTCGATCGTGCAATGCAACCTGTTAATCCATGAACTGTCGTTCTAGAGAAAGTATAGTAGTAGTCGTGGCTCAGTATCCCGCCGCGCCGGGTGCACTCGTGCCTTCGCGCCGCAGGCGCAAAAGCACCTCCCGAAATCGTGAGAGTTCTGTCGTGCCCGGTCCAGCACGTGCGAGCGTTTTACTTTGCGAATTTTGGAGTTCGACAAGGTCGCAGATACGGTCCCATGTCGTACCGCGCGACAGCGCATCGGTCTGGGACGCGACATACTCAGCTTCCGAATCTCTGTTTCGGGATCATTAAATTTTTTTTCAATCGTAGAGGCGAGGAGTACATACTTATTTTCGCGAATCTGGTTTTCGCGCTTGCCAGTGTACTCCTCGTAAAATTGGTCAATCGAGCGCTCGGCTTTTGATATGGTCTCCTGACGACGCGCTTTGGACCTCTCGTCGCGCGCCTTGATCTCATCGGCCTGGCGTTCGCGCCATTGCCTGTCAAAAAAAAAAAAACTCGCAGGTGAGTTTGACTTGCGCAGTGTAGCAAAGGTAACACAGAGGCACCTGATGACTTCGGGTTCCTCGGCGTCGATCTGCTGGGTCAAGATGGGGGTTGCGGAGAGAGGCTGTGGACGCGGCGCAAAAGGCGGCACAGCGCCGAAGGTGGGCTGGGTGGGGGGAGGAGCCTCCTGCGGTGTCGTCATCAGCTGGTGGAAAACTCGGCGGCGCTGAAAGTACCTGCGGCATATCAAGCTCCGGGAAATCACTCTCGAATTTTTCGATCTCCTCGTCGTCGTGGCCTGTAACTTTTACTTCCCTTGGGGGCGGTGCGGGGCTGCCAAAGGCATCCAAGTCGAATGGGCCAGCAGCGGGGAGATGAACGGCTGGGGGCGGGGATGCGAAAGGAGGAAAGTCGCTGTCCCCATCTAGGGATATATCTGGAAATGCAGAGGCAGCGCGGTCGAAGTCGATATCGGCGTCGTTGAGTAGGTCAGTCATGGGTTGATCGTCTTGTCTCTTTCTCTTGACTTGAAGAACACCAGCTAACGGGATGCATGCGTGGGAAAGAATCGGGGACAGCCGAGAATCGGGTAAGCCAGCCGAAGACAACGAGGAAGCCCTAAAAGGCCCTCAAATGACCGAATAGTGATCTAGTGGTCGACCTCGTGTTGAATGATATCAGCCCTTGTATGTCTCTTCCTCTCTTCTCATCTCCCTCTCTATCATCGCGGTTCGCTTATGCCTTTGTTTCGTTTGCTAAGTTGGATTCCAGGTTGTCGTGCCCCCAGATACGTTAGGTATTACGACGAGAAGGATTCTCCTCTTATTCCTGACATCGCTCCCGTCGTGCCACACCTGCCACACGTGTTGCCACCTGCCCGTCGTATACCTGAGGGCCGCCATCGAAGGAGGCTCATCGACGAGGACTTTTCACTCTATTCCAAAGACATCTTCCATGACACAAAGTATCGAAAGCATCCCATGCACGAAGAAACGATAGAAGTGACTGCCGCCCCGGTGCGCGATGCCTTGCCACAGCCTCGTGGCCCGCACAGAGAAAGGTCACAAAGGGCCAGGGGCAGCGAGCCCGACCATCTAGCGCGCACGAATAGCAACAATCAAAATAATTCGGCTTCGCGCCGACGCATCGCCGATGAGACACTTGCCGCAATCGAGCGCGGCGAATTACAGCTCCAGGGTTCGACTTACAACATTCGCGAGGTCGTTTCACACTCGATAGACAACACCATATTCTTCCCACCCGAGTCGACGCTCGCCACCTGGTCCACTTCCACTCCCGCCTCACGTCCTGCTGTGCCAGGACAACTCGAACTCTGCGAAGGCTCCACACTGCAGCGCGCGCGCGCGCTTCTGCATGAGCTCAACACAAGCGCCGCAAGCACCGCAGATGGCCCGGGCCGGGTAGGCGTGCTTAGCTTCGCAAGCGCCACCAAACCCGGTGGCGGATTTCTCTCCGGCGCGCAAGCCCAAGAAGAGTCCCTCGCACGCGCATCGACACTCTATGTGTCGCTGGTCACACCGGCTGCGTCCCAGTTCCACCAGCTGCACAAACAGGACCGCCGTGGCGGTTTCTACACCCACTCCATGATCTTCTCCCCGTCCGTCCTCGTCCTCCGCGACGATGACGGTGCCTGGGTTCCGCCATACCAGATCGAGGTCGTCACATGCGCAGCGGTCAACGCGGGTGTCGTACGCCAGCGCGCCGGGGACAGTCTTGGGCCAGACACCGTGGCAAGAATCGAAGGGACGATGCGTGAGCGCATGGCACGCATCCTTTTCCTTTTTGAACAACGGGGCCTTCGGAACATCGTGCTCGGCAGCTTTGGGACGGGTGTATTCCGCAACGATGTTGGCATGGTGGCAGATATCTGGTTTGATTTGTTAGCTGAGGACGGCGCTCGATTCGCCCACTCTTTTGATCGTGTCGTGTTCGGGATTATCGATCGGCAAACGGTAGAAAGATTCAAGGCGGTCTTCGAGAGCCGGATTGAGGCGCGGGGCCCGATGGGTTGGAGTCCGGGAACGACGCCACGGAGCGTTTTGCGTGTTGTGGAATGATGTGGCACTACAGCGCGTCTATCTCGTGTTGGTGTCATGCGCACTTGCTCTGATTCGATGCCTTCTAGCTCACAGTCTTACCAGTCCCGCGGGCTCTCATGATCATACCCGTCCTACTTTAGCACATGTTCCTTGCTATACACTCGGTAACTTCGTGCGTTCTGTTCGTCCTCCATCATCTCCGTCGGCCAACCGTCCGACGTGTACTATAGCTATTGATACAGCCTGTACGCTTGCCTGTACACTTCCTCAGATAACTGAGCACAGCAGATTTTATTTCTGTCTGAGGCCATTTTGCGGTGTTTTAGGAACATCGGCGCAATACTTCGGGCCCGATATATCTTGGGTTGTAGAACCTATCACCGTAGAATCGAACGTCTCTGATATGGAAGTCCCTTGACAAAGTGGACGATCAGCTGCGGACGCGTCACGCAATACTTACAATGAAAGCGGGGTGTTTGGGTGCTATGGTAGGAAAAGAAGCCATAATAAGGTTCAGCCCGTAGTTCATCGGCGCACGCTGCTCACTACAATTGACCATCATCGCGTGTTGTTGGTTTGTACCGCCTGCTGGAGGCGCAGATTGCGACATGGAAAACAAGGTCCCAAAATGGATGCCCTTCTCTCGTGGAACGCTGCCCAGCCCAGCGCACGTCCCACGCTTGCCGATTTCCCGCGCAGCTGAGCGCCAACTCCATGTACCTAGACTCCAATGTAGCGTTAATTACCAGTAGTTTCTGATAGCGCAGCGCGGACTTCCGCGGGCGGTACGCTGGGATAAATTCAATCGATATGCCATTTCTGGAGCCCCGCGCCTGGAATTGCTCAGGATTGTTCTCAGGGTGCCACAACCTGCTATGTCGTGCCCCACATGCGGAACAATAACCCCTGGCCCAAGGTCCTGTATTCTCTTTTGGTTGGTAGGAGGGGACCCACCGATTCAAGTAAGTCCTCCCACTAGACAGTATCATGCGGTTGACACTATGGCCTAGGTTCGTGAACTGATAGTACGTCACGCACCCAGGCCATGGGGCGGCCAGTATTAGCTGCGGAAGCTTTGTGTAATACACATGTCTTTCATCTCCGTTCGAGGCTGCATCGCGGATCTCTTCCCACACGAGGGCCTATAGGGGCCAGCCTAATTACCACCTTTTCCACAACCGGCAGCGAGATTGCGATTGCTCCTGGTCATGTGCCTTGCGTTCACTAAATGAGATCTGCGAATCTCAGGCTGTACCTCTTGACGCGCGTGCGCTTGGGTCTGTGCGGCTATGCCTTCTTGAGCTTCGCTTGACTAACAAACCAATTGGGGGGACAAGGAACACCGGTGTTTGTAGCTGGCACCGCCGCAGCTGTGCTGCCAGAGGTGATGATCCGATGACCCCACCTCCAAAGGCGGCCACCACTTCGGTACCTCTGACACACCCCGCAGTCCGTAGGCGCAGGAACAAGGCTTCCAAACCCAATGTTACTTTATGGTTACCGCATCGTCACCGCTGTATAAAAACGGATTACTATTCCCGGTGAGACAACATCCCATTCCTCATACCATCGCAATTAACTATCATGTCAAACAATCCAGTCATGAGACACAGGGTATACTTCCTCCTTGATGGGGACATAGTAATCAGGGTATGCCATCCTTCCCTCTCACTTAAGGCTAAATATACCCAGCCCTCAGGTCGACGACTGTGTTTTTCGCGTGCATAGATTCTTTCTAACAAGAGAATCGAGTCATTTCCGGTCCTTGTTTAATGTCTCTCGTCGTGATCCTCCGGGAACCTCTGAATCAAACCCTGTTGTGGTGGACGACGCGACGAGCGAAGCTTTTGGTGACTTCCTTTGGGTCTTTTACAATCAGTGCGTTCTCATGGAATTCCATTGTTTGATTAATCGACAAGCTCATTTTTGCCGAAGCGAATACTCCATTTACAATGCTACTCTGGAAAAGTGGCAGAGGATCCTAGCTCTCGCCCAGAAATGGGGCTTCGTCCAAGTAGAGAAGCTTTGCGTTCGGGAACTGGAAAGGTTGACAATACCCCCTGTCGACAAGATCAAAATTTACCAAGATTTCAACCTCAATCCCGAACTCCTGTACGACTCTTACGTGGAACTCATCATCCGGCCCGAGCCCCTCAGGTTGGACGAAGGCGTGAAACTTGAGCTTTTAACAAGCTTGAAGATTGCCCGCGCCCGTGAGCTCGCACGCGCACTGGGTCCTGACGGAGCCACAAGTTCGTTCGGCCCAGCAGCACTACAACTTCAAGAGCCAGAGATCCGATCGGTCATGAAGGATGTCTTTGAGCTGCAAGGACCAGCACCTGCTCCGGTAAGTAATTGCTTGTATTAACGTCAATTACTATTACTGACATCTGATTCGGTGCTCCCGCAAGACGTCTTCACCTCCGCAGTCAACGGCAACAGCCGAACAAAACCCAGCAAACGATGACCACGTGGACGAGGCCCCGCAAACGAGGAGGCAAACGAGGAGGGGTGGATCACGAGCAACTGCCTCTCCAGATATCTTCAGGTAACAAGGATCATCATCTGCTCCGGTAAAGTACTTGGCTTGACGTCAATTGCTGCTACTGACATTTGATTTGGCACTCTCGCAAGACGACTCCACCTTCTCAGCCGACGGCAACGGCAACAGCTAGGAAAAACCCGACAAGCAATGACCACACGGATGAGGTCGTCCCGCAAACTCGGGGTGCGTCGCCGTCTCCTTAGTCGTCACCGTCACTGTAACCACAAGTTACCCTCTCATTGTATTTGTTGCTATATTACTTCTTTTTGTATTCGACCTTTGTTCTTTTCGTTAGCTACGTACTGTGTGTGTCGAACGAAGTTGATCGTTGATGCCGATAATGCTTTTGTATTGTATTCCGTCCTGATCGCAACCGTAAGCCAAGACGACGTCCATCCTGAAGTACATAAGTATATATGACGCGTGAACTTGGGTTCTAATAGCGCGCACGGACTTCCGCGGGCCGCACGCTGGGATGAAATCAATCGATATGCCGTCTCTAGAACCCCGCGCCTCAAGATCTTTCGCAGGGTGCCACACCCTCCTATGGGTCTTCCTTGCCTTGCGCCACAACCCATGGCCCAAGGTTCTGCATTCTCTTGGGGTTGGCCGCCACTGACCCGTGCCCGCCGCCGAACGAGGGGACCCACTGATTTAAGTAAGTCCTCGAACTAGATGGTATCATGCGGTTGATCATGCGGTTGAGGTGGCCTAGGTTCTTGAATTGATAGCACCGTACGTCGCGTATCCAAGCCATGCGTCTGCCAGTAGCTGCGGAGGCTGTGTGTATATACATCTTTCATCCCTATCGGGGTCCATCTGACAGCTGTCCGTTGCGGATATCTTCCCAACTACCACTTTTTCCATAACCGGCCGCGAGATGGCGATTTCTCCTGACCATGTGCCTTGCATTCACAAAATGAGATCTGCGAATCCCAGGCCGTACGTCTGTGGGGTGTATGCCTTCTTGAGCTTCGCTAGACTAACAAACCAACCGTGGACAAGGGACTCAGGCGTAACCCTGTTGCCAGAGGTGGTGATCCGATGGACCTCTAATCAATAGGCGACCCCCACTTCGGCATTTCTGACATCCCCCGCAGTCCGCAGGTGTAGGGACGAGGCTTCTAAATCCAATGTTCCTTTATAGTTACCGCTTCGCCATGGCTATATAAAAGCGTATTGCTACGCCAGGTCAGACAGCACCCCATTCACCAAGAACTATTATTTGCTATGTGTAGCCTTGATAACGTACCAACTGTGAGACATCAGGTATACTTTTTCCCCAATGGGAATATCATAATCAAGGTATGCAACTCTCCGCTCTCACCTAAGGGCTAAATATACCGTCCTCAGGTCGAAGACACTGTTTTCTGCATACATACATACTTTCTCACCAGAGAATCAAGCCATTTCCGGTCGATGTTTATTTCCACCGTCCCTTGTCAACGTTGTCGGGAACCCCCGGGCACCTCCGAATCAAATCCCATTGTGTTGAGGGATGCAACAAGCGAAGAATTTGCCGACTTGCTTTGGGTTTTTTATAACCCGTGCGCTATCATTGAATTCCGTGTTTGATTAATTGACGAGCTCATTTGTACCCGAAGTGAATACTCCAATTACAGTGCTACCCTTGAAAAGTGGAAGAGGATCTTAGCTCTAGCTCACCAATGGGGCTTCGCCCAAGTAAAGAAGCTCTGTGCCCGCGAGCTCGAAAATTTGACCATACCCCCTCTCGAGAAAATCAAAGTTTACCAAGATTTCAACCTCGATCCCGAACTTCTGTACGACTCTTACGTGGAACTCGTCACCCGGCCTGAGCCCCTTACCTTGGAAGAAGGCAAGAAACTGGAGTTTTTAACAAGCTTGAAGATTACCCACGCACGTGAGCTTGCACGAGCCTCGCTGGGCCCTGACCGGGCCACAAGTTCGTCTGGCTCAGCGACAATACAACTTCAAGAGTCAGAGATTCAATTAGCCATCAAAGATATCTTTAGGTTGTGGGAATCAGCACCTACTCCGGTAACGGATTACTGGGTTTACGTCAGTTGCTACAGCTAATATCTGATTCGGTACTCTTGCAAGATGCCTCCACCTCCACAACCAACGACAACAGACAGGCAACACCCTACAAGCGATGACCACGTGAACGAGATCGTCCCGCAAACTGGGAGTGCGTCACAGCGAGCAGATATCTTCGGGTTGCAAGGATCAGCATCTACTCCGGTAACGTTTTACTGGGTTTAACATCATTTACTACTACTAACATCAGATTCGGTACTCTCGCAAAGGTGCCTTCACCTCTACAGCCAGCGACAACAGATGAGCAGATCCCAACAAACGATGACTATGTGGACGAGGTCGTCTTGCAAGCTCGGAGCCAAAGTCAGAGGAGTGCGTCACGAGCGATGGTCCCCTCAGATGTCTTCGTGCAAGGATTAACATCTGCTCCGGTAATGAATTATTGGGTCTAACATCAAATGCTACTGCTGAAATCTGATTTGGTACTCTCGCAAGGTGCCTTCATCTCCGCAACCAACGACAACAGACAGGCAAAACCTATCAAGCGATGATCACGTGGATGAGGTCATCCCGCAAACTCAGAGTGCGTCACAGCAAGCAACTATCTCAGACATCTTGTTGGAAGGACCAACATCTGCTCCGGTAACGAATTACGGCTTAACGTCATTTGCTGCTGCTGACATCCGATTCGATACTCTCGTAAGACACCTTCACCTCCACAGCCAAGGGCAACGTCAACAGCCAGGCAAAACCCAACAAGAGGTGGCCGCGTGGACCAGGTCGTCCCGCGAACTCGGGGTACAACTGTCTCCTCAGTTGTCACTACAAGCGTTATTGGAGGCAGAGTGCCAGTGCGCTCTCAGGCAAGGCGTGCTAGTGGTCACCCGTTCCTTGGATTCATTGCTATGTTGCCAATGTTGATTCTTTTTGTATTTGCTCTTAGTTGTGTTTATTGATGTTAGCTACGTGCTGTATGAGTCGGGCGAAATCGATCGTTGGTGCCAATAACGCCTTTGTCCTGTGTTGCGTCCTGATCGCAACCGTAAGCCAAGACAACCTCTATAGTTCTGAATCACATAAGTATATATGACATTCGGTTTGAACGCGTGAACATGGGTTATATATATAGTACAGGAGTACCGCCATTCGATCACGTCCTCAGATTGATACCAGATTGAAAAGGCTGAGTCCTGTGGTAGCATTCATCTTTAGGTAGCTAATATAGTAAAGCATTATTATACTTGCAAGGCTCGTCAGGAAATATGACCGAGTCGGTCACCACCACTGCGGCGACCCCAGCCTCGTTGACAGACGGGCCCACCTCGAACTACACCTAGGCGCTCATAACGTTCTTCAATCGCCCTGTGGAAAGTCCGCTGTTTCCAGTTGATTGCGTTCGTTTATCCTTGATCCAGTCGTTTTTATTTGACCATTCAAGTTTTTCTTCCATACAAAGTCAATGGGCGTTGGGTTGGCTGTCTTTCCTCTGAAGGGTTTCTGTATCAGCGGGAGCACCATCGATATTTTTGGGTACTCACGTCTGCGGACTGTGTAGCGCGCGTTTCTTTCTCAAATGGCTGTCCTATCACTGTGGATTGGCAACGTCGCTTGTTGTCACCTCGGAACCATATCCCACAGCGCCACCCGGCTTCTGTTAGCCCATCTACTTGCATGTGCCAGCGCACAACCTCGAATGGATAAGAGACCGTGTCACGGTTCCCGCAAGTGCACCGATGTTGAGATCCGCCAGCGGCGTCGCGCATGGGTAACCGCAGTCGGGGGAAACGGGGAGCGTGGCACACAAGTAACCCTAGGTCAGGAACACAGTGTCTGCGTACAGGACGAGGCTGACAGGGCTGATGGTGAAGCGTAGTATGATTTGAGTGGACGGGTGTGGAAGGTCGGGTGATTGGTGTTGCAGACGGGTTGAGGGTTGCACCTTAGGAGTAGATGAGGCGCGCTATGCGCAAGGAGGACAGTCACGTGGGGCGGCGCGAGGTGATGCACATGCGCAGCAGCTCGAGGGGATAAGTGAAAATGGCGGTGATGGCGCCTGGTGGCAGTTCAGTCAAGTGCCGTCCACGGAAGACGGAAGACGACGACTACGGTTCACATACCAAATATGAAACCAGCCAAAATCTGAGCAGACTCGTCTTGTGGATGGTCGGCATTAGTCACTGCAAACACATTAGAGACGGGAGGATCAGAAGAGTAAAAGGAGTGAGACGTTTATCACGAAGAATTTGATGGCTGAATGGAAAACACATACGAGCGTCGCTAAGTAGCCCTAAAACGCCCTAGAATTCCAGGGTTTTTGTATATGTGCGCCCCAACGCGTGAGGAATAAATCGATGCCTGGAAAATTGTCACCTCTATGGACAGTGGTGCATCCATTGATATGTCATGTCAACAACGCACCTGCGTGTCTACGGTATTCAGGATTTGATGCCTTGATGGTGATCTTGCCGTGGTTAAGCGGGGCGTCAACTGGAGGAAAGGCAAGTCAGTGGGACAAGTTGGTAACCCCAGAGAAGGGACTCGGGTGTGAAAAATACAGTAAAGTGTACACATGACACTATGTCGATCTGTGGCTCGAGACTTGGGTGCAACAGAGCTCATTTGAGTTAGAGACGTCGACTATGTTGACCGCCACGAGTACAAGTCAACTCCGAGTCTCAAATTCTTGGCCCCAGATCACCGATCCGAGAGTGTACTGTAATGCACTGGCAGCTCTTACAATAATTTCTGACGGCGCAACACGGACTTACGCGGGCTGCACGCTGGGATAAAATCAATCGATATACCGTTTCTGGAGCTCCGCACCTAGGGATTGAGTAGGAGTCACCCGACCCTTTTGCTACGGGATTGCTGCGGATTGACAGCTTTGTTCTCTTGCTGCGTATAGGGGTGGGGCAAGGATAAGGTTCAGTCGACCGCCGATTTCTTTGCGGGTCGGCGTACGATGCTTGCTCATTTTCCCAAGAATAACGCTCAGATGCCGTCTAGAACTTGATTTACTACTTTGGGGGGGAGGTCCCATGAATCCTTGCAGGCAGCGCCCCAAGCGCACACGCAGCCACAAGAGCCTCATGGCAGACTGCGGAAAACACCTGACACATACTCTAGATCGCGAAGCTATCCTTCCACGAGCTCTGCGTCAGTGGGGATACCTGATCGATACGTCTGCCCTACCTACGGCCCCGGACCGGGAAGCTATTCTGACTTTTCTGGTGACACGCCGCTCCAAAATGGCCTCGAGGTCCGAGATCGCATAGGGAACACTGTTAAAAGTGCGGGGATACCGAGGAGGAACGGACGACCTGCCCACTCCGCGTTGCAACGATGAATAAAGCAGTTGATACCGACGGCGCATGCCACAACGAAGAGTTCGCCGGTGGGCGGTCATGGATTCCGGGCACACCAGTATATCCTTTTGGACGGCGTGTCTGCCGTCGTCTCCATGTCGTAAGTGTGCCGCTGCGGAAGCCGCGTCTCATCTTTAGGAGCCCCTTCACGCCCAACGCCCAAATTTGGGGATGCAGAGCGAACGGGACCACTCCTTCCATCTTGGGTCGTAAAACCCGAGCGCTTCGAAACCACGCGCTCCATGCTTCACAAACTTCACAAACTGATTGACTGGACCCGCGAAAGGCTCTCGGTGTACACGCTCGAACGTCGAACACGAGGGTGGAGTACCCCGGACGAGATTGTAATACCATTACTGATTTCTACGATCGTGATGCGTTCGCGTGGCACGAAGCATGACCTGACCAGCCCGAACACCGGAATTTGCGCAAACCCCGAGACCTGGGCGTGCGGAATTCTATATCGGATGGGATGATACGCTCCGCGCAGATATATACGATATCTAAGTGACAGAGCTGCGCTTCAGCATACTCTCTCGTCCATCGCTCTACCTCTTACCCTCCCTACCCCCTTTGTTTTTTGCTTAAACTCTGTAACATGCCAACGGCGTCTTCTAACGCAGGTCAACGTATACCTCGGCACGAACTTTACTACATCCATGGAGGTGATGTCGTCTTTAATGTGCGTATGTCCGTAACCGGGCACTATGTTGGTTACTCAAAGTAGGGAATCAACAGGTGGATAATACTCTTTTTCGGGTCCATAGATATTTCTTCATACGGGACTCCTTATGGTTTCAAAACAAACTTCCTTACCCACTACCTCCCGGCGAGATAACAGAGGGATCCTCCGACAACTTTCCTCTCACCCTGGTGGATATATCCAAGATAGAATTTGAACATTTCCTTTGGGTTTTTTATAACCCGTTAGGTCACCTCTCTTATTGCCTCTCGTTATTTGACGCGACTTTCCAGAAAATACTCACTCTACGATGCGGATGTCGACACATGGACCTCCATTCTGAAGCTTGCGCACAGATGGGAGTTTATCGAGGTCAAGGCCTTGGCCGTTCGTCGTTTGGAAAGGCTTAAAGATGCGATCGCTCCTCTGCAGAAGATAGTCCTTTATCAGATGTATGACGTCGACAGGAATCTTCTCCAGACGGCATATACGGCGTTGACTGTTCGTGATGGACATATCACGATCAACGAAGGTCGGGAGCTCGGTCTGCAAACTGCTCTGCTACTTGCCCAAGCTCGTGAGGACGCTAGGGCAACGAGGGTTGGGAACCCACGTTCGCTGGTCAATCTCGAGGGGGCCGAATTGGACGCTATCACCAATCTCATCAATAAGATTTTTCAGCTATCGCCTAGTGCAGGTCATGAGAACACTACCAATGCATCACAGATGCCTACTGGTAGTGGATCCGGTACACAAGCAAATCCCGGTTCCTCTTCATCCGCTTCGAAACCTGGTGGGTCGGAAATGTGCTCTCTGTTTGAACGCTTCCTGAATCGCCGGCGACGCAGGAACGGGGTCAGCCAATGGCCCCACAAACGGGCAACTGAATGGCCAGGCAAATGGGACAGCTTTCAACCACTCACAAAATGGCACACCCAGGACCAATGGGCGAGGTCCAAAACCTTGATGACCTTGCTATCCGGTAGTTGCAATTCTGAGGTAGTTGTGACATGGTAGCACAAACATAGGAGTACAAATACAGTTACGAAGTTAAAAGTAGAGACGAGCCACGACCACGATTGCTACTGCATGTAAACGTGTGAACTATTCCCAGTTGGGCCGCGACTTACTCCCCCCCCCCTTTTTTTTTTTCAAAGACAACGCTCCCCACAACAGAATTACTAGGTTCAGTTCTCTTACCCTTCTGTGCAAGAGATCTGCCGCAGTACGTGACAGGTTACTCAGTTCCCCAGGGTGCGGCGCTGCGAACCATAGCAGCGAGTTTTTCCGCAAGGCGAAGGCGACAGGGGTCTCTGCTTTAAACGCTGCAAGTTACGCGCTAACTACGTACTATTCGGGAAATGAAAGTGCCTTGGGTAGCTCACACCCACTCTGTAGTTTTCTCCCGCATAGGGCCCATTGGTCATGATTACGATAATGCGGCCTTGCAATATCGAGCTACCTGAGAAACGATTGGGAGTACAGTGCGCAGGTTATAAAACTCGCATGAGGATTTCGCCCTCTGGTGCGTTGTGCTCACACTGATAGTGTATTGGTGCCTAGCTCTCCTCCTGGCTTGTGGCATCTTACAAGTTTCCTAGGTCTGATTTGGTTACATTCCCCTTTATGCCGCGTTGGCCATATTCCATCCTCACTTCCCGTAGCTCACACGGTGGCGCTATCTCAACAGTGCTTGGATCTTTCGTTTTCGCACAAGACCTCTGCACAGAAGGCGTTCCTGTCTTCAAGCGTTGAGATTTTTCTAGAAGCAGACGGTTGTACAGGCGCAACTCCACCTCCCGGGGGGGGGGGGGGTCACACAGTCGGGATAGGTGTCGCTTGGGCGATCCGGTTGACTGCGTTCATACATTTAGTTCGTACGTGCAGTGCCATCGAACGTTCTGCATACAAAGGGGAAAGAAAGAATTGATGATAAAAGTTGATCTTAGAGCGATATCATTTGCGATCGGCGCATACCGGCTACTCTATTTCTTGGTGACAGCAAGATGCGAGGCTTCTTTAGCCCTGCTCGCCCTAACGCGCTGCTGCTATGCCCTGGCTGGCACTAGGGGATTGCCAACGCCGACTTGAAGTTCCGTTCCGTATGAGTTGCATCGCCCGACTGTCCGATGCAGCATCTGCGGCTGGGACCAATTCCCTGGTTCCCGTTTCCGGTATTTTAGGGCCTCGGACCGGGGTTGGACCGGGGGTTGAATTTGTTCCGAGTGGGCTCTCGCATGGGGGGTGGTGAGGTTATGGGACGCAAACGTGGAGTAAGGCAACGAAAAGAGTGGTTTATGAGCGTGCGCGTGCAACGAGAGATAATGCCCGAGTATGAAAGGGGCAGAAAAACTACTACTTTCAGGGGCTCGCATTCGAGCCTTTTGTACTATTCATACATGTACAGTACCAGTAAGGTAAACCGATAATTTTGTGACGCAAAGACAGCGTCATTTTGCTACAGTAAGGAAACCCGAGGCGGACGAGCTTGGTACAGTAAGCTCCATACATATTCATACATGCAAACACAGCGCGACACACGCGCATACGATCACAAACGATATACGCACCGAAACACGGAGAATGAGAACAAGCTTAATTCACCAGGGGGTGAGGGAGGTCATCTAGCAACCAACCGAGACGTTTGGGCGGTGCACCTGAGGGTAGAGCAATTCCCTTGACCACAGTCTAGAGAGGGAGGTTACCATTTCATTGACTGCGTGACTTAGAGATCTACATAGACACGAAGGCAAATGTTTGCAAGGATACCTGGATGTAAGAACACAAGTCGCGCACATAACAGTGTCACTTTCCAAGCCCACTCACTGCTCCCCGCTGACACGAACTCCCCCGTTTCCTTCGTCACTATCGACTGCGTCGGTGGCAGCAGATTTCTCATTTCCTGGAAAATGTGGCCTCTAGCGTGCAAGACAAATCAAAAAACAAAAAACAAAAAGCGAAGGGATGTTGTATTTCGTAAAAGAGGTTCAACTTGCGCTCAAAGCGCTCAACGTTTGTGCAGATTGAAAACAATAATCCATATTCCATTTAGGAATGTTCAACAACAACTCTATCTACTTGGAAAGTTGGATAGCAAAGACACTGAACGAGAGAAGCAGCGCAGTCATCACTTTTTGAACACAGAGCTTCACTGTCTACCGTGTTGACATCCGATTGCGAAGGTCCAATGTCCTTTTTTTCTGCCCAACTGGTGCGGCGGTGATCATGCGGGTTTCCGTGTCATGCGAAACCTCGCACAAGTGTTCGCCGGGTGCGGGGACACACCACTCACAAGTAAATCAGGCCGCACGCAGGTGCAGCATGGTGTGACGTCAGGTTAGACTCCCGCTCAGATGTTAGAACTTGAAAGAAACATTGAGTATTGAGAAACAAAAAATAATAAAATTTCTACTTACTGAGACTGCATTGACAATGTGTGTTTCGTCCTGATGGAACCTGCAGCATAGATGGGGCGTCAGGGAAGGCCCTGAAAGGTGGCGGAAAAAATCTTTGGGGACATGCGAACTGGTGGTGGATACCGCCCTTCGCTGGGTAGACTGCGCCTCAAATACCCAAGAAGGGGGCTGGGGGGTCTTGACCAGGCGGCAGGGCAAGGTGAACACGAGGTGTGATTATCCCGATGAGATCACTGCGCTTCATGGCAAGGTGTACCAATTCGTACAGAGTTCTCACTAATGCCCCCCAAAACCAGAGCCCGGTATCTGTTGTGTCAAGAAGTTAATCATGGTCTCTACACATATATATGCGACGGCCATATGCGTTCTACACGTGTTGCCCACTTCCCTTCCCAATACTCACATACTATACTTGTTTCCTCCCGTTTTCCTCACACTTTCTCCCATCTTTCTCTTCGTACTCTACGACTTTTGTAACGATATTGCCGCCATTTTGTTACCATGAACTCTGCGGTTAGCCCACACCCCAATGGCGAACCTATTGTTCGTCATGACGAATATTACATTCACGGAGGGGACGTAATCTTTCGCGTACGTGGCTTCATGATCGGCTATTGTTTCGGTCATAGATAATAACGACGCGTCAACAGGTGGAAAACTATCTCTTTCGTGTCCACCGCTTCTTCTTTACCCGCGACTCGACTTTCTTCCGGGACGAACTTCTCTACCCGCCGCCTCCTGGGGAGTTTACCAAGGGTTCTTCGGACAACAACCCATTTATCCTCGAAAATACCCTCAGAGTTGACTTTGAGCGCTTCCTATGGGTCTTCTACAATCCGTGCGTTTCCGGTTGTCATCTCTTGCCCTCTCTAACGTAACATTCCAGAACACACTCCATCTATGAGGCTTCTGTCGAAGAATGGACATCAATACTGAAGCTTGCTCACCAATGGAACTTCGTCGAGGCCAAAACACTTGCCCTACGCGGGCTTGAACAACTTGAGATACCAGCTCTTCAAAAGATTCTCATCTACCGGGCTCATGACATCGACCAGCATCTTCTCCAGGAGGCATACGCGGCTCTTATCCTCCGCGACGAACCCGTCTCCATTGAAGAAGGCCGGGAGCTTGGTCTGGGGACTACTCTCCGGCTCGCTCATGCTCGTGAGATCGCCAGAGCGCCTGTCAACCTTGCGGGTGTCGAATTAGATGCTCTCATCCAAGATCTATTCCAGTTGTCAGCGCCCATCAGAGTTTATGAGCACCCCTCTACACTGCAAACACCTACTGGCCGCGGAACGCCAACAGGTGGTCGTAACACCCCTCAACTCGGCATCCAAACAAATGGGACGGGTCACTCCATTTCGAACTCACATAGAGGTGGATTGGTGATGAATGCCTATCTTCCCGTTTCATCCCATGCTGGTTCGCCAGTGCAGGTTCGGGTGGTACCACCAACGGGTTCACCAATGGCCACGCAAACGGAGCGCCCAATGACTACAGCCGCCGCAGGTAGAGTCGCGCTGGAACGTGAGGGACGCGAAAGGGTATCGGAGTCGCAAAACAAGTCAGAACCAAGAGGGAAGGAGGCGAGTAGATCGGGTCCTGTTGTGTATTTGAACCCTATTAAACGAGATTTTATAAAAAAGGTTGATCTCAAAACACATCAGTCGGAGCCTGCAGCAATGTCAGTAGCAACGGACACCATCAAGGGGAAGGAGGCTGCTCACGTGCAAGGTTCCGCGTCGAATCCAAAGGGCGTTGTAGAGAACAAAGGCCAGGGGCCTGTGAGGAAGCCTGAGACTGTGGAGCAGGGCTCTGGCAAGGCGCGCCAGGAGCGCCCGCGCACCCAGAGCAAACAGTCGGCCATTGCCTCCGCGTCTACCCTTGACCTACCCTCTGATCGCCCGCGCTCTCACACCGCCAAGCCGACCAAGAAGGAGCAGTTGAAGATCGACACAACCGTCTCCAGTTCCGAGCCACCCAAGCGTTCGACGACACTCCGACCGACTCTCGTTCCCGCCTCCGCCACTGCGTCCAGTTCCACCCAGACCCAGCATGCCTTCCAACACAAGAAACAGAGCGCGTCCACCCCAGCCAGCGGCCTGTTCGGCTTCGTGTCCAGCATCATCGGAAGTGCCGGCGACCCTGGCTACGAGTCGTCGTCGCGCGAGTCAGAGGGCGACCCACCCATAGTCGGCGCATGGCGCCTGCGCGACACCAAGTCCCGTCAGGGGCGCGAAAAGGCCGAGGCCGAAGCCAAGGCGCGAGCGCAGGCACAGGAGGAAACCAGGCGCCGTCTGGAAGCTGAAGCGTGGGCCAGGGCCGAAGAGAAGGCTCGCAGGGAAGCCGAGGACAAGGCACGCAAGGAGGCCGAGGACAAAGTACGCAAGGAGGCTGAGGAACAGACACGCAAGGAGCAAGAGGAGGACGCTCGCGCGAAGAAAAAGGTTGAAGCCGAGGCAAAGATAGCTGCTTCCGTCGATATTCCTGTCTATATTCCTGCAGAGGAACTTGAAGATGGTGTACTTGTAGATATGGAGACAGAGAGCAGCGATGATGACGCGCCGGTGATTGTGGAGATGCCCGATGCCGCTGCTATTACGACTATCGATGAGGATGAGGAGTGGAGCTGGTGAACGCTTGCGCTGACTGGCGACTTCATACGAGCTGATACGATTTGCTAATCTTCGTGCGTTCGTTGGTTTAGTTTGGTGCTCATGTACGATTTCTTTTTTTTTCCTCGTCTTTGGTTGACTCTGGTTTCAGTGTGCGCTGTGCGGCACAAATGCCGATATACGACTGTTCTGTACCGTCCAAAATTGTATCATAGTAGATTTACGTACGCACAATCGAATGAATTCGTGATGCAGCGCGCAATCATACCCGAAGTACAGTGGGGCAGAAATGATGAACAAGATTTGGTTGACCTACATGGTGCGCGACATTCCGACTTAGTGAAACGAAGCACGCAATACCTAGACTGGTGATTGTTCGCTATATGAAGCCTATATGCGGGCTCTGTCATGATTATACCCGTCCTACTTCAGCACCCCAACGGGTGCTATGGTAGGATAAAGAAGCCATAATAAGGTTCAGCGCGTTCAGCCCGGAGTTCGTCGGCGCACGCTGCTCACTACAATTAGCTATCACCGCGTGTTGTTGGTTTTTACCGCCTGCTGGAGGCGCAGATTGCGACATGGAAAACAAGGTCCCAACTTCTCTCGTGGCGTGGAATGCTACCCACCCCAGTGCACGTCCCACCCTCGCCGATTTCCCGCGCAGCTGAGCGCCAGCTCCATGTACCTAGACTCCAATGCAACGTCAATTACCAGTAGTTTCTGATAGCGCAGTGCGGACTTACGCGGGCTGCACGCTGGGATACAATCAATCGATATACCGTTTCTGGAGCCCCGCGCCTAGGCATTGCTTAGGTTTTTTTTCGCAGGGTGCTATGCCCTTCTATGGGTCTTTCTTCCTTGCGTCCTCAACAACCCCTGACCCGAGGTTTTGTACTCTCTTCTGGTTGGTCGCCACTGATAAACGCTCGCCGCCGAGGGAACCTACTGATTTAATATAGTCCACCATGGGCATGGAACTAACTCGGGGACTAGATAGTATGTCACACAGGCGGTGGGTTCTTGAACTGATAGGACGTCACGCGTCCAAGCCAAGTCCTATTAGAAGTGCCCGTGCTGTGAATATATGTCTGTCGTCCCCATTTGAGGCTCATCTGACAGCTGTTCACCGCGGATCTCTTCCCACACGAGGCAAACCAACTACGACCTTTTCCGTAACCAGTTGCAAAACGGTGGTCGCTTCCAGGCGTGCACATGCCTTGCGTTCATGAAACGAGATCTGCGAATATGTAATCTTTCAATGCGCGTGCGCTTCAATTCGTGCGGCCATGCCTTCTTGAACTGCGCTAGACAATTGGGGATCTGTCCCCGAATTGGCACCGATGTGTCCGTAGCTGGCACTGGCGCAAGCCTGCTTCCAGAAGGGCAATGCGGTGACCCCACGGTCCACATCAATCTCCAAGAGTGTCCCCCATCTTCGCTCCGCAGTTCGTAGGCGCAGGAACAATGCTCTAAACCTAATGTTTTCTTATAGCTTCTGCATCACCGCTGCTTTATAAAAGCGCGTGCTACGCAGACAATACACCATACCATTTTTTCCAATCGCATGTCAACCCACGAGAATAAACTGGTCCGACATCCTGAGTACTTTTTCCGTGATGGAGACATCACTATAAGGGTATGCCATTCCTGCGCTCTCACTTTAGGGCTAAATGTACCCAGTCCTCAGGTCGAAGATAATATATTCCGCTTCCATAAGTACTTTCTCACAAGAGAGTCAAGGCACTTCCACGGGATGCTCATCCCCAACGCCATCCCTTGCCGAGACCCTCCTGGGTCCTCGGAGACGAACCCAGTTGTATTGAAAGATGCAACGACTGAAGGCTTTGCGAGTCTTCTATGGGTTTTCTACAATCCGTGCGTTGTCATTCAATCTCCTATTCTGATGATTAACTCATCTATTTCGAAGGGAGTATTCTATATACAAGGCTCCGTTAGAAAAATGGAAAAATATTTTGAAGCTAGCCCAACAGTGGGGCTTTGCACAGGTCGAGAAGCTCTGCGTCAGAGAGCTCGAGAACCTGCAAATACCGCACGTAGAGAAGATCGAACTCTACCAAGACTTCAAAATCAATCCCTCCCTCTTGCACAGTTCTTATGTTGCACTGACAAAACGGCCGGAACCCCTTGATATCAAAGAGGGCAACAAACTTGGCCTCGATACAAGCTTGAAAATTGCACAGGCACGAGAGCTCTCGCGCGTTCGTGACCACGGTTTTCTCAGTGCAACGGAGATCCAATCCGTTATCGAAGACGTGTTCGGGCTAGGGTCAGGGCCTCTTCCGGTAACAAGCAGCTTATCCTAACATCGATCGCTGCTGATGACGTCTGATCTGGCTCTCTCCACAAGTCGACCACGCCTCCACAGACTCAAAAACAAAACCCTACCACCGACGATCACACGGAAAAGGCAGGGAAGCGTAACAAGAATAGTGCGTCACGAACGACTTGTTCTTCGGTCATCACTGAAGGCAAAGTTCGTTCTCAGACAAATCGTAGTCACCACTTCGGATTGAGCGTCATCTTGTCCCAGGCATTGTGCCTTGTTGTATTTCTTATTACTTATTCCCATTAGCCTATGTAATCGAAGTCTGGTGAACGCAAGTCGAGACGAGGTCCCTAATTAGTAATTCTGAAGTATCGCATCAGTACATGTGGACGTGGGAACGCGTGAACACAGGGTTCCAATCGTACCACTGGTTCAAATTCCTCAGGTCGAGTCCCTATGGTGGCGTTCATCACTTTTAGGTAGTAGAGCAACCAATATACTTGCAAGGCTTCATCACACTTGTGTCCGGCATCGTTTCTACAGGAACCGGCGAGGTCAACCATCCGTTGTCTGAATTCTTCGTTCGCAGACGGACTTACCTCCGATCCTAGTTGTTGCCCTTCGAAACCGCTCCCGGGCGCTCATCATCGTGACAATTTACGCGTCGTGTGCAATGCGCGCATCCATACGTACAACTTATAAGCGACAAAACTTCACGCGTTGAACACGAAATTTTTTTTTCTTCTTCCTCCAACAACCACCTCCACCTTTTTCGTACCGTCTTCTTCATTCACTCCCGTCCCTTTGACGCTTTTCTTTTACTCTTACGACCTCAGTAACGCTTCTTTTTCCATCTCTAACGATTATGAACTCTACAGCTACTATTCCCAACCAAAACGGCCAACGCATCGTGCGTCATGCTGAATACTACATTCACGGGGGAGACGTCATATTCCGCGTGAGTCACTCTATCCTGTATACCGTGTTGGTTGTCAACGATAGTCCGTCGACAGGTTGACAACAACCTTTTTCGAGTGCATCGCTACTTCTTTACACGCGACTCAGCGTTCTTTCGTGACAAGCTCCCCCACCCACCACCTCCCGGTGAATTTACCAAAGGGTCTTCGGACAACAACCCACTTATCCTCGAAGATGTGACCATCATCGATTTCGAGCGTTTCCTATGGGTGTTCTATAACCCGTAGGTCTTTCGTTTGTACTGTCCCGTCTTATGTTGATGCATTATTCAAGAAAATATTCTCTCTACGATGCAAATGTCGATGAATGGACGTCCATTTTAAAACTCTCACATCAATGGGATTTCACCGAGGTCAAAACGCTCGCACTGCGCGAGCTGGAACGACTCGAAATACCTCCCCTCCAAAAAATCGTCATGTACCACAGCTATGCGGTCGACCGCAACCTCCTCCAGGTGGCGTACACTGCGCTGACGATCCGTGCCGAACCTATCACAATCGAAGAGGGTCGGATACTTGGTCTGGAGACCGCCCTGCAACTCGCACGTGCCCGTGAACTCGCGCGATCTTCTGGCCCTGGAAAAAAGCTACAATCTCCAATAAATCTTGCGGACGCCGAGCTCGATGCGCTCATCCGAGATCTGTTCCAATTGCCAACGCCCGATGGGAGTTCTGGCGCAGCGCTCCCGAAACCGACCGAAAGCACTACCTCTATTGGTGACAATGACGAATCTCAGTCTGGCACCCAGACAATCTCGAACCCACTCCAAGGTAAGCGCGCGTGCATGACGCCCAATCTTCAGTTGGTTCACCTTGCGCTAACCCACTGGTATAGGTTTGAGCGACGCTCTCAATGGGGCCGCTAATGGCCACGCGCTAAATGGCTCAGCCAACGCCCATGTAAATGGAACGCCCAATGGCCAAGTCAACGGCCGCCGCAACAACCACAAATGAACTCGCATCAACCCAGCCGGCGGGATTGCATGTTGGAGAGACGCGATCGTTGGCTAAGTGAGAGTTTGTAAAGGGAGTGGGAGCGTCCCGATAAAAGGAGGACACTTGATTAGGTCACGTCGCACGCTAGATGGGCTTGTTTTACAAGCGTACGACTGGGATGTCCTCGGAACTGCAGGTGAATATGGACGTTGTGGGGGTGATGAGTGTCCAGATATTTGCGACGGAGCATTGCTGAGAAGAGTGACTAGAGATCTAACTTGGTAAGCTCGGCTCGAATCAAGCCTCGAAGCGGAGATCGAACGACAAATGTGAAATTGGGGGCCTCGCCGGTCAATTAGTACTGTTGCAGCGTGTCTAGGGCGCAATCGTCCGCCATTTCTACTGCTTCATTTTGACGGCATTGACCTGGTTCGATCTACCCCCAGGCCTGCCGCCACCCATCAATAGGTTTAAAGAATTCGGAATGCTCTTCGAGGGCTGGGTCGCACAAGGTCTAGTAGCTCGTAAATCAGAAAGTCTAGATGATTATGGGGGGTTACCATGACGCAATCTGTTGTAGGTTGTGGCACCTTAAATTTTCGTACACGGCTTGTTGTACGTACGGCGTGCAATTCGTTCCTAATTCCACAGATCTGTTCTGGGCTTGCTCACTGTCTGGGCCAGATTGATGGCCCCCGTATACCTGCCGCAGTTGTACCTAACTTCCATTCATGGGTCGTAAAGTGAGTGCGTAAACCTTCTCTTAAGCTGGTATGATAATCCAGAATGTGGGTTATCTAGAATGTGACTGCGTAATCCATATGCAATTGGAGATCATGTATGTTGTATGAGTCACCCGACCCATTTGCTACGGGGTTGCTGCGGATTGACAGCTTATACCTTGTGTTCTCTGCGAAGTGTTCAACAAGGTTCTTGCCGCGTATAGGGGTGGGGCAAGGATAGGGTTCAATCAACCGCCGGTTTCTTTGCGGGTCGGCGCGCGATGCCTGCTCATTTTCCTAAGAATAACGATCAGATGCCGTCTAGAACTCGATTTACTCTTTTGGGGGGAAGGTCCCATGAATCCTTGCAGACAGTGCCCCAAGCGCACACGCAACTACAAGAGCCTCATGGGCTAGGCTGCGGAGGACACCTGACACACGTTCTAGATCGCGAAGCCATCCTTCCCCGAGCTCTGCGTCGCCCTACCTACGGCCCCGGACCGGGAAGCTATTCTGACTTTTCTGGTGACACGCCGCTCCAAAATGGCCTCGAGGTCCGAGATCGCATAGGCAACGCTGTTAAGAGTGCGGGGATACAGAGGAGGAACGGACGACCTGCCCACTCCGCGTTGCCACGATGAATAAAGCAGTTGATACCGACGGCGCACGCCACAAAGAGGGGTGCGCCGGTATACGTGTTTGGGCGGTGTGCCTGTCGTCGTCTCCGTGTCGTAAGTGTGCCGCTGCGGAAGCTGCGCCTCATCTTTAGGAGCCTTCACGCCCGACGCCTGAATTTGGGGATGCAGAGCGAACGGGACCACTCCTTCCATCTTGGGTCGTAAAACCCGAGCGCTTCGAAACCACGCGCTCCATGCTTCACAAACTTCACAAACTGATTGACTGGACCCGCGAATGGTTCTCGGTGTACACGCTCGAACGTCGAACACGAGGGTGGAGTACTTCGGACGAGATTGTAATACCATTTCTGATTTCTACAATCGTGATGCGTTTGCGTGGCAAGAAGCATGACCTGACCAGCCCGAACACCGGAATCTGCGCAACCCCGAGACCTGGGCGTGCGGCATTCTATATCGGATGGGATGTCCCGCGCAGATATATACGACTATCTAAGCGACCGTGACAGGGCCGTGCTTTAGCATAGATACTCTCCATCTCTCTCACACACCTCTTTCCCTACTTCCTTCCCTTCACTATTCACCTCAGCCTGAGTTAACCATGCCATCGCAATCTTCCAACGCAGGTCAACGTGTAATTTGGCACAAAGAGTATTACATTCATGGAGGAGATGCCGTGTTTAGTGTATGTCCATGATCAAACACCGTGTTGGTTACTCAAAGTGGGCAACAGGTGGAAAACACCCTATTTCGGGTCCATAGGTTCTTCCTGACACGGGACTCCTCGTATTTCCGGGAAAGACTCCCTTACCCAGCATCTCCGGGTGAGACAATAAAGGGATCCACTGACAACCTCCCTCTCGTACTGGAAGATATCACCAAATCTGATTTTGAACGGTTTTTATGGGTGTTTTATAACCCGTTAGTTCGCCTCATTATTACCATCTCGTTATTTGATGTAAATTTCCAGAAAATATTCTCTCTACGATGCGAACATCGAGGAATGGACATCTATTCTAAAGCTTGCACACGAATGGAACTTCATCGAAGTCAAAGAACTAGCAATTCGCGGCTTGGAGAGCCTGCAGATCCCTGCACTTCAAAAAGTTGTCCTTTATCAAACGTATGGCGTCGACCGGAATCGTCTTCAAACCGCGTACACAGCACTCACTGTTCGCGACGAGCCCATTACCATCGAAGAAGGTCTGAAGCTCGGCTTGGAGACTGCTCTGCAGATCGCGCGTGCTCGCGAGGTCGCCAGAGCACCTGTTTTCAGTGGCAGGAGGGTCGGGAACCCGCGCTCTCCGGTCAATCTCGCGGATGCCGAATTGCACACAATCATTAATGATATCTTCCAACTCACCTCGCCTGATGAGAGCGGGCATACTACCCAGATGCCTACCGACGGTGGAACCCATAACAATGCGCAGGATACATCTCAGACCGGGAGTACTGCTCAAACAAACTCTGGATCATCTGCTTCAAATACTTCTCAAGGTAGGTTGTCAGCGTGCGCCTCTTCTGTTGAACACATCTTGAAGCACTGACCTTAGGAACGGGGGCCCATGCCAATGGGTCCACCAACGGTTCCACTACTAATGGGCCACCCAATGGTCACACAAATGGTGCGACCAATAACAGCACAAGGAGTGGGCGAAGATGAGTCCTTGATGATCTCGCTATCCGGACTGAAGCCTATCCGATGGATTTGGTGCAGCATGAGAGTAAATATACGATGTAAAAAGTACCGTGTCACATTCTGTAGGTTCATATTACCAGTCAGGCCGCCACTACCCACTGCCCGAGCGACAACTGCATCGGAATTGCTACGTTCAGCACGCGTACGCCCTCAGGCCTCAGGCCTCAGGCTCCGTACACACGATCTGCCTCAGCGCGTGATAGCGTACTCAACCTCCCAGCCGCGACGACCTGTGGCAGCGAGTTTTTCCGCAAGGCGAGGGCGCCACAGGGTCTCCACTTCAAACGCTGCAAGTTACGCACTGACTACGTACTGTTCGGGAAATGAAAGTACCTTAGCTCCCACACCCACGCTGTAGTTTTCTCCCGCGTAGCGCCCATTGGTCATGTTCACGATAACGCGGCCTTAGGAATTCTGCTGTATGATATCGAGCTACCTGGGAAACGATTGAGGAGACTGTGTGCAGGTTATAAGACTCACATAGGGAGTTCGCCCTTTGACGCGTCGGGCCTCCGCCCATGTGCGTGGCCGCTGTCCTCCTAACTTGTGCCAGTGGCGTCTTACAAGTTTCCCAGGTCTGATTTGGTGACACCCCTTTATGCAGCGTTGGCCATATCCCTCACTTCCCGCAGCTTGCACGGTAGCGCTATCTCGACGAACCTACTGCGCACACCTAACCTCTATAGGAACTTGGATCTTTCGTTTTCACACACTCGTACGGAGACTTCTGCGCAGAAGGCGTTCCTGTCCTCAAGCGCTGAAGTTTTTCTAGAAGCAGACTGTTGTACAAGCGCGACTCCACCCCCACCACGGGGGTCACGCAGTTGGGATAGGAGTCCCTTGGGCGACCTTGTCAACTGCGTACATACATTCAGTTCATACGTGGGGTGCCACCGAATGTTCTGCATACTAAGGGGAAAGAATCGATGATAAATTTGATCTTAGAGCGATATCATTTGCGATCGGCGCATACCGACTACTCTATTTCTTGGTGACAGCAGGGACGCGCGGCTTCTTTAGCCCTGCTCACCCTAACGCGCTGCTGCTATGCCCTGGCTGGCACTAGGGGATTGCCAACGCCGACTTGGAGTTCCGTTCCGTATGAGTTGTATCGCCCACCGGACAGCCGATTGCGCGGCATCTGTTTCTACCGCTGGCATGACCGCTGGCAGGCTTTGCGCTGGGACCTATTCCCTGGTTCCCGTTTCCGATATATAGGGCCTCGGACCGGGGGTTGAATTTGTTCCGAGAGCCCATGGGGGGTGACGGAGGTCGTATGTGGTAACGTATTGCGTTATCCTTCTGAATTGAGACCTTCGAGAGAAGATTGGGCGTGTGCAGTTTGGGGTAAGCCGATTGGCGTCTGATAACACACTCTGACTGACCCTCCCCTCATTTCCGTCGAATCTATTCTAGGGCACCGCCATCCTGCAGCTGCGGCTGGCCGCGTGTTGTTTAGCTCAAAATATTGAAACCATCGTGATCGCGGCCATCGCAATCGCCTTCCATACTACAGTAACACGCGCAATGTCAGTGCCATCAGCGCCACGCGTTAGCCTCGAGGATCAGTAACAGACGCGTGAGTTTCATAATTGCGAGGCTGGGCTGGACTCTAGTCGATGCGAGCGCAAACCTACTTCCAGGGGTGGAAAATACGGTCGCTCTATACCCCACTTCGATCTCCCATGGACTTCCTTTCCAGCCCTCTGACCCGCCCCAACTCTACAGGGACGAAACTCCTATATCCGACCCCTCCCCGCTTCTCTTATCCGTCTCGTGCACCTGAGGTCATTTGCCCAATCGGTATAAAAGTGAGCTGGCAGCCGACCTTTGAGACCATACGTTATCCCAACTTCCGATTGACCCAATCTCTTCATGCCTATCCCAACAAGTCCATCCCCAACAACCGTGCCCGTCACAAGGCACAGGAGTTATTTCATCCATGAAGCCGACGTCACATTCAAGGTGCGCGATCTCCTATTTATTCCTCACTCTCGCTGACCACCTCTTGTCCAGGTGGAAGACTACGTCTTCCGTGTGCACAAGTTTTTCTTCACTCGGGAATCTTCGTATTTCCGAAGGCTTTTCGAGCCATCGCAATTTCTTGTCCAGGACCCACCAGGATCTTCGGAGTCAAACCCAATCATCTTAGAGGGTATATCAAGCGATGCTTTCGCTTGTTTCTTATGGGTCTTCTACAATCCGTATGTCGTCGTGCGATACCATTTCCCGGTTTAAAGCTCATTGACGCCCCAAAGAAAATACTCCATCTATGACGCTACCCCCAATCAATGGTCGTCAATCCTTGGTTTAGCCCAGAAATGGGGCTTCAGGGACGTCGAGTTGTTGTGTATTCGGGAGCTGGAGAGGTTGGACCTGTCCCCAGTGGACAGGATCCACATTTATCAGAAATTCGGGTTGGACACCACAATGCTCATCGACTCCTACGCAACCCTCACAACCCGCGAGGAGCCCATCGGGCTTGAAGAGGGCGTCAAGCTTGGGCTCCGCACGAGCCTGCAAATCGCGCGGGCCCGAGAAATGTCTCGCGGGCCCGACACGGGTGTGGGACCGCTAACCCCCTCCCCCGTCCAACTAGACGCCCCGAAATTGCACGGGCTGCTATCGGATATCTTCGGGCTCCCCAAGATTATCACAAATGGCGGAGCTCAACATGGGCCAGTGACTTGCCCCGATGCGTCATCTGACAAGCTTGACAGGGCATCTAACCTTCCAGCAGTAAGTAACAGCTATTCTCTCATCTTCAGTAGTGCTAATGTCCGCCACTCTTCCCAAGACGGCCCCAACGACACCGTCTAAACCCGAAGCTTTATCTCAGAGTACCTCAACCTCAGAAGCACACCCTCCAACAACCGACAATGCTAACCCAAAGTTGACCCCACTGAAGACTGAAGACACCTCCAAACAGAGTGCGCGGAGCAGGAACAAGAGTAGTACGTCACGATCGACATTCTCGTGGCAGTTCTAAGGGTTGTCCCTACACAGACAGGCAATAGTTGCGGTGTCGTCGTGGGGAGTCGTACAGTAGTACCTTGTATTGTGTTATCATGTTTTCGTCAATTGTATTTGTTTGTCTCACACGATCATCTTGTGGACTAGCCAGCTGTGCCATTGTGATGAGACGGAGTCGACTTGACACGGTCACGAGTTGGATTGATTGCTTCACTGCTTCAAGAGCGCAGATCAGCGGTTCCCTCTCCCATTTATGCCCCCATCATCTCCGTCCGACCACTGGCACTGGACGAGACACGTAAACTTCACCAGAAAGGGTTCGACCTCACATCCGTGTTTGAGTTCTACCCATACTATGTATTCCTCCCTCTGTGTTAGGAGTCGACGGAGATGGGCCTGGAGCTGAAACTGGCGCTATCTTGCGAGATAGGGGGACGACGGAGCTCGGGTAGAGGGTCTTGACCAGGTGGTGGGGCATGGTGAACACGAGGTGTGATTGTCCCGGCGAGATCGCTGTGCTTTTTCTCAATAATGAACCTCATGGCAGGAGGAGTGCCAATTCGTACACAGCTCTTATTAACGCCCCCCGAAACCAGGGTCCGGCGTCTGTCGTGTCAAGAAGTTGAACATGGTCTCTGCGCATATATAAGCGAAGGCCTCATGCGTTCTACACGTGTTGCCCACTTTTCTTTCTTCCCTTCCCAACACTCACATACTTGTTTCTTCCCCGTTTTCCTCACACCTACTCCCCTCTTTTTCTCTTCATACTCTACGACTTTTGCAACGACACCGTCGCCATTTTTGTGACCATGAACTCTGCGGTTAGCCCACACCCCAATGGCGAGCGTATTGTTCGCCATGGTGAATATTACATTCACGGAGGGGACGTAATTTTTCGCGTACGTGGCTTCGTGATCGGTCATTGTTCGGTTATAGATCATAATGACGCGTCAACAGGTGGAAAACTATCTCTTTCGTGTCCACCGCTTCTTCTTTACCCGCGACTCGGCTTTCTTCCGGGACAAACTTCCCCACCCACCGCCCCCCGGCGAGTTTACCAAGGGGTCTTCGGACAACAACCCATTTATCCTCGAAGATACCCTCAGAGTTGACTTTGAGCGCTTCCTATGGATCTTCTACAATCCGTGCGCTTCTGGTTGCCATCCCTTACCCTCTCTAACGTAGCACTCCAGAAAATACTCCATCTATGAGGCTTCTGTCGAAGAATGGACATCAATACTGAAGCTCGCCCACCAATGGGACTTTGTCGAGGCCAAAGCACTTGCTCTACGCGAACTTGAACAACTTGAGATACCAGCTCTTCAAAAGATTATCATCTACCAGACTCATGACATCGACCGGAATCTTCTCCAGGAGGCATACGCGGCTCTTACCCTTCGCGACGAACCCATCTCCATTGAAGAAGGTCGGGAGCTCGGCCTGGAGACTGCTCTCCAGCTGGCACGTGCTCGCGAGATTGCCAGAGCGCCCGTATTCAGCGGCAAGAAATCTGGAGCCTCACATTCTCCTGTCAACCTTGCGGGTGTCGAACTAGATGCTCTCATCCAAGATCTATTCCAGTTGTCAGCGCCCATCGGAGTTCCTGAGCGTCCCTCTACACCGCAAACACCTACTGGCCGCGGAACACCAACAGGTGGTCGTAACACCCCTCAACTCGGCATCCAAACAAACGGGACGGGTCACTCTGTTTCGAACTCACATAGAGGTGGATCGGTGATGAATGCCTATCTTTCCTTTTCATCTCATGCTGATTTGCCAGTGCAGGTTCGGGTGGTACCACCAACGGGTTCACCAATGGCCACGCAAACGGAGCGCCCAACGGCTACAGCCGCCGCAGGTAGAGTCGCACCGAAACGTGAGGGAGCCGAAAGGGTATCGGAGTCGCAGAATAAGCCAGAACCAAGAGGGAAGGAGGCGAGTAGATCGGATCCTGTTGTGCATTTGGACCCCAGTAAACGAGATTTTATAAAAAAGGTTGATCTCAAAACACATCAGTCGGAGCCTGCAGCAATGTCAACAGCGACGGACACCACGAAGGCGAAGGACGCTGCTCACGCGCAAGGTTCCGCGTTGAATCCAAAGGGTGTCGTAGACAACAAAGGTCAGGGGCCTGTGAGGCAGCCTGAGACTGCGGAGCAGGGCTCTGGCAAGGCGCGCCAGGAGCGCGTGCGCACCCAGAGCGAACAATCCACCATTGCCTCCACATCCACCCTTGACCTACCCTCTGATCGCCCACGCTCACACACCGCCGAGCCGACCAAGAAGGAGCAGTTGAAGATCGACACAACCGTCTCCAGTTCCGAGCCACCCAAGCGTTCGACGACTCCCCGACCAACACCCGTTCCCGCCTCCGCCACTGCGTCCAGCTCCACCCAGACCCAGCGCCCCTTCCAACACAAGAAGCAAAGCGCGTCCACCCCAGCCAGCGGCCTGTTCGGCTTCGTGTCCAGCATCATCGGAAGTGCCGGCGACCCTGGCTACGAGTCGTCGTCGCGCGAGTCGGAGGACGATGCACCCATGGCTGGTGCATGGCGCGCGCGCGACACCAAGTCCCGCCAGGAGCGCGACAAGGCCGAGGCCGAAGCCAAGGCGCGAGCGCAGGCACAGGAAGAGACCAAGCGCCGTCTAGAAGCCGAAGCGCGGGCCGAGGCCGAAGAGAAGGCACGCAGGGAAGCCGAAGCCAGGGAAAAGGCACGCAAGGAGGCTGAGGACAAGGCACGCAGGGAGGCTGAAGAAAAGGCACGCAAGGAGGCTGAGGACAAGGCACGCAGGGAGGCTGAAGAAAAGACACGCAAGGAGCAAGAGGAGGCCGCTCGCGCGAAGGAAAAGGTCGAAGCCGAGGCGAAGAAAGCTGCCGCAGACGCCAGGAAGGCAGAGGCCAAGGCCAAGCGTGAGGCGGAGGCTAAGCTCAAGGCTGAAGCTACTGCCAAAGCCAAGGCTGAAGCCGAGGCCGAAGAAAAGGCACGCAAGGAACAAGAGGAGGCCGCTCGCGCGAAGATAAAGGCCGACGCAGAGGCGAAGAAAGCGGAAGCAAAGGCGAAGCGTGAGGCGGAGGCCAAGGCCAAGGCCGAAGCTGCTGCCAAAGCCAAGGTTGAAGCTGAGGCCGAAGAAAAGGCACGCAAGGAACAGGAGGAGGCCGCGAAGAAAGCTGCTGCGGAGGCTAGGAAAGCGGAGGCAAAGGTCAAGCGTGAGGTGGAGGCAAAGGCTAAGGCCGACGCTGCGGCCAAGGCAGAGGCAGAGGCTCAACAGGCGAAACTCGAGGCGGAGGCAAAGGCAAAGGCTGAAGCCGAGGCCAAGGCCAAAGAAGCTGAGGTCCAGAAAGCCAAACTCGAGGCGGAGGCCAAAGCGAAAGTCGAAGAAGAGGCCAAGGCGCAAGCTGAGGCGGAGGCAAAAGCAAAAGCCGAAGAAGAGGCCAAAGCGAAACGCGAAGCCGAGGAGGCCAAGACGAAAGCTGAGGCCGAGACAAGAGCGAAAGCCGAAGCGGAGGCCAAGGCGAAACGCGAGGCCGATGCTGAAGCCGAAGCCGAAGCCCAAGCTCGAGAGAAGGCCGAGGTGGAAGCCAGGGAGAAGCGGGAAGCCGAGGCCAAAGCCAAGGAGGAAGCTGATGTCAAAGCCGCTGAGGAAGCCAAGGTAAAAGCCGCAGAGGTGAAGGCTGCAGCAGCGGAGGCAGAATTGGAGGCGAAGCAGAAGGTCGAGAAGGAGAGACAGGAGGCCGAAGCCAAGTCCAAAGCAGCTAAGGCCAAGGCCGAGGAAGAGAGGAAGAGGATCGAGGCGGAGAAGGCCCAGGACCAAATTATAAAGCAGCGGGCAGCGGACAAGGCCGCAAGAGCAGCCGCCAACGCTTCGGCCTCCAGTCCAATGAGTCCAGCTTGGGGTTCCAGCGGGGGTTGGCTCAGTAAGATCGCATCAGTAGCAGTTTCGGCGATCAACCCCACTGAGGAGCCAGCCCCTCCTCCAAAATCTTCCAATCCGTGGGTTTCAGATCCGTGGTCCAAGCGTCAAGGCAAGAACGCCACCTCTCCTAACGTAGAACCCGGCCCTCACAAGAGTGCTGGCAACCCTGTTCACCATTCACCGACTACCAGTTCTAATCCCCATGGACCTGCGCCCACACACCCCGCGGCGCCTACCAAGGCAACCCAGTCACTGGCTAGCGTCGTATCTTCTTCGCCAACCCTCGTGTCGCAAGTGCATAAACCGATCAACGACAAGAAACAGGGCGGTAAGCGGGTTTCGTTGACTATGCCGTGCTTTGGCTGACCATTCTCTAGGGAAAACTGGCGATGGCAAAGGCAATCAGGCCACAGCGGTTCAACCTGTTGAGGCTACGGCCGATGTGCCTGATGAGACGAAGAGCAAGCCGGCGGTGGCGACACCCGATAAATCCGGTCCCTCAAAAGCACCAGACGAGAGCAAGACTGGAGGCGCCACAGCTTCTGGTACTTCGGGCGATAAGTCTGCTGATTCTGCTTCTCCGTCAACCCAGGATCATTCCGCGCAAGCACACAAGACAACTCCAGAGGTCGTCGTGGCTAATTCCGACAAGGACACTACTCCTGCGTCTACTACTGCTGCTCCCCCCGCAGGTGCCGCCTCACCCCCGCCTGTTCCCAAGAAGGATCCCACTCCCGAAAACGACGCCACCGTAACCAAGCAACAGACCCCCACCTCCGAACCGGCGGCCTCAGCCCCTGCCAAGTCTAATGGCGAGCCAGAAACCCTGAGTGTTCCAGACGCAGACGTGAAGGAGGCGGGCAAGACTCCAGCGCAGACCGAGGCACCCTCCGTGAAACAAGGGAGCAACGAGGAGCCAGATGGGGCTGCGATGAAACCCACGCTTCAGCCTAGTCAAAATGGCGAGGCTGGCGGCGAGAAACCTACCACCGCCAAGGGTGACGACGCCAAGCTGGGAGGACCAGTGAAGCCTGCCCTGCATCTTCGTGAAGTCAGCACTGCCTCCACGATGTCCGCGTCCAGCCCTGGAACGCCAGCAGAGGAAGCCCCGTCGTCATCAGTCGAGAAGGAGGACGACGCCGATGCGTCAGGAGCTAAACTCTCAAAGGGCCAAAGGAGAAGGATAAAGGAAAGGGCTAAGAAGCAAGCTCAACAAAAGGGTGAGAAGAACAGTCCGCATCCTCCATCTGGGGCAACCTCGAAGGTAGATAACGATAACTCGGTCGTACAGGAATATGAGCCCGTCGTTACTGCTTCAGTCGATATTCCTCTCGATATTCCTGCCGGGGAGGGAGATGGTGTGCTTGTAGATACGAAGACGGGGAGCGGCGAGGATGACGCGCCGGTGATTGTGGATAAGCCTGATGCCGCTGCTACTATGGCAGAGACGTCTACCGATGAGGACGAGTGGGGCTGGTGAACGCTTGCGCTGACTGGCGACCTCATACGAGCTGGTACGATTTGCTAATCTTCGTGCGTTCATTGGTTTGGTTTGGTGCTCGTGTACGATTTCTTTTTTTTTCTCATCTTCGATTGACTCTGGTTTCAGTGTGCGCTGTGCGCTGCACAAATGCCGACATACGACTGCTCTGCACCGTCCAAAAACTGTATCATAGTAGATTTACGTACGCACAATTGAATGAATTCGTAATGCAAAAAAAGTCGGGTTTCTTGCGTGCAATCATACCCGAAGTACAGTGAGGCAGGAATGATGAACAAGAAGACGGCGTGCGGCTTTGATTGACCTACTGTACATGGCGCGCGACATTCCGACTTGGTGAAACACTTGCCTCCCTCGTTGAGGTCACAGGTGGATTAGAGAACCCAACAACGATGCAAGCCTTGGATTCACGGTCATTTTGTACCCCAATTATGTCAACTTATTACATTTATCTGTCACCACCGAACAGGTGAGCGTTTCAGCACATAGTCATGCCAATCGGTTTGTTGTAACCAGAAGATCTCTTACGCGGACTCTGTCGTGGATCCAAAACCCAAAATCTGACCCACACAAGATGCCGACAAGATGCCGCAGGCAAGAAAAACGTGGGGCAAGTTCCTAATCGGGTTAGATTCGGCTTTGAGGAGTTTAGAAATTTAAGGTTGTGTTGAGGTGAGGCCGGGAGAACAAAAGGAACCGTGTCAAGGGAGCAAGGGGGACAGGCTCGACGTCACCTGGGACCCATGAGAACGAACTCGCACCGTCCCTCGTGATGAGTGACGTCCAACCTCAAACTCACCCCAAGCTCCCAAAAGGTTTTGGGGTGGTACATAAGTCGGTTCAACGACACGAGAACGAAGAAAAGGTCACATGGAACCGATAATCATTACATAGTGTGATAGAAGGTCGCTCGATCACTTGACGTGATTGTTCGTCGAAGCCCAGACTGGTCCCAGTTATCTCAAGACGCGAACGTCGTTGATAGCATCGCCTCGCTTCGTCTATATCAAATATCTGGGTCTCTTCTCCGAAAGTCGGCTCCCAGATTCGAATCCTGCACAGCCAAGGAGAAATTTCCAAAGGAGATAAAGATATACAGGGACGAAATATAATTCACGTAAATCACAAAGTACCACGACACCCTCGCACGCTCGCCGCATCACACTTCGCGAAGTTACACGGAACTTGAGAGAACCTCTGTGTTGAACAAAACACAACGAGGCTAGATAGACGCTGCGAATCGATTGGCCAACCAATGGTAACTCCAGCACGCACAATCACATGATTTGAACTTGGATTTGAGACAGCATTGTTAGATTGTCCAATTCTCGCGTATATCAAATATTTTATGTTTAACTCATCGAAACGACGACTAGTGGAGCACCACAGCCGTGATATACATAGCGCGTCACGGATAAACGGCCGTCATATGCCCTAGTTAAGAACATAGGAAGCAAGAAGCAGGTATTTAGGTGGATGTAACTTCTTAAAAGCTTCCGAGCGAACGCGCGAACAGCGGGTGTTACATATGCGGGCGCTTTGAGATGTTCAACGTGAAATATTCCAAGCTACGATAGATAGCACGCAGACGTGGGCCAAGCGGCAGAAGCGACGGCGGTGGCAACGGCGACGAGTCAAGATCGTTGTGCGGCATCGCCCGTGCGTTCCAATTCACTTCGCACTGTATTGAGTTACGCCGCGATAAGCCGCTCAGCGTCTGCCAGCGGCGCAGCGCCTGACGAGAGATTGGACGCACCGTTCTCCAATTCCTTGCGCTCCAACTCTTCCTTGCCTTCGCGTTCCATACCGCTTTCCTTCCGTCCAAAGACAACGTCGCGCCACCCAATGTTCTCTCCTGGATGGGCGTCCACCGCCCCAATGGTCTCCGCAAGACGGCGCAAGCGCGAGACTTCCACTTCGGGGACGGCTTCTCCCGCGCGTAGCCGCGCGGCGAGCTCCCCCAATATCGAGATGCGGGCAGAGTAGTGGCTCCGTTCTGTCTCTGCGTTGCGCCGCTGCCAGAGAAGATGTACAGAAATGGAGCTGAAGGCGAGTGCGTAGATGAGCTCGGGAATGTAGCGCGTGCGTGAGGTCATGGTGCTGGACCAGAATTAGCGCTGGAAAGGAATCCCTGAAAAAAAAATGACAAAATCAATCATGTCATTGTGAAACGAAAAGAGAGGGCATACGAGGCGTGAAATAAGTCGTGTCCGCGGTTCGTCCACCTGACCAAAACCCGCGACATGTACTGTACACGTGACCGACGTAATTGAACTGTGAACCCAAAACAACTGCGCAAAAATGATTAAACATGTTACGTGTATCCAGAAATGAGGTCTACGTGTGGGAAAATAATCGTACGTCCCTGGCAATTTTTGCAATCCAGGTCAGGATTTTTTCTCCGAGAATATTGCATCCCTGGTGTGCTTGCCACGTTGTTCGCTAAGAGGCCGATAGAGCCATGGTTATCGGAGTGGTGAAAGGGCGATATCTACGTATTATAACGCTGTGGATCGGTCTGTACGTATATGTTTCTCTACGGGGAAAGGGTGGCCGGACGCATCCTTGGCAAAAGTATATACACGGTCGGCGTTATACGGAGGTTTGAGACCGAGTGAACCTTGATTGTCTCCACGTGATTCCCTTTTCAGCGCGATCGTGGGGTCTATTCTCTCAAGAAATAATGTGTTGGGCCTCTCTCGTAGGCTTGGTCGTATTATAGTTCTTGACTGCGAACCATTAAATTACTTGAATGCAGTCATTACGAGGGCCGCAGCGAACAAGAGCGGTGCGGGATCCCGCCCAAATACTGCCATCTACTCGGTCAGTCCGAAGGAACGGAAGCAGAATTCGTAACGTAGACGCCCGTTTCCGGTGTGATGAGAAGCATCTGATGGACCAGATCTATGAATTCACCAATGAGGGTACACAAGCATGCACGCGAGACTACTTATACGCCCGAGAATATCCATTCGTAGCCGACTACGCCTCCCAACCGCTTCGTTTCCCTGCTTCTCTTTTCTTCCTCCGACCACTACCATCCCACCTACCATCCCCGACAACCTCCCCATCTTCCATGACGACCTTGAAACCAGATGCATTCGAGGAGGTATGTCACTATTGCCCCTTTCGGAGTATTGGCAACTGGTTCTCACTGCTGCCCCCAGATCTTTCTTAAGCTCGAAGAGGAGAGCGAGCGTCGAGCGATCATGATGCAAGCCGAAGAGGCCCGAATTTCCTCTCATACCCCGGACTTGGCTCTTGCTACGCAGCGGGCAGGTCAGCGAAGGCGATACCGGGGGAGCATCTCCATCTCACGTTTTGGGCATGTGAGTGCTACAGTAACCACACCCGATCCCACGCACTACAGGCCAACTAATTATCTCCGCACAGATCGAGGACTACGCACAGCAGGCATCTTCCAGCATACCACAAACACCAACGACCTTCGTCGACGGCATGACAACGCATTCTCCATTTTATCACTCGCAATCATATGTGCGTTCTTTGCTTCGCTTGGCGCGCACAGTCACGTGTCCCTCTGGCTTATATGCATGGCTGACGTGGGCTTTATCACCCAGAATCACAGCATAGACTCACTGAGCTCGGAGTCAACATTGGACGACGATGCGGCATGCTGCGCGGAGAGCGAGCACGTTACCCAAGTACACCGTATCGCCGGCCGATTGAGCTTACCGCGCTCAGTTGGGGGGATGCTGCAGCGAACACTATCACGTCCGAATTATTTGTCACCACGTGGGGTTGATACGAACGTCGTGATCGGAGTCGTTGTGGAGGAGAATCACGTAGAAGAACTAGACCCGCGAGAGGCTGCGCCACGGCCGGCGAGCCGGGCGAAGGCGTACGTGCACGCTCCATGTACGTTGCGGCCACAGTCATCGCGAATGACGATACCCGGAGCGGGGACGAGGGACGTGACGGGGAGCTGGAGAAGCAAAGCACAGGATCTGTTCAAGCGGAAAACACGTCCGCGGGGCAGCAGCTTGTGGACGGTCTCACCAGCACAGCAACCGTGAGGTAGTAGCGACATTCAACCGCGGACCTCCCTGTTTTTGTCATGCATTTTTACTTTTGTCACAGTAGCATTTGTTTGTTTCAACCACGCTCTGCAATCTACCATATATATTATACGACGAGAGGGTTCCATAGAAGCGGAGATAGACAGAGAATTGTATTGACTAATTGTATTCGCACGGTTGCCTTCAATTACAGCGGGACAATTAACGCCACCCAATGATCACGCCTGCGCCCGCTTCCGCACGCCGCCCAGAGTCCCCATGAGGCCCCACATACGCCATGCTCAATTATATATATCCTCTCTCACCTTTCCCTCAATCCTCATTTCTCTCCTTGAACACTCCATCACCCATATTCTCCTCTCCTCTCTCCCGCCCACTCTCCTTCCTTCCTTATCTTACATCCATTTCCTGACCTCCCATCTCCATGTCTGCTCCCTCGGCAGACTATTATCTTCTAGGAGAAGATTTTGGCCTCTCCAGCCCAATTAAACAAGAGGCGCCCCCGTACCTTCCAGATCCCCTTCTCCCCCCTTATAATCTGAAACCTGTAAGCCGCTCCCACCCTCATCCCCCCCATTAATCTCACTGCCAATTTCTCCTGCAGCCCATGCCGCATGGGCGTCGTCTTCCGTTCGACGGTAGCGAGCACACTTTTGGAGCCGGCCCGGATGATACTAGTAAGTACACTCGTTCATCACCGCCCATCAAAATGGAATGTTGATCATCCGCATTTCCTAGGTTTACGGGGGTTCGATCTCGCCGAGAGCATATGGAGCCAGGACTCAGATTTGACGCTTGACGATCTCGCTCTCGAATCTGATTCTGCCTCCGGTCGCAGTCGCAGCAGCGTCTCCTCGCGCTGGTCTGCCGCCCCGTTGACACCCTCAACATCTCACCACCGACAGCTCCCGCAGCCACGAGAGCCCGCACCCCCACCACCAGAACCCGCGCCGGTGCAGGTCCATCTGCCTGCGGCTCCACAAACAACCGAACCCGAACCCGAGTTGCCCGACTCGCCAGCACCGGCATACTCGCGCGACCCATTAGAATTTGACCCCGCTCTCCTAGCCTCTCTCGACCCACAGCTACTTTCCCATCCATTTGAGGCGTTTGAAGATGCCTGCTGGGCATCTCTCGCAGACTCGCCACCGGCCGCTGCTCCACACTCGTTCCGTTCACGAAATTCTTCTCTTACCCAACTCCTCCGCCCATCGGCAGCCCAAGCAAGCTTAACCGCGCACACGTCCTCTTCTGACTTGAGTATGGCTACTTTGGTACCCTCATTACCGCCGCTGCCGCCACCGCCGCCACCACCTGCTTACCCCACATCAAAACCATTACCAAACCTCCCACCTCCTTCCCCGCGGTCATCCGCGGGACACCCCCAGCAGCATGATTTACCTCCTCGAACCCCAGTAGTAATGTCTTTCGAGTCATTCGTCAATCTGGACGACACACCGTTCCCGACCGCACCTCCTGGCGAGACGGTTCACTTCTTCCCCCTGCGTGCGCCAGTGCGACCGCGGTCAAAAAGCGTGGGAGGCACGAAAACTGTAAGGCGACTAGCAGGTGCGATAGCACGGCTACGTGGGCGCGAGTAATTTATCATGCCATCAACGGGTTGATTTTCCCTTCCCCACTTATCTCCCTTAGCCGTACGCGCACGGTAGTCTGTCCTATTTTGGGCCACCTCTGCTCATCTACTGGGTCTCTGTCCCCCTGCCACGACCATATTCTGTCCATTTAATCTATACCAATCCTTGTCCTTTAACGCTTCACCCATGTACTGTCATCACCTTCCTTGTAGACACGTTTCCCCTTTAACACCACTGTTCTGATGTACCGTACTGACGTACCCTACGTAAGATGTTGGAGTAATTTGCGACAGCACACATGGACTATCCACTCATTGTCGTACATCTTGCCTTTTTCTCCAGTGCTCGTTCACATGCGGTTTGGTCTGCATAGTCCGTCTGTTTACGATAAGGTAGCTACAGCGCCGAGTGGCTGACTCGTGCGTGATCCACATGTCTACAGCCGGTAACACCTATCTGAGGTGGTCGGACCCTCGGATCTGAGTTCGTCCCCCAGAATCGATTCTCGACCCCGAGCCTCCAGCTGGCATACGTATGCGGTATGGTGGTAACTTAGCTTCCGTTGATCCACGTACAATAACAGAACGTGACTAGTCAGCAGTGTCGAGCCAAGGAGAAGAGTTACGATAACCGGTAGCGCCAAGACTACCGCTCACGCTATCTGAGTCGCGGCCACGTTTCGAATGATGAGTCTCACCCTCCTTGACTAGGTTTGGATCCCTTATCGTCGAGACGTCTCTCAGGCAACCGCCTGCTAACCGCTATGGGACACACGCATGTAAGCTACCCCACGATGACCCACTCGGATGATCGATAAAGTAGTTAGGATGCTACGATGCTGAACACGTGCGTTGGCAATGTCCCTCCGCTGTTGTGCCGAACAAGTGTGTGCTTTTAGCTCTGCCGTTGACGTGGCAGGCCGATCATCGAGTCACCTGTTGCGGACGTCCCTTTGCATCGACGCTGCCCCCACGGCTGTAAGTCGAGCTAGCTACCGTAGTTCTCTATGCGATCCGTAAAAGTTGCCCGAACTTCCATCACGTCGGCCGATGGGGACCGAAAAAAAAGTGTTGTGCCACACTGTGCCACCGGTGCTAAGTTACGATGTGAGCGATGGGTAGGATAGTGCGGCGACGGGTGGCGCGGAAATGCGAGGCGCACGTTGAGGGCTCCCACAACCAAGCGCTTCAATTCCGACCGAGTGTCAACGAACGAAGAACAATGCGCGCGCATCGGCACGCGCTGTATGGCATCACAACGTGGCCCATCATCATCTGTCTCACTTGGACACAAAACGCATGCAAATTTTTTTTTTTTTTGGTTGATAAAAGAAGGAAGTTTTCCTTGACAGATCCGCGCCAGATATACGGGCCACCTCGATACAGTAGCTTTTGTACGTAGCTTTTTTTTTTTTGTACAGGGGGCGGGCCAGGGAAATCTGGTTTCCAGGAAGTTATGCATAGTGCTCGGACAACCGAGGAACCCACCCACCCTCACCAGTCATCACAGTAGCTGGGCGCTGGGCGCAGTAATCTCCGTGTTCGAAGCACCAGTGAATTAATGCAGTGGGGTAACCGTACATTATCCTGAGAGTGGATTTTCTATTGCCCTTTTTTTATTAGTGTGAAAAAGGAACGTCTTCTTTGATAGTAGACGCACAAACAGAAGCAGCGAAGGGGGTGGTACATGTGAAAAGTGACAGTTGTAAGTCAGATTCCTGCAGGGCGCATGCTAATTAGACCTTATGTATCGGGCTGACGAACAAGTTACTCCTCTTGCTGCTCAATAATTACTGTAGGGCGGCAACATCAAGGAACGGAGGTCATGGAGACTTGACCGGAAATCTGTTGGCCGGATTCACAGAAGTTGATATTGGGCGTTTATTTATGACGCTGGCGGGCATCTCGCTCACATGGAAGGGTGACAAGGCCCAGGGGGTGGTTGCCACACCGTTGTGCAGGTGATAGTTTACTCTGCGGAGGAGAGTATGTACCGGAGAATTAGAAGTTTCAGGAACGTGAACAAAGCTAAATAAATCCAAAGGCACCCCACAGAAGTTATGATAGACGTCCTGGAAGTCCAGCGAGGATCGGATATGAGGTCTGCGTCGACGTGTGAACGTCCAGAGTGAAAGCGGCGAGTAAGTTACAGTGGATTCCATTGACAAGCGGCTTTACAGTGGTTGATATCCACGTGCAATTACTAAGCTGAGGAGAATGTAGGGGGGACTTTTGAGCGCAGGTGACAGTGGCAAAGATAAATGCAGTGCATTACTTCTCTGAGACGACGACGTGTGATTGATTAAATCAATCGCGGCATTTTTGGCAAGGTAAATTATTCACCAGTTTTCCAACACGGGCCCACTCTTCCAGCGCCCGGTGCCGACGTCCACATCACCCCCTCGCGCCTTCCGGATCCCCCACTCCGACATGAACGCATCCCGCAAGCGCACAGCAGGCACCTGCATGCCGCGCAGCCGCGCGCGATTAAGCCCGATCCACCAGTGCCCACGCACGTCCTGTATGCGCAGAATCACCTCCGAGCCATCACGCCCGGGGTCGATGCGCGTGCGCGCAAACGGCACCACGGCGCCGCGCGCGCCGTGTCGGTGCGCGCCGGCAATCAGGAGCTGCTTCGGCGCGTCGCCTGAGGCGGGGATGACGTGCAGGATGCGCACGATGCGCGAGCGCGCGACCAGGAGCAGCGTCGCGAAGCCCACGCCGAGCGAGAGGTGCGCCAGACAGAGCCCCGCGCGTTGCCACGCCGGCCGGCGCACGGGCGCGTCGCCGGGCTTCTCAGGCGGCAGCGTCCATTTTGTCCACGTCAGCTCCGTCATCGTCGAGCTGTGGGCAGGTGGGGGAGTGTGAGAACGGGGGAGAAGTGGGAAAGTTGTGAGACGCACGTCACGATGAGGTCGGCCGCGATAAACCCCCATGTAAATTTGGCCCACCATGGAGGACGCGCCTCGTAGAAAGGTACGCCCTCGAAATTCTGTATGTAGCCATAGCTCCCGGAACTTTTGCGTCGCAGGAGGGACCGTAGACGTTGTGTGAGTGCAGACATTGACCGCGACAGGTAGAACCCGCGGAACAACGCGGCTTCACGGAATTGGGCGGTCCACGCGGTCCGAGTGATTGCGCCAACATGACGGTCACTTCTATGATAGGCGCTTCGTTTGGGAGAAAGGTACTGATATACCCGCAATCTCACCTGACGGGAAGCCAGGACTCCTCTAGAGGTGGATGAGATTTAAGAGGATAGGGCGGACAGAACCCATCAACTTGTACCGAGAGTGAGTGCCTCAGGCTGAAGCACACCAACAGCGATATTTTTAAACAAGGCACAAAGGGGACGTCGATACCCCCAGTCGAATACGATCTCGACGAGATCTCCCTTGAGAGTCGAGTCATACGAATCACCTGGGCCTGAATTTTATAACGTGCTCTGGCACAAACTTGTAGACTTTCCCCCATCATCATGCCATACGTCAACTCGTACAAGGTCCCAGAGGCTCCGGTCTTCCCAAGCGTGTACTATGGGCCCGACCCGTATGATGTCAATTTCTCGTTCCCAATTGACGAGCCCTCGCTCGAATCGGATCGCGTCAAACTGACGCCCTTCATACCGGCACTTCACGCTCAGGAATACTGGGATCAGTCCACCCAGGCACCCGAGATATACCGCTTCTTATCGATCAGACCCAAGACCATCGACGAGTATCTCGCCTTCCTCGAGACTCGTATCCGGCGCAATCCAAACTTCATTTTCTTTGCCATTATCGACAAGGGTCGGGGCGGAGCATTGGCAGGCGTGATCGGGCTCATAAATACAGAACCCGTACACTTGAGCACGGAGATCGGATTCGTCACCATATTCCCTGCGTACCAACGCACCTATGTCACCTCCAACGCAGTCGGTATCCTACTGCGATATTGCCTCGAGCTTCCGACTGCACCCCGGCCCGGCCTCGGGCTGCGCCGTGTGCAATGGGTAGCACACTCGTTCAACCAGCCCTCGTACAATGCTGCGGTGCGCATGGGTTTCCGTTACGAGGGAACATTGCGCTGGCATTGGGTCCTTCCCGAAGGACAAGAAGGCAACGGCTCTTCGCCCAGGGAGGGGGACCCGAGCAAAAACCCTGCGCGAGACAACAAGTTCTTGTCTTTTTGTGCGGACGACTGGGAGAACGGGGGTAGAGAGCACGTCGAAAGAGCGATTAATCGTCAGATATGAAGGCTCGTTAGAGTAGTAATGTCCGGGTTACAGTAGGAACCGTGCTTGTTAGGATGAGCAAGAACATGACTCGGGCCTCGTGCCGCTCGTTTCGGCAAAACCACGTGAAGTGGCATTTAGACTTGCACTGCGCATCACTGCGGTCCTGAGGGGTACTTATATCATTCGAATACTACTTCTTTCATCCTATCTCACCTTCTCTCATGATCATTACTATCCAAAATCCGTCATCGCCCAAAGCCAATCAGCAGCGGATACCTCTTCCCCCTTCGGGAGGTCCGAGTCTTCCACCTCCACCGCCACCATATATAAGTCCCCAGAGCACCAATCACTATATCGTTCCTGCCACTTTTTTGCCGCGTCCAGAATCTGCAGGGAAACGCTTCATCAAGGCCCTCGTGGTTGCAGTGTTGATTTGGCTCCTCACGGGAGCCTTTGTGTCGTCCTGCCTCGATTTGTTTGGGGTCATAAGACTGGTAAGTGCGTGATGACCTTTGGCGTCTTCTGTGATGTTTGAAGTTTCAGAATGTCATGAAGGGTGACATAGGCATCCCAGAAGTCGAAGATGGCGATATTAACAATTGCCCCTCGTGGACTACCGTATCTGATCGGGCACACCCGTGGCTTCCATCCAGACCGTTCGGGTCATGGTCACGAGTTAGTTTAAGTCTTCCTGTTGACTCAGATGCTCTCTATTTGGTTGCCCGTGGTGCCCTCGCATCCGGCGACTTGTATGTGAGTGAGTCGCCCGAGGTGAAGGACGTGTACGTCAAGGTCTTTGTACATCACCGTGGTTCGATTGCTCTCTCTCGTGCAACCGTCTGTCAACTTAGCCGAGGCGACGGACAAGTTGGTGTTGGGATTTTTGTACGTTGGTTCATGTTCGCAAAACAGATTCCTGACTACTCCTTGTCCAGACTCCCCGTCGATGGTATATCCCTTCAAGGGATACCTTACACTTTGTGGTCGAAGTGAAGCTCCCCGCCAATCGCGATGCAATTCGTTATGTACCATCTTTCCAAGCGGATCTTCCTATGTTTGCTTTGGACATGGGCGATATATCCGCTTTTCGCTTCGGTGACGTGAGTTTAAGATCGACAAACAGCCATATTAAAGTCAAGGTAATTCTTATTCTTATTATCTATACATGTGCTGTCACTAAACTCTCTCAGGGGGCGATCGCGAGTACCTTTAACGTCCATTCAGTGAATGGTGGTATTAGTGGCGCGTTCAACATCTCCAAGTCACTCACAATCGTAACTACCAACGCGCCTGTCTCTGTGAAAATTGGCGCATTGAATGGAGAGTCCGAGAAGCCCACGGAAGTGTTTATTCAGACAACTAATGGGTATGTGGCGCATTCGTTGTATCCTTCTACTTGCTGAATTCTCCACTTAGACGTATCAACGCTGGCATATCGCTGATGTCAAACTCATCATCCGGCACGGGTGGTGCCTTCGGCGTAAACACGCACACCACGAATAGTCCAATCGAGGTCATCTATGACGACTCACCCGTGGATTCCATTCTCAAATTCGACGCGGCGTCGACAAACTCGCGCGTGCACGCAGCCCTCCATCGTGCTTACGAGGGTACATTCGCCCTTGCGACAACGAATGGCGGTGTCGTGTTCGACCGTTTGCACAACCACGAGGATCCCTCAGGCCAAGGACGCAAGCGAAGCTTGACGAAACGTTATGTGGGCAGAAATCGTGTTTTTGGCAAAGTTGAGTGGGTACCACCCAGCAGCGACCATGACCGATCTAGCTCTGTGAATGTGGCAACGACCAATGATGTGATTACCTTGACCATTTAGACGGCGTTGTGTACTACTACTATATGCGTAATGTCTGTAAATCTTTTCACATGAGTATCTCAGCCTCTTTTGGCCTACCCTCCGACTTCTACTAATACGATTGCTACCCACCAATGTAGGAACGAAGATGACCCAGCCGTACCGGGAAAAATGGTAGCGTCCCATAAGCCATGGTCGATCCGATTTGTGTAAGGGTTGGTGTGAACTTTGAGAAGCGTTCGATTGTATTACCGCGGTGACCGACCAGCACTGACTATTGAGCGATATAATAGTGCAGCGGCCCATAGCAATCAGATTCGATGTCCTCTTTTATGCTGTGAGTTTAGGTTTCAATGAAGCAGCACATCACCGGACGCTGACTCGGAAACATTAACTCCATCGGCTCTGCAACGCCTTTCCCTGAGCCCTGCGGTCTCGGGCTCTTGGCATTGCATCACATTCATCTAGGAGGGATACCAGCTTGGCATTCGATGTTTGCTGTGCGTCCTGATCTGCATTCGGACAGGAGTTATATGCGGTAAGCCACTGTGGGGGTAACTCAGGTCTTGGTACTCTACTGTCTTGATGTTTTAATGTAATGCCCCACCCAGTCAGCATGGGTGCCGCTTCCTAAATACGATAGTGTGGGCCACAATATCTAAATACGCTTGATGCACTCTGCGCTCAGCATGTTTGAGGAGCCCCGATTAGCCGGGAGGTAACTACAGCGTCGAGACCCATCTTCCCACACCCCCAGAAAGCGACCACCCCAAAATACATGCCCCAACTTCTTGTTGGGATGGCGCACGCTGTACTGTACTGTGCTGTAGTGTAGTACTAGCATCAGAGTCTGGGCCGTCCTTGCGATGCGTCGATTTCAAGTTCATTATGCAGTGCACAACCATGACAACACAACCAGGACACAATAGATGAGCTCTATTCTACATAGCTCGCTTAACTGCCTAAATAATAAGTTAGCCATACTTCGCCTTGTGGTAGTCGCAGCCCCGGTCTGCACGAATTAAAACTCCGTGGCGTTGTGTCTGGGTATGAATCAAGGAAGTGTTCGGTCGGAAGTGTTCGGTCGGACAGCACCTGGTTGTCGGATACCTCGAATTTCTCGTGTTGTTCGATCCCAAAAATATCAGGCATACACCATCTAGTACCACTTTTTAACTCGGCTCAGGTCCTTTACAGTCAAATTGAAAGAGTATGGAGATCGGCTTTGAGCTCGACCAAAATTCGGTGATATGACGCCACAGCTCGAGGGGATGAAGCGGATGAAGCACCAATGAATCGGAGATGACGATCACTGGAAATAGTAGGACGAACTAGCCTTGCTTTTACTGGACCTCATGCACAACAGTCATTGGCCAGAAATATAGGTTAACATGCTACATAGGGTCTCGCTGGTGTACTCTCTGGTGCACGAAAAGGGATTCGAAGAGGACGTACTAGCAGCAGCCGCTCCTCAGCGAAGTTCGAGTCAGTTACTCTGCCGAGTGGGGCGAGATGTGATGACAAGAGGCCCGAAGAGGTCACAAGAGTACTGGATAAGCTGGAGGCAACTTATGGTTTGGCCATGACTCGGACGCGCATAAGACACTGTATAATAACAACTCAAAGTCGTCTACTATTCGATTAGAAGTTGGAGAGAGACATAAGAATAAAGACAGTCTGTAGTCAGCACACGAGAAGAGATACCTCTACTATCAGTTTAATTCCACCTCCACACAGAAGAGGGTCTATCGTATCACTCAATGCGCACGACCGAACATCTCGTCACGTCACTGTTGACACGTTGACAGACTGGATCTGAATATCAATCGAGGGCCACGCAGTACTAATCCCGAACCAGTTAGCGGTATGTCACATCCCCTAGAGCGGGAGGGAGTACACGTACGGCCTGTCCTGGAACGAGGTTGGTGCAATCGTCGTTCACGTTGTCGTTATACTCGACGAATTTCTTCGGAGTGAGACCAAACTTGGGCGCCAGCCCGTCGCACGTCGTGTCCGTGGCGGTCGCGTACGTCTTACAAGCAGGCGCCGGTTTTTTGGGCTCTTGCGCCAACATCCGAGCCGGCTTTTGCGTCGACTGCTTAATGCATATTACTTTGCCGGCAGGGATGGTGCCGTCACCTGTGGTAGCGATTCGTGTCTCAGTCAAAGCTTTGCTCGATTAGATTGTATCAGCGACACCTACAGCTTAACCCGGAATTCAGCGACAGGATATCAGCCTTGCTCAGGCCAAGCTTCGCGACAAAGGTATCGCAAGGTTCGGCTTTCCTGGTGGCGAGCGAGACGGCCAGTACACATGCATCAGGAGGCACCACGGAGAGACACTATATTCCAAGACTTACGGGACGGTATACGTTTCTACGAATGGAACAGTATTATCAAACGACTGGGACTGGAATGGCCATGAAGATGAAGACATACTGATACACTGTGGTTTCGGTCCGGTCGCTGGTATGGCGGCGGCCAGCGACGATACCAAAGCAAGAACGGAAACAAAGGCAGCAGTGGAGATCGCGTGCATGGTAAAGTAGAGATTGTGTCGAATGGTTGTTGCTCCAAAGAAGGGGAGCAGCCCTTCATTTTATACCCACAGGAAGCCCGAGTTGCGCGAAAAGACGGATGGATGAATCTACCTCAAGCACATGCGTAGGATTGGCGCAGATGAGTGCTCATTCCCATTGTGACTGCGCAGCGAAATGAGAGGCCCGTTGCCAGTGAAGGTCATACTTCTCCGCAGCGTTTCTAATTCGTGTAACTAAGAGCATTGCCCTGAGTTGCGAGCCATTGGGAGACCAACGACACTCGGAACGTACATATAGTTGCACTCACGTACTGCTACGTTTGATCGGAAAATTGGTAGCTGAAAGCGCAGCACGGGTGCCAGTGACGCGAAATATTGAGCGAAGTGATGCAGGGCGTGTCCACAGTTGGATTTGTGGAAAATCAGGAATCTGTTTGGGTATTTGCTGCATTCTGGAAATCAAGTTGCCAGTCCGGGGTGTGTCCTTAGGCCACCTATACGGGGTCCGAGTCAAAGAACTCCAACTTGAAGTCAGCCACTTGGTGTACATAGGTTCAATCAGACAAGGATTAATGGGGGCTGGTACTAATCTATCAGCATTGCAGACTGCCCGGTACTGACCTGTTTCAGGTCGACACCTAGTCTCGAGTCCCGTGTTGTCGTATCGCCTATTCAAAGAAAAAAGACTCTGCTGCACGTTTACCCTAATGCTGCGGCCCTCATTTTGATACCACCAATCTCGCCACCAATCTCCAATAAAATTAAGCTGACACCATGGCACCGTTGAGGAACGGCGTCCCCGACTACGAGAACTGTGGATTCAGCACCGTGAAACCGCGCTTTACCGGGGGGACACGTTTGACCGGTGGAAACGCACAATGCTCACCTGATGAGAACCATGACACCGTATCGCATGTAGCTTGAACCAACAGTGTTTCTTTGCTCATCCAAGACAATCGCTATTCCGACTCGCTAAGTTAGTCATGGCACGTGGGCAGGAAGAAAATGATCTGATGCGCGGCCCAGGCGTCACCTAAGGACTGCGCACTTCGGAGACCGTGCCTGTAGCCTTGTGCGAATGGTCGGCACGCCGCGGCCACTGTAACGAACGTGCTGCGCTATGGTGTAAGACAAGCTGCGTGAGTACTGCCGCGACGTTTATATTACTCACATAGCTTGGGTGCGGAAGTGGAGTACCCCTCGTTGTTGTTATTGTTGGCGGCACACATAGTCCAGCATCTTCCCCTTCCAATCGAGGAGGAAATGCCAGCGGTTCTGCATCGGAGAAAGAAGACGGATATGACAGGGCGGGGCCCGGTGTCGCAAAAAAAACCAGGGAAAAGTCAAAAAAACCCAACTCGTGACAGGGTTATCACGAACAGCATGTACTATTATAGTAACGATTCTAAGAAAATCTTGAGATTACAGCGCTGTATACCATTTCTTGCACGTAATTCACGCTGTACGTGCGATTGAGCGGATCATAATGATGACAAGTTACTATTACGAACGGCCCGGCTGAACTCCGGCTGGTTACTTGGGAACACGACGCAGATCCTCTCGGCCGTCATTGAGACGAAACCTTCAACGCTTCGACATTTTCTTCTTGTGCGGCACCACTCCGAAACATAAAACGGTGGTAAGATCGTCTCGTGACACAATTGAAACATGCCCTTATCATAGTATGAGCGCGAAAATCCAGGTAAATAATATGCGTGCGAATTTAAGCACGCTGCCGATCCTCGCATCAGAAGGATTCGAAGGAGGGCCCTAGAGCCTGCTGTTTGTGTCACGGCCTTGGTATCTTATCCTACTGCCCTCTTCCGAGTTGCCCTGCTCGTCATGATTTGTTTGGATTCAAACGACTCGGAGGTGTTTCCTTGGACTCCACGTCTCGTAGCAGTGCAATTATATTACCATCTGTTGTGATGTGAGCACTCGAATCGTGTTTACTCACTCAGCGTCTTTGAAGAGCTCATGTGACAATCAAGCTTCGGACTCAATAGGGGTCTCAACTTTGATAAAGCAGATCAGTCTTGCGTATTTAACACAAGCCGGCGCACGGGGGATACAAATACACGCTCCGTACTTGCTTCTGGTCTCTGTACAACCCACCAAGTTGACCAAGCGGGTTGAACTTTTATGACAACATGGCCGATGAGTCCACCCTCAGGCTGTCCCTCATTGCAACTATTTTCGTGGTCTCTCTATTTGCTAGCTGGTATAGGAGGGATCCTTTGGTCAGCCCTACACCGCTTGATCCCCCCCCTTTCTTTGCTGATCGACTTCGACGGTTCTCAGCTCGATGCTATTCCTACTGTTGGGTTCTCTGACCCGATTCTCTCGTACCTCTCTGCTCTCCGTTACAAATTCTATGGCCCCCCCATGCTCAAATATGGCTATGAGAAGGTAACCACTATAATATAACGGCCTTCCTTTGTTGTGAGCTGATGCCACGATCCGACTCTCAGACAAGACGAGGATTATTTAAGGTTGCCCTATTTCGGGGGTGGATGGTGCTAGCTTCGGGTCCTGAACTAATCGAAGATGTCAAGAAGGCTCCAGATGACGTCCTGACTCGGAATGCATCACTAGTCGAGGTACGTATGTTTCCGGGCCCTAGCACGCTTGACGTCGATTCTTACGGTTCTTCCAGCCCGAATATACATTGGGCGTATCGGATGATGATAACAAATTTATCGCGGATATAACACGATCGAAATTGACACGGAACATCGCACCTACATTCAAAGTGGTTCGTGACGAACTCCTGAGGTCTCTCGATGCTTCCGTCCCCGTGCGTGATGGTGCGTGGCAATAAGTAATTGGAAAGGTGATATTTTAAGCTCATACGGAACGCAGATTGGGTCAAAGTTCCCCTTGTAGAGACGGTGCAACGTGTGGTTTGTGCGGCCACAAATAGGGTGTTTGTCGGGACTCCGTTGTGTGCGTGAAAATTCTCCGATCCTTCCGTTCAATCAATATTAATCAGTGTCTCATAGGCCGAGACCAAAGCTACATGACTCTGAACATCAACGTCGTGGCCAATGCTTTAAAATTGGCGATAATCATCAGGATATTCCCGAAACCTCTCAAGCCGTACGCCTCCATGTCCTGTCATGAGTCCATGTCGTTGAGCTGGAGTCAGGATCGTTGCGCGCCTGCTATCTAACCTTTCGTCGCAAACCCAACAGGGAATGGAGTTCATTAGACCCATGGTTGAGGAACGTTTTGCGAGAATGGAGGAATTTGGGGAAGATTGGGAAGACAAACCGGTTCGCCGATCCACTTCACTCATGTTAATATCGAAATTAATTGGGAGGTACTACAGAATGACCTGCTCATGTGGGTCATGGATGAATCTCAAGGAGCGGATAGGTCCCTTAGAGGCTTTGCGCGGCGGCTGCTCATGATCAATTTTGCGGGTATTCATACTACCTCTACAGTGAGCGACACCGATCCTCTCATAAGCCACTAATCGCAAGCATATGCAGGCATTTACGACCGTATTCTACCGTATTCTTTCCAACCCGGAATGTATTGAACCCCTCCGCCACGAGGTCGAAACTGCAGTAGCAGAGGAAGGCTGGACCAAGGCCGGAATGGACAAAATGCACAAGATCGACAGTTTTTTACGGGAGTCCCTGCGTGTCAATGGCATCTGTCCGTTGGATTACCCTAGCCGCACCCCAGTTACTGACGCACTACTTTCTGTTTCCAGTGGCGGTGTCCCGTCTCGCTTTACGTCCATTCACATTTTCCAACGGGGTCACTGTTCCTGCGGGTACGATTATTGCCATCCCGTCTGCTGCTGTCCACATGGATGGAAAAATCTATCCAAATCCCGAGGAATTCGACGGTTTACGTTACGCGAAGCTCCGTGAGCGTGATGGAGGTGCTGCGACAGGGCACCAAGCAACTTCTACATCTGCAGAATACCTCACTTTCGGATATGGGCGACATGCTTGGTAGGTTTGTTTTTACCTCGACCCAACGCAGTAACTCATTCTGTCAGCCCTGGTCGGTTCTTCGCTGTCAACGAGGTCAAAGCCCTGCTTGCCCACATCCTTGTAACATATGATTTCAAATTTGAGGAGGGAAAGCAGGCGCCACGCAGCCTTATCATCGATTCGACGCGCATCCCAGGGAGGGCCAATGTGATGTTCAGGAAGCGCCAAAAGTGAAATGACCGTTTACTTCCTCTCGTTCAAGTTCTCGTGTCTCCGCTTTCGTTCTCCCGGCCCCCATTTGTTACCTCGCTGTAAGTACGTACTTATTCGATAGAGCCTTGAAGTCCGATCCTTCCAGCTTCCAGGTCCTAGAGTTTCACCGTTAGCTTCTTAGGAATGCGAACCGTCGCTCGCATTCAAAGACAACAGACACAAAGCCTGTGTAAAAGAGCGACCTTCACCACCCTCGGTCGCCAGCCTCTTTTTCCTCGTCCCCCCTTCTCTCTACCTTCGTGATTCGTATTTTTAAAATATTGGGATTTCCTTTCGCGCTTCCGAAATATACCAATCCCTATCATCTGTAAAGTTGGTGCCTGTCAAAGGCTGTCAGGGACTGTCCTGGACTGTCCTGACAACCTCCCAGTTTTACAGATGATGTTCCGTATCGCCCGATCTCTGAGAAGTGTTGTCGGCCCCTGGCCGCCCTAGCCGACTTCCACTCGCACTCTGTGATTGTTCCCATCCATCTCCATCTAGACCCACCCCATCATCTGTTATATCCCTTTTCTGCTCATTTGCGTCCGCACGTGCTCACGCTCATATTCCATTTTAAGATTGTGAACTTTTGCAAATTATTCGGTAATGTGTAGATGTAAAGCGTCTAAACGATTCTGAGCAATCGTGAGCTTGCACTAGCGGAAAAGAAAGGCTATTGTTATATGCACGCTACACCTTGTCAATGTCATCAACAGCAGCAGCACGTGCAAACTCTCCATTTGACGACACCGACTCGGGCGGTGGTTCAACAACTTTGGCTGCGGGCTACAACCAGGCAGACTGAGCACGGGATCTCAACTAGATTTCAACGTTTCAATGCATACATCCCTGTAAAAAACTTATGGAACTCCTTTCCATCTTCCCTATTCTTTACGATTCAGTACTACTCTTGGTACTGCTTAATATGAGTCCACCTTCGAGTTCTCAGTTACCATATAATTGTTCCCCGATCTGTCTCGGACAACCAAGGTTTCAGTCGACGAAGGTTGACCCCCTAGTTACTGTGATGTGACAAGCTCAATTACATAACTTACCAGTTCCTCTTGACCGTCGTCATTGCAATGAAATCTCTCAACGCTTCGACTTTTATGCAACAGCAACACTACTACAGTCCTCCGAGGCTCAAAGTCTAAAGCCTACTCAAGTTATTGTAACACGAACTGAAACACGGAGCGCGTATCACACCCTACTACAGTCCGACTGTCAAAATGAATAGAACGCAGATTTAAACATGCTACCGATTCTTGCATGAGAAGAACTCCAAGGAGGGTCCCGAAGAGGCCTGTGTCTTTGTGTCTCATACTGCTCTCCTCCGAATCGCCCACGACTCGTTTATGTTTCTTCATGGGCTCCACGTCTCCCGATATGGTAGTGCGGTTACAACATCTACAAAAACCCGCCGTAATGTGAGTAGTCGAGTCGTATTTGGTCACCGCTGGTCACTACGCATCTTTGAAGAGCCCCAATCGACCAGGCATCAATTGAGTTCGAACTCCACGGAGTTTTCTCGACCTTAGTAACAAACCACTTGCATGAACACATTAGCCAGCATATGGGGAGATACTACAAACACGCGCCCAGCACTCGCTCCTGGTCTTTGTACGACTCACAAAGTTCGAGTTGACCCAACTTTTGTGGAACATGGTCAATGAGTCCATCCTCAGGTTGTCGTTTCTCATTGCGTCATTTTTCGTCGTCTCGCTCTCTGCTAGCTGGTACAGGAGGGATCCTTTGAGCCCTAGACCGCTTGCGGTGAACCTCCCTCTTTCATTGCTGATCGATTTGGGTGTTTCTCAGCTCGATGCTATTCCTACTGTTCGATTCTCTGACCCGATTCTCTCATACCTCTCCACTCTTCGTTTCAATCTTGATGGCCTTCCCAGGCTCAAATATGGGTATGAGGAAGCAAGTGCCTCTATCTTTAAAAATAAGAATAAGATGGTGGCATTTTCCTGTCCTGAGCTGATGCTACGATCTGGCTCTCAGACAAGTCGAGGATTGTTCAAAATTGCCATATTTCGGAGGTGGATGGTGCTAGCTTTGGGTTCTGAGCCGATCGAAGATGTCAGGAAGACTCCAGATGACGTCCTGTCTCTGAATGCATCACCAGCCGAGGTACGCATGCTCCCTAGCACACGTGACTCCTATTCATGTCGGTACCTCCAGCCCGATTATACACTGAGCCTATTAGATCTGAATAACGAGTATCTCGCGACGGGTGCAATACGACCAAAATTGGCACGGAACATCGCGGTCACTTTCAAGGAGGTCCGCGAGGAACTCATCAGGTCTCTCGATGCTTCCATCTCCGTGCATGGCGATGGTACGTAGAAAATTCGTGGTCAAAGACGTGATCCCTTGAGCTCATGTGGGATGCAGATTGGGTCAAAGTTCCAGTTGTAGAAATGATGCAATGCGTGATTTGAGCGACCACGAATCGTGTGTTTGCCACTATGTGCGAGGAATGTTTCCGATTCTTCCATTTGGTCGAGATCCTGTGTCAATCAGTTCCTCATAGGCCGAGATCAAAACTATCTCACTCTGAATTCAAACTTCGCGGCTAATGTTATAAAATTTGCAGCAATCATCAGCTTGCTCCCGAAATTTCTCAAATCGTACGTTGCCATGTCTTTTCATGAGTCCCTATCATTGAGCTGGAGTCAGGGTCGTTGCGCGCGTGCTATCTAATCTTCCATCGCAAGTTCAAAAGGAAATGGAATTCATAGTTGAGGAACGTTCTCCAAACTCTTCCGTTCTCGCAAAACTCTTTTGCGAGAATGGAAGAGTTCGGAGAAGGATTGCGACGACAAACCGGTTCGCCAATCTACTTCATTTAGTGCTAATGTTATCGTTAATGCGGAGGTACAGAACGACATGCTTATGTAGCTCATGAGTGAAGCCAAAGGAGTAGAAAGGTCCCTTGGGCCTTGCACGGCGATTGGTCAACTTTGTAGCCCTCTCTTGTGAGCCGCACTGATCCTCTCATGAATCACTAATGGCGAGAATTTGCACAGGCATTTACGAAAGGATTCTTTCTAATCCAGAGTATGTCGAGCCCCGCCGGCGCGAGGTCGGGACTGCAGTAGCAGAGGAAGTCTGGACTAAAGCCGGGATGCACGAGATGCACGAGATTGACAGTTTCGTGCGGGAGTCCCAGAGTGTCGACAGCATCTTGGATTCCCTCGCCCAACCTCCGTCATTAATGCACTATTCCTGTTTCCAGTGTCGCTGGTCTGTGTTGCATTACGCACATTCACAAATCGAGTCACTGTTCCTGCGGCCCGGGGTACACTAGTTGCCATCTCTTCTGCTGTTGTCTACATGGATGGAGAAATCGATTCAAACCCTGATGAATATGATGGCTTCTGCTTCGCGAAGTTCCATGAGTATGATAGAGTTGGTGTGGCAGGGTACAAATCAACTTCTGCGTCCATGGAATATTTCACTTTCGGATATGGGCGACATGCTCGGTGGGTGTTTTGTATCTCGACCCTTCGCAATCACTCGTATTCCCCTATCAGCCCTGGTCGGCTCTTCGCAGTCAACTAGGTCAAGGCCTTACTTGCACACATCCTTATAACGCATGATATAAGATTCGAAGAGGGAAAACAGACCTCACGCAGCCTCATCGTTAATGCGGTGCTCATCCCAGGGAAGGCAAACGCGATGTTCAAGGAGCGCCAAAAGTGAAATGTCGTATCTTTCAGTACATGGCAACCAGGCTGCACTTTTTGCGTGTCTATCTATTTTGTTCTCGTTACTATGTAATGTGAAGGACTAGACGTGTGCTAGTGCCTTAGAGTACTTCACACTTAGGGTCTATTCACATTTTCTGACCTCAAGTCATCCTTAGATTTGAGTTGTCACCGCCTTATGGATTCACCTTTGTTTGTACGCCGTGGACAGATGCGGTGCCAATATCTAGTATGGGCTAAATGCGAACCCTCTTGATCGTCCAAGAAAGAATAAAGCGCTTTCCTTTAACCACAAACTGGCAACGGAACTGATTGGGCAGTTCGCACCCGTCTTTTCAGAAATAGATTTCAATTAAGACCTAATATTCCCATTCTGGAGAGTATAAGAATGGAGATTTGTGAGTATCTTATGTTTTATTAGGAGTGCAGTTTTACAACGAAAGTCCGATTCCCGGGTCCAGTGTTCACAGCACTTCCTTCAAGCTTCAAGCTTCAAGTCCTGTAGGCTCTCCCATGTCATCAGAGAAAGACAGTTCGTCATCACCCACAGCCACCATTAACGGACATGTGTTGATCATAGTTATGGTAAGGGTTACTAGTATAGTACACACATCGGGAACATCTAACTGACTCGCTTACTCGTCCGTGGGCAAAAAAAAAACGACATTCACACCACACAACAGGGCGTATCAGGGAGTGGGAAATCGACATTGGGAATAGCCCTCGCCAAAGCGCTCGGATGCCCATTTGTCGATGCGGACGACCTGCACCCGCAGACGAACATAGACAAGATGTCTAAGGGAGAGCCACTGACAGATGAGGACCGCGCGCCATGGCTCATAAACGTGCGCAGAACGGCCCTCAAAGTTGCCGGGAGCGACTCGCAAGATGGCACAGCGGGTGTAGTGGTGGCGTGCTCAGCGCTCAAGGCTAGGTACCGGGAGGTGCTCCGTGGGAAACATGCAAAGCTTGGTTGGTCTGTTCATCATCCGATGGTCAGTGACGGCCGCGACTGGGACGCTACTGGCGGTGGCCATGGGGACGCACACCCGGAGGGGAAACAAAGAGCATCGACCCCGCCATCCACGTGGCGTACTTTCTTCGTGCACCTGTTCGGGCCGCAAGAAGTATTGTTGGAGCGTATGATGGCGCGGGAATCTCACTTCATGAAGGCCAACATGCTCACGTCGCAATTAGACGCGCTAGAAGACCCCTTGGGAACGGGGGAAGCAGATATCGTGCCGATTGGGCTAATGGAGAGGGTGGAGGACCAGGTGCGGACGGGGTTGGAAGAATTGACAGGAGCCGGTGTGATAAGACCAATCGAGGAGATCGACACGAGGAATAGTAACACATGATGCGCCGAGCGCTGTATGAAGCACAGGAAATGCCGAGACAACCAAGGGGGGGGTTATGACTAAAAGTGTGATTCACACGTTGTTGTATAACCCTGCGAGTGTCCCTCCCACCCATCCTCGTCCCTCACCATGTCCCCGTCGGGGCCCCCTAATCCTTTCGAATCTATACCACCGGAATCATCGAGGGCCCCAACCCCGACACCCTCACCCGACGCCTCCACTTCCGTCCTCACCCCTCGCACCCCTAATTTTCCTTCCGTCGACTCTCCACTTCTGTCTCCTGGTCAATTACAAGATCAGCCATCCCCGCCCTCGTCCAGGGCTCCCTCTCGCTCGTTTTCTTCTGCTTTCGTGTCCTCCCCACTAAACCCCAACTCTCCTGCTACCTCCCCTTATGGCTTCTCACGTCCCAGACCCGCGTCAAGAGGGAGCATACACCTCAGCCGGATCGCCTCTGAGGAATCCCAAGCTCTTGGTTCTCAATTCTCTTCCTCCCAACGCGGTTCCATGATTTTATACCGTCTCGCCGCAGTGGATGATCATGGCGTCCTCCTTCCTCCCCATTCCTTATCTCCAAACCAGCGCGACTCGTTCGTCTCGACATCGGGCGAATCAATATGGTCTCTCTCATCAGACTCAAAATATCCCTCTGGTCCACCAACCATGAGAGGCGGCCTCGTCCCTTATGTCTACGACCCCTCTGTAGACGACCAGGCCGCTACGGACGAAGAAGATCTCCTCCACGAGCCCGACTCGATCGACAAACCCTCCTCCCTTCTCGCCGCCCGTGGCATCCTCAACGTCGGCGTCCTTGTCCTCCTCGTTGTCTCCCTTCTCGCCCTCTTTATTGCATACCCCGTCATCACTTATGTAAACGGAAACTCTCACAATCTCTTTCTCGACGAGACCGGAGGCAACACCGTCACCGTTCCTCCCTCTGCCTTTGCCTTACCCCAGCTCATCGACCCCGAAACACCTGATTCGGCCAAAACACGCACTGGCTTCGACAATCAAGATTACGTTCTCGTATTTTCCGATGAGTTCAATACCGATGGCCGTTCTTTTTATCCTGGAGACGATCCCTTCTGGGAAGCGGTCGATCTCTGGTATTGGGCTACTGGTGATCTTGAGTGGTATGATCCCCGTCAAGTCTATACTGCCAATGGTTCCCTTCATGTTCGCATGGAAAACGTTGTAACAAACGGGATGAATTACCGTTCCGGCATGCTCCAGAGCTGGAATAAATTCTGCTTCACAAGTGGTTATATCGAGGTCTCTCTCACGTTACCTGGTCCTAACGAGGAAACCCGCGGTTATGTGAGGCCCTTCCTTCCCTCCATTTTATGCTCCATCCATCCTCATCCGTCATTCAGTGGCCTGGTGTCTGGACAATGGGTAATCTCGGAAGACCAGGTTATGGTGCAACCACAGACGGCACCTGGCCCTACACGCAAGTGTCTGTGTCGCTTTATGTATCCCCAGGCGTTCACACATTTCTACAGATATGATTCTTGTGATGTTGGCACCTTTCCGAACCAAACTAATGCGGATGGACTCGGTCCCACCGCCGCTCTCCATTCTGATGCGTCGCAGGCCAAGTACGATTTCAAGTTATCCTACCTCACTGGCCAGAAGCTTTCGTACGCTTTTTTCTCAGCTCTCTTGACTTCCCATGTTCATTCAACTCGCTTCCACGTTATTTTCCACTAGCGCTTGCACTTGTCCTGGCGAGGATCACCCAGGACCTGACGTCACCAAGGGTCGTGGTGCACCAGAAATTGATATATTCGAGGCCGAGCATAACAAACAGGGTGACGGTGGTGTGATCTCACAATCGGCCCAGTTTGCGCCATTCTCTCACGACTATGTGTATTCTAATGACACCGACCAAGAGTGGTTTGTGTACAATTCCAGCATCTCTCGACCGAACAATTACAAGTACGTTTCCACTTATTTCCCTAACACCTTACTGATAATCTATGGCAGGGGATCCGCTGTGTCAGTAGCATCCATTTCCCTTTGGCCGCTTCTCATCCACTTTTTCCATTTTTGTGCCTATACAGACAACAAGCTATATCTGGCATCACGCAGCTCCCTGCTGATGTCTTTGAGGGATCGGGACAGGTTTTTCACACATTCGGTCAATTTTGATCCTTTTGTTCATCTCCACCACGTTCTTATCCTTGGTTTACGTCCACAGGTTTCGAATACTTTGCGAACCCCAAAGCGCGCTCAGATGGGTATATCATATGGCAAATGGACAACTTACCAACGATCAGGATGGGTGCCGGCGCAGTTGGTCCCGATCAAGGAACAGATGGTTCGGGCGTCGACCAGAGGTTGATACCCGAGGAGCCCATGGTAACGTCTGCGCCTATCGTATGCCCGTATTCTTGTTTAATGTTGGTTTGTTACCAGTCCATCGTTTTAAACTTGGGTATATCGCGTATGTCTTTCTTGTCACATTTGACATATGGCTGTTTGATACATCCCCTATAGCGAATTGGCAAACAATCGATTTGACAACGATGACGTTCCCCACGGAGATGGTCGTTGACTATGTGCGCGTCTACCAGCGCAAGGACTCGCAGAATATTGGGTGCGACCCCCCAGACTATCCTACGATGGATTACATTTCTCGGCACCCTGAAGCATACACTAGTTCGTTTTGTCCACGACGAGGCATAATTGCATGTTGACTGTATTTCTTTTTACACAGACCCCCAGTTACAATTCTGGACGTCTGGACCAGCCGGCGCGAACTACACGTTCCCTAAGAACAGGCTGGTGCGCCCTTCTCATTTTCTATTTGCTTTACTTCCCTGACAAAACGCTCGAACGAACAGTACAACGGCGGCTGCTAGTAAACAGGGTCAATGCCGCCAGGTTCTAGCCCCATCTTTATTCTATTAGACTTACTTGCGCTCTTCCGCATATGATAGGACTCGTCCATGGACTATTTTCGGGAGTAAATGACTCGATTTCACCTGGTTTTAGGAATTACCATTACGTACTTACGAACGCCGCGCATCGCACACCAGTATACCATCCATTGTGTATACCTCCTTCATCTCCGCGTTCTATGCACGCGCCGCCTTACCCAACCACCCGCGTACGTCCCCCTCCCTACTTACATGTGCCGTATATGTCTTCCTGGCACTCGTTGGCATCTTTAACTACCGGCTGCGGCTCAGACACTTCACCAATCGCCAGATTGCTTCCCCGCATACTGTACATACCGTAAGTTATGGAACCCTTTCAGTAGCGGACACTTCTTAATAGGACATTCCTCTATTGTCTCTGGATCTTTCATCTTTCATACGACATAGTGGGTCCATTTTTGGGGTTCATTCTTGGTTCATTCTATTACTCTTCTCGCCATTAATACGCGTCGGCGATCGTACATAGAAGGAGATTGTATAGGGACAGTAAAACTAACGTGATGTTCAGCAGACACATTCCGGTGCGTGGTCCTCAAGCCTGGATCAAGACTAAGAGCTTTCCATAACAAGCAGCAGTGACTGGGAGAATCTTGACGGACAGATGCTCAAACCCCAGAAACTGTGTAAAGACTTGAAGCTAATTGGAAAGCCCATGAGAAATTGGACTGGTGCGCCGCATGTTTGTCGCCCTGTAATATACCTTTCCCACGTCCACTCGCACCCTCACACGCACGCAATATCGAGTGCATGGCGGCGCATGATGCGATCGAATCCCAGAGTGAGCATAATCTGCCGGCTATCAACTGCAAATCGACGGTGCATGCGCCGGTGATGGGACTGGATGAGAGCAAATTTCTTTATGCCGTAGATCCTCGTGTGAGCAGGGACCAGACCTGCGAGGGCAGTTGTTGAAAAGGGGGAACCAAAGCTCGCCCACTTCCTGCTTGCACGAACAGTTAACCGATCGCCCATTTATCGATTAGTTCCTCACGTCACGTCGAAAATAAAAACTTTGCTGAAGTGTGGTGGGACCACATAAGCCGAGTAAACCACGGACACATGTCCTGTATCACAAGTCCGCATCTCCCTGGCTTCGTCTTAAGCGTCGGCACCTCATCTCGGGTTTGTCTTATTTTCGGGATGCGGTTCGAATCCAGATTGGCGACAGTGGTATGCGTCCTCGCTCCAGTGATTACTTTTTCAGTAGCGTGGCCCCTGATCTGAAGGCGGTGCGGCACACTGGTACGAGAGAGAGACTCTTTTTGTCTCTTGCCACTGCCGCCTTCGGTCCGCATAGCTGCCTTTGCCGCAATGGTCGGGATCTGGCTTTCGTGCTGACAGGGGCCCTCTTTGGTAATCAAATGGCGTTGCGGTCTCCGCACGCGCGATGGAGGAGATGGCCGCGGTCTAATAAATCATTGTGAGTGTGCGGGCGGGGAACCTTATGGGGTTCGGCACCGTGGCCCCGGCGTGTTCGGTCGACGTACAGTCGACGCGTCCGGAAGTAGGATGTCCCGGATCCTTGGAATGGACGACAACGCGCGAATCCGAACGAGGGGCTAGAACAGCCGCTTGTGTAGAAGATGCTTATCCGGCGGGTAGACTTGTTGACATCAGCGAGAGAAAAACAACTTGCTAAGGCGTAAGACACCAGTAGTTCCTGCGGGCCCTTACTCGGTTTGCAAGGTTGCAGCTAGAACACCATTCCCGTCTCACTTCTGCAGACAATATAGTCGAGGGCGAGGGCGGGACAAGGTCATAGATAGGACCGGGACCTGTGTACACAAAACGGTGTACGAAGTTGTCTCAAGGGCGCTGGTACAACCCTAGATTTACAGATGGGAACGAGGTCAGGACAGGGGGTCAGGCCGGTCAGGACCACAATGCGGTCTGTGCAAATGCCCCAAGCTTGGCTCGGAAAGTCCATGATTGCCCGAGCCTCGGGCTCAGCGCTCCTCCTCGGACTTGTGAAAACGCAGTTTGATAAAAAAAAATAAAGAAAGCAAACCTCTATGAACACCATTAGCTTGAAACCGTTCCGTGCTTATCGATGGTTCCACGTTAGACGCTTCTATTCGGGTACTCCACCAGGACTCCACTGTATTACGCCCAACTGACGGTGGCCCTGTCAATGCGTTTGCGATGTTGATGCTCATGCATGCATCACTGGCATGCCGCTCAAATCACTTAGGGTTACCTCTGTCCAAGTCGTGTCGTACGCCCCACGCTCCCTGCCAGTGCGAGGCCTACATCTACGCCCACGGCCTCCCATCTCCATTTTTCTACCAGCTCATTGGATACGTACGCCCTTTTTCGGTGCGCGTCGCACCAACCCCGCAGGTCGTCATGAGAGAAGGTCCTGTTAGTACTCTATGGTGGATTCTCCTAGTTCCAAGCGCGCTACTCCCGTCATAGCCGCTCACCTAGCCTATCTGGGCACGCTTCCATCTCGTTGCGACGTTCAGCACGCATGGCCTATTATAGTCCCAGGGGCTCTCTTTCCAGGAGAACCTGGCGATGACAATGCCAAGACCCAATATTAAACCTTTTTTCGGCGTTCTATGGCGGCTGCAGCTACGTCGCCGGATATGGCCGGCTGTATTATTGCTTCCCTTCCAGGGTGCATACCCGTGGCCGCGGCTAGAAGTGTCCCAGCCACGGCTGCCGACCGCCGGATGAACAGCCCTGCAGGTCTCTTACGGAGCACACGCCACCACTAGGCCTGCTCTACTCTGCCCTGCCATCCTGTGAGTTACTCTCTGGAGCAAATTGAGGGCTGTTCTGCACACGTTCACGAGCCATGGCCTGCGATCCGCGTCTATTAGCGGCTCTCCCTGAGACATAATCTTGGCTTTGTTCGTCTGCAGATGTAGGTTGTCCGCATCGACAAATGGGCATACGAGCGCTTTGAGCAAGGCCTGCACACAGTGTCGATTTCTTGCTTCTTAACACACCCTAGATACTGGTGGTGTATAACCCTTACCATAACTATAAATCAACGCATGATGTCCTTTAATGGTGGCCGCAGGCGATCTTTTTTGACGACATGGGGATCGGGCTTGTAGGACTCGAAGAGGCTGTGGATGCTCGCATCCATTGCCACAAACTTCCTACCCGGTTCTGTTTGTTTTTAAGGAACGCGGCGGTCACCAGGGTCCCAGTAGACTCTACTGTCGTACACTCCGATCAGGTTGCATGGGTCATGCCTGCGTACAAAGGTAAATCTATAAGGTGGTTGACAACTCAAATCGAAGGGTGGCTTTCCTCTAAGCTCGGACAACGAGAGCAGACCACAAAGATGAGGTAACATTGGCATTGGCATGGCACACGCACCGTCTTCCACGTTAACAGTAGCAGGAACAAAACAAAGAGATATACAGATAGTCTGATTGCTACGTACGACAACATTTCACCTCTAGCGCTTCCTGAACATCGCGTTCGCCTTCCCTGGGACGCGCGTCGCACCAATGGAAAAGCTGCGTGGGGCCTGTTTTCCCTCCTCGAATTTGATGTCATACGTTACAACGACGTGTGCAAGTAAAGCCTTGACTTCGTTGACCGCAAAGAACCGTCCTGGGCTGATAAAGAAATATGAGTGACTGCAATTGGCCGAGGCCAAAAAAAGGCACCAAGCATGTCGCCCATATCCGAAAGTGAGGTTGTTCGGGGACATAGAAAGGGCCTGGCGCCCTGCCATGGCACCTCCATCATGCTCGCGGAGCTTTGCGAAGCGGAAGCCGTCAAATTCCTCAGGGTTTGAAAAGATCTCTTCATCCCTGTGGATAGCATCAGTCGGTGCCGCGATTAGGGTACCCGCAGGAACAGTGACTCCGTTGGAAAATGTGAATGGTCGTAATGCGAGACGGACAAGCGTCACTGAAGGGAAAGTAGTGCGTCAATAACTGAGGTTCGGCTAGAGTCATCCAACGGACAGCTATTTAGACCATCGAGACGTAGACTCTCCCGTAAGAAGCTGTCGATCTTGTGCATCTTGTCCAACCCAGCCTTGGTCCAGCCTTCTTCTGCTATCGCTATCTCGACATCGTGGCGGAGGGGTTCAACGTATTCTGGGTTGGAAAGAAGACGGTATAATACATTTGTACACGTCTGCGTGTACTCGAGATGAGTGGCTCATTAAGATATAGGTGTGGCTTACGATAGAGGTTGTATGAATGGCTGCAAAGTTGACTGCAAGCATTCGCCGCGCAAGACCTTCAAGGGACCTCTCCACACCCCTGGCTTCACTCATGAACCACATCAGCATGTCATTCTGTAGTACCTTTGAATTAATGTCATTAACATCGAACGAAGTGGATCAGCGAACCGGTTTGTCATCCCAATCTTCCCCAAACTCTTCCATTCTCGCAAAACGTTCCTCAACCAGAGGTCTGATAAATTCCATTTCCTGTCGGATTTGCGATGGAAGGTTAGATAGCATGCGTGCAACAATCCTAACTCCAGCTCAATGATGCGGGAAAATGGGAGGCTGAGGAGATGGAAACGTACGACTTGAGAGGTTTCGGGAATATGCCAACGATTGTCGCAAATTTTATGACATTTACCGCATAGTTCAAGTTCAGGGTCAGATATTCTTGATTTCGACCTGAAACACCGATTAACATCAGGTATTGGTTGAATAGAAGGATTGAGAGGTTTTCACGCACACAGCGGAGGCCCGACAAACACACGATTCGTGGTCGCACTGACTACACGTTGCATCGTTTCTAACACGGGAACTTTGACCCAATCTGCGTTCCGCATGAGCTCGAGGCTTCACCTTCTTAACTATAAGCTTTCCACGCACCATCACCATGCACGGGGATGGAAGCGTCAAGAGACCCGATAAGTTCGTCACGGACGTCTTTGAAAGTGGCCGCGATATTCTTTGTCAATTTCGTACGAATTACATCCGTATGATAGTCAGTACTCATATCCAATATGTCCAATGTGTATTCGACTTGGAGGGACTAATATGATTGTTATGAATGAGAAGTTGGGCATGCTGGGGAGCGTTCGTACCTCAATTGCTGACGCAGTTATAGACAAGACATCGTCCGGAGCCTTCCTGACATCTTCGATCAGTTCCGGACCCGAAGCCAGCACCATCCACCTCCGAAGTGTGGCAGTCTTGAATAAACCGAGGCTTGTCTGAGAGTCAGAGTGTAGCGTCAGCTCGGCACAAGGGGTGGCCATTGTATTATAAAGTCACTTGCATTTACTTTCTCATACCCATATTTGAGCCTGAGAGGACCGTCAAAGATGAAACGGAGAGCGGAGAAGTACGAAAGAATCGGGTCAGAGAATCCGACGGTGGGAATAGCATCGAGCTGAGAAACACCGAAGTCGATCAGTAGTGCAGGGAAGGATCAAATAGTCACGGTAGGGCTGACCAGAGGATCTCTCCTATACCAGCTAGCGAATAGAAAGGCTATGAAAACCGATGCAGCAAGAAACGACGGCCTGAGGGTGGATTCATCGACCATGTTATCACAAAAGATGGGATTAACCCGCTGGCTCAGATTGGCGGGTTGTACAGACCAAAAGTGCAAAGCGCTTATTTGTATCCTCTATCCCCCGTGCGCAATGTTTATCACACCACGAGGGTCCCCCACAACCGTACTTTGTAAAGATGCGGCGTTTAAATGGACAAGTCGGTGACCATGCCCGATCAAATCACGTTACTGTTCAGTGATGTCCTGCTACGTTCCAGCTATTGAAGCATAGAAAAGGACATTGCTACGACCGTGGGCATGGCCTAAGGGCGCGGTGCACCCTGTCTGTCAGTGTCGGGCGCTCTCCTTAGGACGTTACATCTCTTGAGACCTCTACCTTGTGTGGCGATGCAGGTTGTCCCAAGGGTTGTCTACATTACAGCTACTTCCATAAATGGGGGGCCACTTCGCGATGAATTACAGAACAGAGGTTCATAGTTAAGTATGGTTTGAAATTCTCAGGAAATTTGGTATCTCACAAATATGATAGCTATCGTGAGTACAAAATAGTTATCTAGGGATCCTGCAAATATTTTTTCGTGAGAAAACAATTCAGCCTGTATTACGTATGTGGGGCCCCCATTACGGAAATACCTGTAACACACGGGTGTTCGAGTGCTTTAGCGAGGGCTGTTCCCAATGTTTATGTTCCGCTTCTTGAGACACCGTGTTGTGTGATGCGAATGTCGCTGGGATTATGCTTTATTCTCGGAAGATCAACACAAGCTTGAAGACAAGGATCAAAAGGAACTCAATATTCTGTATTTTCGTACATTCTGATCGGATTTCGTGAATTATCTCCGTCTGTGTTACATGCCCGCGTACAAAGGTGAATCTATAAGGCGGTTAACGAATCAAAGGATGGCTTCACTCTGAGCGCGGCCAATGTGAGCAAACCACGAAGCATGAGGCCTTGAGGTACCGCCAAGGCATCGGCATACACACAGCAGTGGGAATAAAATAGATAGACCTTTCAAAAGTGTAGCCTGGCAGCAACATTTTACCTTTGGCGCTTCCTGAACATCGCGTTCGCCTTCCCTGGCATACGCATCGAACCAATATGAAGGCTGCGTGGGGCCTGTTTTCCCTCCTCGAATTTGACGTCATACGTTACAACGACGTGTGCAAGCAAAACCTTGACTTCGCTGACCGCAAAGAACCGTCCTGGGCTGATTGGGAGGTATGAGTGATAGCAATGGGTAGGGGCAAAAATAAAACAAAAGCAAACACACCAAGCGTGTCGCCCATATCCGAAAGTGAGGTTTTCCGGGGACATAGAAAGGGCTTGACGCCCTGCCATGGCATTTCCATCGTGCTCGCGCGGCTTCGTGAAGCGGAAGCCGTCAAATTCCTCAGGGTTTGAAAAAATATCTCCGTCCCTGTTGATAGCACCAGTTGGAGCCGCAATTAGTGTACCCGCAGGAACAGTGACTCCATTGGAAAATGTGAATGGTCGTAATGCGAGACGGAGCAGCGTCACTGAAAAAAAGTGAAGTGGTGAGCAATTGAGGTCCGGCTAGGGTAATCCAACGGACAGCTATCTAGACTATCGAGACGTTGGGTCTCCCGTAAAAAGCTGTCGATCTTGTGCATCTTGTCCAACCCAGCCTTGGTCCAACCTTCTTCTGCTATCGCTATCTCGACATCGTGGCGGAGGGGTTCAACGTATTCCGGGTTGGAAAGAAGACGGTATAATACGTTTGTACACGTCTGCATGCACTCGAGATGAGTGGCTCAGTATAAGATCAGTGTGGCTCACAGTAGAGGTTGTATGAATGGCTGCACAGTTGACTGCAAGCATTCGCCGTGCAAGGCCTTCAAGGGACCTCTCCACGCCCTTGGCTTCACTCATGAGCCACATCAGCATGTCATTCTGTGGTATCTCCGCGTTAATGACGACATTGACATCGAGCGAAGTGGATCGGCAAACCGGTTTGTCGTCCCAATCTTCCCCAAACTCTTCCATTCTCGCAAAACGTTCCTCAACCAGAGGTCTGATGAATTCCATTTCCTGTCGGATTTGCGACGGAAGGTTAGATAGTACGCGTGAAACGACCCTGACTACAGCTCAATGATGCGGACAGATGGGAGGCCGAGAACATGGCAACGTACGACTTGAGAGGTTTCGGGAACATGCCAATGATTGTCGCAAATTTCATAACATTTACCGCATAGTTCAAGTTCAGGGTCAAATAATCTTGATTTCGACCTTTGAGACACTGATTAACATTGGTTGAATAGAAGGATTGAGAGGTTTTCGCGCACACAGCGGAGGCCCGACAAACACACGATTCGTGGTCGCACTGACTACACGTTGCATCGTTTCTAACACGGGAACTTTGACCCAATCTGCGTTCCGCGTGAGCTTGAGGCTTCAATCTTTTGACTCCAGGCTTGCCACGCACCATCACCATGTACGGGGATGGAAGCATCGAGAGATCCGATGAGTTCGTCACGGACATCTTTGAAAGTGGTCGCGATGTTCCGTGTCAATTTCGTACGAATTACATCCGTGTGATAGTCCGTATTCATATCCAATAGGTCCAATGTGTATTCGGCTTGGAGGGACTAACATGATCGTTATGAATGAGAAGTTGGGCATGCTGGGGAGCGTTCGTACCTCAATTGCTGACGCAGTTATAGACAAGACGTCGTCCGGAGCCTTCCTGACATCTTCGATCAGTTCCGGACCCGAAGCCAGCACCATCCACCTCCGAAATGCGGCAGTCTTGTATAAACCTCGTCTTGTCTGAGAGTCAAATCGTAGCGTCAGCCCGGCACAGGGGAGGGCTACTACATTATAGAGACAAATGCACTTACTTTCTCATACCCATATTTGAGCCTGGAAAGGCCATCAAATATGAAACGGAGAGCGGAGAAGTACGAAAGAATCGGGTCAGAGAATCCGACGGTGGGAATAGCATCGAGCTGAGAAATCCCCAAGTCGATCAGCAATGCAAGGGAAGGATCAAACGGTGTAGGGCTGACCAGAGGATCCCTTCTATACCAGCTAGCGAATAGAACGGCCACGAAAACTGATGCAGCAAGAAACGACAGTCTCAGGCCGAGGGTCTCATCAACCATCTTTGTCACAAGAGTTGGGTTTCACCCGCAGGCTCAAGTCCGTGGGTTTTGCGGACCAAAAGTAGTGCAAAGCGCTCATTTGTATCCTTCAGGTGCTGACATCATAAAGAAGTCCTATCGCCACCTGGTTTTTTGCATGGTATATGCGGGCATCTCGGTGACAATCCTAGCTCTAGTTCATGAAATAACGGACTCGGATGGGTCTAGTGATGTCCCGCTACGTTCTGGTCATGGATCCGATTGCTATGGAATGCTAGCGTGAACACGGAGGTGCATTACTCAAATGGAGATAACTTGTAGTTTTGCCACAAATTTCCCACCTTGTTCTGTGTTTGCTTTTAAAAAAAAGGAGCGCGCTATTCTCGATCAGGACAGGTTTCAGTCAAGAATCAAGAGGGCCTCGGTAGACTGTTTCATACGTAGAACGGATGATATAGATTGGGCACAACATCCCTGTTTATGATTACCATGACACACACTCACGTACAGCTCAAATAGAAGGACGGCTTCTCTTTGAGCTTGGATAATGTGAGCAAATCATGAAACATGAAGCCACGAGGTATTATCAAGGCATTGTCACGTACACAGCAGTGGGAACTAAACAGATAGATCTTCCGAATGTATAGCCTTGCCGCTACGTACGACAACATTTCACCTCTGGCGCCTCCTGAACATCGCATTCGCATTCCCCAGGATGCGCAACGAACCAATGTGAAGGCCAGGTGGTGCCTGTTTTCCCTTCTCAAATTTGATGTCATACGTTACAACGACGTGTGCAAGTAAAGCCTTGACTTCGTTGACCGCAAAGAACCGTCCTGGGCTGATTGGGAGGTATGAGTGATAGCAATGGGTAGGGGCAAAAACAAAACAAAAACAAACACACCAAGCGTGTCGCCCATATCCGAAAGTGAGGTTGTTCGGGGACATAGAAAGGGCCTGGCGCCCTGCCATGGCACCTCCATCATGCTCGCGGAGCTTTGCGAAGCGGAAGCCGTCAAATTCCTCAGGGTTTGAAAAGATCTCTTCATCCCTGTGGATAGCATCAGTCGGTGCCGCGATTAGGGTACCCGCAGGAACAGTGATTCCATTGGAAAATGTGAATGGTCGTAATGCGAGACGGACAAGCGTCACTGAAAAGGAACTAATGCATCAATTACTGAGGTTCGGCCAGAGTAATCCAACGGACAGCTAGTTAGACCATCGAGACGTTGGGTCTCCCGTAAGAAGCTGTCGATCTTGTGCATCTTGTCCAACCCAGCCTTGGTCCAGCCTTCCTCTGCTACTGCAACCTCGACATCTTGGCGGAGGGGTTCAACGTATTCTGGGTTGGAAAGAAGGCGGTACAATACATTCGTAAATGTCTGCATGTACTCGAGATCAGTGGTTCATTAAAAGATCAGTGTGGCTCACAGTAGAGGTTGTATGAATGGCCGCAAAATTGACTGCGAGCAATCGCCGTGCAAGGCCTTCGAGGGACCTCTCCACTCCTTTGGCTTCACTCATGAGCCACATCAGCATGTCATTCTGTGATTCGGTATAACGATAACCTCATTGAGAGAAGCGAATCAGCGAACCGGTTTGTCGTCCCAATCTTCCCCAAACTCTTCCATTCTCGCAAAACGTTCCTCGACCATGGGTCTGATGAATTCCATTTCTTGTCGGATTTGCGACGGAAGGCTAGAAAGCGCGCGCGTAACAATCCTGACTCCAGCTCAATAACCAAGACCGATGGGGGCCTGAGGACATGGCGACGTACGGCTTGAGAGGCTTCGGGAACATGCTGATGATTGTCGCAAATTTCGTAACATTGACCGTGAAGTTCGAATTCAGGGTCAAATAGTCTTGATTTCGGCCTATGAGTCCCTAATTAAGATATTGATAAAATGGGAGGACCAGAGAGTTTTCACGTACACAGCGGAGACCCAACAAACACACGATTCGTGGTCGCGCAAACCGCACGTAGCATTGTTTCTAAGACGGGAACTTTGACCCAATCTGTATTCCACATGAGCTTAAAGTATCACCTTAACTATGAGCTTGCCACGCACCGTCGCCACGCACGGGGATGGAAACATCGAGAGATCTGATGAGTTCGTCACGAACATCTTTGAAATTGACGTTCCGTGTCAATTTCGAACGTATTACACCCGCGTGATATTCGTTATCCATCTCCAATAGGTCCAGTGTATATTCAGATTGGAATAACTAACATGATCGTTATGAATTCGGGTATCCCAGGGAACAGGCGTACCTCGATTAGTGATGCACTCAGAGACAGGACGTCATCTGGGGCCTTCCTGACATCTTCGATGAGTTCAGGACTCGAAGCTAGCACCAACCACCTCCGAAATGTGGCAGTCTTGAATAAACCTCGTCCTGTCTGGGGGTCAGATTATAGTGTTAGCTTGGCACAGAAGTTATAAAGACAAAGGCATCTACTTTCTCATACCCATATTTAAGCCTAGGAGGGCCACTAAAGATGAAACGGAGAGCGGAGAAGTACGAGAGAATTGGGTCAGAGAACCCGACGGTAGGAATAACTTCCAGCTGAGAAACACCCAAGAATCGACTCTGGTCAACAATGCAAGGGAAAGATTAAACGGTGTAGGGCAGACCAGAGGATCCCTCCTATACCAGCCAGCGAATAGAAATACCACGAGAGACGATGCAGCGAGAAACGAAAGCCTGAGGGTGGATTCATCAACCATATTGCCACAGAAGTTGGGTTTAACCCGCTTGCTGAACTCGGTGGATTGCGCAGACCCAAAGTGGGTGCGAAGTACTTAGAGTATGTATACCAGTGGGTTTTTCCTTGTTATCAACGTTGAAAATTCGTCTATTAGCCGAAGTGAGTCCGGGTCCAATGAAACCCGATAAACGGGGGTTCTTCGGAGACGTGTCCCAGCAAGCGCTTCGAGGGTACCTTCCAAATCCGATCGGTGAAACCTTTTTATCTGATAAACATCATGGCTTCGTTCGAGTCTCATCACCACGCTATAGACGACTCGTCGCATACGCTTACTATTATTTACGCTACAGAGACTGGGAACGCGCAAGATTATGCAGGAAGGGTCGCATGTTATTGCCGAAGGGCACATTTTAGATCTCGTGTCTTCGACGTGGATAAATACCCACTTGTATGTGACTAGGCTCATCCATCGTGCAATGCCCAGTCGCTGACCCCTACCAGTCCGAAATAGTGTCAGAAAGAATCGCTATATTCATTGTCGCTACCTCCGGTACTGGAAAAGAGCCACGAACAATGACCCCCTTTTGGAAGAGTCTCCTACGGTCGGACCTACCTCCTGATTTCTTCGACGACCTTCATTATGCCGTTTTTGGATTGGGGGACTCGTCTTACGAGAAGTTCTGTTGGCCAGCGAAAAAGCTGACCAGACGTCTCGAACAACTCGGCGCGAGGTCTATTTGTCCTCGTGCCGAAGGCGATACCCAACACACCCTTGGGTATGTGAAGCTTTTCAAGCCGTTTGATCGCTCCTCTGAAACATTGCTTAGAACAGACGGCGCATTCCAACCTTGGGTCTCAACCCTAGTGCATGGCCTTCTGAAACTGCTCCCACTACCCCCGCATCTTTCACTGTTGCCAGCCGAAGAACTACCGACGCCTCGTGTAACCATTCTCCCAGCTACAAGAGAGGACCTTCAGAACGAGCACGATCCGTTACTGGCAGACGACAGATATCACACGTTCGAGATCACTGCAAACGAGCGTATCACCGCAGATGATTGGTATCAAGAGGTTCGGCATTTAGTGTTCCGATGTAGTGATGTCATCGCGTACGTCCTTGTTTAGAGTTCTCAAGGAGGCTGAATGGAATTGGTGCAGCTATGACCCAGGCGATGTTGCCGTGGTCCATCCGAAGGCGTCACCCGTAGACGTGGATTCCTTTCTCACAACCATGGGCTGGTCTAATGTTGCTGATGACCCGATACGGATGCAGCACGTTTTTGAAGGTTCATTTAATTCTGTCAACTAGGTCATCTCCACTCGCTGACCATCGCAGATCAAAGTCTCCCGGACCATCTTCCTCGAGTTTCGACACTTCGTTCTCTCTTCACATCTCATCTCGACATCAACGCTGTCCCCAAGCGGTCCTTCTTCTGGTCTTTGAAACACTTCGCCGCTGACGAGCGCGAGCGTGAGAAGCTTGAGGAGTTCTCTTCACCAGATGGCGCGGTAGGTGTCTATTTTTTCTCTTCGGGACTCTCGTCCGTTTACGTGCGCACAGGAGGAGCTGTATGAATATGCAACCAGGCTCAGGCGCACGATCCGTGAGGTAGTCGCCGAGTTCCGCTCCGTGCGCGTTCCGCGCGACTACATCTTTGACGTCTTCCCCCCTCTGCGCGCGCGCGAATTCTCCATCGCGAGCTCAGCGTCGGTCCACCCGCACGAAGTGCACCTGTGCGTCGCAGTCATCGACTACAAGACCAAGCTCAAAGCGCGCAGGCGTGGCGTCGGGACGTCCTTCCTCGCATCGCTCCCCATCGGTAAGTCTTTTTCCTGTCTGCCGTTCCTGCTCTGCTCAAACCCTCCGTCCAGGTGCGACGCTGAGACTCGGCATCACGAACGGCCTGCTCGCATTGCCCCCAGATCCGACCACGCCAGTCATTTGCGTAGGCCCAGGAACGGGCGTGGCTCCCGCCCGCGCGGTGCTAGAAGCTCGCGTGCATGTAGGTGCGGAGGACAACACGCTGTACTTTGGGCACCGCGCTTCGGGGAAGGACGCACATTACTCGCATGAGTGGACCGTGTTCGCGGAATCGGAGAAGCTCACGTATCGTGTCACGGCGTCGCGGGACGGTCCTGAGGGCACCCGACGAGTTTACGTCCAAGACCTCATACGGCAGGATGCGAAACGCATCTGGGGGCTCGTCCACGACAAGCGTGCATGGGTGTATATTTCTGGGTGCGCTTTATGCCCCTTTACTCTCTCTACTTTCTTTGCGTTGATAATTCGTAGATCATCAAATAAAATGCCCGCGGGTGTGCGTACTGCGTTGGTAGAGATCGCTCGGGAGGAAGGCAAAATGGGAGAGGAAGAGGCACGTGCCTACGTTGCGCGAATGGAGAAGGAAGAGAGGCTGTTCGAAGAGTGTTGGAGTTAAAAAAAAAAAAAAAGGGCTCGTGAGACTTGCAGGTAGTTGGGTGGACCCCGTCTGGGACATACGTGGGGCACTACCAAAGAATTACCTCTACTTTGATCGATGTCGGAGTAAGGACGAACAGTCGCATAAACGAAAGTCCAACTCTCATAGTTAGATCTACTCTCCCTCGGCGCAAAACGTGCCTTACGATGAGTGACCCTAGCAACCCGATATAAATAATTACTTTTGTCCCGAGCGGCCGATAGCCAAGCTAAGAAGGCTTTCAAGCCCAAAGGTGGTCCTCAGAAGCGTACAGTAAAATCCCAACGAATGAGTAAGCGACGCCCCATAAATACTAGGTTGGGTGAACAAAAGGGATGCAGATTTGTACAAGCACAGACCTCACTAGAGTGAGAAAGGTCGTTCCATCGATTGTACGAGCCCATCTCGATTTCTAGTAATAGTCAGCGAATCCCTGTAACTTTTCCGCAATATGGTGTGGGAATCGGAAGGCAGTCAATCGAGGCCCAAAGGTTTGCACAATGCGCACAATCGCCTCTTTCGTTGCTAATCCGGTACATGAGTGGTAGACCTTACACGTTCAATGAAGTAACGCACCATCAGCAGGGAGGCTGTACACATCGAAAGCACGAGCTGCCTCTTCTGCATCATCGACCACAATCTCCTTCTGCGCTTCCTCGAGTGCAGTAAGGAAGAGAAGGAGAGCCTCGAGGATGCGGGGGATATCGCGCTGCACGACACCATAGCGGTCCTCGGTGAGCGATGCACATACTAGTCTTGACAGCACTGGGATATGTCAGCACGCCTCTTTCGTGAAAAGACCAGACGGCCGACCTTCAACGATGAGAGTGTCCGTCGCGCGATTTGGCACAGCACAATCAGCGAGACGACTCGCGCGGGGGCGGGACCACCATTGCGTGATCTCCTTAGCGATGGCCTGTACCTTCAAGGGAATAAAATCACTCGGTGTCGGGACTTTCCCAAGCAATGCCGGGCTAGCTGCCTTTACTGTCGCGACGGTCTTTTGAACAGCCACCACAGGAGGAGCGGGCGCGGTCGATTTGAAGAGGTCTGGCAGGTGGGCTACTGTGGAATCGAGGGAATGGGTAAGCGCTTGGGTCACCGCTCCGTCTGCAGCCAAAGACGTGACAACAGAATGTAATGGTGAACTCGGTGTAGGCTTCAAGACTGGTTTTCGAATGAAAGGAGTGGCGGGCACTACAGGGCCAACGTGCTTTGGCTTCGGTGTCGGTGCAGCTAGAGGCCTATCAGCTTGTGAGTCAGGACATGCAAAGGACAAGTGAACCTGGTGGGGGTGGGGGCGCCCCGCGACGAAGGAGTAGCTGGTAGTCCTTCCCTAGAGTTAGTAAGGCGGCACGGACAAGCGTGGCCCACAGAGTCGGAGTATGCTTCTGGTCACCGAACACATTGATTCGGCGAGTGCTCGCGGCGTTAGTATCATCCTCCGCGTGTTTGCAAAGCTCGGAATAGCTTAAGTGCAGGTAGTATGGGTCGTGACTCGTGATGCCCGAGATAAGTGTGAGCATAGGATCCGCAGTCTGAGAAGCCACAGCTAAGGGCTAGAACAGGGCCCCTCCATCAGAAGTAGTCCTGCCTTTCAGAAATGCACACGTACCTCTTGAACCTTATCGTCGAACAAACTTTCCGTAAACTCCCATCCTCCCATCGTAGTCAGGCCAAGGAGGAAGGCATGCCAAATGAGGGCACGATTCCACCAGAGGTGTGCCAGGTTCCACCTCCCACGGAGGAAGTGGCCTAAGAAGGGTCGAAACAGACGAGACACTAATGGAATTTGTAATAGTACGGGGAGTGCGATCGAACGCGCGAGCCCGAAAGCGATTGTGTACGCTGTGAACGTAGCAATGGTGAACACTCCAGTAGTGATGCCAACGCCAAGGAGTCGGCGAAAAAAGCCGATCATCGTATCCGTCTTAGAGATCTGTTAGAAATAAGCATGGTCATCGTAAATCCTTTTAGACGGTAACACACCGGGTCTCGCGTCCAACGAACGACTGCACGATCCAGCAAGACACTCCTGAAGTGAAAGCTTGCGGCCAAAGAAATATGTGACACGAACAAGAATAGAAAACGCCCATTTAGATAATAAGGGTGTCTTCTATACAATTGAAAGCAGCAGATGTCAGTTCGTGAAAGACTCGAGACGGGGGGAGGGCACCTCGACTTGGCAAAGACCCAGAGATCACTACCGCGGGAGGCACTCTCAAAAGTGCGGGAGACTACGATATTGATTGTTGAAGCACAGATCCCTGCGACTATGTACACTGACAGTGCACGAAGGGTGCTTGGATTAGAATAAGCGATTTTGACACGCTGTGAGGGGGAAGATGAGGGTGCGGAAACAGCTGCAAATGTAAGATGAGAGCTAAGAAGAGTGAGTTTCTTGTGCTCACCAGTTAGGTGCGATTTGCGAAGGACGACTATTGGCAACACGCCAAAAGCCCACACAATAAAGGTCACGAGGAGTGTTGTAGGAAGGAAGGGAATGACAAGTAGTTTTTGAAGAGCAAGAGTGGATATACCACCAGCGTGCCATGTCATCCAAAAAGTGGTCGAAACCCATGTAGTAAGGGAGGATTGCGGGAGGATGTAATACAGCAGGCGGCGGCGGAGGACAGCGCGTGCGAGGGGTTCGTATGTTTGTGATGCAGGGGGGACCGACGGAGAAGCGCGGGCTGATAATGTAGATGTTATGGCACGTACGGGTTGCGAATGTCGTGTTGGCGACGTCGCTGTGGTCCCGGTCGACATGTTTGAAGCGGTGAACGGCGGCGGCAAGGCGTCGAGGCAAACGCGTCCAACGCGACACTTATTTATTTATTTATCTTTTAACATGTAACTACTGCATTGTAATATTTTCGAGGTCCTAGCAAGTGGGAATCCCCAGACTTTAGAAGATAGACGTCCATGAGTTCACATCGTTGTGACATAGGCTTTGTAAACTGGGCGATTGCGAATTGACTCTTACTTGTGCAACCAACTTGAATGACATCCCGTTTGACGTGCTTGACAATTGACGACAAAATGAACAACCTGACCATCAAATGTACCGTTCCTCCATAGTAAGGGAATGCATGCTCCAGTGCTACATGCCTGGCACCGACGGTAAGTGACAGTGCGCGAAAGTCAGGAGAAAGTTGACAGTTGACGGGCAGTCACTGAACAGAGGACGATGGACCCCTAAGTGTATATTCTATGCAGTAAAGAACGCGTGTGAACCGCACCCTTCTGGAACTGGGGACACGATGACCACGACTCGGAGATGAGTTCTTTTCGCCACCGGCTCAACGATGATGTGGCAAGGCAGTGCTGCTTCTAAGTGTGACAGTGCAACTTGTGACGCTGATATCTTAATTTGGTATTCAAACCGACCAAGAACAAGAAGAAGCAAGGAAACAACGAACGCTTTTGTTCCTCCTAAGTACTGCCAACTGCCGCCCATCCGGGACTGAACAATGGATACATTGAGGTAATGCAAAACACATGGCAACCGCATGACAATCTTACAGTCCGCATCACGGCTTAAGGCCTCGGGTTCCACCACGATGCTGGCACGATAGCACAATAACACTTTTTGTTCTTCACTATCCTTATAGTCTTCAGGTTTGGGATTGACCCTACGCCCAATCTTTTCTTAATAACCTCCCCTTCATCGCCCTCGGTTGATTTCTTGTTCACCCTTATTTCTTTGACCTGCAGTCTTGCTTCTCGATAGCGTTTGCTCCGAACATGTCCACGATCTCCGTCGCCCCTCCCCCAACTACCAACAAGCTCGATTCGGTGCAGCGTACACGTGTCATGCGCTCCTCGCGGAAGCTCGGCGCCGTCCTGGGGGCGACGCCCTTTCTCATCGAGTCGAACGGATGTTCCATCACCGCCACGCTTCACACTGCTTCTTCCCAGCACGAAAACGATCATGTCCGCGCTCCATCACCAATGCAGATAAAGCGTCATCGTCGCCAGTGCTCCATTGTCGAGGAGCCGCCAATCCACTCCGAGCTCTCGCCGTTCTCTTCGCTTTCACGCGACCTCGGATCGTCCAAGGAATCTCTCCTAACTATGGTCGGATCGTCGATGGAAGAGGTCCCCGTGCTGTTGGCCAAATCCCGACGATCTGCTGACGCTCCCCGTCCCCTCGTCCTCTGCCTAAACGCTGCACCCTTGTCGTCCCCCGATAGCGATGTCCCCTTGGAGCCCATCCTTCTCACTCCACTCTCCGCCAAAACAGAGGTGCCGCAGACACCCACCACGCCCATCGAGCCCAGCCGCGCAGAGGCTCGCAGACTTAAGATGGCGCGGGTAGTGCGAAAATTGGGCGAGAACGTTCCTGCCGAGCTGGTGTTCCAGCCCTCTGATGTGGACTGGCCCGAAATCGCCCACGTGCAGACTGCGAAACTCGTCGGCGCGCGGTCGATCTCACGCTCGCGATCGACTAAGAGCCACCGCAGGCGGAGCGCCTCGTTGGGCTCGAATTCACAATGGCAACGTCTTCTGGAGCTCCCGGCGCCCGTTTTCTCTTCCAGCGCGCGCGCACCCGAGGATCAGCGGTGGGTCGGCGCATGGAATCGTCGTAACATTGCCCAGGTGCAACGTGAGCTCCGTGCCCTCCGACGTCGCTAGTCCGATCCGTGTTTCACCACGCAAACCGTGGGGGCGCCTCAGCTCTCCCTTTGGACACTGATCTTGGCCTTGTGCCGCTGGCCCGGCTTTTTTATGACGTTATCTTTGCTGTATTGTTAACGATATTTGTGCCTCTGTCACCCATATTGTAGCCACCAAAATTGAATAGCGACACGGACGTCTCCTTACTCTAACTGACTAAATAATAATGACCTAACCGTCTCTTGTATGAGTCGTTAATATGCTCCTCGTCTAAATTAGTGGTCACTGAAAATATGATTATGTTTACATGCCCCCTCCGAGATCGCATCCTTTCAGTAAACGTTATCTTACTTCGGTATTTCTGTGCTATTGCTTCCTGAAGCACCGCGGAGACGAGGTGATGTATTGCCATATACGAACACATCCGGTCGATACACATCATCCTTCGTGATGACCCGGTGTTATTCAATGTTTCACCCCCTCATTCAGACGATCACCTCGGTCGTGGCAACAACAACCACCGCCGCTGCTGAACGAAGGCGATAACTGGACTGGTTCTTCGTTGATGGTCGCACAGGCGGATCCACACCATACAGCTTCCTTTTCTAGATCTGCTGTAGTATCATATGTGGTAATACCAGTGCATGCCATCTCGCCATCTAACGCCTACTCATCCTAGCAACGTTCCCGTTAGCACAGCATGTGATGTACAGACTTACAAGACCACGCCACGTCCGATGGTGGCAAGTTTGCTTCCCTGCAACATGGGCGTCTTGCCACTGGCAAGTGTCGTGAATGTGTGTGGATCCTATGTCTCATCAAGTGCAAGCTTCGTCTTATTTCGAGACGTACAGTGTATTACCGTATGGGGACCCGGACGTGTCACAACTCTGATAGCGAGAATATCGTCGGTATCCACCTGTGCAATAGTTTAAAGGTATCAGTGGATTCAAAGAAGGGTGCTTTTGCACACTCAGTAGAGAATAAAGATCTTCTGTCAGCCAATTCACACAGCACAATCAACACCGATCGGATCGGAAATCACACAGAGCAAACAAATGACAACTGGAACCGCAGAAGCAACGCAAAACAGAAACCGAAACATAACGCGTAACGCTTCGTATCGTCCGTACATCGTACATTCTTTTTATGCTGTAAGTATACACAAATACAAACATCCCTTTTTTTGAGGGTTTGACAAGAATGGATAATCCTGTCCGGGACAACCGACCCGACTGCTCCTCGATGTGCTGGCAGTTGCCAACCGAGGAGTAGACATAGGGTACTGAGACGTCCGTATCGATCTGGGCATGGCGTGACACTCGAACGGCCGCGTACGGATGCGGCCATGAGCAACACTGGGGAAAAAACGAGCCATGCTGCCGCACTAAGAAGAGCATTCTCAACAAGCAAAAGTCAAATTTATGCCCAACGCGTGGGAAAATTTGTCCATATTCTATATAGACGAGTAAGATCGTTCCAAGGGGGACCGGTGTACAAACTACTATCACGGGAATAAAATAAGTCGCTGTAAGGAACTAATGACTGAAACATGGCATGACATGACGAGAGGAGGAAGGAGGACATTTTAACAAGGGAAAGGACGGGGCTCAATCGGCCAAGGGTATCCAGGACGGAGTAGGTGAGATGGATATAAGCAAGAATAGAACGGGTGAGAATCAAATTTAAAAGTCGCTATCTCACAACAGCGTCGGTACCACCCCCAATAGAACTAGAGTCTGTGCCCTGGAACAGCCCAGAAGAGTAGCGTGAGCGCTGCCACTCCAACAGCCACAAGTATTGAGACCCAAATGGAGCGACCAATGAGTAGTTTTCGAACATATGGTTCGCGGATACGCAGGGTGCGGAATGGCGTAGTTTCGCTCTGCCCAAGAAAGACGAGGATGGGATCGAGTTCGTACTGATGTGAAATGAGGAAGAGTAGCGCAAAGGTAAAGGGGATAAACAACTTCAGGTAATAATCAGTAAGGTTGAAATAACACTTGTTGGGAGGATACGCACATAAAACCGCACAGACTTGGGCTTGACATCCAGCAATACCAAGGAGAATGCGGTCGCGAGACCAACCCACAGGGAAATAAGCCCGGCGACGAGACGCACGAGTGCACTCATCGGGGTGAGATTCCCAAATGCCTTGGAGCGTAGGAAGCGCGGGAATGCATCTTGCTCCATAGCGCGGAAGCAGTATTCCTTCTGGGCGTGGAACATGTCGGGAACTTGTGCAATCGCGGCTTGATCCGCAGCGCTGCCGGTCGCATTATTCAGAGGGAACGAGTGTACACGCAGCGCAGGCGGGAGATAGATCTCGTGGCTCTCACCGCCTCCAGGAGAAGTGCCCGCAGGTGAGAGATACCGCAGAAAGATGCGTTCGGCACTCGCGACTAAATCTGCACGGGTGATAGGCGAACTGCGGGGAATGATCGTCGGGGCGCGGGATGCGCGCCGGGCAAAGAAGGTCGGGGTGCGTTTACCGAGAGAGAAAGGAGTGGTTGAACGGGGCTGTGCGGGTGTCGCAGAGCTGAGCGCGTGCTCGAGGTCCGTACCCACCGCAGTCGCGGGGGAAATCGACGCGAGCAAACGTGGATCTGGGCTGGTCGAGCGTTCCGCCGTGGGGCGCTTCTCCTGCATCTCTGCAGCCATCTCCGCCGTGCTTGCGGTGCTGCGTTTTGCGCCAGGTTGACCGCCGACGACGGTGCCGTACGTGGACCCGCGTCTCCGTGCATATTCCCAGTATTCGGGCCAATCCTCACGAATCGTGCGTCCTGACTTGCGTACGTCCTTGAAATAGGCCCTACAGAGGTTCTCGTGCTGCTGCACATCTAGCCAGAAGTCGAGAATATCTTCGGCACCCTCACGTTGGAGGAACAAGCTGCGATGGTGGAGGAGAATGGAAGAGTGGAGCGAAGGGAAAGAAACGCATACAGGGACGGGATGAGGGTATATGCGGGTCAGTAGTGAGACAAACGAGGAAAGAGAGAGAAAGGACGGACTAAAACATGAAAAGATCAACCGGGGGACGCGTTCTACGAGAGAGAACTTCTGCAAAGGACGGCAAACGTGTGTGACGAGAGCGAGCCCACTCGTCAAGCTGCTGCTGTTCGCCTTCCATGATGCCCTGTCTTTCCCTTGGTCGTGGTCGAAGTGTTGCCTTGTCTCTCCTTGTCTCGTCGTTCAAGTCAAGTCCCAGACGTCGTTGCCAACGTGAACGAGGCGTGGAAGGTGCTGACATAATCCATCCAATTCTTGGGCTGGAGAGCCGCGGCTCACCACCTCATATCTCATGTGTTGGGTCTCTTGGGATGGGTCCTCGGCCATGCAAAAAATATAATATCACTTGGAGATAATCAGGATCAGGTGTCAATCGTGCGGAAGTTACGATCGAAAATGTGAATATGGTGAACACGACAACCCGCGGTTGCCACGACCCCGAGTCCAACATTGGCGCCGCCACCACTTCTCCAACCCGTGACCATGTCGTTCGCCAGAGCATTCTCACCAGCCCTACGCGAAGTCCGCATTCTCTTTTCACAAACAGGTGACGCATCTCAAGGCGTCAGGTGAGCTCATCACCGCTGCAAGTTCGAGTTGAGGTTTCGGACTATTCCCGCAGGCAGTTTGTTCTGTCCACGTATCCTACTCTGAAACAGCACAACCCGGATTTACCCATACTCATACGGGAAGCTCAGGGAACACCTGCGCGTGCTTTTGCCAGGTTTGGTCAGTTGCCTACGTTTTCCGGGCGTGCGCTATGATTCTGATTCATCAGCAGAACGAGGTGTCGAACGAAACGTCGTACTTGACGGACTATCCTCCAAGGATGTAGCCACGAAGATTTCCGAGCTGCTGGGATGACCCTTTTGTTAGAGAGTTTATTGGATCTCCTTGCTCTCCGATTCCACACTTCTCCCGACCGAAATTCTTTCAATCCCGTGAAACGTCATCGACTATAGGCTGGAAATATACAAAGATTTCATACAAGGAATGAGTGATCCATAAACTAGTAGGAATGCAATGAACTTTCAGTGACCCTTCTCTATTTGCACCACTTCTCCGGACTCAAGTTTCGCTGTTACACTGCCGTCCTGTGCCACAGTCAACACCGCCCGACGGCTTAACTTACAGGGTACACACCTGGTTTCCGAAGTATGCCGCCTTGACGATATTGCAGAAGAGGCCGACTTCAACAACCCCAGTAAGCAGCTTGATGTTTGCGAGAAGCTGACAACGCGTCAATACGAGACCTCAATGCGAGAACATAAAGAGAACCTCGTGCGGCTTTTTCATAACGTCCTCGCTAAATGGCGCATCAATGATGAAATTGCCATTGTCAGTCACGACTGGACCCGCTTTTGCGTGCCCCATGCGCAAAATAGCTTTCGGTGAACCAAGCTTGGTGCGTAGGCTTCGCAGGACGGTGCTGTGCGCAAATGGGGAGACTTCAATGGGGACGCCAGAAATGAACTAGGATGCATAAGTAAACTTCGGGGGGTGTGGAACCAGGCGACGCACAGTGGTCCCTAAGACAGATGAGTTTTTTCTGTAGTCGGCGACAACGATGAACCTATAGAGTGTTCACGTCGGCATTTCAAGATAAGGTGAGCACACGTACGTCTTGGCAGCCTCAGCGAGCACCTTTTCGCGCAGCTGGCAGGCCCCACCGCCTTTGATACAGTTCAGGTCCGAGTCAACTCTACAAAAGTCCCATTTCGACCATGGGCACACGGAATGATGTATTGCCACTTACTCGTCTGCACCGTCGATGGTGACATCGAGCGCGGAATATTGCGTGATATCGCCGAGGCGCAAGCCAGCATGTGTGATGAGCTCTTGCGACTGGAAACCAGTCGGAAGAAACACCCGGTCTCGGTTACGCTCCTCCCCCTGTTGCAGAATGCGTTCTACGACGTACGGTACGGTGGAGCCTGCGCGTGCTAGTGAGAGGATTACGGCCGCGTGAATGAACCGCTCGCACCAGAACCGATTCCAATGATCTGTGGTGATTTGTTTAGGGTTTATCGCACATCGTTGATGTCATGACAGACCTTATCTTCTGGCAGGACGTGCCTGTCAACGGCGGTGTACGCTGCGAGTCTCTTGGATGCTTCGACTGTGCTGAGTGGAGCTGAGAACGCCCAATGAATGTCAAACTCGCGGTCGTCAAGCGCAGGGCATACCAGCTGCGGCGGCTAACGAAGGCGAAAATATTGAAGGGCTGCTATAACGCGTAAGTATGCAGCGCTGGTGCGCTCGGAAACGAACAGAGACGTACGTAGACATGGAGAATCGACGGAAAGTAGGATAATGGAATATTACAGTAATAGTTGTTTTTCTTAAGCTTAAGAAAGAACGAGGGCGCATCCAAAGTTCCGAAATGTGCGGCGCTCCGGAGTCTGACAGTGGTCACTCCGTAACCTGAGCTCAGCTCTCATCATCTATCGTAGCACCCCGCCTGGTACTATTGGTCCCCGCACGTGTTTTACAAACAACTTTGCAATGCGCGCGATCAGAGGTGGGCCAACGTATTGATTCGTCTGGTTTCATATTCGCGACCCTTCGTACAGGTGTCCTCGTTACATGGTATGACTGAATACGGAATTTCGGCGTATCAAAACCAGTGTCTCAGGCCTCATCCTTCTCAGCGACTCCGCCGTAAAGCAGATACTGCTTACATTGGACCAGCGGCCGGGACAGTCGTTCATCATAGAAGACCTAGACGAGTTCCACGTGCTCATTCGAGCAGACGAAGAGCAACGTGTGCGGCGCGAACTCGAAGCTGAGGTACGCTCCCGTTCCGATGCTGCCTCGTCATTCATTCTTAAAGTACACCCAGTTGGAGAAGAATACATATAGCATGGAAGCCTAGTCATGGCCCGAGTAGCGGATACCCTACTTTCCAATCTACACCTGCTCCCCGTTCGTCGCCGTAGACACGTGCGTGGGTGCATCATGCGCGGCGGCCGCCCCCAAGGAATGGTGTCAACTTGATCATTTGTTACTGTACTCGTGCCACTGCACTAGCACCAGAATGTGTAGCGCAAAGTAAATAATGGCACCAGGGCGATCACGGTGCGCGTAGGCGCCAGCGCTTCGGCCTGAGCCTTGAAAACGACTTGGACTACTGTAAATTTGGTAACTTAGGGAGGGATTACTGTATGTTGTTCCGTGCTGGTTCCGTGGGACTGAGAGACTTATTGAGAACCATTCAAGGTGTCACTAACGTGCTCATCAATTTTGGCGTTGCGCTATCATGCCGTCCTCTCATCTAACCCCACTTGAAGCCAAGGACATCCTCACCGCACATCTTCCTCAGTCACCTACCGAGCTGCCGGTGGTTAGCCTGGTCCCATCGACCGATGCAGACCCTGCAGCAAGAGCAAGATTCTGTTCATACCTTGTTCACAGTTCCTCACTCGCAGCTTCATATCTTGTCACACTTCAGATTTCCGAGCCTCTAGAAGATACCGCTACTGCTCCATTTTCAGTGCCAAACAGCATTCAAGCCCAGTTCAATCTTCTGCGTTCGCTTAGCGCACACGTTTCTTCAGAGCCACCTCCGATTCCGCTTCCATTCCCCGTACCTGTCGCCCTGAATGCGGATGTCCCCCGTCCTTACATCCTTGCGCGTCTCCCGGTACCACTCACAGCGTCCGTACCGTTAAGACAACTCGCTGCAGTCCGCGACACTCTCCCGCTGGAGGGAGCAGCTTCCCTCGATCTACGTTTTGGCGTGGCACTCCGCACGCTGCACAACCTGCAGAGCGAATGGTGCGGACCACCGACGCTCGAGAAGGAAGGCCTGTACAGCTGGCAGGAAGCGTTTACTCTGCTCCTCGAAGAGACCCTCAGTGCCGCCGAGTCGACCGGCCTGGTGTCGGCGGCCGATCTCACTGCGTTGCGGGGCTACCTTGCGCGAGCGATCGGTGCATTTCTGTTCGATGATGTCGAAGTGCCCTCTCTGGTCGCTCCCACAATCGGTGCAGAATCGGTTTTCATCACAGACGTCGATGGGGAGCCTCAGCTGGCACTACTTCTCCCGTCCCTTGCGCACGTACTGTACGGTGACCCGCTCCTCGAGCGCGCTTTCTCGCCCTCAGAGGCACCGTCGAGAGCCCTCCTTGAAGGATATGGGGCCCCACCGCCCATTGTCTTTGCACGCCAACGCACGAAGCGTATGTGGTACGACTTGTATCTAGGTTTAGTGGTACTTTTAGGCGCGAGAAGGGTAGGCGAGGATCAAAACACGAATTGGGCGGTCAAGTTGGTAGAGAAGAGTAGGATATCACTTAAGGATGCACCTTGCTACTGAGACGGTACCATGCTGTAACACTGTAATTTTTCCAGGGAGAATTTGGTGGGGTGTAACGTTCGAACCACAAGTGATCGATTGAGTCTGACTGCCTACGAAGAGAATAGAATAATATACAAAGTGCACGGAGGTCATCGATGTCATCCTTCCAACATCCGTATATCTTCGTCTGAATTAGGAAGACCTGTTCCGAGTACATTTTCGAGTTCCTCCTCTTCGTCGCTCGTATTCCCGCTGGCGGGACTACTGGGACCTTCCGGAGCCGCGGGGACCGCCTCTGCGGTGGGAACGTCCAAGTCACCATCGTCACTCCATACCTCGTCAGGGTCAACGGCAACGCGCACGCGCCAGTCATACTTCTCGCGCAGCATCGCCACAGCCCGCTGGGCCCGTTCTGCGCGTGCGTCGTGAGTGACGACCACCTCGGAGATGGCATCGAGTACCACAGGTGGGGGAGAGTCTTCTGGCAGACCAAGCGCAGTTCCAAGTCGCCTTACGGTCGCAGACTCCGCGCGAAGGACGTCTGTGGTCTGTTGATTGCGCAATAGTGGGATGAGTGAGCTATCGAGCGACGCATCGGAAAGAGGGGCGCGGGGGTGCAGCGCCATGCTGGCGAGCGGACTGGACGCGAGAGCACGAGAGAGGTTGTGCGCCTGGGCCATCACGACGGCATATTTTGCGAGTAACTCTGGCCATGGGGGCGGTGGGTGGAATGCCTCGAGCTGCCACGCGAGTGCCCGGATCGAATCGATGAGCTGGGTCACTCTGAACTTGATCGATTCGAGAGACGCAACATCGGGAGGTGGCCCACCTAAATTTGCTGGTAGACTCGGTAGTGATGGGGTCGAGGCTGGCTGCTGTGTCGTGCCAGGTTGGCTCGGCGTTGTCATGATATTCGGAGGACGGGGGGGCCGGTGGTGCCGGTGACGTGTTATGTATGGTTAGAATTCACGTGTGTGTCTGAGCGAGCTCTATATCTTCTCACACTCTTCTCTTCCTGGCCGAGGCCTACGTACGCGTGCACACACGGTTATGGCATCAACCACTAGCCAAGCTCAGGAAAAGCGTCCCGTCAGCGTGGACGATGATTCTGATGTTGATGACCTCGATGGTGCGGAAATCCAACGTTTGCAGTACTAAACTCCGGAGATGATCCACGCGCGGCGCGCATTCCTCTTCCCCGATAGATGTACTAGATGCCTTCGGGAAACAGCCCCCTGTGAAACCCGCACCCCAGACGACAACAAGTTCCAAACCATCGACGGCTCCCGCCGCATCTATAGCCCCACCCGCCCCGTCCGCCGGGCCGTCAAAACCTTCGGAGGATGATGACTTCGCGGAAGTATTTGAACGCGAGATGGCGGCCATGCTGCGCGATCTTGTCACTCCTCAGGGCCCGTCAAGTTCTGCTGCCGGTGAAAGTGCAAGTGATGCTCCACCAGTGGACGATCCTGAGCGTGACAGGGCCATTCGTGAAGCTTGGGAGAAAATGCTTGAAAAGAGCATGGATGACGCGTTTTCCGGTCTAACTGATGATCAGGGCGCGACTAATGAGCCCGAAGACGCGTTCCAGAAGAACGTCAAGGAAGCAATGGAGCGTCTACGTAGGAGCGATACGGATCTACAGGTAAGGTTCAACCCACCCATGTCCCTCGCCGACGCTTGACATCTATCGCATAGGCAGATGCGTCGGTACCCCCAGCAGACGAATTGTCGGCCATTCTGGGTTCGCTCGGAGAGTTCGGAGACGACGAATCGATTCAGAATCTCCTCGAGGGTATGATGGGTCAGTTAATGGGCAAAGAGGTATTGTACGAGCCGCTGAAAGAACTCAACGATAAAGTCAATACGTTCTCCATCTTTACGCCTTTGTCCGCTTACAGTTCGATCACTAGTTCCCATCTTATCTCTCTTCAAACGAGGACAAGCTGTCACCGTCGGACCTTGCACGGTATCGGGCGCAACATACGTATGCTTCGAAAATCGTCGCCATATTCGAGGACTCTAAATACAGAGACGATGATCCTAAGACTGCGGCAGATATTGTTACACTCATGACCGAGGTCTATTTACTTTGCTCCCCCGCTATGCAAGCTGCAGAACTAACATCTCTCACCCACAGATGCAAGAACACGGGGCCCCTCCAGCGGAGATCATGGGTGAGCTACCACCCGGACTCGAGCTGGGTCCTGATGGTGCTCCGCAACTGCCAGAGGGCTGTGTAGTTATTTAGACACAATGAGTACGTGGACGTCAATGACCGCCGATTTTCCGGGTTTGTGCACGTACCGTGCGTATTGTATTGTATGCGATGTACATTTTCATATTATCCGCAAATACTTTAGATAACCAAAAATCAGTATGGATGCATCTAGCCCAGGCGGTGACGCCGTCCGTTAAATTACCTGAGCCAGTTCACTTTGGGAATTGGGCTTTCCCCCTGTGCACGGGCGTTATCGGCAGGATCAACCGACACTCGACTCAGTGGCGGCAGCAGGGCAGAGATAGAAGAAAAAAGGGGAGGCATTCGGTTTCATGTAAACACGCACACTGAGCCCTACGTAAACGGAATGCCCCATGCGTCCCAAGGAACAGGATATGCGACCACACACCACCGGAAGTCAGACCGATCAAGGAACCACGGCCCTGGAGGAAACGCCAATACTAGTCGCGTGTTCCAGTTCTTCTTGACCGCAGCGCGTCACATGCTGTCCGATTACTTGCCACGCGAGTCATCGGACGGAGAAAAACACACAGCGTGAAGCAAAGGGAACGCCCGTACGAGCTCAAGGGCCATACGGACCCCTTTTCCCGATGACCATAAGGAGTGCACACTAGAACCTTGATGCCGCGAAGCGGGTAAGGTTGTGTCGCGGATGGTGGCGCCGAATTCAACAGGTGGCGCAAGGTTAGTGGGAGTCTCAACAGGCAGCAAGCACGCAACCTTGCCACGTAAGGCTGAATGCATTCGGGTTGGCATGGGACGAGCCCCTGCATTATTAGTTCACAGGGAAAACCTGGGCAGCCTTATGAACGCACACCCGCCGGTGTCGCACACGCGTTTTCCCGAGAAAGAAGGCAGAGTGTGAAACAGAAGCCAGGACAGGTGTGCGAACAAAAGGCTCAGGTGGCCTGAGATGGCCGCTTCGGGAAAGGACAGACAGACACGATGGCCGATGGGCGGCAGGGGGGGTCGATGAGTATTTTGCGTGTGCGACGATACGCGCAACGAATCCGCGATAACGCTTCGCGGGGACGAAAATACCTACGCGGGTTTCTATTTATTTCGCGCACCCGGCGGTGAGGAAGGGACACGATGGATAGCTCGGAACGTAAATCTTCGAAGGGCGGACGCCGATATCACAGTAGACGCCCAATTTAACCGCCCCGGTCCCAAGCCTTTCGGAAACATGGCACAGAGGGAATCGCCACGATATCCCATCGTGGCCTTTGTAGAAGCGATAGACAAATGATTCGCCTTTGGTCTTCTGCGTAAGGGCGCGTGATGAAGATATCGAACCACGGTAAGTCAAAACTTTCGGCTTGACCTGAAGGTGGATGCGGCCAAACCTGAGCGAATGAATGGGACATACAGTGCACGAGAGCAATTTTGTAGAGCACCTTCTAATCTAGTCGAGGATTCTTAATTTCTATGAAGCTGCCGAGAGGGCGATTGCCGTGCTTGCGGTCAAGCGGCGGTCAAGATGACCAGCCGCCTCAGCTTATCTAGATTCCCGATCGTGAGCGTTCCGAGTATGTGAATCACGTGCATGCCCCTCTTCGGGTTTGACTCGCAATTTTTTTTTTTTCTAAAAAGTCTACTGTAGGATGATGACAGTGGAGATAAAGCGAAGCCTGATTTCATAGGCTTTTAGGTGAGCAGCGGTCCGGGAGTTTCCATGCATCAGCCCTGCACAAGGACATCTGTATACAGTACAGCAACCAACTCAGATCATGTGCAAGCGCGAGCGGTGCATGGGCGCAAGAAGTTCTATTTGTGGCCCGCGCTCAATAAGTAAACGGGCGCTAGCTTACTCTATTGGGGGCGTTCAGCTTCGAAGTCGAGAAGGGGTCTGTATCCTTGAAAGGTTGCGCTGTCGCGGTTTTCACCTTCAGTTCTGGTGCAAAACGAAGGCTTGGCGCGGTTGCGAATAATTGAATACAGCCTTACAGCTCTCTTGGCTCAATCAATTTGAATACTCCCGTGTCTGGGGATCGTGAGATAAGAAAACTTGTCCACTGTCATGTGGGGACAGCGCGCAGCATCAAAAACAATAGATAACACAGGTTAGATCCCACAAAATTCACGAGAATCATAAAATACAGTCATAACACACCCGAGCGCTCAACAAGGATTGTTGCGCTCGGTCGGCGAAGAATGTCAGAAGATGCATAACTTTGTATGCGTTCGACGATTGGCAGGCCTTCTGCAACCTCCCCAAAGACAACGTTTTTTCCGTCGCACCAAGGTGCGGCCGCTGTCGTAATGAAATACTGTGGCAGACCATTAGAAGTGAGATGTCACTGCGAAACAGAAAAACGTACCTGAGAAGTGTTAGTCCCGGGGCCGCGATTCGCCATGGAAAGTAATCCCGGCTTGTCGTGGGGGGTGCGCAAGTTCTCATCTATAGACTGTGAATGAATGTGCCCTATGTTATGAAAAATGGGAATCACCTTGAAACGGATCTCCAAATGTTGAACGTCCGCCAGTGCCATCTCTTGATGTAATATCGCCTCCTTGAATCATGAACTACGGACGAACTATGTCAGCATATTGACGATAGAGGACCGAATGCAACAGACCTTGGGAATAACTCTGTGAATAGCGGATCCTGCATAACCAAATCCATGTTGACCGGTCGCAAGTTCACGAAAGTTACGCGCCGTCAGAGGTGTTCGGTCGTCATACAGTCTGAAGATAATGCGGCCAACGCTCTCGCCATTGATCGAGATGTCAAACTATGTGACCAGGTAAGGACGATTGTAGCCGGACCCAACTGAGACCTACGAAGACGTTGCGATTTCTGGTTAGGGAGAATGTCAATAAAGTCCGGAAGGATGAGTGTTGTTGGAGGGGGGGCTCACCTTAGAGGCATGTCGCGTTATTAGGGTAAAGTGCAGCAAAGCAGCTAGCGGGCTAAGTAGTGCTAAGAGAGAATAAATGAACGGAGTAGGCAAGGAGCTAACTTTTGTGCGAGACAGTTAAGTAGCATTTTGGGAGACCCTTGAATCGGTCGAGCAACCCGTTCAGTGAGCCAGCTTCGGTTTTTCCCGATGAAAATACGGTATCTTCCGCGGTTTAAATTGGTGGTCGGCTTTTACGGAACGCTCGGCGATCAAGAACCCTGTACATAGGACGGTAATTTCCGGAGACCCGCGTGCCAGATAATTTCCCCAAATCATTGAGATGTCTGATTACTGGGTCATTCCTGCGATTGCCCGTCACACAACGTCAGTACTATATCATGTCGTCCCGAAAATCTCCCCTTTTCCCTGTTAAATGCGGTTCCTTTCCCATCTCGTCACTGATCAAGGAACTATTTATTCATCCAATTTTCTGCAGGTCACCGGTCCACCGATGATCAGTCAGGGAGCAATAGAAGTCTGCCACCGAGCCAGGGCGCATCCTCTTTCCTATTCCAGTCTGGTACATCGCCGAACAGGAACGACAAATTCATTTCAATCGGCTGTGCAGATGCAAGCTTGGAAACAAAGTCGGACTTCCGTCAGCGACGGACCAGTATCCACCACCACCCTGACTCTTCAGTGAATCCGAGTGTTGCGTGCCTACTTTTCACGTTATGACTGTGACTAGCCCTCATCCAGGCCGGGATGATATCTCACTACAGTACTGGGTAACAAATTACAGTACTCTCGCCAAGTAAGGCCTGATTTGTGACGTCATCGGGCTGGTCAGACAAGAGACAAAAGTGGCGGCTGTGCCAGAGCATCGTTTAACATCGACAACCGTAATCCCTCATGTCACTGGAGATGCGAGGGACAACCTGTCAAAATCCATACCCCAGTCTAAAATTTTTTGATATATTACAGGTGGAGTTTCATGTTACGCCATGGTGGTGCCCATGGCGCATGAGATGTGATGGCAATGTTCCGGTTCCTCAAAGAAGCAACACACTACTTCAAGTCAGCTCATCAGGTAGCCTGGAGAAACCTGCTCGGCACAACAAGTTCATCTAGTACTAGTGGCGAAAGATATTCTGAGGTCGGTGAAAGCGAGGATGCTCGGTTGTTTGTATGGTTCGCTGTCATGTTTAGCATTTTGACAACCGGGCATCTTAACACTTTAGTAATACGGGGTACAGCATTGTCTATGAGTCAGAGAACGTAATGACGCCAGAAAACACGTCGTTGCCCCGGACGGACTGCGCACTCACGAAACCTAGGCACGGGATTAAGTTCACAATTCTACAAAGCATAGACGAGGATATCCAGATAGAACGCTGTCAGGTTGCTGGATATAACTCAGATCGTTTGTAACCTCTCCAGGATGCGCGGAGCGCCCACCAGAAGACAAGCGGAGTGAACCGGTGAGGATTGGCGTAAGACATGACCAGAGCCGGCAAAACGGTACATTCCCTGTTCTTATTTGCAGCTCGGGCGGTAAATGCTACCATTCGTCGGCACGGATAGTGTGATTCGCAATGGACGACTTGTGAGGGAGTCAGCAGGTCAAAGGCCCTCGACGAGCGGACTCCTGGATAAGTAGAGAATCTAACCCGGAATACGCCCAATAAGTAACTGTGTGGTTGGATGTGAACCAAAAGCAGTCATGTTGTTGAGATGATGTTACTAGCAGTGAACGTTCGTGAGCACGAGGCCTACGCGAGTCTTGCGCGGATTACCGTGACGTTTCCTTGCGTCCTCGCGTCAGTAACCGCATCATGGGACACAATAGAATGGAAAACATGGCAACGGGAATTATTGTATTGTCTACCCATCGCATAAGTTCCTACTTCGCGAGGGGAGCTTCTTCGGAGGCGGGGAGAGACGCATCGCTAATCGGATTCTCTCTCAGCTTTGCTTTGGACATCATATTTTTTGACGTGGCGATATGGGGCGCGGGTGGAAACGAGGATTCGGGCTGGAATTAGAGGAGGTAGGCGGTGATTAGGCGCATTCTGGCACGAAGTGCGGCGCGAATCTTCGTAACTTGCCAGGAACAGGCGGTTTGCAAGAGGCGACTGCCACAACCCAGTTTTTCGAGCCTGGAAAACTAGTAGAAAAAAGCTTTTTATCCCAGACAGCAGAGTTTCGTTGGTGGAAATGGATTCGGATTGCAAGCAAGGATGCCGCACTGGCAACTGAGAGCGTCGTGAGAATGTTCCAGTGGCATTTGATTATGTCAACGGCGACAGTGACTGTCATTGTGATCAGACCCACTACTTGGTCTATTGTGTCTGTCTGAAGAAAAATAGCTGTTGTCCCCAGTTGGAGTATCTGGACGAATCTCTCACTGTTCCTTTCACTAGGCAAGGATGTCATCTGCGGGTCTCCTTTCGTTCCATCATGCCATACTGGAAGATATCCACGACCCTTCAACCAGCCAGCTTGTTCTCCTTGCACGGGGGCTTGGGTTACGCAAGGTCGTCTGCACTCTCATGCAGATATACGACCAACCGGCTAACCTGGTTCTCGTCGTCAATGCGTCGTCTGAAGAAGAAGCTGCCATTGGGGAGGAATTGGGTATTATGGGATGTCGCAAGCCAGGGCTAAGGGCAGTGGACTACGAGATGGGGAAGAAAGATCGGTGAGCTACCCTTTCCCCGTCTAACTTTCATTCGTTCCGCTCGAGTTCTGGGTACACCTGGACGTAGATGCTTCTGGGGGGTTTAAGTCATCGTTATTGTCGCAACGTCTTGAATACCCGGGCGCCCTTCGCCATATATCACGCTAACATCTATAAAAGTCAGGACTTGTATAAGAACGGTGGCCTAATATCTGTTACTTCTCGAATTCTAGTTGTGGACATGCTGCAGTCTGACCTCCCAACGGAACTCGTGACCGGTTTGTTGATACTTCATGCCGAGAAGTGAGCAATTACCATCTACACCGACACCGTCCTGAGCTTTGTCGGTAGAGTGACTGCACTATCCCTGGAAGCGTTCATTGTGCGGCTTTATCGCGAGAAGAACAACACTGGTTTCCTGAAAGCGTTTTCAGACCAACCAGAACATATCACTTCCGGGCTCTCTCCCTTAAGAAGTATCATGAAAGAACTACAGCTTTACACGGTTCTGATATATCCTCGGTCCGTCATGTGATGGCGACAATATGCGGGTTTGACATTGGTTGCAGTTTCCATGAGGCAGTGAAGGAATCACTGGAGCGCAAACGTGCTGATGTCGTTGAACTGTATCAGCCCATGACTGAATCGATGAAAGAGATACATGGTGCGCTCGTGCAGTGTATGTCGACAACATTGGCGGAGCTCAAGCGGTCGAACACGATGGTTTGTGGTTTTCTTGTCTTGTCTCGGATACTCAGTTGTTTCCAGCTCGATTTAGATGACCTGAGTGTAGAAAATGCCTACTTTCGATCCTTTGATGCCATCGTCCGCCGACAGCTTGACCCTGTTTGGCACAAAGTCGGTCCTCGGACTAAGCAACTAGTCAATGACCTCGCAACCTTAAGAAGGCTCCTCACGTACGCTCCACAACTTAATCTTTTGTCCTTCACTCATCAAAAGAAGATATTTGCTCAATTATGACCCTCTTGCATTTCATGCATATCTCGAGACCATCATCGCGTCCAACGCACAATCCGCTTCTGGAAACCCGCGTCAGAATCACTCACCGTGGTTGCTTACTGATGCTGCTCATATAATCTTCGAAACTGCCAAAAAGCGGTGTTATGTCCTTCGAGAATCTCCAGAAAACGTTTCGTCGGCGCCCGAAGATGTCACTGAGATTTCTGATGACGAAGATGCATGGGAAGCGCTAGAAGAAGCCCAAAGCATCGTCCACCGTGCGCGTGACACAACGGGTACAAGAAAGAACGCGACAGAAGCCAATTCGAGGCCTGCGTGGCTCCCCAAAAACCTTGAACCCGTGCTCGAGGAATTGCCCAAATGGCATCTCCTCGCGGAAACTGTGAAAGAAATCGAAGAGGAAATTTTGCGGCAGGAATCTCTCTCGACAAGTGCGTCAAAGGCCTGCCCGCAGGCGACCACCCCAGTTAACATCCCCATACAGCGATCAGCGGCAATAACGTTGTTCTTGTGATGACCTCCTCCGCACAAACATCGTCGCTTTTGAGCGAATACTTAGCATCCATGGACCCAGATGCTCCAAGTGGACGACGAGGTCGGCGGATGTTAGAAAACAGACTTAGGTTACATTTATTTTGGAAGGCCCGACTTTCGGCACGCTCAAATGAGGGCCCATCGCGGTCCACGAATGCTGGTCAAGATCCACATGCTGTAGATGAACTCAATCCCGCATTAAGAAAGAAAGACCGCGATAGGGCGGAGCGGGGTGCCACCCGTCGTCGTGTCCGTGGTGGCGCACCTGCGACTATCAGCGTACCGACTCAGGGCCAGGATTCAGCTCCACCTTTACCTCGTGAAGAGGAGAATGTTATCGCCGAGTTGTGAGCAATTTTTCGAAAGAAGTCATGTTGGACGCTGCTGTTGACGCGTCTCAGCCTTAGGTCTCAGGCCAATACATCTGGTGATGCAGAGCTCGCGCTGGCACTGTCGTTAGAGGCTTCGCTTCCGTCTGACGAAGCAGAGTTTGAACCCTTCTATGGGCTACTTGCCCCTGCTCAGACGGTCGTAGTTCGTGCCTACACAGACGACGGCGACGATCGATTACTCGCAGAACTTCGACCCCGTTTCATAGTAATGTACGAACCCAACCAGGACTTCATACGGCGTATTGAAGTACGTTTCTTTGCTTTCTGTGGATGGCCGTACTAAGTCAGCACGCAGGTATACAAGGCTTTGAACCCCGGGTATGCAGTGCGCGTGTATTTCATGGTCTATCAAATGACTACAGAAGAACACAAGTATCTTGCGAGCCTTCGCAAGGAGAAGGACGCATTCGAAAGGCTGATCAAGGAACGAGGGGTAAAGGTTCAGTTTCTGTGAAAGACTATGTTACCAAACATCCCCAGACGATGCTACTACCAATCCACGAAAACAATCGTGCCGCGTCCGACGTAGGCGAGGCTATCATCAAGACAATCAGCTCCCGTGTTGCTGGGGGGCGGATAGAACTCTCAGCGGAGGAATCACGAGTACGACCCTTGCCTTGTATATTTGTGACTCATGTATTGATGACGCCATAGGTCATTGTCGATATGCGGGAATTTCGTTCGACACTCCCATCCCTACTACATGCCTCAAAGATGTGCATTGTCCCCGCAACTCTCACAGTCGGAGACTATATCCTAACTCCCGACATATGTGTGGAACGAAAGAGCATTCCCGACCTAGTGTCGAGCTTTAACAATGGCAGATTGTACGATAGCCTCCGTCACGTCCACACAGCCTTATGGACCTTCCTACAGGTACACTCAGTGTGAATTGATGTCAGTTCACTACAAGCAACCGATCCTGCTGATCGAATTCGAAGAGCAAAAGTCTTTCTCACTAGAGGCACGTGGCATCGGGCCCTCATTTTTTTGTTTCTCTCTAAGACACCAGTAGGTCGTGCAAGACGTCAAGTCTTACGTAAAGCCGACAGGAAAGTACCCTCCGAGAAAGACGGGTGGCGACAACAGCGTCAAGGAATCTCCCCAGGGTCCATCCATTCAACAAAAACTTGTTTTATTAACGCTTGCGTTCCCTCGGGTCCGAATTCTGTGGTCATCATCACCTTATGCAACTGCCGACATATTCAAAGATCTGAAAGCCAACACTCGTGAACCAGATTACGCGGCTGCGGTGGCCGTCGGGGTAGATAGCGACCTAGCTGCCGGTCAAGGTGTGCATAAGCCAGCGGAAGAGCTCTTGAATACACTACCAGGTATCACCGCGAAGAATTCAAGCTACGTGATGGGCCGTGTTCGTAGCATGCGTGAGCTATGCGAGCTGAGGTTGGAACAAGTCCAGGATATTTTGGGAAATGAGCCGGGGAAGGCATGCTGGGAGTTCCTGCACTGGGGAGAGACGATTTCCAAGCCATCAGCATCAGCACGATAGGAGGTTGGAAACCGTAGGAAAACCATACTAGTACTGTAGCTGCGGTGTAGCTACTGATAAATTTACAGTTGTGGCCAATCTTGCAACTGCTTGTAAACTAAACGGAACAGACATGAGAAATCTTCATCGGGGTCACGTGGTCACAGTGACAACACGGACGGCGTCTTCCCGAAAAGGGATGTGGATCGGTCTCACTGTCTCATCTCGTCTCATGCTGGTATGCCAACTGAGCACTTGGAAGCAAAGGGGCACGATCTGAGATCTGAGTTACTGCGACAACGAGAAGTCAACTGAGTTTGTGACTTCAACTTGGGACACTAGCGCAACGGCCTTCGGGTCGCCGTGTGCTACGTACTTTTGACTTATCCGCGGCTTGCTCGTGAGTTCCCCAACGAGTACAAGGGATCCCACCACCCTGCCGCAGTCGTCAGTGCAACCCCGACGCAATCTGGCCCCGATGAATATCACAGTTAATGGGAGCCTATGTAGTGTGCGAGGGCAACGCACTTCGGTTCGCGAGGACTCTCTTGCCAGTGCTTTATTGTTTCCAGAGTCGCGCCTGTGCTATAAGACTCCAGGGAAGCCGACGAACAAAACTTTTGAGTTTTGAGCCCTTCCAGTTTTCCTTACCTTCGCCACTTTCTTTTTCGACTGTACCGCGAGTCGTCTTCACCTCCCAACCTTTCTAGTCTATAGTTCCAACCAATGTCTACGACTCGTACCCCCTATGACATCCCAACCATTCCCTTTGATTCCCTACCCCGCCTTACAGGTTGGCAGCGCTCTCGACTGGTCAGGTCAACCCGCAAAGTGGCAAAACTACTAGGCGAGACCCCAGTATCAGTACCCCAGATAACCCTCCCGCCACCTGGCTCACTGCCTCCACAAACTAACTCTCGGGGTATTATTCAAGAGTGTCCACGCAGTCCTATCGCCGGCTTGAAGAAACTCGCGCGCGCGGCGTTCGAACCAATCCAGGTGGCTCTTCACCGGGATTCAGACAGCGATGGCGAGGGTGCACACAGCACCAACTCCGAACTTGCATGTGTGGGTACATCATCATTGCGTGGGCATGATCAGTCACCTGTCTTGTTCTTCGAGGCACCCAATCTGGCGCCCGTTGACTCTCGTGCCCGTCACACCCCACAAGTCCCTTCTGAAAGCCCGAGTCCCTTTGGTCCCTCGTTTAGGAGACGGCGGTCGTCCCTTGCCTCCGTCTCTAGCTCTGAATTAATTTTTTCAGCCACGGAGTGGGAGGAGTGTGAGGCGGGGCGAGAGGCACGCAGGCGACGTAAACGTCTCTCAAAGCTCACTCGCCACTTAGGCGAGAGTATTCCGCTTCATCTGATTTCACCCGATATGACATATTCGAAACCGAAGAGTCATATCAATACTCCTATCTTTACGACCAACATGCATAGTACTCCACCGTTGGAGCAAGGAACACCTTCCTCCTCTACCACTCTTCCACCACCCATCTCGAAATCCCCCAAACCCGCTGTCGTGAGAACGGTGGACTCTTTTGTGGGATCGATTGGGCGGTCCCTGTCCCACCGTTTTAATGCTGATGCGACGTCTCCCCGTCTTTTGGCCTGGAGGCACCGGCGCTCGCGCAGCGAATCCACACTATCTCTATCACACGAACACATGACCTTCCTCCGTCCTGACACGTACTCCACAGCAGATGACCATCCCGACACGCCTGTCCTCGAGACTCTAGGGTATCGGGTCAATGGTTTCCCCTTCGCGACCGGGGCCACCTCTAGGTTTCCTCCGCCTCTTACCGGGGACTCCCCCTGAGTTTGACGCTATTTCACGGAGGGCGGAATGCAGAGATTATCTAGGACGTAGCCTCGAAGTTACCCCTAATGTAAATGCGGTACATATCTCCTAAATTGACGACATCGATTCCTGCAAGTTCCCTAGCACCGGCACTGGTCGATCGAAGGAGGGTTCTCACGTATGCGCTGGTGCCACTTTAGTAGGTTCACACACTACTGAATCATACTTCTTACACAATGTTTGACACATGCACCAGAAGTCCGGAATGGAACGCGAAGTGAGTCACTAACCTATACACACATCAACTTCTGTAAATCGGGTGTTCAGATGCGATTGAGAATAGTTTCGACCTGTTATCCCGGACGCCTTTGGACGCCTCTGAGGCTCTAAACACCTCTCTGTGCGGCTTGAACTAATGGAGGTCGCCGAGTTCCCACTGCTATCCATAAACTAACCAGTGGCGCCTTGCGCCTTCCAAGTCGGCCTAATCGCCCATAAGGGTTTGATCTATGCAGGACGATACAATAAAGATGATCAAATGTACGACATGGAAAAAGGAGCGCAGGTTTGATGCATCCACCCGTAGATAAAGCAACAGAGGCAGAGCACTCTCAGGCTCTTCGATTATCTCGAAAGACAAGAATGTTCCTTCCTGCTGGCGACTAGATCACTATCGATTTGCTCCAATAAGTAGTAGCCTTTTTTGGACCTGTTTTGCATCCCTCATTCCACAATAAGAAAACAAGTCTCCCACCAAAGATAGGGTCGGAGTCCTTGGTTGGGTTATTAAGTAATGGCTCTAGCTCTCAAGGTATCATTTCACCATATTATCATCGTGTCAGCAGTGGTTGCCCTAGCATCGTCTTGACGATTGTTGCCCAGAAACTCGAACGCTCGCACACCAATCACCAACAAATTCACAACTACCATTGCCAACAACACTACACGGCGCAAGAACGCAACATTTCAAACATCAATCAGTACACCCTTGTAATCGTTCCCTCTTCACCGTACAGAAGCCAAGGAACGCGTTCGCTCTGCGTTGACGCTTAGTGAGAGCACTGAAACGATACTTAGTGAATTGTGAAGAGAACAGACGGAAAAAAGGTCTTACAGCGGAGGAATGGGTGTGATTGACGCAGCTGCTGCACCCACAGGCAGTGGAAGCGCACTGGCAGCTAGAAGCGTTGCAGGAACTAATCACGGAGGGAGGGAATCGGTGAGACGGCAACGAAACATATGCGAAGGCCGTACGAGCAGCTTTCAGCACAAGAGCAGGCCATATTCGAGGATTGTTTGTTAGATGAGGATTTAGAACAAGTTCTGGGTAGAAAAAGGTGAAGACAGAGGCCTTATATACCTAAGGAATCGGCAATGACGTCAGAACGATGGGATAGGGGCTGGGTTGTTTGCGCGGCTACGTGGAGTATGTTGTTTCCGTGAGTGAGTGAAGCGGGGCGCACGTTGAACCCACTTTAGGGCCGTGTTCGTGATCGCACTAGACTCGAAGTAGCATGCTACCAAGTTCAGACAAAACGGCCAGTGCGCAGTCGGCGACGAAAAGATAACGTGAGAACTTGCGAGTGATGTGGCGGTATGATATAGCAAATGAAAATGATTGTTGCCTGTGCCACAGACTCGATTGGAGCAAGTGGGGGTCAGCAGTGGTCAGCGCCGTCTCGAAGCAGTATCTTTGAGCCTGATTCTGCCAAGAATCTAAAAGTCCAGTTCCGTCGATGCGATCAGATGTGGTGAATGATAGATGGATAATGATTGTGGCCTATGCCACATACCTCATCGGAACAAGTGTGAGAGCGAGTGGCCTGCCCAAGCATTGGCATCAGCACAAGGACTAGCAATAGTACTAGTTCAAAGTATTCCTGAGCCTGAGGCCTGAGGCCTGAGTTCCTGAGCCTGAGACTGGCTGAACCAAGAGCGAGTCAATGGATCAACTTGGACCCAGAATGGAAGGTCCACTCGTTTGGCGGCGCGCACGGTACGCCCCTACTAGGCCTGAGTTGCCCCTCCAACGTGAAGCACAATGAACTCGTACCCGCCGGAACTGCTAGTTCAGTTGGCACCAGTTATGTTTATTGCGGGTCTCGATGTTCCCGCCGTACCAGAGCTGGTCCCGTCTACGGCGCCAGGCTCGCCACCATCTACCCGCCTTCCCCAGGACCCCTTCACGTCTCTTACTGTCCGTTTGCGGGACGCCCTGCTTTCTCAAAGAACAGCTGTAATATGGCAGCCTGAAAAATCTAAAACATTTCAGGCTGTTTCCGTGGATAAGGTGCGTTTTGTTCTCTGGGAGATACGCATGGTATCCGAGCATAATTCTAGGACGTCCGCTTTCCGCCTCGCAAAATCCCAATATCTCCTGATCCACACGGTCCCGTGCACTCCCCCCTCTCTCCATTAACTCCTACCTCTCCATTACACCCAGATGGCCTTGTCGCACCCATCTGGGTTCGCAAACACACATCCCTCGTCCCATCCGTCTTTGTCCTCTTCATTCGTTTGTACGAGTCGCCTCCCCACCACATGCCAGCATCTCCACTTGACCCGCCGCACCCTGATCGTGAGGCCGAGGAACGGCGGAAAGACGCCGAGATGTCAGCCGAGATTGCTCTGCGCAAAAAGTCGACAAGCGAGCGAGGTATTAAGCTCACTGTCGTACTCATGGCCAGCCGGAAGATGCTTGGTATGTACCACTGGTAACCATTCTGGCTTCCCTTGAGATTATATCGACAGACGACCCTGCATTGGACGCACGTCTCACGTTCATTCGAAGACAGAGCGGATTGGACTACCGAGCAGCGCTCTTTGTGCTCAGCCCGGTGAGCCCTAGCGAGCTGAGCGAGTTTGTTAAGAGGTTCCTTGCTATTAATCGTCTTTGTCTTCCCAAATCGAGCACTCAAGCTCTTACAGCCTTCAGCAGGCGCTATACGAACCTGCGGTCGAGTATTACACATCGCACTCTAAGCGCGTCAGACGCAAGCGTAATCGTCATGCTCAAGCTGCTTCATCGTACGTTCCGCCTCTACCACCCCTTGGAGCAACAGCCCCCGCCCGCCCACTGCGCCCGGAAGGTTGGACAGTGCGCTATGAGTACAAAATGGCGTGTTTCGCGGAGTTTCGCGGAGAGTACGAGGTTGCCTTGAAGTAAGTCGTTGTCACCTTCTCGGATTATTTGGAAAAGGTGATGGGAAGCAAGGCACTATCAGGATGCATATTCGAGTTTGCTTACGATGTTTGGCTCGACTGCCATTCTCCCTCCACGCACGAAGCGTTGGGCGGAAGCTAAAGTATTGGCAGATTGTATCAATCTCAAGGTATAGCGATTTTCTATTTCTTCTGTTATATCCTCCCTGATTTCTAAATCTGCAGATTTGCAAAATCTATCTGTACAACAACGAGCACGCACTTGCTCTCTCCCAACACACCATCCACACAAGGAGATTCAGCGACTTCTCGCGTGGCTGGGGAATCGGTGAGGAAACGTTTGAGTTTTGGAGCTGGATCGCGAGACAGTCAGTTCCTGTTTTTCTCTTCGCGGTTTATTACACAATTCTAATTTCCCACAGACATCGCGCCTTTGCCGAGTTAATTGAGCAGGGCACAAAGTCAACCTTGATCCTCCCTACCCACCAACCAGCTGTGGCTGTTCCCGGCCCAGCGTCGTCGGCACTGGCTGAGCTGGATGCCTTACGCGTGCTAGGCTTCAACCCAGCTCTCGCGCTCCAACACCCAGGCTTCTACTATTATATGGCCGCGCAAGCGACTGAGCGACGTCACACACAATTCCTCGCCATTGTAGAGAGTCTTGAAGGGAACAGCGCGAATATTCCTGGGTTCGCCAATGAAAAAAGGGTGGATCACTTCGGGATTGTGCTCGAGGTGCGTTTTCTCAGGTCTGTATGCATTCGGTCCTGAGCGCCGAGCGGAACGTAGCTGTACACCAAGGCGTACGAACTCTTCAAGAAGCACTCCCCGTTGTCCAATGGGAATGGCCAGGGTAGACTGACGCTGCGCGTTGCGGGTCGAATTGCGGGGACATATTACGCTGCGGGCAAGTTCGACATGGCCGTGCGCTTCTTCGAACGGATTGCCAAGACATACAGACGAGAGCGATGGGGCGCGACGCTGCGCCCGCTACTCGCGACTTGGTATAAATGCGCGCAACGACTCGGCAACGTAGAGTTGAGCGTGAGAATTTTAGTGGAGATGCTGGCACACGGTAAGCACGTACTACTCCGCGCACTTGACTACCCTTGCCGACAGTAAGATAAGGTTCGGGTATAAGCGAACATGAAGGGGATGCAGGGGCATTACAAGAGGACCTCCTCGCCGTGCTCAAGGTAGGATTGATTACTATTTGTCGTGAACAGATCTTTTATATAGCGCAGAGTACTGTGCCCTCATCTCACGATGTGCCTCTTACCGTCGACTTATCCGACTCGGAGCCAATATGTACGTGTACTCCCTTAAATCCATCATTCGTGCTTACCAACACGCATCAAGTCGATGCGAGCGTTGTATTCTGGTCGAGTGGAACGTTCGTCGGTGAATGCGTTGCGTTCCAGCTGTCTCTAACGGCTCCCGGCGACGTTTCCATATCTGCACTTCCCTTCTCGTCGCTTGCAATTTATTTCTCCCACAAGGAAGACCCTGTTATAGTACATCACAACGCGGACGCCGTGGGTGGTGCAAAAATCCAGCGCGTCGACCTTGGTGACTTACCCCTTGGAATTGCTACAACGGCTCAAGGGCATCTGAGATGGGAAAAGACTACGACAATCGTTTTCGTCGGCAATGTCTCATCAGACGTCCCGGTGATATTGGCCGTGTGTTCGCATCCCTCTTGGTGGCTTTTCCAGCCTCTGACCTTATAATGTAGATAGATCATGCCGTACTCACTCTACAGGAAGGCAACTGGACCGTCGAAATACCCATTGATCTGTCTGCCGCACGTGACGGACCTACCCTTACACCGAGATGGCTTATCTCCACAAATCCTGTCCAGTTTGTGCCGCTTCGTTGTGGAGGTGCTGCTGACGTCACGTAGGTCATCGTCTTTTTTGTTACTCCTACATTGATTCTGACCGTGGTCTCAGTGTATCCTACCGTCCCCATAATCTGAACGTGTCTCTGGTACATCAAGTCCCTGCGTACCTCGATGAAGAATATCCGATCGTGATCAGCATCACCAACGACGACGATCGCGCACTCGACGTGATTCTTGATATTCTTCTTCAGCCATGCGAAATAGACGAGGCCGGTACGCAAATCTATGTATTGACACCGACGATTCCGCCTTACTTGTGACTTGTGACACAGTTAATGACATTCGCGTTGACGATGAGCATTCGCAGAACCTCGTTAAAGGCATCACCATTGGAGCTATTGCACCTGGTGCGACTACGCTTAAAACACTCTACCTGACGAGCACTGGTGGCGTGGGAGACCGCGTGTTGGACATCTCGATTCAGTCTCGCTCGCCAGTCTCACGGGATACGAGCGAAGTACTTCGTACGCTTTCCGTACCGACGGTAGCGCCGATGTCGGTCGAATATGGGGTGAAGTATTTGCACACCCCCAGGCCACTTCCTGGGTTGACCGACCTCCGCACGTACGAGAGCGATTATTGGGACGATGGGGAAGGTGGAGAAGCGCTCATCAATGCGCGGATGACATGCACGGGACCCTGGGGGTTGAGTGTGGAGACTGTAAGACTTTCCAGGAAGGTCAGGCTATCACTCGTTATCGCGTGACGTGGTCATCTGATGACCTGTTGCAGAATGGGCCTCACGCCAAAGTGCTTGAATGCTCTCTGGACGAAGATGAAGACGACGTCACTTCTGGTACCTCGGTTGCTTTCATGTCCCTGGGCGTTGCTGATGGCTGTCAGACTGGCTTCCTGGAGACGAGTTCGCCGCCGTGTGTCGCGTCGACCTTTCCCTGGAAGACGAGCCTGGCGAGAACGACGCAGTTTCAGGACCAGGGGAATTCGTGTTGTTGTGGCGAAGGTGCGCAACACATTTATCTGTCTGGTCGTTATATATTTATCATCACTGCTTCTTAGATTACTGCCAAACGGCGACCATGGCCCGCTCAATACAAGTCGGTTCCCACTCCCCGACCTGCTACCGCCTCGCCCTGGAGTCGTTGCCCTACTTGAACTCCCCCCGTCAGCGAAGCTGCACGAACCAACCCACGCATACCTGACAATACGCAACCATCACCCCACGCAGACTGCGAGCCTCACTGTGCAGCTCGAGCCGGATGCCTCCGACGCATTCCTCGTCGCGGGCCAGCGCAACGCACGCGTTCCCACACTCCTTCCTGGTGCAGAAGTACAACTCGCATGGTCTCTCGTGCCTATCGAGTGCGGGTTTGTTCGGGTTCCGAAAATTCGTGTCACAGACAAGCGCAAGGCTGGGTCGGCATCGCCAACTGAACAGCTGCCGGCGATAGAAGACGAAGGCATACCGGTGCCTGTCATTGCCCTACGCAGGAGCGAGAAAGTCGTTGTCGAAGTGGTTGATGGTGCGACTCCAGAAGATGCCCTAGGCACCATCGATACTGGGGACATTGGGCCCATCTTAGTGCTTCCGTGATCGACGTGTCAGTTAAAGAACATCGCATGCAGTCACACCATGCGATAGTTTGTGCCTGATACGAAGTTCGCAACTGCCTATACCTAAAGTAGAATTTTGTAACTGACACCCTTCCCTGTCTCTGTTTTTTTTACGACGTGATCGACACTTCTAATCACGTGTGACGGTCCGAGGGACCGCCACCTCTTGATGATCTTCAACTCGATGTCGATACTTGTTGGATGAGTAGATGAGTACTGATGAGTCTTTAATTCGACAGCACTCCAGCGGCCTTGGGTTGACCTTCTTCAAGTTCTCGCCGAAGCATCTACTATTTTCACACACATCTAGACGATCGTCTACCAGGTAGCCTTACTGGACTCAGCTCCAAGGCTGCGCTAGCCATGAAAGAGATCATATACATACAAGCCGGCAATGTATCCAATCATATTGGGACACATTTCTGGAATGCCCAGCAGAGCTACTTCACGTACAAAGAAGGCGAAGAAGTACTCATCGACAACGACGTCTCATTTAGGGAGGGCGTCTCCCCTAGGGTTGGTCATTCACTAGCCGTATCCCTGCGAGTTCCGGATTCAGACGATGCGACAGGGAGAGCCGACATACTGCCCACGACTGCTCCAATTTGATCGAAAGGGTAATATTTTCAGACTCACCTTCCACTGTGCGGCCTATCAATTTCCTTAGCGAATTTTGGTTCCCTGTCCAGTGCCACGGTTCTATATGCGGTGGACTCGGCGGGCGAACCCCTGCCTTCATCCGTCTGGTCAGTAAATGTTGGCTGCTAAATTGTGGCACCTTTGATTGATGGAAATTGTGCCAGGGATGGCAGAGTGGATGAGATATATCAAGACCACATATCCGATGGCCCTTATCAATCTCAGCTAGACGAGGAAATAGAGGAGGATGTGGCAGTGGCACCACCTGGACCCCAACGAAGCACCGTAGTCCCTCCCCTTTGTGCTTCTGATGTCCGGTATTGGTCAGACTACGATCGCGTTTACCACCTTCCGCGATCCATACACAAGCTACCTGATCTGGCAGACTGGGAAACTGCGGAAGGGGACTGGAGGGCCGGGAAAGAAGCGTTTTCGAGGTACGACCTGGTGAGCTACGCCAGTGGTATTGATGACAGATAACTGATGTAGTTGTTTTGTGCCTTGAGGACAATAGTGTTATGGATGACTCATTCCGCCTTTTTGTGGAAGAATGCGATACCTTCCAGGTCAGCCCACTCTCCGTTAGGTGACTTGTATGAACGATAGAGGCAGGGTCTTCAACTTTGCGCCGACAATGCCTCCTTCGGTTCCTTCTGTAACTCCTTACTCACTGTGTTTCGGGATGAGTTCCCGAAACAGCCCGCGTTAACGTTTGCGGTTTTGTCCGACGCTGTGCCAGGGGACATAGACGTCGACGATGTACGTCCACCATCAGCCGTTCACATTCGCGTTGCCTGATAAGCGCTCAGATACGCGCGATTCAAAAAGCATTGAACGACGCATTGTGCTTGCATGGACTAAATGAGCTATCCACGATGAGCGTCCCTTTACAGTCTCCAAATACTTGGCTGCCTGGCACCTGGTCCGCAGCGCTCACAACAGACGTGAGCTGACTCCTTTTCGCGTTTCGAATTATCTCAATTCGGTCACCACTGGTCGGACAGCTTCGAAACCACTACGACACCTCTGCGATTCTGTCGGCCCATGTCGAGACCATAACACTGCCCCTCCGGTAGACCCTGTCTCTTCGCGCGGCCCTTTGTGAATTCACAATGAATGACTCAGGTTGAAAACCCGTGAACTCCTGTATGGGTTTTGTAATCAATTGAATGTGTATGGCAATACACCATTCGCAGAGCTGAGCGGGGCTTTCCCGGCGTCCTCTGTTGAGGTGCTGAACTCTACGACGTACGGTTTCACAAGAATTCAACCCGTAGGTGAAGACGGGGTATGTACCTATGCATTCCACCGTTGATCCAGTTGCTACACTGCTCAAATTGGCATTCATCAGTGGAGCCCACCGCTTCACCGACGAAACGTCACTCGAGGCTGGACGGAGCTTACTAGGTGTCAATTTGAAGATTTAGACGCCGTACCGACCATTAGGTATGGACGAGGCGCTCTCGGCTAATTCGGAACTGACCGGATTGGCAGTGCGTCGGCCCACAGCCTCCATACACAGATTGAGTATCCACTGCCCTCTTCCTTCCCCTCGTTCTTCAGAGCACAGCACTTGAACGCCGACCTACTTCGTACACCCCGCGGCATATTAACGCGAGCGCGATCGACACCGATGGTATCAACACTGGGATCGGGATGGGCATCCCCATTTCTGCTCACACAGTATGCAAAGTTTCTCCGTAACTGCTTACGGCGGAAGGTCGATTGGGCGACGCTTGGTATGGACGAGGGCGATGCACGAGAACTACGGGACGACCTGTGGACCATGCGTGACAATTTTGGTGAGAAGTATGAGCTGTCTGGTGACGACGGAGATGGGCTGGGAGAAGACGAAGAATATTGATTTGGCAGGAAATCCCGTCTCACAGAGCATTCTGGTCTCGTGAACTGATTGTAGTCGAGACTCGAGAGGGCAAAGCGATGAGTCCGGTCAAATTGACCCCGTTTGTTGATGAGAATAAAGAGCGCCGAATTTAGGTGGATCTCAATTTGGTTATCGGACCAATGCGAATCTTTGATCCTTTTGATTTTCACAGCCTCATTACTAAATCCGGCCTTTCGTCGCGAGGCTTTCAGTGCCTCAGCGCGCCATGTCGGCCAGCGCACCGCTTACAGCTTCTGCACTGACAGTGCACCGACACAAAGGAAGAAGAGTGGCCCTTTGCTAGACCGTCCCACGTGTTTGCAATTCCGCCACCGCAGCTACACCGACACAGCCCTTCTAAAAACCAATCGACTGGTATTCAAGCTGACTCCTTCAAATCCGGGAGCGAGTGTATTCTCAGGATTCCTTTAAAATCCGCTTCAGAACCGGATCTGTCCCTTCCCTCAGAATCACCCAACCACATCATTCACTCACGGAGCAATGACTTCTCCATACGTCTGGCCGTACTACCTTCCCCAGCAGCACCCGTACTTCCAGTTTCCCCCGTCAACATCCGCAGCTGGCTCTGGACATCGGCCCTCAAGGTCGTGGCAAGGCAGCCCCTACGCATCACCTCCGGTCCTACCTACACTTCTTCCCGTAGCCCCCGGCCCTGCGCCCGTAGCAGCACAAGTTTATCAACCTGCGTTTCTCCACCCGACTTATCCCCAGACTCGGCCTCGGAGCCGTTCGTTTGATGCTTCCTTTGCCCCCGTGCAACCCACGGTGGCGGTCACACCTTGGCCCGCTGTACCTGCTCCTTATTACACCTACTCCCCAGGATGGGGGCTCGCGCCGCTGGAGCTACCCCGCCCCCAGCTGCACAACCTGATCAACGGCGAAATCATCTCTCAACACCTCCACGTCAATTTTTCGGTCTCCGACCTGGTGATCAAGCGGCGCACTGGACCAAGCGCCGGTCAGGTCGGGGCGCTCAGCGGATACGAGCTCGAGCAACCCGCGACGAACCCACAGATGACGCGTGTGCGCATCGTGTGCGACTCGATTCCGCAGTGGCCCGTCGACATCCGGGTGATCGGCACGTCGCTGTCGCCTCACCGCCGCAGGCGCGCAGCGCTTCCGTACCTGACCCTCGAGGACGTCGTGGATGCTGTACACGCGTCCCTCCACCGCAAGATCTCGCATGAGGAGTGGGGCCGGCTGAGCACTGCGGAGGAGACGGAGGTCGCGCGCGCGTACACGCGCCGGTTCAAGGCGTGCGGAACACCCTATGCCGAGCGCGAGCAGCAGGCACAGGGCGTGAAGCGCGTCGACTTCTTGCTCAAGAATACGTGGTTTAAGGGCTTCACGTGGCTCGAGCCCGAGAACGGAGTTGAGAGACTCAAGCTCGTGGTGGGCAGGGAGTCGTGACCGTTTCGCTCAAGGTGGTGGTGGCGGCGGTGGCGGTGGCGAACTCGTTCGAGGTGGCTACACTCGCACAAAGCGGCGGTGGTTTGACTTTCTTGGATCGATTCGGGTTTTGAAGTGACATATGACAGGACGCGAGAATGTGTTGACTACGATAATGATCAAAGGATGTTCGATTTCTTGGGGATCCGTAATGTTTTTGGTTTTTGGTTTCTCGACCGACTACTATAAATTATTTATCTGCTCTGTTTCTGTATTATTTCGTTTGCATCAAATAGGGAGAAAATATACCATATAAATTTGTGTGTATATCCGAGGCCGTGGCGTGCGTGGCTGGTTGCCAGTGCGCCACTTCTGAGCTAAACGCTATGATCGCGTTCCTATGTCGCGCTTGCAGTCCATAATTTTTTCTAGGAAAGTGGGATCCCATTTCCATCAGAACGAAAATATTGCATTCACCCCTGGCTATGGGTGGAATGCGACTAATGCGCCCGGCGACTTCCTGAGCGTCATGAGATCAGGCTCAGGCACACTATAACTTAACGGGCTCTCTCCCTCTGGGTCCTCTCCCCTTAGGACGGTGCTCGTTATGGCTTGCTGGAGACGTCGCGGACGCTTTGATGCTTATGACGACTACCACTACCTTAACCACCGACGCAACCAACGTCATGCTACATTCACCGGCTTCTGCCTCTTCGCCGCCTTCTTGCTCTTCCTTTTCGTCGCTCTCTCGCTCCCAATCATCAAGTCGATCTATCTACTCCAACTCGATGGAATTACTTCGTCGACACAGCCAAAGACGAGCGTTGCCACCCGGCTCCGATTCGGTGTCTGGGGATTCTGTGCCACGAGGTCCGAGTCTCCTCTTTTCGAGGAGTAGGGAAACTGATAACGGCGAAATGATATTGCAGTCCGCTGAGCGGCAGCGCGGGCGAGTGCATCGGCCCACAACTGGGTTATACAATTGACCCACAGACCATCGCCGTCGTGACAGACGAACAGGACCTGGCGAACCTCGTCCTCAAGAGTCTCACCGTCCTGCTCATACTGCACCCAATTGCCGCAGGCCTCGCGTTGCTCACGCTCATCCCCGTCACCGCCTCGTGTTTCATGTACCACCACCTACCCTGGATCATCTCCCTCGTGCTGTCCGTCCCGACCGCAATCGCGTCGACCGTCGTGTTTGCTGCAGACCTCGCCCTCGTTGTCGTCGCAAGGCAGAAGGTCAAGGATCACCCGACCCTCAACGTCTCGATCGACTTTGGGAACGGCGTGTGGATGGTACTTGTCAGTGCGCTCTTCACCTGGATCGCGATGGTGCTGCTTGCCGCACGCGTCTGTCGCTGTTGTGGATTTGGAAGGTAATCGCTATTCCCTTGATATCGTTGCACGTGACTGATGTGACAACGGGTGCTACAGGAAGGACGACATTGAGTGAAAGACAAGGAGTGGATAAGAAAGTGGACGAAAGCGGATACCCCACGACTCTGTTCGATTGCGACTGTACGGATACCCACGACTATGACGAACATTCAGTTACGATATACGAGAAACGCTGGCATGATTCCCAATATAATATACAAATTCGTTTGTCTGTGAACATTTGTGAACCTTGTGAACACCGTGCAGAGCTAACAGAATGGCCGTATTAAATTCACTTCCCTCACCGAAGACGGAGCACCGAGTGGTGGTCCTGCCATGCGCCAACGCGACGCGAGTGGGAATACTGTGGTGCTAAAGTCTGGCATTATCTAGACTCAGTTTGGGGCCGCCCGTCATAGCGTGGAACAAGCAAGTCCAGTGCAGCGCGGCACGGCTGCGGAGCTTGGGAAGAACTGGTGTCCAAGTGAGACCGGGCACCTAGGTCGGCCGCCTAGTATTCGGTGCCTCCCAGACTCGTGCAACTAGCTCCAAGATGTCAGTAAGGTTTTTATTTCTCCATGAGTCGTCTGCGGGTGCACGGAAGAGGTCGTGATCGACCTTTTCTGGCCACTCAGAGCCGCGTGGGTTGTTGCATTGGCGGCCTTGTAAGCGCCGAAGAGGCTGCGGACCCCGGGTGTCGGGCCCATCCACCAGTGAGCGAGTGTCGTCCAAAGACGCGTGCGCCACCGGATCTGCCTCAACCATGTGTGGAATGAGGCCCCCAGTCTGCCAACGCACGCGTACGCGGACGACAAATGAGATTTCAAGACGTCCGAATAAACAGGACAACAAACACACACACGGACTCACGCAGAAGATCGAAGTCCCTCCGGCGAGCACCGAGATGGCTCGTGCATTGCAGCGACTGTCCACTCGTCAAACGGTGCGGCGTTACATGCGGAGTATGTGCAGCACGACGCCGAGACCCCAGACGTCGACCGGTGCGGCAGCGTACGGCATATGTTATTGATACGGGGGTGGGAAGCGGCAGCAGCGGCTCTAGTGCGGGGCTGTACTGGTGCGCTCCGTGAGTGGACCCGAGAACGTCGTGGGGCGCGCAAAATCTGTGAGGATGGCCAACCCGGTGGGGCAGACGTGGATGTTCTTCAATTTTGAGATCTATGCGGAGGCGTTGGGTTATTTGGTGGAGAAAGAGGAGGGAGGAAGACTTGCCGTAGTGTACTATGCCGTGATTATGGGCGAGTTGCTGCACGAGAGGGCGGACCTTGCGCCCCTTGAGAGGCCCCTTGGACCGGACCCTGGCCAAACCAAGCAGAGTCGGATTACATCATTATTCGTCTCTCTTGTTTCTACAACACAGCCCAAGAGTCATGGCTCTTATTGAAGTGCGTTTTGGCCTACGCCCACCAAAGATATTCTGACTATTCACACAGGTGATTGCTAACGATCGCTTGGGACGCAAAGGTCCGTCGTCTTGATCATCTCGCTGCCATCTCCATCGTACTGATGCGTCGTCCGTCCAGTACGCGTCAAGTGCAGCCCAGACGACACCGTGGGCGACCTCAAGAAGCTCATCGCCGCACAAACTGGTACGGATTGGCGCAAGATCCAGCTCAAGAAGTGGTATGTATATGCTCATCTGCCTCTGTCGTAGATCGTGCTGAAAAAAAAACAAACAGGTACAACATATATAAGGACCACATAACACTGTCCGACTATGAGATCCACGATGGGATGAGTCTCGAGATGTATTAACTAAGAGTTCTCTCGGTCAAGTACTCTGTTGTATTGGTGTCGTCTCACATTCTCAAATATCGTACTACCTGTTTGCCTGCGATCCTGACACTTTGGCCAAGGCTTTGAAAATCCGAATGGTTGAATAAGGGACCATTGATTATCCCGAGCAATGCCCCATCACCGTTGTCTCTTCAGAGATTCTTGGCCTAGATCGGCATTTTGAACACATAGGGCCCATGCGTGGTGTTGACGAGAGTTACGCCTTATTGCACAGAAATCTGGCATCGGGCATCTTTTCCCTTGTCGTTGGGAAAGCGCTCTTCCATCGCATGGGCCGGGCTCTGCGACTGCACCCGTACAGAGAGAGAGAATTTAAAAACAAGCCACTTGTGTTATGGCTCATCTGGGCGATCTCCTTCCGTGTATTTAGTAGAGCGAATGCTGTGATAGGGTATTTTTAAGTGTTAGGTACAATAGTATTCGGAATTAAACTGCGTCCAGTAGTCCTCAAAATCTGCAAAGTCCAAACCCCGGAATAAAGCCACGTATTACTGTAATTAATCATCAACGGTGAGGTCAACTACTTCCCCAGAATACTTTACAACGATCGGTGAAGGCGATCTCAGTTCACGCTTGACGGATGTGTCCGATTGCTCAGCAGCCTTCAAGGCATCCAGCTCGGCCTGCATGAAAGACTCATCAGGCGCAACTCTGAGAAAGCATACAACCACATAGACTGACCTGAAGAACTCGCATTCGCTCTGCGCGCGCGTCCCCAGAGAGGTCTTCTCTCTTGATCTTGACATTTTCACGGCTTCTGGATGGATCAGGCAAGCCATCCTCTCTGGCACGCTTCTTGTGGTTGATTGGGGATCCCTGCCTGCTCTCATCGCTCCAGGGGATTATGCCTTGCGCTCTCAATAGCTCTGTACAAAGTATGGGTAAGTAATTCGGGAAATAACAACGAGCTTACCTCTGGGGCGATAAAACATCTTGATAGACGCATACGGTGGACCCGTCCATGAGTCAAGATAGTCTACTGTAGCTCTATTGGGACGTTTGACGGGTATCTCGTCTCCAGTACTAGGCGGATTGATAATAGCAACTTCAGTAGTGACCATGGAAGTACGACACGACTAAAGGGACATACGCGACGTGATGCCACCCCACTTTCTTGCTGAGCTCTGAGATGCGTCCCTTGTGAAGACCCTCGTGCATAAATTGCGATGGTAACTTTGTGATGTGTCGTAAGTGACAGCGATAGGCTTTGAATTCTATAGTCCCTATTTCGGGGGCAGCGGGTACATCTTCCAGGTCTGGATCTTTCGGCGCACGTCAAGGAGATGCTCCAACGAAGGAAAGATCGACGAAAACCTACCAACGAGCTGTAGTTCTTGAAACTTAAAGGGAAGGATCGAGCGCGCGCTGTTATACGGCCCTAATAATTCGTCGCTCGACCTGGCTCGCGTACACGCATGTCGAATGAGTTGCCCGTCGATGTACAGGTAGACGACGAGGTCGAAGTTTACCAAATTGTTCGAGTACGTGACTTTGAATTGCTGAGTCGCGAAACGATTGGTTCCACGGCCATTCGTAATGATGAGGGGGAACGCTCTCACCTTTCCAGCCTCGCTTGCGATGAATGCTGTCAACGACGACATACCCTCTTGCTTCACGCCGTACGTTTCCAACTCCTCGCCGTCGCATACAATAGCAACACTCATTGACGGCAAACTTAATGGCATGGTTCAGACGTAGGCAGGCTTGCACGGTAACGGTGCGTGCTAAAGCTTAGAGCCCGTCCGGGGGCGAAGAGGGAGTGAAGCCTGCAGGGAGCGACCCCTTTCGCCAGGATGGGAGAAATAGTTGGCACGCGACTACGAAAGGTGTCCCCGAACGCGCTTTTGGACACGACGCGCGACAGAATATATATATTTGGTGATCTGTCACACTTTGACTAAGCGTGACAGTTCGCGATGGCTGGAGCAATGGCTCTTTCAACCCCTATCACCGTTGCCTCAACCGAATTCCGAGCCCATAGGACCGTCACATGGTGTAGTGTCCCACAAATGCACCTCAGAAACCTAGTCTAGGAGCGCCGCACAGAAATGACCTTCCGTCTCCTCGGGTTCAAGTCGAGTGCTACACCCTGTACGGGATTTCAACACCTGGCCATCTGGGCAATATTTTCAATGCGGAGCAAGATGCCTCGCCCTGTGTTTCGACAGTGCGAGTGCTGTAATAGGTATTTTTTAGTGTTAGGTACAGCAGTCTTCGAAATAACGATGCTCAATAGCCCTAAAGAATTTGCATAGAACCCCAAACCATTGTATGTCAGCCAAACTAATTAATCGTCAAGAGTGAGGTCAACTATCTCCCCAGCATGTCTTACAACGATCGGGGATCTCCGTTCATGCTTTACTGATGAGCCCGATTGCTCAGGAGCCCTCAAGGCGTCCAACTCGGCCTGTATGCAAACCCCATCAGGCGCGACTCTGAGAAAGTATACAACCCCTTGACTAACCTGAAGAACTCGAATTCGCTGTTCGCGCGCGCCCCCTGAGAGTTATTCACTCTTGACCTTCTGACGACGGCTTCTGGAAGGACCAGGAGGTCCGTCCTCTCTGGCATGCTTGTTGTTGTCGATGGGAGATCCCTGCCTGCTTTCACCGTTCCCTGGGATTATGCCTTGCGCTCTCAATAGCTCTGGATAAAGTATGAGTGGGCTTCAGGAGATAACGACAAGTTTACCTCTGGGGCGATAAAATATCTTTATGGACGCATACGGCGGACCCTTCCGTGGGTCAAGATAGTCTAACTTAAGTTTTGTTCTTATGCGGCGCGGTCTGGCGGGTATCTCATTTCCAGTACTGGAAGGATCGATAAGCAGTGACAGGGGAAAACTTGGAAGTACGACCCGATTGAAGGGACCTACGCGATATGATGCCACCCTACTTTCTTGCTGAGCTCCGAGACGCGTCCCCCATGGAGACCCTCGTGGATAAACTGGGGGCGTGGCACTGTGGTGCGTCCTAGTATCCGACAGCGATAACCTTTGAGCTCTATCGTCCCCGCTTCGGAAGCAGCGGGTGTATCTTCCAAGTCTGGGTCTTCTGATGCACGTCAAGAGGGAGATACTCGAATGAACGAAGGATCAGTAAAAACGTACCGACAAGCTGTAGTTCCTGGAATTCGAGGGGAAGGACTGAGTGCATGCTGTTATACGGCCCAAGATTTCCCAGCTCGACCCAGCTTTCAAACCCTTAGATCGGAGAAAATGACCGTCGATGTACACGTAAATGTCGAGCACAGAGTCGGTCAGATTGTTCGAGGACGTAATTTTGAATTGGTGAATCGATTAGTCCCATGGTGGTTCGTAATGGGACGGTCCCGGGGGGAAGAAAAAGCTCTCACCTTTTCAGCCTCGCTTGCAATGAATGCTGTCAACGATGACGTACCCTCTTGCTTCACATCGTAAGTTTCCGATTCTATACCGTCGCATACGATGGCGGCATTCATTGACGGCAGACTTAATGGCATGGTCTATAGGCGGACTCGCACAGTAACAATGCGTGCCAAAGCTTAGAGCCTGTTCGGGGGTAAAGGAAGGGGCGGGATTAGCGGAGTACAACCTCTCTCGCCAAGATTGAGTGGCCTTGCGAAAGCGTTCCCACCAAACGCGCTTTAGTCGCGATGAGAAATGTTGTATTGTATCTGTCACCCAATGACTAAGCGTGACCGTTCGCGCTCAGTTCATGGCCACGGCTTCAACGCTTTGTTGAATGCGCATTTCAATGGGCGAGGGAATGACCACTAAATCGTTTGAGATGGCTGAAGCCTTTGTGGGAGTTGCCGAGAAGAAGAACGGTCTTCCCACCTCCACCAAATACGGGGTTTGGGGCACTTTCAACGCCTTTCACCGTTGCCCCCTTGACCGAATTCTGAGGCCTATGACCCCTAGATAGTGTTGTATCCGATTTGGACGTTGTGCCTCACAAATGCACCCCAGAAACCTAGTCCAGGAGTACCACATATAAAGTGTTCTTCTGCCCCCCTCGGGTTCAAGTCGAGTGTTACATCATCCTGTACGGAATTTCAAGACCATGCCATCTGGGCAATACCCCCAAGGCGGAGCAAGATGCCTTGCTCCGTGTTTCAGCAGGGTGAGTACTGTGATAGGTATTTTTTAGTGTTACAGTAGAACCCCTCTTATCCCATACTCCTGATACCCCATAACCCCTTATACCCCATAGCCTGACCCATCCACAAGCTCGGTGGGCGGGGATTTTGTGTACATAACCCATAAGTCCGCAATAACCCATAACCCATACCCCTTTGGGTAAAAAACCCATAGTTATTTTAGTTAGGTAAGCGGTGGTTGATGCATCTCTGGGGCAAACTTCATCCACGCTGCATGCAACAAAACGCAATTGGGACTGTGACTTCAAGACACCAGGCTCTCCAAGTCCCTCCAGTGGGTAGACAACGCACCTTCAGCTTTTGATGGTTCTCTTGAGACTTATCTGCACTGTTCAAGAGCGACAACTTAGGTCAACATTTGCTTTTACACGGGAATTTTTATGATTTTGTAGCTAATTTTTCCATGCAAAAAAATATAACAACATGGGTAGATGTGGTAGGCGAGGCTAAGTAAGAGTGATCGTGAATGTTGATGAATCTCACACACTGACAGGAGTCTCAGATAAAGAAATCTATCAGGCTGTGATGGACGCAAAGGAGGCACACGAAAACCTTGACATCAATGGGGGGATGACATTGGTGATGACACCCCTCTCGAGCCACGTCCAACTCAGGCCAATATTCTCAAAGTAGTATCATTGACTAGTAAGTATACCAATAACATAAATAACCCCCTCGCACACAGCGTAGAGGCCATTTTGGGCTCATTCAACAGGTTCCTCCAGCTCAATGAGGCCCAAAATATGAAGGAAACAGTCATAACAGACTATTTTTCGAAGCTTTGATTCATATAGTTTAGAGCAGTGGACCCAAATACTTTACAATAGATTTATCGTTCAGGATCAATTTGTTAATAGATTTTTACCATACCTCAGATAACCCATAACCCCTCATAACCCATAGACTGGGCTGTCCACGGAGAGGTATGGGATAAGAAGGGTTCTACTGTAGGTAGTCTTCGAAATTAACCCAATAATCCTAAAGAATTCGGATAGAACCCCAAACCATCGTATATCGCCCAAAATAATTAATCGTCAAGAGTGAGGTCAACCACCTCCCCGGGGTGTCTTACAACGATCGGTGAAGGGGATCTCAGTTCACGCTTGACCGATGTACCCGATTGCTTAGGAGCCTTCAATGCGTCCAGCTCAGCCTGCATGCAAGTACCATCAGGCGCGACTCTGAGCCATACAACCCCCTGACTGACCTGAAGAGCTCGAATTCGCTGTTCGCGCGCGTCCTCTAAGAGTTCTTCACTCTTGACTTTCTGACGGCTTCTGGATGGACCAGGAGATCCACCCTCTCTGGCATGCTTCTTGTTGTTGATTGAGGATCCCTGCCTGCTCACATCGTTCCCAGGGATTATGCCTTGCGCTCTCAATAGCTCTGGACAAAGTGTGGGTATGTGATTCGGGAAGTAACGACGGGCTTACCTCTGGGACGATAGAATATCTTTATAGACGCATACGGCGGACCCGTCCGTGGGTCAAGATAGTCTATTACAAGTTCGTCTATTTTGAGGCGTGGTTTGGCGGGTATTTCATTTCCAGTGCTGGAAGGACCGATAAGCAGTAACTTTAGTATGACCAAGGGAAAACCCGGAAGTACGACCCGATTGAAGGGACATACGCGACATGATGCCACCCTGCTTTCTTGCTGAGCTCCGAGACGCGTCCTCCGTGGAGAACTTTGTGCGTAGACTGCGGTGGCAGTGGCACTGTGGTGCGTCCTAATACCCGACAGCGATAACCTTTGAGTTCTATCGTTCCCGCTTCGGAAGCGACGGGTACGTCTTCCAAGTCTGGGTCTTTCGCACGTCAAGAGGGAGATGCCCTAACGAACGAAGGACCAGTGAAAACGTACCGACGAGCTGTAGTTCCTGGAACTCGAGGGGAAGGACCGAGCACGCGCTATTATACGGCCCTAAAAATTGGCCGCTCGCCCCGGGTCTCAAACACATAATTCGGAGAAATCGCCCGTCGATATACACGCAGACATCGAGCTCAAAGTCGGTCAAATTGTTTGAGTACGTGACCTTGAATTGCTGAATCGTGAAACGATTGGTTCCGTGCTGAGTCATAACGGGTCGGTCCCAGGGGATAAGAAAAAGTTCTCACCTTTCCTGTCTCACTTGCGACAAATGCTCTCAACGATGACGTACCCTCTTGCTTCACATCATACGTTTCCAATTCCATACCGTCGCATACGATGGCGGCATTCATTGACGGCAAACTTAATGGCATGGTCTGTAGGCGGACTTGCACGGTAATGGCGTGTGTCAAAACTCAGAGCCCGTTTGGGGGCAAAAGAAGCAGCGAGGGTTGCGGGGTATGACCTCTTTCGCCAAGATAAAGTGCCGCTAAATGGAAATCAGTCGTTCCCAATATAGTATTGTCACTCCGTGACCAAGCGTGACAGTTCATCACCACACCAGCAATTTGAAAGCGCATTTCAATGGAGGGAATGACCAGCATATCATTCAAAAAAAAAAAAAAAAGAATGACCAGCATAGCGTCCTCGATCATAAATATAGATATTTACGGCAGCGTACAGCCGGATAGGTGAATAGGTGAGGGAGTGGTGAGGGACATTGGAGGTCCAGAGTAGAGCGTATGCTCCTCTCCTTGCAATATTATTCATAGATAACCGTTCTCAGTTTGCCAGACTGTGTCCGTTCCGGGCTGAATCCCAACAGTAAATGCCGTTGACATGCTAGCTGGCGCCATGGTGGAAGTGCCTGAGATGATTGGTCTTCCCATCCCACCGCCAACACGCGGCCAGCGGGCACCAAGGCGGAGGTTGGAGCAATGGCTCTTTCAACCTCTCATCGATTTCATCACCATCATTGCCTCCTCTTCCGAGTTTCTCGTCCGCCTCAAAAACTAGTCCGGGAGCACCACCAATGATTTTATCTTATCGTCATAGGAAAGCGTCCTTCCATCGTATCGGGTTGAGTGCTGCACTTGGTGCCGCTACTACATCCAACTGGGAACGATTTCAGAACCAAGCCAGTTTTGTTGCAGCACATTAGGACGATATTCTCAGGGCGGAGCAAGATGCCTCGTTTCAACAGAGCGAAAACTGTAATAGTGTATTTTTAGTTATGGTTATGTAGTATTCAAAACAAAGGTGCATCCCCAATAGCCCTAAAAATCTGCGTAAAAATACAACCCCGGAACAACGTATCGTATTAATTAATCGTCAAGAGTGAGGTCAACCACCTCCCCGGCATGTTTTACGACAATCGGTGAAGGGGATCTCAGTTCACGCTTGACCGATGTACCCGATTGCTCGGTAGCCTTCAAGGCATCCAACTCGGCCTAGATGAAAGCCCCATCAGGTGCGACTCTGAGAAAGTATACAACGCCCTAACTGACCTGAAGAGCTCGCATTCGCTGTGTGCGTGCGTCGCCCGTGAGTTCTTCTCTCTTGATCCTAGGACGGTTTCTGGATGAACCAGGAGATCCACCCTCTCTGGCACGCTTCTTGTTGTTAACCGGAGATTCCTGCCCGCCCACATCGTTCCCAGGGATTATGCCAAGCGCTCTCAGTAGCTCTGGAAAAGGTATGGGCAAGGGCTTCAGGAAATAGGGACAGGCTTACCTCTGGGGCGATAATACACCTTGATTGACACATATGGTGGACCCGTTCGTGAGTCGAGATAGTCTACTATAATGTCATGGGAGCGCGATCTAACGGGTATTTCGTCTCCAGTGCTGGAAGGGTCGATAAACAGCGACCGTAGTAGTGAGCAGAGGGAAGACTAGAAAGTACGACTCGACTGAGAGGCTCACGCGACATGATGCCACCCCGCTTTCTTGCTGAGCTCCGAGACACGTCCCTGGTAGAGGTCCTCGTGGGCGATCCGCGATGATGGCCCTGTGATGCATCGTGTCTGGCAGCGATAGGCCTTGAGTTCTATCGTCCCCATTTCGGGAGCGACGGGCGCATCTTCCAAGTCTGGGTCTTTCGGCAGGTCAAGATGGAGATGCTCGAATCAAGGACGGATTGATGAAAACGTACCGACAAGCTGCAATTCTTGGAACTTATAGGGAAGGATGGAGCGTGCGCTGTTATACGGCCCTAAGAATTGGCCACTCTCCCCGGCTCGCAGATGCATAGTTTGAACCAGTCGCCCATCGATGTGCAGGAAGCTGGCGAACTCAAAGTTCGTCAAGTTGTTCGAGAATGTGATTTTGAATTGCTGGATCGCGAAGCGATTGGTTCCGTGGCGGGTCGGTCCGAGGGATAAAAATGCTCTCACCTTTCCAGCCTCGCTTGCGATGAATGCTGTTAACGATGACGTACCCTCTTGCTTCACATCGTACGTTTCCAACTCCTTGCCATCGCATACAACAGCAGCATTCATTGATGGTAAACTCAGTGGCATGGTTCAGATGTAGGTGGACTCGCACGGTAACGCACGGTAAAGGTGCGTGTCCAAGGCTTATAAGTGCTCTAAGTGGTTCTCTACGGGCCGGGATCAGCATTGTTGGCCTCGTGACTGGCAGCCACAATGCCATTTTAGGACTACCACGGACGCCCCATGGGGTCTCAGATCTCAGATCTCAGTGTTCATGCAAATTCGTCGCACAAGGTGAACTTATTTAGACTCAAAGCGACCCCCGAGTTGGGTGTACGCTCAGTATTCTTTTAACCACTCACAACGGGTTTCAATGGCACTGAATGCATTGAAGCAGCGAGGCAACTCGTAACAGACTAAGTCCAAACATCGAGACGGACCTGCAATACATACATGTTAGCTCGGGGTCCTAGGGCATGGTCGATGCTGACCTGATCAATTACTTCGCTGAGTTTCGCCTCGAATGCACCACAAATGGTGTTGCCGATCCTGGTCTCATTGAGACATAAAGAACAACGGGACATGGCTCGATGGCTCGCGAAGGCACGTTCAAATGCCGGACGATCAGCAACCATCTTTGGTGATGGCTGGAATGTAATCCTACGGAGAAAATGACCGTGCCACCACCTCGGCACGGACAGGAGTTCATCCGTATCGTAATCGCCGGTATGGGCCGATCCGGAGCACCTAAAAAAGGGTACGGGAGGTGGCCTGTACTCAATCACCTCATCCATGCAATCCTTTGCGGCTTTGGTACATTCATTGCGATACCCGCACAAATGAAAGAGGTCAGCCCCTGATATAAACCGTAGGTCTTCACCACAAGCTTCGAAGGTCATGCGGCGCTCCAGAGTTAATCGTGCGGAGAGAAGGGCCTCTTCCTCGAGATGATAACGCCTTGCAATGCCATATACGCGGAAACAGTTTTCAGCTGTGAACAACGGAGGAGTACGTGCCCTTATCAAGGCACGGATACGAGTCGCAGTGGAATCCATCTGGTATTTCTGACATGCAGAAAGAAGAGAGAGGGCGTCTTCGACTGTATCCGGGACGATGGGGTCCATTGGGTACATCGCGAAGAGTAGGTGATGCAGTGTCTTCGAGTCTTCAGTCAAATTAATCACTTGTTTGTTTTGCCCTTGTCCACGGGGCGATGGTCCTGGGGCTGTAAACATGTCTTCGAAAGCGGCGGATGCGATGCCAAGGACGGCCTTATGAACCTGGAAGTCTACACGATCGCAGGACCTGATAGTTACGTCCGAGTCGCCGCGATTAAATGGTGCGCCAAATTTTCTAGGCTGACCACCGGACGGCAGAGGGTCAATAACCTCCCCCAGACCATCGAAAAGTGACAACAATTCGTCGCGCATCTGGAGAGTACACCATTTATGATGATCACAACCTGCGTGAAGGGGACATGGAACTTGCCTGCTCGATCTGGCCTCGGACGTGTCGTTCAAGACAATTGAACAAGCGCAATTTGTCCAGACGCTGCTGGCGCTTACAGACCGAGCATGTAAATCCTCCTTGCGGTGACATGGTGTCGACGAAATTGGCGACGCTCAACATTGAAAAGTTCTGAGATATCCTTTTTGTGAAGACGGCAAACTGGTCACGTAGGCGCAGCGTAGGCTTGAGGCAGCAATCCCTGTCACCGGGCAAGGTGAGCCTCCAGTCCCGAAAATCTCCGAGTTCCTCTAAACAGAGATCAATTCCATGCTTTATCGCTTGCACGGCCATTCCTCGGTACTTCCACAATGCTAGTAGTGCAGGCCCCGAGGCACTGCAGAGGCTTGACCCGTATGTTTCGAAGGTTTGCGGTAGCGACAGGGTCAACTGTGCCGCTTCAAGGGCTTCCTCCTTCAAACCTTCATTTGACGCAAGCACATATGCACGGAAGGCGTTTTCAGAAGTCACGATGGGGGCTACATGATTACAAAATTTTCGGAACCGGGCTAGAACAGAGGGCATGCCATATTTCCTTGCGGCTACGAATGTCCTGACCATCAGGTCGAACGATTGTGGGCTGACAATGTCGACGGGGTAGACGGCCGTGAGAATACGATGAACAGTGTCGCGGTCCTCGGGAAGGCATAAGACGGGAAGATTGCCTCGGATGTCGTGCTTGATACCGTGTTTCAGGGCTTCAGCGTTCTGTTGGTCCAAGGTTTCGGAACTTGAAGAGAGTAAACTCTTGAAAACAGACGATGCTTTGATGAGAAATAACTTGTGTACGAGAAAATCTGTGGGAACAACATGGTTTCCTGCTGATTCTGGCGGTAGGACGGATGTAGAGCCTGAACGTAGGATGATATCGGCGTCTGAGTCGTCAAATGGGGGTCCGAAGTTGGTATAGTCGCGAGAGAAAGACATGTCGTGGGGTGATACGCGAGGGGGTGTTGTCGGTCGGGGACGGGGTTGATATAGAGCAAGCCGCAGCAAGATGCCGCAGCATCGACCAGAATAAAGCTATCAATCCAACTTCTTTACACGTGGTCGATGTGTCGCTTGGCCGTTCAAGCTCTCAACTCGGCGAAGAAACTGTCGTGATGTAGCGCACCAGTTCCAGTCACCCCAATTTCGCCAATGAATTCCTCGCCCGGCTAAACCTGCACTGACGCAAGCCTTCTACCCACCACTAGACGAGGTAAACAAGCTTTGGCTCTGCTCAGCGCGTTGCCACACCAGGGGAATAGACTCGACTGATGGGACATACATGACGTGATGCCACTTTCTTGCTGCGCTCCGAGACGGTCCCTGGTGGGGACTCTCATGCGTAAACTCCGATGATGGCTTCGATGTCTCGTGTCTGACGACGATAGGCTTGAGTTACATCGCCCATTTCAGGAGCGACACGTGTACTGTCCAAGTCTGGATCTTATCCAATCTTTTGAGTCATGTCAAGAGGGAAATGCTCGAACGAACGAAAAATCGATGAGAACGTACCGACAAGCTGTAGTTCATGGAACTTGAAGGGAAGAATAAGGATCGAGCGCGGACTGTTATATGACCCTAAGAATTCGCCGCTCTCTCCAGCCCGTAACTGCAAAGGTTGGACCGGTCGCCTATCGATGTGTAGGAAGTAGACCAGCTCAAATTGATGTAGTGACTTTGAGTTGCTGGATCACGAAGCGATTGATCCCGTGGCAGTTCGGACAGAAATGGGGAAAAACACTCTCGCTGACCTTTCCAGCATCGCTTGCGATTGATGCTGTCAACGACGACGTATCCCCTTGCTTCACGTCGTACATTTCCAACTCCTTGCTGTTAGTAGTATTCATCGACGGTAACCCAGTAGTGTGTGTGGTTCAGATATAGGCGGTCTCGCGCATCATGAAGACTACACGTTCGCTAGGTTTTTGTGCCAAAAGTTTAAATTATCCACCTCCGAGTTCGGCGTTAATATTTCACCCACAATGTGTATTTTACGCCAGATCTTACAGATTCTTACTACAGCTTTCAATTGAGACAGAGACAAGGGCACTCATAAATGACTAACTTCTATTGAGACGAACCTGCAATACACATTAGCTCCGGGGTCCTACCGAGGGAACAGTCGAGGCAGACCTGTTCAATTGCTTCGCTGAGTTTCGCCTTGAATGCCGCACAAATCGCATTGTCAATCCTGGTCTCATCGGGTTGCAAACACGAAATACAACCAGACTGGGCACGATGCGATGCGACAGCACGTTCGAATGCCGGTCGATCAGTAGCCATCTTTGGTGATGGCTGGAATTTGATCCTACGGAGAAAATGAACGTGCCACCACCTCGGCACGGACTGGAGTTCTTCTGTATCGTACCTTCCAATAGAGACCGATCCGGAACACCTTATAGAGGATGTGGGGGGCCTGTCATTTATCATCTCATGTATGCATTCCTCTGCGACCTTGGTGCATTCATTGCGATACTCATACAACCGAAAGAGGTCGGCTCCTGGATATAAACCGTAGATCTTCACCGCAAACTTCGAAGGTCATGAGGCGCTCCAGAGTCAATCGTGCGGAGAGCAGAGCTTCTTCCTCGAGGTGATAACGCCTTGCAATGCCATATGCGCGGAAAGAGCTTTCAGAGGTGAACAACAGGGGTGTACGTGCCCTCATCAAGGCTCGGATACGAGTCGCAGTGGAATCCATCTGGTATTTCTGACATGCAGAAAGAAGAGAGAGGGCGTCTTCAAGCGTATCCGGGACGATGGGGTCCATGGGGTATATCACGGAGAGTAGGTGATGCAGTGTCTTCGAGTCTTCGGTCAGATCAATCACTTGTTTGACTTGCCCCTGTCCGTGGGGCGATGGTCCTGGGGCTGTAAAAATGTCTTCGAAAGCAGCGGATGCGATGCCAAGGTCGATTTTGTGAACCTGGAAATCTACACGATTGCAGGACCTTATAGTTATGTCTGAGTCGCCGCGATCAAATGGTGCGCCAAAGTTTGTAGGCTGACCGCCGGACGGCTGAGGATTAACAACTTTCGCCAAACCATCGAAAAGTGACAATATTCGTCGTGAATCTGGAGAGTACATCATTGATGGTGATCACAGCCCACCTGAAAAAGGACGCGACTTGCCTGCTCGATTTGGCCCCGAACATGTCTTTCAAGGCAATCAAACAAGCGCTAATTGTCTAGAGAGAAGATATCTCTCGAACTGAACCGCAAAGTGATGTCGGGTGGAGAACAGGTTTACAGACATGTGACCGCAGCCCCTTTCACGTGGACAAGTTCCAGTCACCCCGGACAAGTGCGTCCCTGACCGACGCTCACCTTCTACCGACCACTCGACGAGGTGAACGAGCCCTGACTCTGCCCAGAAAATTTCCAGGTTCTCGTGCTGCAATAAACGATGGGATGCTCGTGCAAGACGGGAAATGAGGTGAGTCTAGGGCGCGGGCGAGGGTGTGAGGCGGTACGCAAGAAGAACGTCTATGAATACGCTATGATGACAATCTCGTGCGGGGCAAGTATCGTAGTAATTAATCGTCGAGAGTGAGGTCAACTACCTCCCCGGCATTTCTTACAACGATCGGTGACGGCGATCTCATTTCGCGCTTGACGGATGTGTCCGATTGCTCAGCAGACTTCAAGGCATCCAGCTCGGCCTGCATGCAAGCACTATCAGGCACGACTCTGAGGAAGCATACATCCCCTGACTGACCTGAAGAGCTCGCATTCGCTCTGCGCGCGCGTCCTTTGAGATGTCTTCTCTCTTGATATTTGGATGGCTTCTGGATGGACCAGGAGATCCACCCTCTCTAGCACGCTTCCTGTTATTGACCGGAGATTCTTGCCTGCCCACGTCGTCCGCAGGGATGATCCCTTGAGCTCTCAGTAGCTCTGGACAAAGTATGGGTAAGGGCTTCAAGAAAAAGACGACAGGCTTGAGCGCGGTGCCTACCTCTGGGGCGATAGAATACCTTGATGGACGCATACGGCGGACCCGTCCACGGGTCGAGATAGTCTAGTATAATGCTATTAGGGCGCGGTTCGACAGGTATCTCGTCCCCAGTGCTAAAAGGGTCAATAAACAATAACCTTGGTTACGACAAAGGGAATACGACTCGACCGAAGGGACATACGCGACGTGATGCCACCCCGCTTTCTTGCTGCGCTCTGAGACGCGTCCCTGGTGGAGGTCCTTGTGTGTGAACAGCGATAATGGCCCTGCGGTGCATAGTTTCTGACAGCGATAAGCTTTGAGTTCGATCGTCCCCATTTCAGGAGCGACGGGCGCATCTTCCAAGTCGGGATCTTCGGCGCAAGTAAAGAGGTGGTGGGAACGAAGGAAAGATCGATGGAAACGCACCGACGAGCTGTAGTTCATGGAACTTATAGGGAAGGATCGAGCACGCGGTATTATACGGCCCTAAGAATTCGCCGCTCTCCCCGCCTCGATAATGCATAGTTTGAACGCGTCGCCCGTCGATGTGGAGTAAGACTGCGAACTCAAAGTTTCTTAAATTGTTTGAGAACTTGATTTTGAATTGCTGAATCGTGAAGGGATTGGGTCCGTGTCGGTTCGTCAGTCCGAGGGGTAAAAACGCTCTCACCTTTCCAGCCTCACTGGCGACGAACGCCGTCAGCGATGACGTACCCTCTTTCTTCACATCATAGGTTTCCAAATCTTTGCCGTCGCATACAATAGCAGCATTCATTGACGGTAAATTCAGTGGCATGGTTCAGATGTAGGCGATCTCGCACCGGAATGGTGCGGCATACCCGAAGCTTTTAAGTGCTCTATGTGGTTCTCTGCGGGCCGGGATCACAGCATCGTTGCCCTCGTGACTCGTGGTCACAATGCCAACCCTGGACGCTTATCGGGTGTAAGTTAGGGAAGTCGAAGCTTAAGTCTAAGTGAAAGGCGTATATGTAGACCACACGTAGGCATTTTCGCTAGGATCCAAAGGAACACATTTTTCGAGTCAAAAAAGTGAAATTATCGACCTCACAGCCCAAGTCACAGCCTGTGCCAATACCAAGGCCAATACTTAGGTAACTTGAATCGAGGACTGCCACTGGCATGGCACGGACGGTGCCACTCGTGAGTGGAGGTCTCAGCAAACAGTATAATATGTAGACAACAAGACATAGCCACTTTCGCCAGGGAAATGGTCCGTAGTGTTGTGTATCTCTTTGTACATTTTTTTAGGTCAAAAAATAGTGGCCTCCGAGTTCGGCGTCAATACTTATCCCTCACCGTAACATTGCGCATTTTACGCCAGACGTTTCAACGGCACTGAATGCACCGAAACCGAGAGGACGCTCGCAACTGACTAAGTTCGGATATCGAGACGAACCTACAATACACCTTAGCTCGGGAATCCTACCAAAGGCATAATCGAGACTGACCTGTTCAATTACTTCGCTTAGTTTCGCCGCGTATGTCATACAGATAATTTCGCCAGTCTTGGTATCATCGGGTTGCATACATGAAGTACAACGGGACGCGGCTCGATGCGAGTCAATGGCATGTTTGAATGCCCGACGATCAGTAACCGTCTTTGGTGATGGCTGGTCTGCAATCCTAAGGAGAAAATGACCAGCCCACCACCTCGGTACGGTCTGGGGTTCGTCCCCAGAGAACCTGCCCTGTTTGGACCAGCAACGGAAGGATCCTTGGTCTGTCACCCTATCTACACAATCCTGGGCGACCTTGGAGCATTCATCGCGATACTCACACAGCCGAAGAAGGTCGGCCCCTGATATAAACTGTAGATCTTCACCACAACTTGCAAAAGTCATGGGACGCTCCAGAGTCAATTGCGCGGAGAGCAGGGCCTCTTCCTCGAGGTGATAACGCCTTGCAATGCCATATGCGCGGAAACAGTTTTCAGAGGTGAATAATGGAGGAGTACGTGCCCTTATCAAGGCTCGGATACGAGTCGCAGTGGAATCCATCTGGTATTTCTGACATGCAGAAAGAAGAGAGAGAGCGTCTTCGACTGTATCCGGGACGGTGGGAATCATTGGGTATATCACAGAGAGCAAGTAAAGCAGTATCTTCGAGTTCTCCGTCAAATCAATCACTTGTTTGACTTGCCCCTGTCCGTGGGGCGATGGTCCCGGGGCCGTAAACATGTCTTCGAAAGCGGCAGATGCGATGCCAAGGACGGCCTTATGAACCTGGAAATCTACACGATCCCAGGACCTAATAGTTACGTCCGAGTCGCCGCGATCAAATGGTGCACCAAAGTTTCTAGGCTGATCACCGAATGGCTGAGGAGGATCAATAGCTTTTCCCAAACCAACGAAAAGCAGCGGCGATTCGTCGTGCATCTAAAGAGTACATCAGTCATAGCGGTCACAACCCACCTGAAAGAGGGACACGGGACTTGCCTGCTCGATCTGGCCTCGAACATGTCGTTCAAGGCAATCAAACAAACGCAAATTGTCTGGACACTGCTGGCGCTTACACGATATGCATTGAGCTACTCGAGATGACATGGTGTGGACGAAATTGGTGAAGTTCATTGTTGAAAAGTCCCGGGGTATCTTTTCTGTGAAGATGACGAATTGATCACGTAGGCGTGGTGCGGGCACGTTGCAGCAGTCACCGTCATCGGGCAAGTTGTGTTTCCAGTCCCGAAGATCTCCGACTTCCTTTAAACACAGGTCGACTCCACGCTTTATCGCTCGCATAGCCATTCCGCGGTGTTTCCACAATGCTAGTAGCGCAGGCCCTGATGCATGGCAGAGGCTTGACCAGTAAGCATCGAAGGTTTGCGGTAGCGACAGAGTCAACTGTGCTGCTTCAATGGCCTCCTCCTTCAGGCCTTCATTTGATGCAAACGCATATGCACGGAAAGCATCCTCAGCGGTCACGACGGGAGCCACACGATTGCAATATGTCAGGAACCGGGCTAGAACAGAGGGCATGCCGTATTTCCTTGCGGCTGCGAATGTCTTGATCATGGCTTCAAACGATTGTGGATAGACAATATCGACGGGATAAATAGCCGTGAGGGTACGATGGATAGTGTCGCGGTCCTCGGGAAGGCATAAGATGGGGCGATTGCCCTCGATGTCGCGCTTGATACCGGCTTGAGCGTTCTGTTGATCCAAGGTTTCGGAACTTGAAGAGAGTAAACTCTTGAAAACAGAAGATGCTTTGACGAGCAATATCTTGTGTACAAGAAAATCTGTGGGCACAACACGGTTCTTTGTCGATCCTGGCGCTAGGATGGGTGTAGAGTCTGAACGAAGGATGATATCGGCGTCTTCGTCATCAAATGGGGGTCCGAAGTTGACATAGTCGCGAGAGAGAGACATTTCGTGAACTTCAGGCTAGGTGATGTCGTTAGTAGAGAACAGGATTACAGACAGGTGATCGCAGCATCGAGGGGGGTTGATCCTTCCTTTCACGTGGACGATATGATTATTTTGGAGTTCGAGCGCTTAACTTAACAAAGACACGCTGTCAAAATGGCTCCGGTCATCCCGATCTCGCCAATGCATTCCTCGCCCAGCTAAACCAACCTCGGACGGGTTTCTCCATCTCCTCGTCCTTGCCATGCTCCAGTGGGGTCCTGACGAATTGGTCCTCGAGGACATCCCTGCGCTGACGCGCGCCTTCTACCCACCGCTCGACGAGATGAACAAGCCTCGACTCTGCCCAACGCATTGCCGTACTCTCGCGCTGCCATACACCCGTTGTCCATACGGCGAGTGGCGCCAACCCTCTCTCACCGGAGCCCTGAGAAGGCGCAGTCCGGAGACGATGGGATGCTCGTGCAAGACGGGCGACGAGGCGAGTCCATGGCGTGCGCGGGTGTGTGAGGCGGTGCGCAAGGACGACATCTGTGAATATGCGGTCACCTACGACGATTATCTCGTGCGGGGCAAGGTCGGGGAGGGCGGAAAGTGCGGCGTTGGCACAAGCATACGAAGGCTTGAGTGCGGAGTGGAGTAGGACCGGGGCACGTAAATGGTAGGCAACTGATTCGGCTTGAAGTTGAGCCGGGTCGTCGCTGGTTCCAGCCGAGTTGGAAACGATGAGGACGTGAGAGGGACCGAAGACACGTAGAGCGGTGGACCAGGCGGCCTGGACGCGAATATGTAAGCACTTGGGTGACTTTGAAAGCGTTGGGGTGTTACCTCTAATTGCGGGACGAGCTTGTCGTTATTCGGAAGAGTCTAAAAGGAGGATGAGCGTGGCCAGAAAAGGGGAAAGGCAGGGCAGGTACAAGGCAGTTGTCCTTGTCAAATATTGCGCCGCGATAGCCGGCATCGCGCAATGCGGCAAAGTCGAGATAGCGGATGTCGCGCTGAAAAAAAATAAGTTGACGCGAGTGGAAAGGGAGGGAGTGGACATACGACGTGGATGGAAGGGAGGAGGAGACGAGGGCTGAGGAGGGCGTAGAGAGGAACGAGGGTACCTGGAAGGTTGAACGGCATGTGTGCCTGAATGAGCGGAGAGCGTGCGTCGTTATGAGATGAGATTGGCCGACAAAGGCGGAGATCCAAGGGCCTCTCTTCCCCCCCACTCGTTCCTCTCCCTCTGTTGGCGCGTTACCCCTCCCTCTCCCCCTCCCTCCCGTCCCCCGCTCCTTTTTCTCCATCCTCCAACCTCCCTCCTTTCTCCCAAATGGCCGCTAGGCCAGCTACTTCTCGTTCCGCTCGTCCGACCACTTCTGGTTCTCTTGATCCATCAATCGACTCCAATATCGACCGTGATCCTCAGTATACCTACTCTCAGGAATATTCCCTAGAGGACCAAGACGATGAGTCCGACGATGAGGACGTCTTTGCTTTCCTCCCTCCTTCTACGGCACAGCCTTCACAATCACCTTCTCTTCCATCCCCCGTACAGTCTCTTCCACTCTCTCAACTGCCACCTCCACAGCTTTCCTTCCCACAGCAACACTTCCCCGCCAGTCTCCCGTCCCCGGCTTCCCCTCCCCCTCCATTTTCTCCCGTAGCAGATCCCCTCATTTATCCTCCGCCGACCTTTGATCCCCACGCCTTAGAGCGCCATATCCCACAGGCCGGTCCATCCACAACTTCGGTTCACTTTGTTGGCACGGTTGATTCCCCCTCACCTCCCTCTACGGCAGACCACCGTGACTCTAACTCCTCCACTGAAGATGGCTTTCGTCTCCGCAAGCTCGGACGTTTTCCCACTGGCATCTCTGCCGCCTCCGATTTCACAACGAGCAGCTCTCAACTCCCCCTGGATGATAAGCGCCGTAGCTTTTTATTCCAAGAAAAGCGTCACCAGTCTACTGCTCTGTCAGACTTGTCCACCGTTGACCCTGAACTCGATGGCGCAGACAGCGTATCTATAAAGTCCGTCTACCTACTTTCATCTCCATCTCTCACCCGCGTTGACCCGCTTATAGGATGAAGTTCGACTTTGATACGCTCCTAGACGAGGATAGTCCCTATCCAGAAGTTCGAGCGTCCGTTTCGAATATCGACGATCCCGACATGCCAACCCTCACGATACGCATGTGGTTTGTTGGCCTCCTTCTCTCCTTTGCCGCAAGGTTCGTTCACCTCCTGATTCCCTTCCACTCACACCTAACCGACCCTTTCGGGCAGTGCGATGAATGTATTCTTCAACTTTCGTCAACCCGCGCCAGTTGTCACCCCGGTCGTCCTCCTTCTCATTGCACATCCTCTTGGCAAATTTTTAGCTTATTCTCTCCCCATCACCATTTATCGTCTTCCTCGAGTACTCGGCGGCGGGCAATTCTCTCTAAATCCTTGTCCGTGGAATATCAAGGAGCACGTTCTTGTCTTTATCATGACCAACGTATCCGTCGGGCCCGCATACGCTCTCAATGCGATCGTCGTCGCCGAATTTTACTATCAGCTACATCTTGGCTTTTGGTTCAGTCTTGTTCTACTGCTAGCTACTCAGTTGACTGGTTTCGGCCTTGCCGGCCTCTGCAGGAGGTTCTTGGTATGGCCCGCGAGTATGGTGTGGCCGCAGAACCTTATGACGTGTACATTGCTAAATACCTTCCATGCTGAAGAGGACGAGAGCTCAGGGATCAGTCGCTTTCGTTACTTCATGTTTGTCTTTACCGGCTCCTTCTTTTTCTTCTTCCTCCCCGGTTATTTGTTCCAGGCCCTTTCCATGTTCTCGTGGATTTGTTGGCTTGCTCCGAACAACGTCCCACTCAACCAAGTTTTCGGCGTCTCCTCTGGCTTGGGCATGAGCGTCTTGACATTTGACTGGACCGTTATATCATGGATTGGGAGTCCACTCATGATCCCCTGGTGGGCTGAAGTCCACATTTTTGCCGGCTTTGTACTGTTTTACTGGATCCTCACTCCTATTTTGTACTACACCGACGTAGGTGGTTACTCCTGTCCTTCTTTTGGCTATCCTCACCGCCTCACAGTCGTGGTATCTTGCACACTTCCCTATGTTTGGCACGGTGCCCTATGATCGCTTCGGTCATAGGTACAATGTGTCTCGGGTGCTCACCGAGCAGGATACATTCAATATGACCGCCTACGAGGAATACTCGCCGCTCTATCTGCCCGCCGCGTATGCGATAACATATCTTCTTGCATTCGCCCTGAGCACCTGCGTGATCACGCACACTTTGCTCTACCACGGACGCACCCTCCTCAATGGGTTTAAGCGCATTCGTCTCGAAGCAGACGATATTCACTTCAAGCTAATGCAAAACTATCCGGAGGTGCCAGATTGGTGGTACGGATCCGTGTTTGTATTCTTCTTCTGTATGGCAGTCGTTGCTGCTGAGGTGCGTCGTCGTGTAATCAGTGGGGCTGATACTGATCCACATGAGACAGGTCTGGAATACGGGCATGCCTGTCTGGGCACTCCTACTCTCTATAATGCTGCCGGTCGTTTACGTGCTCCCGTCGGGTTTTATCTATGCGATGACTGGTCAAGCCGTGCGCCGACACCCTCTTCACACTCTACCCTGTGCCCTCTGACATATTCTCGGATTCGCAGATATCCCTCAATTTACTCGCTCAGATCATCCCTGGGACATTACTCCCCGGCCAACCGCTTGCAAACATGTTTTTTAAGGTCTACTCAGTTCAGACACTCACGGAGTCAACGTCATTCGTACAGGACTTGAAGCTTGGGCATTACATCAAAGTTCCGCCTCGTGCGACCTTCATTGGTTAGCCCCTCCCATTTACGCGTTCATCAAAATAGCCGGTACTAAAGTTGGGCACAGTACAATTAGTAGCAACACTCCTTTCGGGATTCCTGCAAGTTGGGGTTAAGCAGTGGATGTTTGCCACCGTCCCAGACATTTGTACTCCTGACCAGCCAAGCCACCTAACGTGTCCGCACAACCAAGTGTTCTTCACCGCGTCTGCCATCTGGTACATCGTCCCTCACTTATTTTGCATCTCTCGCGGTTGCTGATTTTTCTTTCTTTGCGCAGGGGTCTTATTGGACCCAGTAGACAATTTGGTCCGCAGTCGATATACAATCCCCAGCTGTACGCGATCATCGTAGGAGCACTGCTGCCTCTCCCTTTCTGGATCATGCAACGGTGGCGGCCAAATTCGTGGGCCAAGTTCGTGAGCACACCTATCGTGCTAATCGGAGTATCCTTCATCCCTCCTGCGACGGGCATCAACTACTCGTCCTGGTTCGCGGTCGGGTTCATATTTCAGTTCATCATTCGCAAGCGCAACTTCCAGTGGTGGAGCAAGTACAACTATATCACTGGTGCTGCGTTGGATAGCGGTATGTTCCCAACTTTGTCTTTTTTGTTTTAAGGTACGCGAGCACTGACCGTGCCTATCCTGGATGATCGTGCAGGCACCGTACTCTCGTTATTGACCATTTTCTTTACACTCCAACTACCGAAAGGGGGCTTTGAGGTTAACTGGTGGGGCAACACAGTGTTCACGAATAGTCTGTCTTCTTCTCCTCGTCCCTCCTCTTTGGTCTTTCTGACCCACTACTCTTTACCCGCGCATAGATGCCGACTGGGCCGGCCAGCCGTTACTTCAGACGACGCGTGATAACCCACTCCCCGGTTAATTTGGTCGCCAATCGGGGATATCGGACCATCGATATTTGGCCCCCTAGCCGGTCGGCTAGCGGCGTTTGGGTGTCGATAGCGAGAAGGGGCAAAGAACATCCCCTCTCTGCTTGTGAATATATTTATCTATCATCGTACTCTAGTACTATAGTCGTACTGTCTGTCTGTTTGTGATCTTTTTGGGGCCCAGAGTTAGGTAGCGTGCAACGTACAACCAATATGGATGCATTTGAAGTGCTCGCGTGGACTGGCCACTTGGTCTGGGGATCTTCGGGTTCCTGCGTTCTTTTTAGAAATGAAATTAGCGATCCGAGTAAACGAGAAGTCACCCAACACGGAGAAACGAATTGCTTCTCATTCGATCTAACCCCAGTCGTTGCTATGGTACATCATGACGTGCCTCCGGAGATTGGTCTCTTACCCCACCTCGAGAAGACCTCCGGAAAATGAGCGGATCGTTCACGTCATTGCTTTTTTTTCAAATCCAACTCGTTCTTTTCCACTTTTCTCTCAGATATCATTTCCGATACAGTGGTCCGTTGCAATAGACCATCGTTCACTGTGCTACCAGTCTGCATCTAAACAGGAAGGCGTTTAGTGACACTAGGTTGCGCATCCGGGCCATCTGCACCCCATGACAGTGAGCAAAAAAAAGAGCACTGGGGAGAAAGAATTTGCTTTGGGTCCTGTGTCTCCGGGACTTAAAACCTGGGGCGCTTCCAGGCGCATGTTAACAATGTGTTGCCTATATATAAAGGGCGCATTGATCGGTCACAACATTCCTTGACTGGTATCCCTCTTCCCACTCAGGCCAGGAGTCAGTGGATAATTACGCCAACAGTGGAAGGGCTGTATTGTCGGCGTGGGCCCCTCTGAATTGGGACAGGAAACAAGGTGGGAAATACTCGAAACTAATTTGCCGACTGATCCTGCTCTACTCAAGTTCCCTTCGTCGCTCTTTCTCCTAAGCTAGAAATACACCCCAATCATGCTCAACCCGAGAGCGCTGATCGGAGATCATTGAGCTTCCTATTTCTTTCTCCAAAAATATCAGAGTCAGCCCGTGTACTGAAAAAAGGTCGAAAATGGCCAATACAGCTGTAAAACTGCCACATTCCAGAGCCCAGAGACAATATAAAAGGGCGACCCCTACCACCTCCGCTGATATCGTGCCCAATACTCTCTCCGGAAGCGCGATAGCTCTAGCCCCAAATTGTCTGGCCGAGACACTCAGAAATTCCTGAGGATGAACGCCTTCCCTTAGCGACGGCGGTAAAGAAATTCAACTCGACAATCGTGAATTACTTCTCATCTAAGTGTGGATTTTTCACCCTCCCCTCCCAGAATAATGCCGTGATAATCGTGATTGCCATTATAATTTCAATAATTCTTGCTCTCATCTCACCTCTGACAATAAAGCATCCATCTCCCCTTCACACCGTCAACTCTACCTAAGTGGGCGCTGCACGATACCTTCCATTACTGCATACTTCTAAGTCCTCATTGTTGCAATGATAGATGTATTCACTCTCAGCAGAGAGCGGCGCAGCAAAAAGATATAAATGCGATACTCTTTCTTTGAATCGTTTTGCGTCCTGATGATCTCACCCAGTCGCTTTTTCTCATGGCCCCGTTGGCTCTGTGGCCAGTAGCTGGTAACCGGTGACCGCATACTCACAGCCGTTGCACTTGCACATCACCACCGCCTGCCTTGTGCAAGCATCCCATCCCGGTCTGTGCCTTCTCAGGGGTCCAATGAGAGAGGGTCAGCACCACTTGCTGAAGGGACGACACGCATATGGCAACGCGAGAGTATGGAAATACGCTAGGCAGTGTCAAGGCTCGTCCACCTTGTAGGGGGTGGGTAGAAGTGTACGGGCATCCGAAATTGAGCACGTGAAGAGCCGAATCAATGACCGCTTGATGCTGGCCTCTGTCTGTAGCCCTGTTCTCCCCCAATAACATCACCTAGCATTTCAGTTCACGATATGACATTGTCTTGTGACCATGTCAACATTTGACGATGGAGACGCCGATATCATTCTTCGTTCAGGCTTTACATCCATCCTAGTGCCAGGATCAGCAGACCACTGTGTTGTAGCGACGGAACATCGGACCAACAGAACACTGAATCATTGAAACACGGTATCAAGCGCGACATCGAGGGCAATTGCCCCGTCTTATGTCTTCCCGAAGACTGCGACCCTGTCCATCGTCTCCTCATGGCCACTCTACTCACAAATGTTTGACATGACGATCAAGACATTCGGGGCTGCAAGGAAATATGGCATGCCCTCTATTCCAGCCCGATTCCGGACATATTGCAGCCGTGTGGCCTGCGTCGTGACCGCTGGGGACTCTTTCCATGCATACGGGCTAGCATCAAATGATTGTCTGAAGGAGGAGGCCCTTGAAGCGGCACAGTTGACTCTGTCGCTACCGCAAACTTTCGAGACCTACGGGTCAAGCCACTGCCATGCCTCAGGGCCTGCACTACTAGCATTGTGGAAGCACCGAGGAATGGTTATACAGGCGATAAAGCGCGGAGTCAGCCTGTGTTTAGAAGAAGTTGGCGATCCTCGGGACTGGAAACTTGACTTACCCGGTGACAAGGATTGCCACAACGTGCCTGCAGCGTGCCTACGTGAGCAGTTCGTCCTCTTTGCAGAAAAGATACCTTGGCACTTTTCAACAACGAAGATCACCAATTTCGTTGAAACCATGTCATCGCAAGTAACTGAATGCACGTCGTGTACGCGCCAGTGTCCGGACAATTTGTGCTTAATTGATTGCATTGAACGACATGTTCGAGGCCAGATCGAGAAGGCAAGTCCCATGTCTCACTTCATGCAGGTTGTGATCACCATCAATGATGGACTCTCTAGATGCACGACGAATTACTGTCACTTTTCGATGAATTAGGGAACACTACTGACCCTTAGCCATCCAGCGGTCAGCCTACATACTTTGGTGCACCATCTGATCGCGGCGACTCGGACGTAACTATCAAGTCCTGTGATCGTGTATACTTCCAAGTCCACAAGACCGTCTTTCGAAGACATGTGTACAGCCCCAGGACCGTCGCCCCACGGACAAGGACAAGTGAAACAAGTGATTAGTTTGCCCGAGGACTCGACACTGCTTCGCCTACTCTTCGCCTACTCTCCATGATGTACCCAATGGACCATATCGTCCCGAATACCCTTGAAGACGCCCTATCCCGTCTTTCTGCATGTCAAAAATACCAGATGGATTCCACTTTCACTCGTGTCCGTGCCTTTATAAAAGCACGGACACCTCCGTTATTCACCTCTGAAAACTGTTTCCGCGCATATGGCACTGCAAATCGTTATCATCTCCAGGAAGAGGCCCTTCTATCCGCGCGTTTGACTCTGGAGTGCTACATGACCTTCGAAGCTTGTGGTGAAGACCTACGGTTTATATCAGGGGCTGACCTCTTTCAATTGTTTGGAACCGCAATGAATGTACCAAGGTCGCAAAGGACTGCATAGAAAAGACAAACCATTGGCTATCTCCCGTACTCTCTACTGGCTCTACTAGATTGGGCTATATCGTTGATTGCGATACGGAGGAACGTCTGCCCGTGTCAAAGTGGTGGCGTTGTCATTTTCTCCGTAGGATTGCACTCCGGCCATCACCAAAGACGGTCACTGATCGATTGCCTTCCAAAAATCATGGCTTCGATACACGTCCACTTGTACTTCATGTCGGCAACCCGATGAAACCGGGATTGACACCATCTGTGCAGCATTAGAGGCGAAACTGAGCGCTGTAATTGAGCAGGTCGGCCGCCCTTGGTCGGACTCCCGAACCAACGCATCTGTACTGCAGGTCCGCCTCGATGTTCGAACTTAGCCAGTTACAGGTGTAAAGTACAAGTGTCAACGCCGAACAAGGAGGTCGTTCTTTTATTTATGATCCAAAAAAGTGTACCTTGGGACTCTAGCGAAAGTGACTACGTCGTGTCTTCTACATGTATGCTGTTTTTATGCTGTTCCGTCTGCCTGAACAATGACTCAGAGAACTACTCTCCCGATGGGCGTTTACGGTAGTCCTCATTTGACAACAGGCCGCGCGCCTCGTGCTGTCTTTGTTCGCTGCATCTGCGTCCATTTCCTCCGCTCAACAACATCTTTCTCTCCAGTCGCATTGTACTCGCCAAATGGCCTCGCGTTTTCCCACAGCCAAGGCACGATCTCTTTTCACTTCTATATACCTATACCATTCTAATACCAATGTCTTCTCTTGCTGATTAGTGTGTGCGCCACCCCGGCTTTGGTCCCTCACTAGCCCCCAAGTGGAGCATTGTTTACTGTACGAGGAATTTGCATCTCAAAGAGAGATGTCTAGTGATCACACTCCAGTTTTACGGGGTCGCACGTCCAGGCCATCTGCGCTCACGATAAGCAAAACAAAAAGGAGCATGAAGGAAAAACAATTTACCTCGGGTACAGAGAGCATTCCCTGACGGTGTGCCTCTTCGCCAGCCAGGCCAAGAATCGCTGGGTAGTCACGCCGATAATGAAGAGGAGGTATTGTCAGCGCGGAGTGGCTCAAGAGAAAGTGCCCTTGTCGGGGCCGTCATACCTCAATGCCGAGCCCGTATCCGCCGTGTTCGCACGTCCCATACTTGCGCTGGTCGGTGAACCAATAATAGGGAGTAGGGTCGATCCCCTCGCGCTTGTACCCCTCGAGCAGCTCGTCTATGTCTGAAATCCTCATCGAGCCACCGACGATCTCGCCGACGCCCGGCATGAGGAGGTCGCAGCTCTCCGTGAGGGCGATGGCGGCGGGCTGGTCGCCCCCGCCGTTACCGGGCACTTTCTTCATGTAGAAGGCCTTGAGCCCGGCGGGGAAGCTGTGCAAGAAGATGGGCGTCCCGATGGCGTCCGTCATCTTTCGCTCCGCCGCCTCCGCGATGTCGTCGCCGACCACGTGCGGCACCATCTTGGGCTTTCCTTCGGCGTCCGTGATCACGTTTCCCTGAGCGTCTTCGGCCTCGTGCTCGATCCCGTGCTCGTTCAGCCACGCGATAGCGTCGACGTAGGCGAGGCGCATAAATGGGCGCGCAGGCGGCGCGAAGGAGGGGTTGAGCTGCTGGATTAGCGCCGCCGTGGACTCGTTCTTCCAGAGCTTTTCCACGACGTCGCATATCTGTTGATCTGAATGTCAATGCGAAGCGACCGTAATAGAGAAATAAACTCACGACTGCTTCAATGTGGTTCATTAGGTCGTCGAACGTGATGAACGCAAGCTCGGCTTCGAGGTGCGTGTATTCGCTCAGATGCCGACGGGTATGACTTAGATAGAGTGAGAACCAACCCCCCACACGCGCAAGAGCAGATCTCTCACCTGTTCTCCGCTCTGAAACTCTCTTGTACGCAAAAAACATCGCCCAACGAGGGTAGACACGTCTCGAGGTATAGTTGCGAACTTTGGGTCAGGAATGCTGGCTGACCATAATAGTTCAGTTTGAAAAGAGTCGCCCCGCCTTCAACCTGTGTCTGCACCAGGCATGGTGGGGTGACTTCGAGGAGGTGTTGCTCGGTATAGGTGGCGCGGAACGCCGAGAGCGTCGCAGAGCGGAGCCGGAGCACGCTACTCGCGTTCTCGCCGCGCAAGACGAGATGCCGAAGATCGGCTAGGATAGAGGGATCCGATTTCTGTTCGGGAATGAATCAGCGACTGGGTGAGAGAGAAGGCACGAGGTGCACCTCGTTGAGTCGGTTGGTAAATGCATCATCTCCACCAGGGGCCGCACCGATAGTTCGCCAGAAATCAACGACGAGTTCGTGCCCCCCTGGAGCGGTCTTTCCTTCCGGCGTTGGCTGTAAGGTGCCGACCAACTCGACGGTGGACTCGAGGGTCAATGTTAGTGCAGCATACGTTTGCGCCTGTTCGTGCGTGAGCGGAAGCCCAGGGTGTACGAAGGAGTGAAAAGAATCGCGCACTGGGACGCCAGATAGTATGGTTTGTAGATACCCAGTACCATCACGTAGGACGATGAAGATAATGTCCTTTTGAGACCGCAGGCGGTGTACCCAGCCAAAAATGCGGACGCGCTTTCCACGGTAGGGCTCGAGGTTCAGGATCTTTGCCTGTGAACCGTAATTAACACGAGGGAATGCCGCAGAAAGTGCGACTGTGCGTACCTTTATCGCCGTGGGGAGAGTGTCGTCCTCGATCAGCTGGACCTTCTTGCTCTCCTCAAGAAGGCGCTCTCGCTTCTCTCGTTCTTCGGCGGCGGCCTCAGCGAGTTCCTCTGCTTTTCTGCGCTTTTTCTCAAGGCCATCGGCGCCTTTCTTCGCTTTCTTGAGTGCGCTCTGGGTTGGCTGCTCGTACTCGGCACTTGGGTCCTTACGCAGAAGCACATCGGCTGCTTGGCCATGCGTGAAGAGGGCATGCGCGAGTGTCTGGTATGGAGCTGGCTGAGAGCCAGCACCTGTGAGGTCTGAGCCAGCTGCTTCGTCTACGTAGATGGAGGTCATGGTCAAAGTCGATAGATGATGACTCGTTTTAGCTTGATCTTATCATTGTCACCAGATCCGGCATATCGATACGATTAGATGAACTTTCCTGCTTGCTTGCTTGTACACAATGCAACAGGGTTTATAAACACTTAGGATATGTTAAAATATTGTACCAAATATTGTATACAAGGAGTGAGCGAAGAAATTCAAAGTGTGAATGGGTTTACAGTAAAAATTGACTAGCCATATTAGGCAGTTAAGCTAGTTAACGTCAAAAATAGTCAAAGTGTTCACACAATGTTCACAAACATGTTTCTGACTGAACACCTCCTGTTGCAGATTTGATGGCTTGTACCGGACCGGACTATGACTATCCTATCATGTAATTCCAGACAGGGCGCACGCCCCACTTGAACCCGACTGTCCCATCGCAGTATGGCTGAGGAGTACCTCAGGACGACTTTTCTCGCGGGGATTGTATTCTTAGTCTTCCTATCCGTCTACTGGTGCAGAAAGCGGGATCGCCTGGTATGTCCCTTATCTTAGGGTTATCGCTTATTGTTATAGATTAACTAGATCCTCAGCTTAGGGCCATCCCCACTGTCGGTTTCTCCGACCCAGTTCTCTCATATCTTTCATTCCTCCGCTACAATTTTAATGGTATTCGCATGCTCAGGGAAGGCTATGAGAAAGTAATCCATCTGGATAATTACCCAGACCCAGCTGACCCTGCCGCGGTTTCAAGACCAAGCCAGGACTATTCAAAATTGCCACGCTTCGGACATGGATGGTGATGCCTACAAGTCCTAAACTGATCGAGGCCGTCAGAAAAGCACCAGAGGATGTTTTGTGCCCTCGTCGAGTAACAGAGGAGGTATGCCTTGTAGTCCTGAGATATGTTTGTGGGCTGGTGACGATCCCATCAGCTTATCCAACCTGACTACACTTTGAACTTTCTGGATAAACACGACCATTACCATTTACATGTAATACGTTCCCATCTAACGCGGATCGCTTCCACTACATTCGAAGATATCTGCGATGAGCTCGTCCTTACTCTAGACGATAATATCCCGACGGCTGGTGAAGGTAGGTATCAAAGCTTTGGATACTGACGAGAATTTATCGAGGGTTATAGAGTGGGTCAATATACCCGCTCTAGAAACGATGCAACGAGTGATCTGTCGTGTTACAAATCGAGTGTTTGTTGGCGCACCCCTCTGTGCGTATTGATCCTATAATTAATGCCCGCTTCTGTTGTCTATATTGATGCCTCGTAGGTCGTAATCGTGACTATCAGGCACTCAACTTGAACTTCGCAGTTAACGTGTTGAAATTTGCTACTATTATCAGGCTCTTTCCTGACCCTCTTAAACCGTCTGTCTCCATCCGAACCTTCCCTATGCTTCCTTCATTAAAACAAACCAGGCTTCTCGCGCGCGTCATATCCAACCTTCCATCCCAAGTTGGACGAGAAATGGAGTTTATAAGACCCATGTTCAAGGAGCGCTTAGCAAAGATGGAAGAACTCGGCGATGAAAAGTGGGACGATGGTCCGGTTCGTCAGTTTATGTCTCCCAGTATTATATCCCCCTTATCATGTGGCTCACTCACAGAATGACATGCTCATGTGGCTCATGAACGAGTCAAAAGGAGTAGAGAGGTCACTGGAAGGCGTGGCACGGCGGATGCTCGCAATCAACTTCGCATCTATTCATACGACCTCTCAGGTAAGTGGGACCATGCACGAACTCTCTCTATATAAATTTCTGTCCACAGACACTGACGCAAGTACTATACCGCCTTCTCATCAACCCCGGATATGTGGAACCCCTCCGCCGAGAGGTCGAAGCTGTCGTGGCAGAGTATGGTTGGACGACAGCTGGAATGGACAAGATGCACAAAATCGACAGTTTCGTGCGAGAAACCCAGAGGGTTGATGGGTTGGGCACCTGTTCGCTCGACTACCTTCAGTTGCGTCTCAGTTACTAATTGACCCGCTGTTTCTCAGTGGTACTTGTCCGTACGGCATTGCGTCCTTTCACATTTTCCAACGGCGTCACCATCCCTACGGGTACATATGTGGCCGCACCACTCAGTGCCATTCATACGGACGAAGGAATTTACCATAACCCAGATGAGTTTGACGGGTTTCGCTTCGAGAGGCTCCGGGAGTCCAGTGTGGGTCCAGTGGCAAGTAGGTATCAAACTGGCATTACATCCTCCGCACATCTGCCCTTCGGGCATGGACGGCATGCATGGTGAGAAGTCATCCTGACCAGTTATTTTCATCACATCTGATGTGCTTTCGTCTTAGTCCTGGACGGTTCTTCGTAGCCACCGAGATGAAAGTCGTGCTTGCACGCATTGTCACGACATATGATTTCAAGTTGGACGAGGGCAAAGAGATCCCACGCGATCTTTGTATTGCCTCATCAATCATCTCGAGAAATGCGAACGTGTTGTTTAGGAAACGTCGAAATTAGGATAAACCCTGCCGTTAACGGCCGAACATATTCTTTCCGTGTACTAGTACTTTATCCGAGTCAAGAGATGACAGTGGGTTTCCTGGGGCGACTCAGATAGTGGAGCCGTCTGTGAGCGACGGATGAGATCATAAAGAAGAATGAGGTAGCTGTCCGACGTCTAAACTCGAAGGCGAACTTGGCAACAGCGCGATGCATGACCTCATCTTGAGTCTCTTGCAAATTCAGATCTCAAATCTTATGTTTAAGCCTGGACCGCTGGCCCTTGGCACACAGTCGCAACCTTGGTCGCAGCTCTCACTTTCGCCACCGGCTGGTTTATCGTGTAATATGTGGTCCACCTTTCGGGTCTGCCGCCACCGCGCAAATCTCGTTCATTCCGTGTAACCGCCATGCCAGAGAGAATTGCTTTCTACAACCCTGTTGGTCCAGAACCCCCCACATATCCACGCCCCCCTGAAGAGATCGCGCCGCGTCTCTACTTTGCAGACCTCTTCTCACTCGTCGACCCTGCCGGGCTTCGTGCGCGAGGCATTTATGACATTGCTGCTGCGCGAAACTGCGAGGGATCCTACCCGCGTGACGCGGAGTGTGCATATGTGGACGAGCCCACGACGCTGTTCGCTCTCGCGGACGTGCGTCGCTCTGGTCATCCTGTCCTCGTACACTGCGACGGCACGGGTGAGGGCGTCGACTTTGCGACGGCATTGCTGGTCATGTCCGATCGCTTGTCAGTGAATGAAGCGATACAAAAGATCACGCAGAAATTCCCATATATATCACTACGTCCAACCTCAAGGAGGCAGTTGTGCGGGTTCGAGGAAATGTTGGTGGAAGAGGAGAGACGGAAAGCGCAGCTGCATAACCACATGACGTCTACGGGCCAGGAGCTACGTCAGAATATGCGCGGGTTGCTGTCTAAATACCTCAGGACGCCTCAGTAGTAGTTTTTGTCCCAGCTTCCAGTGAACCAAACACATCTCGCATCCAAGCTCGCATCAGATAACTATCGTGATTCAAACTTCTCATAATGCAACAAAAAGTGTGACCTCAGTCGAAGTTGCAACCATACTCTTTTCTCGCTACCTCTCTCCACGATGTCGCGTTCACAGCAAATGTCGCAGCGTACTCTGCCTCCAGGTGGTGAAGTCGCCGGCCTACAATCACCAAGCTGTGAAGCGGTTCGCCGAACACTTCCGGTGGCTGCTCCCGGAGCTGCGCAAGTGTTCCGCACACGATGCGTTCGTCATCCGGGCCGCCACCAACACGTGAGAGAGCAACCGCGAGCGTCCGTTCTGGTACGAGCACTCCGCCACGCCGCGCGTCCTCGACTTCAGCAAGTTGAGTCACTGCCTGAAGTATGGACATGTACCGCGGCGGCTCGTAAATCTTACGCCCCCTGCTCGTGATTTTTGGTATAATCCATCCACACCGAGATGGGGCACAGCGTGGGAGATGTAAACGCACCGGGCAAGGTTCTCCTCGCTTTGCTCCTTGACTTTGATATCAAGCAAGATGAGTGTGTGCACCCCGAGATCAGCGTTCTCGCGCACGCGATCATAGAAGCTGTCGGGCCGCCACGTGTCGGTGAAAAAGACGAGGGAGACGGTCTGGCCAAAGTTGTACAGCTGCAGACCACATGCTCCGATCGCGTTCATGATGGACGCGTTATGTATGACCCGTGTCGGTATGCCGAGCGCGCGGGCGCGAAGGAGGATATCGGTGTGGGTAGTGGCACCGAAAGGGTCGCCGACGACGAGAAGAGAAACATCTTGGATGTGAGCATCTCGCAAGATCTCGTCACTCTCTGTCTCGACCATGTCACGGTCGGCAAGAATGAGGGGTTTTCCATAGAACTCCTCCTTTAGGAGAAAGGGTGAGCTTGGAGCGGTGGGGAAATCGGGGATGAGACGTGCCAAGCGCTCCTTTCGAACAGTGAGAATGCTGGTGTATGCCTCGAGGTAGAGACGTGAGGATGATCTGACAGCCTATTGTGAAAAAAGATCAAGACTGATCCTGAAGTGAGCCCGTTCTCATTGTTCACCTCCAAACCACGGAGAGTGATATCTTTCTCATCAGAGAGACCCAGACCAATTATGTAGAACATGTTCAAAGTCGGATGGCTGGTGCCTGCCTACTCGGCCATCTCGGCCTAACGCTTTCTTTAATTCGTTCGTCCGTCTGAGTCACTCTCGATCTCAAGGTATGGTTCTCTCACATAGTCTTCCTCTCATCCCCACAGACATTTTCTGCTCCATTCTTGAGCATCTCACCGATAGACGCGACTTATATACAGCTGCGCTCGCCAGCAAAGACTTCAACAAAACTGCTACTCCACTCTTGTATCGCTCACTTGACACTGACACGCGTGCCAGACTATGGGATCACAAGTCGGTAAGCTTGTCAAAGCGCTTAGTCGACAGGGCCATCTCAATCACCCCTATGTCAGACCAGCAATGTAATTCACCCAGCATACACTCTCCTAAAGAGACCCGAACTCGCTCGTCACGTACGGCATCTCCGCGAAACAGGTCGAGTCTTTTTCATTTATGGGCTCGAGTGAGCGGTAGCACCACACGGGACGCGCTGTTAGTGCATGATTTTGACGATGGTCCTTTTGCACCCGTCTCGTGATTCCTTCCTTATTGGCGTGTTGTTTCTCACCTACTCTTTTTCTTCCCTTCCCAGGTGCACTGCATGCAAACCACCCGCCAGTCACAGAAGTAGTCCTCAAAGCTCTCCGCCTTTGCGACAACTTGTACTCTTTCACATGGATCGATAATACGTCTGTCTCATCCACCGCTTTCCTTTCCTTCCTCGACGTCCTCCGTGGTCTCCCGTTGCGCGCCATCACCCTCCGCACCTACAGTGACCTCGGAGAAGATACGTGGGCCTTACTTAACACCTTCCCTAACTTGCAAAAGGTGGCAATATGGTCCATGAATGGTCCACCACGCGTACTTCAAGGATGGGCTCCTCTACTCGGGAACACGCTCACGGAACTAGAACTCGGGGTACGTTCATGACCCACATCACGGTATATTTACGAAGGACTCCTTACACGTGATGTAGCGTTGCGCCGGCGTTCCTGCAACCATCCTGATCACTGTGCTCTCACAACTTCCACATCTGCGTGACCTGCGACTAAAGGGCGCACCAAGCAGTGCTATCCCAGACATTCTAACCTCGTTACCTGCCCTCGTAGCGCTCGACACAGAGTATCTCCGTCCGGGATTGCTCCGGCCTCTAGGCCGCAACGCGCAACTACCACTCTTAGAACGGCTGACTGTACGCACGTCCTCCGTCGACCTCCAAGGCCCCCTACAGCTTTGGGAATGGCTACGCGCACTCACACCACGTCCATCGCTCGAGTCTTTTACATTGTATGCGTTCTCGACGGCAGGCCAAATGAGTATTCCTCGGGGATTTCTACTCTCCCTCGCTCGTCGACACGCGGACACACTCCGCCAGATATTACTCAACATGACGCAGCTAACCCTGGAAGATGTCCAATGCGTCTGCGAGCTCTTTCCGCAGCTTGAGGAACTCTCCTGTGCTGTCGCAAGCCGTGATGCCGTACGTTCGTCCTCCCAACTTTTAGGTCAATGCTGAAAAAGCCACTCGTTTTCCTCGTTCCGTAGGAGTCGATTGGGTGTGCAGTCGAGAAGGCACATAACCTCCGTTCACTCAAGTTGCACGTATACTGGATCCCTACTTCGCGTGACGGGGATAACGAATTCCCAAGCTCTTACACGGATACATATGCGCTACACTCCCCTAACTCTCCTGTTGCGCGTTTTGGATTGGCGGATGCTGAAACGATAATGCGCCGACCGGGTTCGTGCTTACGTACTGTGTCAATAGGCTTGCACATGTTCCAGGGATCGTGGGTTCAAAAGCGAGGACCTGATGGGACGGAAGTGTTATATTTTGAGGTGGTAGAAGAGAATCTATCCGGATAACGGTCCTCGTGAAAAGGGAACAACGAGCGCTCTAGGATACTCTTTAGATTTCCTTTGATGCAAAGTATATGACGACTTTTTTGATTAGTTGTACGCTAACCTGGTGTTACTCACCAATCGCAACCGCCGATCTCACCACCCTTAGGGACTCCTAGCTGCTCTCCCACTCGCCATGGTGGTACCATTACGCTGGTGTAAAGAAAGTACCTCTATGGGCGAAAATGAAAACATTGAGAACCAGACTTATATGCCGCGCCCGCGTGCACGCCCCCCACGCGTTGGCCCACCGCGTGCGCCACCACGACCTGGAGCGAATGAACGTGTGCCTCAGCAGCTGGGAGAAAACAGAAGAAAACAAAGAAACGAAGACAGACCTCGCTGTGGCGCTCCACTGCGACCTGTAAGAGAGGAAATGCAATGAGCAAGCAGAATCGAAGGGGGAGTACGTGCACAGACCTCGGCCGACGCCACCAGGATGGGTGCCACCTCGCGCGCTTTTCCCTGCTTCTCGTGCGCGTGTCTGTTCCTCCTTAACCACGTCCAGGAGCATATCCGGAACGCGCAGGTACTTTATCTGCATTCCACGACGAATCAGAGGTCGGACGAAATTCCTTAACGGGGCAATGGGAGGCGCCAACGTACAGTGCTTCCTCGGATGTAACACTCTTTGACCTTCCAAAAGCGATCTCCCTCTGCGTTCGTCTGATATACCTCGCGAAGCGTGATGTTCATAAAGTTATCGCAGTTCACGAGATGTCCGTTGAACGTCTCCCCATTTTTGAGCTCGACCAACTGTCAAAGTCAACGAGGGGAACTTTTGCTAGAGGGGGAGTAATGAGCGGACCATAGGCTTATTTTGTGCAGCATTGAGAAGGGATAACGGTAACTATGAGAAGCCGTAAGTCTCTTGGAGGACCTGAGGCTGGTGTGAATGTAATACCATCTTGATGAAGGTAACGAGGTTTGTTGCACAATCAGGTTGGGTGATCAGCAAGAGGCTTGTCGAAGCCGCAACCCTAACCCCATATCTACCAATGCGAGTCACGCTCGCTGCCACTGCCACTGATTGACCCAAGCCAAGCCGGTAACAGCCCAACGACCTCTCCGGGCTCATTGCGAGCGGATTGACGTGGTGCGAAAAAATATACGTACAGTAAGACTGAAATATTGCAAGTTCCTTACATCGCATCGAAACAAAATGGACAAGAAAATGCAGAGATACTCAAGGAGATGATAGACGCTTCCTTACAAGATCAGCATTGATTGAACCGGATCAACGAACCATTGTCTGCCAAACCTCTCCATGCTTACTCTCGCCAACCGACCGATGGAATACAGTTCTTGTCATGGAAGGCTTGGGGGATGTAACGATCCCGACTCCAAGCCATGGATGCAAGCCCATGAAAAGAAACGGAAATGTGTGGCTGAAGGCATCCGAACCATGTTGACCATTGCAGCGAGATTCAAGACGCGTCTTGTTCACAAAGTCCAGATTCGGAGATAGGGGTAAACCTGGCCCGTTACAGTAACATAGGACTTTAACTGAGGTCCAAGCAACCACACGCGCGGCGGAGCACCCGACAACAGATACACGGTTCGTGACCGCGTAAATCACACGTTATGGTGTCCACAATAGCTCTATCGGCAAATTGAAATATCGTCTGACATGAGAATCAGAAAGTAACGCCAACTTGGCACAGGGGAAGGTTGCCAGGTACGTGCAATTGCCAGCTCATGGGTCATGGCGTGTCCGTTGACGACTTGATATCGAAGCGGAGACCCAAGAGGTACGAGAAAGAGAATCCGACCGAGATAACCCCGGTAGGGAGAAAGATCGAACCATCGAACCTGTATCAGCAGACAAATAAGAAACTATTGTATGTCCAATGAGGAACAACACCCTAAGCAGACACGTCGACTGTGCTGTCACAAGGGTTGGTTGCCAGCATGGCAGCTACCATTGGTCGGGTTTTGTGAATGATACAGGGTATACCTCAACATGTTGACTATGCAAGTCTTTGGGGGAAAGCCCAAACGAGAGCGTATGTCGCCAGAGCGGATCTCATCAGTCATGATCTTATTCTGGCCAACCTGGGAAAATTTTGACCTATTTCTGTGTAATATTACTAAATGGGGTAGTACAGTAGCCAGGTGTAATCTGTCAATCACGTTTTACATCATCGATTTGAATCTAAAATACCCCAAGGAGAGCTAGTCACAGCAATCACAGCTTTTATCTTCCTTTGTTACTCCACGCATTCATCTGTCAGTTCCCCTCACAGATGTCCTTCTCTAGGTCTGCTTTTTTGTTGTTGTTAACAATCTTGGTTGTGTGTCTACCCGGAAATGGCGTTCACGCATTCGGCGCTGGCAACATCCCTTCGTGCGTGACATTGTCTGCTGTGTGTGTCTTGCGTGGTACTCACGAGATCTACATGTCAGATTCGCTTATATGGAGGGTCGTGCTTTCCGCCATGGCGATATAGTGCGTGGTCACCTTGAATACGAGTAGTAGTGCCCCTCATCGTGTTCCCAATATAGGAAGACACACTGTCCGGGCTAGCAAAGAAGACAGGCGGATTTGCTATCGGTGCTCTCATTGGAAAGGGGGGAACGAAATTTGGTGGTTTGGACATCAAGCGCATATACTTTGGGTGCGCATCATCCTGGTGTTATCTTTACGTTAAGAGACTGACCCCTCTTTGTATAGAAATTGGCTCCGGGATTACAGTCAGGTTTGTATCTCTATGTACTGGCGCTGCTTTCCATTGATACCTGTAATGCAAGGCTGTGGATATCACAGGTTTACAGAAGCTTCCGCTTCAGGTAAGCACCAGCCATCCTCGAGACTATTCTCGGCTGGTAATGCGTCATTCCAGACGATCATCAATTTGTGCATGGCTCTTGGATTCCTAGTGCGTCGGCTGCAGTATAGCACGTACCTCTATTCATTGATTCTTTGTAGGCACACGGATACGCGACGAATGAGTTCGAGGTGACTGTGGAAAGACTTGGTGTTTATCTCCCTGTATGAACATTTGAAACGTGCCTGCGAAAGATTACTCATTCTTCATTCTTTAGGCAGAACACATAGATAACCCTAAGGGTTACGGTGATGGTCAAGACGCGCGCAAATTCGATCCAAGACTACGTGGACCAGTTGATGTATGTGCATGAACACTTTTCAAAATTGCCTAAATCACCTGAATCTACTTGTCACAGCCTAGAGAACTGGAGGTAGATCCTCGCACGGGCATGAAAAACTACATTGCCAATGGTAATGACCGTAGCCCTCAGTTACATTCCATACTGACCTGTAGCTATGTAGAAATCGGACCATGGGACACTTCAAAAGCCCTCGTCCGCCGTACTCTTGAGCGTTGCATACATATCGGCCGGCAACATCGCGCCGAGGGGAGGAAGCAGGACGAATATGAAGCTTATCGTCTTCTTGGGCAAGCCGTCCGTACTAGAGACTCTGTGCTGTTATTCGTCTGGCTCATAGGGGCATATTTTCGATTCCAGATGCACACCCTTGAGGACTTCAGTGCACACTCGAACTTTTGCGAACTTGCGCTTGTCGCGATGGGTCACTCTAACGTATTCGTACACGTCGGCGACAATGTACGCATACAAGCCCCCAACGGTAGATGGGTCGCTCCTTTGGTCACCGGCACTTTTGGTTCCAGCGATTTCCTGCACAGTCTTCTTGGTGGTGAGTCCTCAATCCACGCCGAAACATTGTTCTGACGCCAAAATCAGAGGCTACCGATCACATTGTACGTGCTGGGTATTTGGCACTCGGGGCTCTCAACTGACAAGTCATCCAGAGCGAAGCTTCTGTTTCCGACCTCAACAAAGCTATGGATTCTGCACGCTCACGCTCAGTATCTGCAGGGCGGTCACCTACAGATACTCTTCGGGATCTACTATTCAAATTACCTGGAGGGTCGGGCACCGAGATTACTCGTGATATGGAAGGAATTGAGCGTATTCGTGATGCTCCCGCTCAAGGTGGCAAACCTCCGGATCAAATGAGTCCCCAAGAATTACATGCCGTGCTTTGGCAAGTGCTGAGCTTCAGGGATTCAGGTGTGTTCAGTGTGTTTGTCACCAGATAGTCTCTAATCGATCTTCCAACGTCAGTGGCAAAGAAGATCGAGAAGACAATTGGTAAGACGAGTGCCGCTTTATCAAGTCAATGACAAACTAACCACATTTGTGTCCCAGAAAAAATACCAGGACTCGGATCAATAATTGAGAAGATTACTGAATCCATATCAGGTGAGTAGCAGAGGTTTCAAGGTATCTCAACGTTGATTGTCTTCAAGTTTTTGTTTTTACTACACTCGAGGTTAGTGTTAAGAATTTTTTGGTGTAATTATTCTCATTTCACTTAGCCCTACCTGAAACCTATCTTATCAACGGCGAGCACTCAATTAATGGCAGCTTCAAGCGAAGTCATCAATACTCATGATCAGTATGAGGTTGGTGGGTTTTTCGGACGCACAGTAACTTCATTAACACATTCGCGCCCGTAGGTCTTCAATGATCCACAAGCGGTGAGTCGTGCCTACATTTCAGTAAAAGACAGCAAAACTCATACTGGGTAGTCGGACCCCACCCACTCGTTCCTGAGCAAAGATCACTTCGTGCGTTTGTGACGATGGACGAGAGAGTGCGCTAAGCTAACGGTGTAGCGTCTAGAATTTAATTCTGAATGAACCAGCGGGAAATGTAGCCAAAGTAATCGTGGTACGTTCGCTCTTCGCGATATGTAGACATCTGGTTTAGTTCGTGCCCAGAAACACACGGTGACAGCGGTTGTCAAGGCATGGGATGACAATTCTGTGAATGTGAAGTCGGTGACAGACGAAATATTGCAATGCTTGTTCGTACATCTCGGATCCAATCAAGGGTCTCTTGCTTACTAATCGTAGGTTTCATCCTGATTTTCAAAACCACGCATCCCAAATTCAGCGCGAAATGCTGGCTTGCATCAAACTATGGTTACAGTCCCTCGGGCACCAGCAAAGCGCGGTTCTCGCGCGTTTATCTAAACAAGCCGTGCGCAGTCATCAGAACGTACGTCTAGGTGGCGCAGGTAGTGCGGCACCCGTGAGCCAGAGTCATGGTACTTTCGCTGGAAATACAGGATTTCCTGGGCAAGGGAATACCTCCAACCTCCTTCATGGTATTCCGGGAATGGCGCAAGCTCAAGGGTTGTATAACCAGTTCAGCGGCGGGGCTGGTACTGGACGTGATACATTTGGTACGACCATGGGCACTGTGTCGGTCCCTGGAGCAACCCCGCCTCCGGCCCCACTCTCGCCAAGACCCGGTGGGGGACAGGCAGCTAGCTTCTTTGGGGACGGACCCACCCCTTTTGCATCCCAGTCGTACATGCCCCCGCCGTCGTATCCCGGTGGGCCGCCAGTGCCACAGTCGCAATCTCAATCTCCGCGTCCGCCGCACACTTCGGGTCCACATCATGGGCACGGGCACGGATATCATTCTCCCACTCAGCCTAGCCTCCCAAGTGTGTCAGGCCAACCACCTTACATACCTTCGGCCTCAGGCTTCCCCGATTCCGGATCGCAACCTCCGTACCTAACTGGCCCTCCTGCCCCTCTGCAGGAACCGTCGTATCCGGCATCATCCTTCCCCGGACAATCGTTGTATCCAGGTCAACAAGGGACTGGATATTTGGGCATGCCCGACTCAGGCGGCAGTTTCAATTCTTCGTATGGTCCGCCCCCCGATCCGCCGTCAAGCTTTCCTGGAACTGCGCCCAGCTTCCCGCAGAGCGGTCCTGGCTTCCCGGATGCTCCGGACGCACAATCCGGGTCCGGCTATGGATCAACGGGCTACGGCAGGTATGGACAAGGTCCATCATACTAATCGGAATATTGAATGTTGGAGCGCTCCTTTATAACGAACTATGTGCGACCGGTTATGTGTTAGCAGTGTTACAATTAAATGTTCGAGATAACTTAGTGTATGGTCAGAAGAACTGCGAACGAACAATAACGATGAACTCGATTTCATTCCATCCGGGCATGAGGACAATACAGAGAAACAAAGTACAGGAATGGCAGGTAATGAGTACAAACAAAAGTCGACGATACATAGAAAGAATAATCGAATTATTCGCTCGGAATGATACGCATAAGACCTGGAACATTCGTGACATGACTCAGCGCAATTGGCTTGCGGGGATCCGCTGTTGTGCTCTTGCACTGTGCGGGACGTGCTGAGTAGGAAACCTATTCAAATTTCAAAGCGTTGAAGAAGTTTCGAATGAGGTAGTTGAGTCACGTACCTGAACGTTATAATCACCGCTCTTGGTCTGCTGAACGGTATACTGCCACCTATGTGATCAAATCAGCCTCGTGCGGATCGATCCACGGAACGGAGCAAGCGGACACGTACTCCTCGTCCACAAGGGCTGTGACGTGTCGATTTGCCTGCTGGGCACGGTCGAATAGTTCGTTGCGCGCGAAGCGCAACAAGACCTCCGCATTGACCGCATCTGCGCACACGAGAGTCCTGCTATAAGTGAGCGACTGGGGGGCCTTGTGCAACTGAGACCGGCCAAGGACGGGGTGCGTGCGCGGAGCGCCAGAAGTGCACGAGAGGCTCAACAGGTCTGATCGGGGAGAGCGCAGTCGGACGAGGAACGGCATCGCGCGGAATATGCTGCGCTGGGAGAGTTGGGACTGTAGTCGGGGAAGTTAGTTGGTTTCCACATTCGGGGGGGGGGGGGGGGGGGGATGGTGATACTGTACCGTGCTACTACGAGGTGACGGTGGAGTATGGCTTGGAGGCGTCACCTGGGAGGACGGAGCAGGTGTGGTGGAGAAAGTGCGGGTAGTTTGGACTGGAGACGTCTGGGTGGGAATGGGGGCTCCAAGGGGGGTATCTTCGAGCTTCACTTTGGAGGAAGATGCCGCATGCTCTGCCGCCACAGATTGATGGTGCGCCCGTGATGACTGCGCTGGACGTCTGGGTCCGCGGTCGTTACGGTGTTGCGAGGGCCGATGGTTCAACGGGGGCACGCTGAGATACTGGCTGGAGGTAGACATGACACAGGTGACAGAGGTGTGCGGCCGTCGATGTGGGCTTTATATTACGCTGAGACTCACGTTTGATGTGGGGTGTGGAGAAGGCATGGCGTGTATATTCGGGGCACCATCGATCCCGCGGGGAGTTAAGGTCGGCCAACAACCCATACTTGGGGGGCTTCCGATCGCACAGCATTTGATAAATCCCTATAGTGGTACAACAAAGCACAGCCATTTTTACACAGTGTTCCAATAAGGGGGCTGTCATGACGAAGCTAGATGGGAACGTAATGACAATAAGAGTTCTGGTGGTTGTGGCATTGGGGCACGTTGCCATGTTGAGGCAGTAGACAGTTGAACACCGTTCCCAGCACTCTCGTTACTCGACTCATGATACACTCATGGTTGAATCCCCGTCCACTCCTCAAATTCGACCGCCTTTGTCACCTTTTTTTCCTTCAAGGGAACAGCGTTGGCACTAGCGTCTGCCTTCTCCACGCCTATCATTCCCTCTTGGTCTGTACATGGTTAGGCAGACACAATGGGGGAGAAACGAATGTACTCACATTCTCCCGCTAGTACGGCGGGTGCAACGGGCCGGCTGCCATAAGTGAGGTACCGCGTGGACACCCCTCTCGCAACAAGTGGTTGAGATAATAGCTCTTTGAGATCAGCCCTGAGCCGGACTAATCTCAAGTCGCGAACCTTCCTTGAACGGTCTGCACCGTCACTGATTTAATTCGATCAGTGAAAGGAACTCAAGAGAAGAAAAACGTGGTGCGCACTCAGATAAGTAATTGGAATCCAGTTCTATATCCAGCGCGTCTGCTGTCGCACGCATCCATTTCTTCTCATGGGTTGCCTTATTCGCGTGGTGTTGCATGGCATCGATCTCTTTGGCGACCCGTAAACGCCGTTTAAGCTTGTCCAAAAGGTGATGCTCAACGTTCATCTCCTCAACGTCCGTGACCTCTATATCCCTGTCAGTACAGAACTAGGGCAGTGTAAGACGACACGTACGACGGCCGAGACTTCCAAACAGCGCACGAGCAACTCGTCGCTCGTCCGGTGCGCATATCAATAAACTAAAGCCGTGCCGCTGCGCTCGCGCTGTACGTCCGTTACGGTGGATGTAGGCGTCCACAGTCCGAGGAATTTGGTAATGAACGACATGGGATACCGACGGGATGTCGAGTCCACGAGCTGCGATGTCCGTCGCAAGCAGGATAGAGTGTGCGTGTGATTTGAAGCTACGACAATGACTTTATATTGAGTCCCAGACGAAGTCTGAACGAGCACGCACCGGTCGAGGTTCTTAAGACGCTGACGCTGTTCGAGTTGTGAGTGAAGTGGGAAAGTCGGCAAGTCGAGTAATTCAAGAAGAGGTGTCAGTCGACGGATCCCGTCTATCGATGATAGAAACACGAGCGTGCGACCGGGATATCGCAGAAGGAAATGGTAAAGATGCACATCCTATGCAGGGTGACTCGATGATATGATACACCTCACTGATTACACAAACCTTGTCGATGGCAAGGCATTCAATCCTGCTTTCCTTCAACGTCGAGACCACGCCGCCCTCTGGGCTAATGTTGATGACTTCGGGTTCCGAGTCTCGAAAGTCGAGTCGCAGGAGCAGGTCATCAAGAGTAGAGGCTGGTCCGTTATTCTTCTTGATTCCTTTGGGCTGCCAACGCTTTTTCAAGTTCTGCTGGAGCTCCTTACTAAGCGTGGCAGAGAACACGAAGGTCTGCATAGCAGGCTGCGAGCTCGCATCATTTGATAGAGTGGGTTGGTGCTCTGAACGGAACTCTGGATCTGTGACGACTTCGCTTGAGGATCACGAATTAGCACGGGGTGCGACAACGAGACAAGGGAGCATACACGAATTGCCTTCGTGTTAATCGTAAGATACTGTCCAACTGGGCAAAGTGACCCGTTTCGATCATCCTATCTGCCTCATCTAACACTAGGTACCGGAGAGTCTTCACATTTTCTGCGAGTTCGTCGTCCTAGTCACGCTTATTGAACATGCAACCCAAGAACTTGGTGGTGACTTGCCTCCTCGAGGATATCCCATAATCGCCCGGGAGTCGCAACAAGGACGTCAACACCACGCTCCAGTATCCGCCTCTGTTTTTGCGTTGACATCCCGCCAACAATTGCAGCGACGCTCACGAGCGGTGGCAAGCGCGGCACAGATAGTCCCCCCTCTCTCCCCCTGTCGGAAAGGGTCCTGCGCTTCTGTTTCTGGGGTTCCCCATCGGCGGTCGTAGTCGTATCGTGGTGGTTCAAACAGGTGTTTAGATGCGCGGACACTTGAAGGGCAAGTTCGCGAGTAGGTGCGAGAATTAAGGCACGTAAAGGGCGACGTGATTTCGCTGGAGGTGGTGGGCTTGTGGCGCTAGTCAGGAGTTCGTGGAGAATAGGTAAGCCATAAGCGAGAGTTTTCCCGGAGCCCTAGACGTCGACGTCAGTGCGGCATGCGAACCCAAAAACCAAGGAACGGACGGTCTCGGCAACGCCAATGACATCGCGCCCGCCAAGTGCCTTTGGAATGGTTAGGGACTGAATTGGAGTTGGGTTTACAAATTTCTGTGAATAAAGGGCCGCATACAGTTGAGGGTGGAGTGAGAAGGAGTGCCATTCCGGTAGTAGATTGTTCGCTGAGACAAATCGCGCATTGAGCTCGAATGTCTAACAGATGTTCAAACCTGCAGTAGGACATACAATCAAACGCCCTGACAGTCCTGCGCTCGGCGAAGGCTGTCTGGGTGACCTCTCCAGATGCGATGGTGGTCTGTGGACGCGTCTGCTCCTCAACCGCGGTTGGCACGTCTTTTGAACCATCCACCTGAGACGTATTAGGGATGTGCACATTCCAAAAGCACAGCTCAGAGAGAGAAAACGCACTGTGAACGTAGCTATGCGCCCATTCGCAGTTTGGTGGTATTCGATTTGTACACCGACCACTTCCTCTACTTCAAGGAGTCCTTCGTCAAAATCTAGGCCAGCCGCATGCGTACGCACTACAGACTGCCAAGATAAACCATCGAGCGCGACGTGTCTTGTTTTCCGTTTCTTTGACATTCAGCGTCGAGTTACGCAATCCCGGGCCGTGGTAAATTTTGATGTCGGTGTCGGTGTGGCGTCCTGGTCTTCGGTTGACCCTACATTGACCGGCGATGTCACCGCATGGCACACACATCCCACAACCGCCTCACAGTGCGGGGGCAACTTTGTCAGGTATAGTTGCCCTTCTCTCCCCCCTCACTCTTTTCCTTGCTCATCCCGTAGGCTTTCGTGCCCACATCGAGCCCCGTCAGGTTCCTTCACCCGTGGACAGCATCGAAGCAGATCGTGCAAAATGGGCAAAACAGACATACATGACGCTTCCCGGAAGCCACGCTCCTCAATCTACCACAGACTTCGTTGCAATTGACCAAGGCGCGTTTCCACTCTCTGGTCATCCCCGCTTCTCCTCTGAACCCTAACTCGCGCAGGCAACTCATCACCAAAGTTCATTCGTGTCTCCACTTGGAACATGCCAAATACTTCCCGCCTTGCTGAAGATCTCAACATTCCCATTGTTGCCGTCGTTCAGCCATTCGCTGATCTGGATGATCGGGAAGAACCTGTCCCGCTCATCGAGTGCGGAGAATCTGGGCCCGCTCGCTGTGACAAATGCGGGGGTTACGTGAACCCATGGTGCACCTGGGTCGCCGGTGGAACCAAGTGGAAGTGTAATTTATGCGCACACGAGACACTCGGTGAGTCACCCATGAACTTGACGTCGATACTAGACTTATCACGTTAGGATGCTGTAAGTTGCGTCGGACTACTTTTCCGCTTTGGACGCTAACTTCAATCGTCTTGACTATTCGGAGCGCCCAGAACTACAAAAGGGCACCGTTGACTTCGTTGTTTCCCAATCATCTGATTATTGGGCTTCCAATCCCCCTCCTCACCTTACGTTGACCTCCTTTGTTGATCCCACTCAGAGCGATGTGGCGCGAACACCTCAAACGATTCGATACATATTCGCGTTGGATGTGTCCCACACATCCATTCTTTCCGGCTTTCTCACCTCAGCATGCGTCGCCCTGAGGACTATTCTCTATGGCCGTTTCTCAGAGGATGGCTCTGAGGTAGTCCAAGAAAGCCTATCACCAGGGTGTAGCATTGCGCTGGTTACCTTCGACGAAGCTGTCCATCTTTATGACCTCTCTGTATGCACCCGTTTTCAGCTTTGGCTACCTCAGGATTAACACTTCGCTGCAGCCTAATCAAACCACACCACGTCAACTAGTTATTCCGGATGTTGACGAACCCTTCCTTCCGCTACCACCCTCTGCGTTATTTGTAGACCCACATCAGTCTCGGTGCGCACACTCTTTCCAGCGCTTTAGAATTAAGCTCAATACTATCTCGCCCTAGGGCAGTGATTGAAAGTTTGTTCGACATTCTCCAACAGCGCCAAGCGACCCTACCTCCCAATTCCGCTTCCCGGTCTTGTTTGGGATCTGCTTTCCGCACTTCTCTCGCGGCTTTGGTATGTTCCTAGTCACCAACCGGCTCCAACTAACATTCAGCGCGTCTGTGCCACTAAGGTGTATACCGGCGGACATGTAATATCCTTTGTCTGCACTCTTCCGACACTGGGCCCAGGCGGTTTGGTCCCACTAGAACATTCCAATCGCGATGAGACTCTAGACGATAAGAAGCCCTACCTACCTCGTGACATTGAATGGAACAATTTAGGCGAGGGATGTGCGGATGCCGGCGTAGGCGTCACCATGTTTATAGCCCCAGCGAAATTCTTAGACATCGCATCCATAGGTACGCATCTAAACCTTCGGGGGGATGTAATTCTGAATTCGATCCACGAGCTCAGGTGTAGTATCGTCACTGTCTGGTGGCGATATTTTCTACCATTGGGACTTTATACCTCTGCGCGATGGCCCGATTATGGAATCCCAGTTGCGTCGAATTGTTACGCGCAAGATAGGTTACAACTGTACTCTCCGAGTTCGTGCTTCGAGCGGTTGTGTTTTTGCTACTTTTTTGGTATCCTTACTGACCTGAAGCATGTTCGTAGGGCTCCGGGCTGATAGGTTAACTGGTAAATTTCACCTTCCTAATCCCACCACCCCAACCTTTGGCACTCTCGATGCCGATCAAGCAATTTCCGTGTCCTTCACCCATTCAGCAACATTATCACCTCGCGAATATGCATCTATCCAATGTGCGATACTGCACACCACTACCGACGGCCAGCGTCGAGTTCGCGTGATCAATCTAGCCCTGCAAGTTGCCGAGCTCGCTGCCGATGTATTTCGGTTCGCAGATATGGACGTTGTGGTAGCACACTTGATGCGTCAATGCAAGTCCATTTTCACCGCGACGACCGATGTTTGGATTAAGCTGACATGTGTTAGCTATCGCCCGCATGCCGACCTTGAAACTATCCACGATTCGGGATGAGTTGACCGAGCAGTGCTCCTCGATCTTGTATTCGTATCGTCGGAATTGTGCTGCTGGAACCGTACCGACCCAGGTGTGTCCCGTTGATTTGTTTGCCTGCGAATGTGTGACGCTGGGGCTAACCTCGTCGCATAGTTGGTCATTCCAGAAGCCTTCCGTAGTCTTCCCGTCTACACGTTGTCCATTCTCAAGAGCAAACCGCTGAAAGGTTGTCTTTTGGAATCTTACCGTGATTCCGGTCGTATTTCTGATTTACCGCCTTTGACTAGCGAAATACATTGACCCGGATGTCCGCAACTACTACAGGCATAGACTGCTCGGTGCGAGTGTGCGCGGCACTATGTATCACTTATACCCGCGCCTGCTAGCCGTTCACGACTTGGACGATAGCATCGCGCTTCCCCACCCGGAGACGCGTGCCGTTGAGATGCCATCGTTGATGCGCGGCAGCCATGTGTTCATGCAGGGGAACGGTATCTATCTTATAGGTCGGTGTTATTTGTGACTCCTGAGCTCTGGTCTACTAATTCACCGTTTTGGTACCGCAGATAACGAGGAGCTACAGGTCCTGTGGGTGGGGCAGAGTGCATCTCCGCAGCTCCTTCTCGACTTGTTTGGAGTCGATGACATATTCGGAGTGGATATTCGTCTCGTGCGTCCCCCTACTATCAAAACACCTCGATCAACTCGTCTCACTCACCTGCCCTGCAGACGGAGCTCCCAGTCTTGGATACCCGTCTCTCCAAGCAAGTTCACAATATACTCGCACAGAGATGCAAGGAAAATGGCGGCCGCGTGACAAAGTTTCTGATCGCGCGACAGAACTTCGACGCAGCCGAGATCGAGTTTGCAGATATGCTGATGGAGGATCACAATAATGCTGCCTTGGCCTATCCAGATTGTACGTCATTGGCGCTCCTTGCTCTCCATGCCTTCCTCTTCTCTCGGTACTATGGCTACGGGTTCCACCTTTTACAAAAAAAATAACGGAGACCAATACTAACACGCATCCTCGTGACACAGATTTGTCTCTGGTTCACAAGCAGATAATTGCTGCTGTGAGTCTCATCTCAGTGGGTACTGACCCTCGCTTACCAAATGGTTGCCCTATCTAGATTCAGAGTGGTTCCACCTTCTCCCATGGAGCCACCGTACGGGCGCCATGGTAAAATCGCCTCCATGATTTCCATGCAAGGGCTTTGGGGCTTTGTTGGCTTGTATTTGGCACGGCACACGTCTTCCTTACTGTCCAGAGGTATTTAGTAACAATCGCAATTGGTTCGAACTATTAAAAGGAGTGTGGCGAATTTTTGGCACGGGAATGGGTCAAAATACATCAGATAACACTAGGTAAATTCGTGCATGAACAACAACAATTCAATTATCAAGGAGTGTGTAGGCGGTATCATGAGTCTGGGGATACGAGGCTGGACGTAGCATAAGAGGATGCGAAGAGTGGCGTAAGAATCAGTTAGGTTGAGGTTGGTTGTGTATTTCCATGGCTGAAGTGGCGGTAGACGTCTTGACCGACCGACGCGAGCCAAAGCGAAGCTTGCCAGAGAAGAGACCACCATCATGTGAGGTTGTACTGCCTGAGCGAGAGCGGAAAGACCAGGCTGGTGATGACGGCCGCGGTGGATCGGCATGTGCATCTAGGTGTCCGTCCCGCACGCGGGAGCGTCCAGAGGGGGGATCGTCTTTGTGAGGATGGTGATGGTGGTGGGTGTGGTGTTGGTGATTTCCGCCGACTGTGTGTAATCCGTCGCAGCAAGCCCGGACATTTTCCAACCCCTCGAATCCGTTATCTGACATGGACTCATCGTGGAGCTCAAAATCCAGGTCTTCCTCTCCAACACCGCCCTGCTCAGAAGACTTCGTCGGACTGTAGGGCCCTTCTGGGCCTGGGTATCGCAGATATTCGGCAGCTGGCGTACCCGAACGCTTGCCAATGGAGCCGCCAATTGAGAGCTGTGACGTACTTCGCTGGCCACGAGAGGTGGTACCCCAAGTATCGCCACTGGCATGAAGACTGCGGCCGCTTCTAAAGCTTTTGGGACTGGCCAGTAGTTGGGGGTTGCGGTGCTCATGTTGATTATCCTCCGCAGGGAGTTCAGCGTGTCTAGCTACGGGGCTAAATGTTGAGGGACCTGGCCTTTGATTTGTACCATCGAGTCCATTTATCGCTGACATGCCACCCGGCCTTGTGAGTAAGTATTGGAGGGCCTGTGAAAGCCACTTTGATTAGAGAAACATTGGATACAGAAGATAAGAGCTGTACATTGAGCCAGATGTCGTGCCTCTCTTTAGTCGGTGCGGTGAACTTCATCTCCCTAAATGGTGTCGAAACGACAACACTGTATTGGTGGAGGCCAGGAGGGAGGGGATTAGGATCTAGCACAGAGCGGACGCCTTCTATGTATGCTATACGATTAAGAGCGTTAGTCTTTAGAAGGCAATGCTCAGCGGTGGAAGGCACTCACCACTCTTGGCGCTTGATTCGGAAACATTCGACGAACCGGGATCCGCGTCACTCCAGTATAAGGTTCTGGTATATGGGTGAACCCAAAAGAAGCGTTTGTGCCGCCTCTCGCCGTGACCCTTCCCAATTGTTCGACGTGTGTACTTGTACAAAAATTCGCCAATCATCGTCTGCGTGATCGCGTGAAGGATGGCGGGGTCTGTCCCACGTGTAGACGGGCCGGCGGCGCCATTTTGCGGGTGCCCACCAGCGGTAGGGAGTGCATTTGTTGCCCTGGACTGGGTCCGAGCAGGATAATAATGATTGTCCGACGACATGGATGAACGTCCCGACCCAAGGCTGCGGTCAGACTGCAGAGAAGTCGTAGACATTTCACGTACACGGTCGCGCTCGCGGTTAGAGAAGATGGAGATTACGTTGGCCGGCATCACGTGCGATGCTATGTTAGCCGCCGAACGGAAACTATGAGTGGATGGCCGTGAGGCGAGGCCTTGGGCAGTTGGTGGGAGGCTGGAACCATGCTGGCGAGGTAAACCACCCCTAAGTGACCCAAACGTCGGAGTTGTAGCACGCTGGATCAACTCAGGCGGGGGAGGTGATATTGGGCGTCCTGGGGCGATATCGTGCGACGAAGTTGATGAAGTGGGATTTCTCCTCTCGGGTATGAACTGAGGCGGGGGCATACTGTTCGGGGGAGGGGGTGCTCGAGGAGGCGGGGGAAGCACCATCATCGGTGGGCGGCTCTTGTCCACAGGCGCCGGGGCGGCGACAGGCATACGAGAACGAGGTGTGTTATCGTCCGCGCCGGACAACGCCGATTCGATAGATTGCCTCCTATCGTGAGTCAACGAACGGGGGACAGGGATTATTGTGGCAACGGAGTCTCTGACACCAGAAGGGGATGGCGGGACTGAGTGAGTGGGTGTACCCGTCGAAGCAGGTCCAGGAGAGTGCGCGATATACTGGAACTGATGAGTTCCCGTGCTGGTCGTCTTGAACGGACCGAGCAATGAGAGTCCGCGAGGGTGCGCGGGTGAGGCAGGTGGCGTAGAGACCCATTTGTCTGTTTGAACAGCAATCTCTTTGAGTTCTGCCTTCGGCGGTTCGGAGACTGGACTGGGAACAGGCTCGGGGGTGGGCTCAGGACCAGACGTAGAGACAGGTATAGGTGTGGGCTCTTCGAGGGGTTCGGCTTGCACGGCTTGTGAATCGTACGTGACTAGGACAGTGTCTATGTGAACATGCTCCGGCGGTGGTGATGCACTGCTCTCAGCGTCTCGGCGATAGGAAAGCATCGATGCCTTGATGCTCTCGGCATCGTCAGTCTCTTCACCATCCTCACCATCACTGAAAGTTTGCATAGATTGGTAGTCTTCCATCGAAGCGGTCGGGGTGGTGAGGAGGATGCTCTGACGAGCATCCTGGTAGTCTGCTTCAGTATCCGTGTCTGCACCTGTCTCCGTTGTGGTATCGTCAAATTCCCCATCTCCTGGCTCGTGTTCTGAAGTAAAGATTCCGCCATAAATCGTCGTGTCGCCACTGGAGTCATGCGGTAACATAGGCAGCGTGATGGCGTCATTGAGCACCGAGGCACCATCAGGATCATCACTTGCTTCGAATGCAAGCACCGAAGACGATGGGACCGGCACTGTCTGCACGTCAACATCGACTTTCTCCGGAACAGGGACCAACAAAGTCTGGACAGCAATTTCTACCGTTTGCATGGACAAGGTCTGAACCCCGGCTTGCAAAGTGACGGGGAGTGGGGCAGGCAGAGCGACTGGGATCGTCTGGGGCTCAACTATCGGATCCGTCTCGATGGAGGTTTCTGCATAGGACCTAGGGACATCAATGGATTCATGTTGGACGCCCGTGTCCGCGCGCTCAACGACAACCTTTGGCTCGGGTTGCGGGATCGGTTCGGGATCGGTTTGCGTTGGAGTGTCTATCATCAACTTCGGTTCGGGAACTTCTGGATCAACCTGAACGCCGGAATCAGCATTCTCGGGGGCCGCAGGGGTGATCTGGATGGGCGGTGGGGGCTCTGAAGTTACCACCTCCAACTCGGTTTGGCAACCGAACTCTGCAGTCCCGACGGCGGTCTCTGCCTCGGCAACAGAACCCATGCCAGTTCCAAAGAGCTCAGCCGCAAGAGCCTCGGGTTGCCCAACGAGGGAAGCTGGTCGGGCTTCTTGGAATGCAGCGCCACCTCGTGATCGTCGAGGAAGAGTTCGCGAAACTACAGCCTGCCGTAACGGACTACGATTATATGGAAGTGAGCCCGAAGAGGAGGAACGCCTGAGCAAATTAGCAAAGGCAGGGTCCAGTCCATCCAGGCTGCCTCGGTTGGATGGAGGATCAACAGCTAGCTCTTCACCCGGGTAATCGAATTCTGGTTCATCGTCAGCCTCAGCGCCTCCACCGAAGAATACAGGAAGAGTGGGAAGTGGTGGTGGAGTACTAGTGACTGCGCCGAAATCGTCGTCTTCCTCGAAATCGGATGGAGGGCTGCGTGCAGCGTGCTCCAGACGCTGGATGAGTGTGATACCTCCACGCGCCCGGCCACGGCCACGGCCACCCCGACCCGCCCGGAGGGTGCCTAAGCGCCGAGAGTTCTTGCCTGTGCCAGGCGTTCCGTCTTCAGTGTCATTGTCGGTCACATATTCTTCGGTGTTAACATCGCTAACGGCGGGTGATGCATCAAGGCGTTTCCTATACTCGATCTTCAACTCCTTTTCGCGCTGAAGGGTACTCTTGAGAGTATTGATCTGACGTTGTGCGTGCGCTAAACGTTGCTGGAGAGCCTCAACCTCATTGCTAGGATGATTAGGAGCTTGGAAGGGACGCGACGGCGAAACGTCAGGTGAGGAATCATACTCTCCGTCAGCCGAGAATATGGCGGAGGTGTCTCCACGTCTACGACTGGTTGAAGGGGCGGTACTGAAGACGTCGCTCATCTCACGATCGTGGGGGGTGAGCAGATCAGACCGTTCACGACCCTCAGGCGTCATTGGAGAACCCATACGAGGTAGTCGGCGATTCATCCGCGCCATTTCGGCTTTTATGGTATCAAGGTTCTGCTGCAAGTCGGATTTGTCACGTTGAAGACTAGCTGCCTGCCTTCGGGCTTGCGCTATGGCAGTTTCGTGGTTTGCCTTGAGTTCCTCTAGACCATTTTTCAGCCGTTCAGCCTCGTTCTTGTGTTGATCGGTAGCCTCGCGAGCTTTGTTGAGTTGTCGAGTAAGACGTTTGTGTTCGCTCTCGAGGCGCTGGACCGTTGATTGCGAGTCTGCAAATTGGATCCGAAGCTCCTGCAACGTAACCTCGAGATTCCAGTTCTCCTCTTTGTACTTATCTGGTGAGAAGAGAGTGAGAACACGCCGTGCCAATGATAGAAGCACAGACCAGTGCTCTGTTCTTGTGCTTTGAGAGCACCGCGGAGGTTTTCGACGCTCTTGTCAAGATCGTCTTTCTCCTCCTTCATGTTTTGAATGGCCTTGTCACGCTCTGCTAGGAGGCTTTGAAGGCGCCTGACCTCTGTGAGAAGTCCGCTGCCAATCTCAAAGGCAAACTCTAAATTTCGTAAGGGTACCCTTGAGGCCGTGTGGGTGGTACGGGAATGAAACAACAACGCACCGACATCATCAGCACGGTGAGCAGCATTCTTGGCTCTACGAGTCTGAGCAGCAGAGGAGCCAGATGCAGGCTTGGGGCGTTCGGGCTCATCTCGCAAAGGTTCGTGCACCCCAAAAGACTGGGATGGATGAGAGCCGTTGACATTCTGAGACGCGTGAGAAACGAGTTAGTCGCTGTAAGGGAAGCAGAAGCGAATTACGAGAACGATCCAGAGAAGGCAATCAAGACCAACAAAAAGATTGAATGGGAAGAAATCAAGATACGAACCGAGTGTGTGAATGCAGTTGTGAGTTGTACGATTCCAAAATCCCAGGCCCTAACCGTGTCGGCGAGCTCGCGATACCGCTCCCGTATATCGGCTGTTACTTCGTCGGTTTTATCGGCATCCACCTCCTGGATGAGTCTGACGCGTTCCTCGAGCTCTACCCGCTGTGCGAGGAGGCGTTCTCCAAGGGCGGCTGCTTGCTGTAGTTGCTTCTCCTTGCCATCTAGGAGATTTTGAAGGTGCTGACGCATGTCGTCGGAGGATGAAGAATGAAAGGAAAAGTCAAAGGATTTAGGATGGGAAAGACCGTCGGAGAAAGTGGCCATTGTGGAGGGATAATATCCCTGCAGGAGCGCAGGGAAAGTGTGGCCGGTGGAAAGATTGTGGAAGTCGGTTTGCAAGCGAAGGGGGATTCGCAACCAAGCGAGTCAGGCGAAGAGCACGCGACTTGTTGCGGTTGTATGCACTTTCCCACGGTTGGTCTAATGAACGTGGCTTCCTCTGATGTGATCCTTACCCATCATGCATTCCAATCGGATGCTAAGTTCTCGTCTCAGCGTCATTGATTACCCGACTATGATTACACCCATAAAAAATATCCAATATGTCAAGAAAAAAGAAAACCCCTGTCTATTCCGGATCCTCGCAATTCCAAACAGTCCCAAACCTACTACTGGTTACTCGTCACTAGTCACGAAAATGACCCATGATGCCGGGAACTGGTCCACCGCCGAGCTCGGCGCGGGTCATGCGACGAGGTTGAGGTTGCGATGAACGATTCCCCGCTCATGACGGCGGATGTGTTCATCGTAGCTTGGTGCTTCAACCCATCTTGAGACTTTACTACGGCGCCACAATGACACTGAGAAGCTCACCTCAAACACGTTAGCGTAACTTGGCCCGGGCGTCGCCGGTCGAGAAGGGTCCCTCTGTGCTCCGCTGTACCTCCGAAGGCCTTGTTCTGGGATCGCAGCATACCCAAACGCACAGTTATGAGCACCACCTCTCCCAGGTGGGCTCTGCGTGCCTTGGCTATATGCACTATATCGTAGATTTGGTGTCTGCACAGTACGCGACCCTAGCGTTGCAAGACAATTCGTCAACCATCTCTGTCACACCCCCCTTTCCGCCCTCTCTTGGGTTGGTTAACCCAATCAGCGACTTACCTATTCCCAAGCGCCCAGTCACCCCGTCCGCTCCTGGGTCTCTACACTCCATGACGTTGGGTGGCAAAGTGAAAGGCGGTGAAAGCTCGGTGGGAAGTTGATAGCCCCACCCTGAGCCGTCCGTTGTACCTGGGGTCTCCATGATTCTCCTATCTCCGACCTCCGAGGGAGGACGCGTTCGCCCCATCCAATCATCGCCCGGCGACGTGGTCCGTGAGTCAGGAAGTGTGCTCGCTGGGCGGACCGGGGGGGACGATGGTGGGGATGAGTCACCAAGGCGCAGCTGGAACTCGAATAAGCGCCCCTCCTCCTCGAGGGGACCCGCCTCCTCCATTGTCGGGGCGCTCCCTTGAACAGCAAATGGGTTCAAGCGAAAAACGCTCATCATCTTTCGCATTGCCTTGGTAGCTTGCGTCGCGCGCAACGGGACCTGGGTCTCTCTCGGTCCTTCGTTGCTTGGACCAGGTGTCGACGGGGACGATTCAAAAACAAAGGCAGCGGTAACGGACGAATCCTCTTGCTCTTCCTTTACGACAGGTGCGCTTTTGTGCGTCAATATTGGGGCATGTTCCACGTCAAGACCGTCGTCCATGCCGTACAATAGGTCGCTGCCCGTGGGAGGGAATCTGAACATGGGATCGAGACCTCTTAACCCAGGAGAGTGCGACGACAAAGACCCGAGCTCTGTTACGGAAAGGCGCGACGATAACGATGGATCGCATCGCGAAGACTCAGGAAGAGCGTGCTGGAGCGGATGCGCCACAGATGCTGTCTGAGATGGGGTGGGATCGCTGGGTTGAACAGCGGACTGGAGCGTCGAATAAGAGGAATCAATTGTCCATGACGTCTGCGGCGTATCCCAAGACTCGAGGCCAGAAGTGGGCTTGTTCCAGGAGTAGGGATTCGACATTGGCAGAGGCTGCTTTGGACCAACGTTCAATGAGTATGGGTTCTTGCTCTGAATGGGCAGTGGTCTGTCGAGAAAGGGCGGATAATGGGCGAGTGCCATGTTCCAGTGAGGCTTTTTAGAGCGGGATAAAATTTATTTAACCTGTGGTCGAAGGTGTGCTAATCTGGAAGAAGGGTGACGACGGGAAGGACTTTCTGAAAGACGGAAGAACAAGAGGACGGAATGAGGACGAGGAGGGTGAAGTTGGTGGAGGGAGGGGAGTGTATTAAAATAAGAGTTTGACAAGCTGCGGCCTGAGAAAACACCATGGTAAGCCTGGTCTGGCATGGTGCACGAGGATTTGAGAATCCTGGACTAAGGAGACGGACAGGTCGTGTGTTATTGATCAAGCGAATAGATCTGTGATCTCATATCCAACGCGGTGACTTGGTGCCGCGCTTGTAGCACGCCTCTTAGCAGCACATGAACTTCTCGAAGAGATCCACATACGCGTCTCTCCTTCCACCTACCTCTTATTCATTTTTGGTAACCGGGCAATGGCGAAGCCATCCCCATGGCAAGATCTTTCCGGCGGGATGGTATGTTTTTCTTTCTTTCTCACTTTATTTCTTCCTTGGCATTTTCCACCTTAACTGGTCCAAGCTTACCGAATTTCTGGTTCAATTTCCCCACTCCGCGGCACCATTTATTGTGATACCAACGCACGGGTGCAGACTCAGGGTCTGGTAATCTTAGACCGATCACACCGTATCTGACGAAAATCTGACAATGCCCTTCCACTGGTCTATATGATGCGCTATATGATCGAATTCTCCCGACTTAAGAACTCGTTCCACCTGCTAAACGGAGGTTTATGAAATTCCGTACCTAGACCGACTTCGCCGCACAACAGAAAAAAAAAAATAACATTCTCCCGCAACGAATGGCAGTCCTTGCTCCATCCTCAAAACCAACCACTTCCAGGAACTGTTCACATTTACGTATTATCGAAACCGGCGCCTACTTTGAGCCAGAGTGCTCGACTCACACCATAGGGTATCCCCATTCATGAGTACGTTGCGTACTCATGGGTCACGCTGCCAGGATATTTGATATACTACTGTACACGACTGGCGACATGCCAGAACCACCCGTCCGCAGCGGCCTCTATACGAGACTATGGTTTCATTGATCTGGGCCTGTCGTTACCAATGCTTTTCCGGCCTCTCACGCCATCGAATTACTTACCTCAAGCCGGGGTTACCCTTGTCTCTTTAAAAAGAGGATAGAAACGACGATCTCTTGTGGGTACACAGAAGCGACCAAGAGGTTAGACATCGGGTCCTTGTCGCTAGAGATCTTGCCTGCCAGTGATTTAAATCTTCCATGTAGTACCATCGATGTTCTCCGGCAATTTCGAGCGACTGACATTCTACTTATATCCAGTAGGTCTCGCCGCCGAAGCGGGAGCACTGCGAGCGTAAGCTTCGAAGCATCTTCGGCCGACGATATGAAGGGGCCCCCGAGGCATCATTCTTTCAGCGAATGCTTCTATAGCGCAACAACCTCAAACAACACTGACACGGCAACTCCCCTCTGAATGCCAAGACGGTGGTAACCCCGGGGACGATGCAGAGGGCCTCTCACCCCCTTTGGACTCTCTGCCGCCGGATCTACGTAGCCAGACCTCCCAAGTCGCCAAGTCCCCTCGTGATTTCCCGTCAGACAGCACCGCACACCACTCCGACACTCGTGGTGCCCTTCTCTTGACATACTCTGACAGCTTCGGGCAGTCCAACTCACTTCCTTTCACCGCCGACGTTTCATCCAGCATTATTATTGACAGTCGCTATCTGTCATGTGCTCCCCGCGGTCCGTGAACACGGTTTCCTCGATCTCTACTACGTTGCGAGGAAACATCCACTGCTCTGTCCTTGCTGCAGTGGTACGTTTTGTTACGGTCCCGATTGCCGCTGCGAGCGCCATGTCCTACCCAACGCCCTCCTCGTTCTCCTACCGCGCACACGCGTCCTACTTGCTCGTCGTTCAATACCCTTGGGCCTATTCATCGCCGATTCATCAAAAACCTGCTGTTCCTGTGGCGTTCAAGTTCAAAAATGAACCTCCACGACCCACGCGCGTGCCGTTGACGGGAACCATCAGTTCCTGCGCTTCTTTGCCCTGCCTTCCCACTCCGCTGTCGTGGGGCGGAAGGAGGTGGCAGGGAAAGAATGCCACGTCTACTTTTCTCCGTGCTGGAAGGCAGTTTCTTGACGTCCGAGCGAGGTCCTGTTTTGGTTTTCTGCCTTTGCGGTCCCAGAGCGCCTTACTTCTTTGTGTCGGTATCCTTGCATTCTCGGACAAAATACCGCTTCCATGTACGTGTTCAGGGACTAGACCCCGTGCTCCATGGGCCTGCGATTCAGACGAGTTCCGAGTGACCGAGTCCCCAAAAGAAAGAAGAAAAGAAAACGAAATTTCACTGAGATAAGCATACCTTGTGAGGGACCTCCTTGTCTCCTAGACCACGGCTCATTGACCCCCGAGTTTCAAGTGAAAATATCGCTTAATGTGGTGAGGAAGTTGCGTGCTAACCTCACCTCCACCGACCCCGGGCCTGCCGCGGATCGAGGGGGGGGGTTGTGGTGCTTCGCCTTTCCCAGGTTTGTCTACCCACGGATGTGCGGGCGCGATCTTTTCCCGGGCGTCCCACAGAACCTGCAACGACCAGCGCCTAGTGCGTACGCATATGCAATTCCTATCGCTTCACATGTGAACGGGCCTTCGTTGAGCCGTCACGTCACTCGTACTGACATTGTCACGGCCAGTTCTACAAGAATATGAAGCCACAGACGGGAATAACTAGTCATAAATGTTCGCTTATGTGTCGATAAATGCGCGTGGGATTGAGGGACTAGGGGGCATAATAAATAGGCGTGTCAAAAGGGATAACCTACTACGAGAACTCGTGTTTGCGCAGCGGCTACAGATCGCGACTTGTTCGGGCAGAAATATGGGATGAATGCTGTGTGATGACACGGAGGTGTCACCGAAGGTCTCCACCCGGTTGCCTGCCAGTGCCAGTGCCAGTCAACGACACCTTGATCCTCTAACGCCGGGAAAGCTTTAGCATCCTGTTATTTTTTCTCCCACTTTCTACCTTCCTTCTCGAGGACGGGACGGAGCGATGAATTTCCCACACGCTGTTCATTGTACTTCAATCCTAAGGACGGAGATTGCGCGTTCTCCTTCAAACATATTATGATTGGGTTATTGCAATTACCAGTCTTCTCGCGATTTCCACCGACGCTCCAAATTACCACCCATATCCAAGGCTGGTCAGTTGAAAGCCCATTTCATTACACACGGGCGGTCTCTCACCTCGGCAAATATTTTTGTTCAAACCTGACGACAGTACCGGCGGAATCTTTGGTAATTATATGGCGATGTGTGCCGCCGCGAGTAACGGTCTACAAATGCCGCCAGTTGATGAGGCGCTGACGGGGGACGGGTGAACGAATTTTGGGAAAACGGGCGGCAGCACGGAAGTGGTAGGTCTGGACCCTACATGTCATAGTATGGGCACTCTGGGTGAGTTCTTGCGTGAGTTGAGTGAACGGAACCGGATGACGCTACACTACGATAGGTGGGCCCTGCTCCATGACATGGTTACGTGCCCTGAATCGCACATTAATGGCTTCGAACTTCACTAAAAAAAGTTCGTCGGTGATACTGTACAGCACATCTTTCACAAGTACCGCCCTATCCACCGACTGGTCCATGTCCTCGCGAGCACCTAGGTGGTCTTTTCCTACCCTGCACACAAACAAGCCTTGACCGGCTTGACCACCCATATCCGTCTAATTCCCGCCTACCTTGACCGTATCAGCCCACAATGGTCCAGTCCACGTTGCCCCGCCAGCATACACATACCCCGATAGCAACGCACCCGCGGGCCGTGTAACTACACGCAAGGAGCAAGCAGAGCGAATCGAGTGGCCAGGAGCGAGACATCAAAACGGAGAACATACGAGAGTGTGAAAGTTCTCATACCCATGGGCCATTAAGGTGCATGAAATGGTAGAAGCTGACTCGGACTCGATCGCGCAGAAGAAAAAAGGAGGACGAAGGAGGTTATTCGGCAGAGGAAGGAGGGGGAGGATACATACAATAAGTGGTTAGTATCTTTCCCCCATTCGTGACCCGCACACGTTATTATACGGCCGACCTGTTACGGGCTCCTCCAAGAGTTCCTTCCTATATCGTATCGCTTTGAAGTCGAATCATCAGGTCGAGGAGAGCTATTCCGTGCGAGATACGCTCTTCCAGAACAAAAGGCCTGCGAGTAGAACCACCAGTCAAGTTAGTAATGTTGATTCCATTTGTTAGTTGTGCGTGCATGAAGTAGGTGTGAGGCGTGGGCGTGGGAATTAGTGCTCGCGTGGGAGCCACGACGATAGGGTACCCTGGCACACTCGTCGGTCTACTCAACGCTCGCTACTCTTCGTTTTGTCTTTAGTCGGTCATCATCTTCTCTCTTCATGGACATCCTCCAGGCGCCACCCCTCTCACAACCAAGACGTCGGAGCGTTGACGTCGGCGGTCTTTCTCTCGCACTTGGCTCTCAGGGTTTGGGCCAGGGTTGGGTGGGATGGGATGAGTCTGAGATTGATACACCAGAGGAACAACTTCTGTACATCCATTCATTTTTTTTTTTTCCCTTTTGCACCGGGATTTCCTGACCCACTTTTATCTTCAGTTTCGCAGAACTCCTCAGCGACATGTACAATCACACCCACACCGTCATAAATGCGCATGAACGATCGTACTTTCATTTCATTACCGCCTCCTCGCCTTTTCTGATTCATCATTGCCAGGGGCCCGATCGATGTCTCATTGGACCGTCGCTGCCAGCTCATCAAGTCCCTAGATAATTGGCATTTTGAGCCCCATAAACTCCCCGAACACGAGGTTCTCTACTGCTCGCTTGTCATCTTCGAGGCTCTTTTCCGCCTCGAGGGCCTTTCAGACACGGTTCCCGTTTCCATTGGTGCGCGGGACCGCAACCTGTCGTTTACACGCTTCCATTATTAAACTTTAATCTCGTCTACAGATCAAGTCAGGAATCTGCTCTTTAACATGCGACATGTCTATCGTCACCAAAATTCGTATCATAACTTTGAGCATGCCCTTGATGTACTCCAAGCCATCCACATGTTCCTCTGTTCCGCTGGCAGAGTTCCTCCTGCCTCCATCCTTCTCGAGTCCGATGCTCGGACATGGAGGCCGAAACAAACCGCGGGAAAGCCAGCACTCGTAAATTGTTTAACTCCCTGCGATTTATTTTGCTTGTATGTTGCCTCCATTGGACATGACGTCGGCCATCCAGGTGTCACCAATAATTTCATGGTGAGCTGCTCTTCTTCCTTACTGTCCGCCAATCTCATCATTCCACGAATGAAGAAAAATGCTCAAGCCCCATTATCGTCGCTTTATGATCACAATTCTCCCTTGGAACAGCTTCACTACACTCTCCTTTTGCACATCCTCCGACGCCAGGGATTTGGCTTCCTGCTCGATAATTCTCATTCAACCCCTCATTTTCGGAAATTACTTGCAGAGACTGTCTTGGCTACCGATATGCGTGTCCATGCACAATTCATGGGGCGCTTCCAACGGATTGTTGACGGTGCAGAGGCAGACCATTGGACAATGAGGGTTCTCGTCTGCCAAGCGCTCATCAAAGCTGCTGATATAAGTAACCCGGTAATGAACACTTCTCTACCCTTGGACCCTCATCCTTGTCTAAATGATCATCCAGTGTCGCCCTATTAACGTCTCTCAACATTGGGCATCCGTTCTTCAAGAAGAGTGGACATCGCAGGCCACTCTTGAGCGACACCTTCACCTGAGTCCGTCAGTGAAGGAAGAGGTCGACCCCCTCTCCGAAGCCAAGTCCCAAGTTTGGTTTATCGAAACTTTCGCGAAACCTCTGTTCGATCTCACGGCTTCTGGTATCCCTGGTCAGCTCCAATGTTTCCTCATCCTTTCATTTTCGTTTAACTCGTGTCTTCAGAGACTGCGGAATATGCTCTCCACTGTACTGAGAACCTAGCAAAGTGGAAAGCGAGAATCCAATCACTTACGCTGCGAGACGACAGTCCTGACGCTTCCCGTGACACACTTGGCCGCTCTACGCACGAACGTGACCGCTCCTTTTCACCCCACCAATCTCCCGAAGACTACGTCTCTGCATTCCCCATGGCGCTTCCTACCGCTTTCCGGCTAGGAATCGATCAGAGTGATAGGTTATCGGTCCACGACTCAGCAACTTCTGATACCCTGGCCCCTGTTCTGACCGATACCGACTCGTCTCGCGCGTCTTCACCAACTCATCCCACCGCACCCTCTATGGGTACTTTTCCTTCACCGTTTTCCATCGGAAGCACGTTTCCCACCAGTAGCGTTAGCTCACCGTCCCCGAGCGTCACCTCCACATCTCACTCTGATGCGCCTTCCATACGGGCTGGTCTGCTCGCTCCCTCGCACGGTGATGCGCTCGGGCTCGTCGTGAGTGGAGGTGTGAGTAGCAGTGAGAGTAGCGCCGCGGCTATCCGTGCGGCGTGCAAAGTCGGCGTACGCAAAAGGCCCAGCTTCCATCGCTATTCATGGAGTCCCGGGCTTCGTGACATAACGGCCCGGCGAGAGGTCGCTATTGACGCCGGCCAGGGTGTCGATAGCTAGCCCTGTTCCCGCTTTTTTTTTTCTTTCTGTTTTTGAATTGGATCGGGCCGACTCGACGAGCAAAATTGTATGTATACTTGTATCACCCCATCTACGAGCACAATTGTCTACGACTGTTTGACGACCTTGACGGACGAGGAGCAATCACATCTCTACACCACCGCCCCTGCATTCATAGTATTCATCTATCTTGTCTTTCGGTTCCTTTTTTTTTTTTTTTTCCTTTGTGCTAGCAATATCAAACCCCTTCTTTTGTTCAGTAGTGGTCATTTGTCATTCCTTGGTACTATGGGATTGTGGGGAATTCTGTAGATATCTCGCATGTTTTCTGTAGCTAGTGACTTCGTACATGTCTTACGGATATCATTCCTGACTGAAACAGAAAAGAAAAAGAAAGTCTTTGGGTGTGGTGTGACACCTTGTCGGAGATAGGGTCCAAGAAGCCTCAGCCTGCTTTGTGAACTACAAGGGTGTAACAAACAAGACAAGTGCGGGGTATCTTCGTACACGAATTAAATCTATGAATAAATAAATACCAACTCAACCGCGTGTCCACGGTCCTTCCATAAAGCCCTAGAACCCAAAAAAGAGGGAGGAAACGAATCATATCAGAGAGCCTAAGGCTAAATACGACGCGCACAAAACCAGAACACTGGGCCAAAACCGCCCGGACCAAGAAAGACGACTCTGGGCGCCCGATGTAGAGGCCCTCGTCGACGCATCCTTGAGGAATTTCTTCCACGCGGCGACGGTCGCCGACGGCGCAACGAGCGTGGACTGTGTGGCGCCCGCGCCGAGGAATATCTTGCTTGCGACACGTGGAGCATCGGCGGCAACATTGGGATCTTCTCCGCCGAACACAGTGAGCTTGTTGTTCGAGTCGACCGTGATAGAGCCAGTCGTGTTTGAGTTCAACACGTATTGGCGGAAGAACGTGTGGGCCTGATGATGATGCGGCGTTAGACCACGCACTACGTATGAACAGCAAAAGGGAATGCAGAGATGCGTACGGCGGTAGGGTTGGCGTGTGGGGTGAAAGAGCCGACGTTGTCGAATAGAGCGTAGAGGATCCCACGTTCTTGGTGAATGATTCCAGCGACGTTGCCACTGTCATCTACCCACGGTGTTGAAGGCTTGCGCGTGAAGCCCCGCGTGCCTCCAAAGGTTGTGTTCTGTGAGAGAGGAAAGTAGGGTTAGTGATAGAAACCAATCTACAATGAACGGGAGAGGAATAACCTGAATGAGAACTATTTATTTATGCCAAAGGAATTTTCGATCAGTGGCTAGGACGCGGGAGAGATTTGATAGAGAAATGATACATACCCTCGAGGCTCCGGTGATGGGCAATCGCGTTGTTTCCGCCAGAGTACAAGACGATTTCCACGTTCTTTGATGTTGCAGCGGTGACGAGGTCATCAAAAAATGTCGCAGGTCTGGTGCAACCATTAGCACGGAATCACGAAGATGGCCACGAAAACTTGATGGCTCACGGAGGGCCTGTGATACGATCGACCAGGATCAGCATCAGTTGGTCATTGTATCGACGGAATTACCCACTAGGGTCGCCAAAAACGTTGGTGGCAGAAGCTGAGGGAACTGTAAGCAAAAATATCGACGCGGGAAAAGGACACTATCTCACAAAAGTTAAGAGCCGAGCCAAAGGGGTACAGATCCATCGACGTCCAATTCTTGCTGGAAGGCGCATGGAGCGCCCCGCGGACTTGGGGTGCTATTACAATACACAATCGACAAACTATTATACACGTTCCCGGAAATGACGTACCATTGAAGTAAATGCCCCCGTCAATGGACGGTTGAGGACTGAGGGCGTCGCTGACGTCAAAAAGCTAGAAAGGAGAAGGAAGGTCTGAGATAGATATTGGGGCAATAATAAAGACAGTGCGTACATCAAAAATGCCGGGGGCTGAAGCGTGAAGGGCGTTAACGACCAGATTAAACGAAAACTTGGATCGAGACGAGACGTACACCAGGGGGATGAGAAGTTAGCGGCATAATCTACTGCTTCGTCGAAAATAGAGCAACCATAATATGGGTCTAATTGATTGCTCAAGGAAATATCCCGTTTGCTGCGCCTTCTCAAGAGACCTGTTTTCTGAGAGCGGGAGGCTACATAGGACCACAGGGAAGAAACGCGACGAGTCGATTCAATATATGGTAATGGTGACTGCTGCGGATATGTCAAATTAACGTCGTAACCACAAAGATGCGCCCTGTGATGTGTTTTAACAAGTGAGTTGAGTGACCTGGCAAGCGACTATACGCACTTGTATTGGAAGGAGTCGAATACACCCTGGTCGAACTTTATCAATTGCGGGAACGAGCCGATGATGCTCGTCTGTTGTGGAGAGGTTAATTAATTCCGGGACAGAATACTACTCTTCTGAATACTCACTGTGGCGATATTCGTAGACTGGGAAACATCGTATAACAATCCATTTCCGATAACGATTTTTTGAAGGATCACGGGAGGACTGGATGTCGCCAACAACGCCTTGGAAATGTACGACTGAAGGAGATACGTCACGTGGTCCGGGATGAATTTGTGCAAGGACGTACAATGTAAACACCAGCATAGTCCTCTCCGGCTAAGTATAAAGGTCGCGTAGCCAGACTAGGGAATATTTTGACAAGATTAGAGAGGAAACCGATCTAAAATCATTTTTAGAGTCACTGTTGCTTGTGGTCGAACTGGGGGAAACGTACAAAGTCAGACGCCACATCATTCTCGTCCTTGGCTGTGACCTTTCGTTCAACGCCCAGGCCATCATATGGAGAAAGACACTTACCGTATCCGGTAGAGTCAGCGGTAGAAAACCCAGTGCCGACTAATTTGTGTGAGAATTGCAATCAGGTATCCATCACGTATACCCAAAGACTTCTGACTCACCAGGTTGATCGACCCAAATGGTGTCCATGAGGTTAGACAGACTGTTTGGATTTTGCGAGATAGTGAGGTCACGGTGCAATAACATAGGTCCATTCTGACGATGTTGATATTCAGTGACTGTGGCTCAGCCACACAAGTTGGTTTCATCATTACCGCGATCATAGACGTAAATAAACTTGATGAACCTGGCCTTCATCTCGAATTAGAAGGAGATCGAAGAATGGAGATCGAATTCGTACCCTCCTCCACCACCCAGCCAGATCAACCAAGGCGATAGCTGTATCTGACCGGCGGGCATCGTAAGGGATCCAACTCTGTTCTCAAAGCCCCAGAAGAACAATGTGTTGTTCGGATGCCCAGACCGTTGCACGGGGAGATTTCCAGCATAATTATTGCCCAGGGGGAAAGTGATATTTGGTAGACCCTGGGTCACGCGATAGACTGAAAAGAAGAAAAAGGGTAACGTAAGGTCTCGTTCTCTCGTTTGGAAGGACCGGAAGATCTCACATTCTTGCCATGAGGTATCGAAATTTATCCCAGACGTCACCGTGGTATTTTGTGGAAAGCTGTTGGGAAGTTGCCCCGGTGTGAGACTAGGGATGACGGGAGCAGAGGTACTCGTAGGCAGCGCAGAGCTCGACATAGTGGTGTTACTGGAGATTGCTGCAGAAATCGGGGCGGATTCGGCGGAAGTTGGGGCAGAAGTTGGGGCAGAAGTTGGGGTAGCACTTGACTCGGACTGCGTGGCCGTGGCTGCTACGGTGACAGTGACAGTGACCACTGAGGGAGCCGTTGTTTCAGCTGCGGCTACGTGGAAATATCTAGAGGGGAAACCCTGGGGTTGATACAAAAGTATTAAGGAGAGGACGGCAATAAGCTCAGTACATTTGAAAATGGGGACCATGACGAGACCAAAGGAGGGTAACGGGTTCTGGGAAGAGAAACCAAAGCTTGTCGCACGACCTGTGCAAGCTTTTTGTACACCTCGCCCAGCCTGGATGACAGACATAAGGGGAAGATGTCGCATTAATGGCGAGAGCACGTAATGCCAACGTTGACAACTGCCCCTGCTCAAGTGCGGATCCCAAGCTCTGCTGTAAAAGCTAAGAATTTGTAACCGGACCGACAGAAGGGCCGGCTTCACTCTAGATTATCTCACGGGACTAAGTCCATCAGGACGAGGGAATACTCCAACAAGTGACAGAAGTGGCACCGAGGTGGCGATTGCACGGCCGTCTATGTTGCAAAATGAGGTCATCCAAACCGCCAGTGAGAGTCGTTGAGGTAGGCGTTGAGTCGCTTCCTTGGTCGCTTCGATGCTGTCCCGGCCGTGGTGACGTAGTGACTACGAATGAGTCCCATCCCAACTGCGGAGAGAAAGAAATGGTCAGCAACAAGGGAATACATTCGACAGCAGGAGCCGGTCGCTTAGATTATGTGCCAGTGCTCGCTTCTCGGAATGTGGTGTTCCGCGGGTAAGGGGAAGTTGTGACGTCCACGTCAGGGCATGCTTCCAAGAGCGTCCTGTCCCCGCCACGAAAGACTATGTAATGGATGTTTAATACTGTACCTTAATGCCCGATGATTGTAGGAGGTAAGTGGATATTTCCACGAAGCCCAACGGACATGAACAGAAACATTGTGGTGGCCACATGGCAGGCCCACCCGCGTAGCGTATTACCAAGTTGACCGATTGGTCGACTCGCACCTGGTACTGCGTGTAGTAGTTCTAACTTCCTGCTGGGGCGCCTCGTGCGGTTTTCTTCGAGGTTCTACTGTATTTGTTAAATTTCGTGGCTAGTCTCCCAAACATCCCATCCAGTGCCTGTAAAGAAAGAAGTGACAGGGTGATGCCAGTTTTTTGCGTCCCACGAGGTGCACACCGCGCCAATATTTCAATTACCGTACGCATGTTCAATAACGTTCAATCGGGAACAGTGCGCCTTTCCTCCCCGTTTATCTGTTTATGGCTCAGAATTTGCGGTACATCAGGCACCCCATCACGAAGGTTATCATGTGGTTGAAGTCTTGGCTTCGAGAACTCGGCGCGAACGCGGCGGAACGAGATGATCACAAGGCGCGTGAGAGGACAATGTGACCTTGTGGGAAATAATACACAGCGATTGGACACTGCCAACTGGGTATGTGATACTGCGTTTTTCGCTCTTGCTTTTTGACAATGCTACACCTAGGCATGGAAGGCGCGGACGTTGCACGTTCAATAATGCCTCAGTACATTGCCGGTTCATAGAAGCCTGAGTGCGTTCCTGGTCAGGCCGGTGGTGGTGGTGTTGTATCTAACCCCCACATGGACTGGGACGGGAGAAGATTCCAGGGATCCGAGTGTTTGGCAAGGATTCAGGAGAATGTGTTCACCGTACCATAAGGCACACTCAACCGGAATCCGAGTCAGACGTAGCTCTTCGCAGCACGTCGGCGATAACATGGAGAGGTGTCTAGAGGATGGTATGGAACTTACATGGAACTTACACACGCCGTTCTCCGGACAGAGACGTAGCCTATGTCAGAGGAAGGTACTATTAGCCTGAGAGGCATCAACCCATTTCCGCCCTGGTGGCGAAATGGCTGCAGCGTATGTCCAAATTCCATTGTGCGAGAAGACTTGTGATAGGAGAGAAGACAAGGTTTGTAGGGTACCATACCATGATTACCAATACGACCAAGCAACTGGAAGACGTTACCTCAAAGTGGAATAATGATTCAACGTTCGACGTGAGTATGGGAAATGCCATCTTGCTTGACGCCATCGTGCGCCGATTTCCGAAACGAAATTGAGATCGTGGAAAACTCAAAACTTTCCGCCTTCTACCATTCCTCTAACCTCGACAAAAGCGAGGCTATATACAACTGCCGCGGACTGGTATGACTGGAAGACGACATATGCGGAGACACTTGTGATGAAGAGGTGTATATGGCTCACGCGATTGCGGAGCTAGAATAGATAGATACCGAGAACATCGGTAGCAACTTCTTCCGAGAGTTGATCAAGCAGCACAAACTGATGGGTTAATAAATTAGACAATCTCGTCAACTTTGGATCGGTGAATGCAAAAGCCCTGTCAGGATGCAGTCAGCTGCAAGGATCGCATGAGAAACAACGGTGCGAACCGGAACGACCCATTCTTTGCAACTACAACAAACACCAGCCCAGTCGTAGTTTCCCAACTTTACGCCACATTTCTTATTTGGGCAAATTATCTTCCCTGCTAGCTGTCCATCCTCTAAGAAAAATTCCATCCATTTCATCTATAGAAATCAGTTAATGATTTCTTGCACAGACTACTCGACCTACGGGCTCGACAAAATATCCGGAGCACTTTGGGTTCATTAAAATTGGCGGGCTTATACTGGCCTTGTCGACCACCCGCGTACTTGTCTGGAGTGGTGTCATAGTTAACCCGCCGGGTGATCGCAGAGCAGCCAATTTAGGATTTGAATGTAGTTGTACTGCGAGATCTGCACCGTGCTGAAGGGTGCTAACTCCTGCGGCAGAAGTGGACGTGGACAATGTCAGGGGTGGGTGACTCTTATTTGTGCTTGGGGCCAAATCTGTATTTTCTATAATGGTCTCAGTTGCAAGGGAAGAGGGCACAGTGTCCGTAGTATTGATCCCACTGGTTATAGGAGTGGATAAGGTGGCTGGCGTGGGGTCTACGGATTCTTCGTCGTCACTATCCAACGCCGACATCGATAAGCTACTAGGGATACCAGTGGAGAGACCCGCGAGCAGTCGAGTCCTGAGATCAGTCCCAAAAGAACTGGTCCGTTTGCTTTGAGATTGCGATGTCGGGCTCGTCAGTGGATCACACTCTTGGCTAGGGCTCTTGATCTCATCGTCTTCCAGAGCTGACATGGACAGTGAGCCTACTTGCCCCGCAAGACCATTGCTACCTTCGAGCGACGTCAAAGGAGAAGGGCGGGTGAGTCCTGAGGTGGAGCCCAGACGTGGGCGTGGCATGGCGGTCATACCAAGCGCGCCACCTGACGGGCGTCGAGAAGACGACGACGACGGTCGACGGGCAACAGAGTCATGAGTAGACGGCCGTCTAGAAGAGACGGGTGACAGGGCGATAGCAGGAGTTGGTGGCCCAAGTTGACCATGATCTAGCATGTGCTCGCGGTTAGCAAGCTCCGTTCTGAGTGAGAAACTCTGAATATAGTGATGCACAGAGCTCAAAGGTAAGCCTCACCGACACATCTTGCAACGAATGCGCCGCCTGGGTCCGCCGGGAGTAGCGGGCGCCGAGTCGGTAGGGGTGCGGGGAAACTTCGCGAACATGTCCGTTTCTGGGGCAGTCCCGTCGCCATCTGGCACAATTATCAGTACAAGGTAACAAATACACAGAGCAGAAACGATGTTACTTAGAATCTCCTCTACCGCTCTTTCTAAATAGAACATTCGAGTGGCTTTGTCACGCCTCGAGACTTTGAATGAAGCTTGGTGAAATATTTCAAGCTGAGCCATGAATCCTGCGTTTGGGCTAGAAAAGTTTGGTCATCGATCAACTCAGAACAAAATATAAATAAAACATACTTGATGTTAGGTCTGACCTTCCGAATGAGATCTATTGCTGCGCTGGCGTCTATATTTTGGGAATACATGACGTATGCTGCGGCAACTGTGGCACTGCGACCTGTGATGTGTGAGTCTCAGCGGAATATCGGGACCTCCTATACGGGCAGGAACTCACTCGCCCCGGCCTGACAATGAACAAGAACTCCCCTGTCCTTGTCGAGCTGGGCTTGTATAAAGGTGATCGCAGGGATCAGGTGCTGGAGCACGTCAGTCTCTGCCACGTCATCCAAAGGAATCTGGTGTCGGATGAAAGTCTACCCTCGAAAGGATCGTGAATCATTGAGGACGATGGATCCACCACATGCGTACTTCAGGGATAGAGACCCTCCCCCTCATTACTGTTAGGATACTGTGAATGTTGTTTGCTTTGAGAGCGTCGGCATCTTTGGCGCTGTGGAGGTCACCGACCCAGAGGCCCGGCAAGACTTGATCCAAGTGGTGATACTCATGGTCCATGGCCACGAGAGAGATGCAAGATGTGACGTCATACATCCGATAGTGTTTGTATCGAACAAACAAAACCGGGCTACAATAATAGTAAAGCTATAAAGGTACAAAAACATACAAAAGAAGAGAAAATAAAGACTTGTTCTACGAATACAGTCCCCCTTCTTTGTTCTACAATGGAAGATAGTGTTTTGCGTCACTTGCGTGGTATATGTTTCGTGCTCGAACTTGAGGCCATGGGTGAATTGGTCGGACGGACGATACGATAGGGGTGCATTCTGACTCCTTTGCCGAGCACTGTCCCGGGGCGGCGGATTCGTTCTAGCGCAGGTCCGACCACCAATAAAGGAGCTCCGGGCTTGATGCCACCGAGAGCATCAGGTGATGAAATCATTCTCGGCGCACCCGATGCGTTGGGCGCACCTGCGGAGCACAGAACGAGGGCCGCATCGGCACTTTCGAAAGAATCTGCCAGGACAAGGCGAACATGCGAGTCCGAATGATTGCCGCGTCGCATCTGGTGAGGAAGGGGTGACGCTGAGTTGTGTGGCGTCGATGCAAGGGGAGCAGCGAAGGCGACAGATGAGGGTGGCGGAGAGGATGGGAAACATGAGGAGGTTGGTGAAGAAACAGATCCTTGACGTCTCCATTGCCAAGCATAAAGTGCAGTGAGATGCGACGGGTCCTATAATCGAGCCAACCGCGTCAGTGACCACAGCTACAGCGTTGACTCGGAAGTAGGGTGGACGAACCAAGTCATCACCTTGATTGCACAATTCATGAATACCGGGCAACGTCATCCTAGAGGGTACACCGTGCATTGGAAGATCAAGAGAACGCAAAGGAGGAAGCGTGGGGCGCTCGGGACACATCGTGATTGATGACATGAGGGTAGGTTTAGACGTGGAGGTCGTTAGGGAGGACAGAGAGGTCGAGGTTGAGCATTCATAGAGTCAAGAGAGCCCTTATAAGCCAGAACGACAGCCCGAGGAGAGGACGAAACGACAGTACGGCCACCATGCATTGTAAACTTGAGAAGACACCCGGGTAGCGCTGGTCTATTGTGCAACGGTCTAGCACTTTCGGTCCCCGACAAAGGAGACACGTTAACATTGTTCCCCGATGGCAGGAATTACGCGAAGCGAGGTGTAGCGAAGTGTGAGCTCGTTTATTGTTTTTACCTTCTTTGTCAGCGACGTTCTCATGACTGAAGTTCCTCCAAAAATTCGTATTGTGAGTTCGCGTCCACACAAAGACTGCTCATAGTTCACAGAAGAAACTTATCCTCCTAGATGCCAGGTGCCAAATCGGACTTGTCCGCTGCTACCTACCAGATTCATAATGAGACCCACACACTTGGAAATGTACTTCGATGGATGCTCATGAAAAAGTGTGTAGCTCTCATCTTCATGATGGGTATTACTCAATACTCGGCAGTCCAAAGGTCGAATTCTGCGGATACAGGTGAGCCTTATTGTTAACTAACTTCTTCCCTTCTACACTTCCGTCTCCATAACAATAAGCTTCGATATGCGACATGATGAGGGTTTTAGCGCTTGTAGCTGTCCCTTGCTTCCGCGATGAGTGTTTATTTGTTCATCCAGACTTTTCTCTGTACTTCCTGAATGGCTAATAAAAAAAGCATTCTTTGCTCCATTCTTGTACTATTTGAACCTGGGCACTGACGCAGATTTAAGCGCCCCTCATCCATCCGAAAACCACATCCAGGTCCGAATACAAATGTATGGTATGCACTTCCGCTCCTACTTTCTCCGCCCATTTCTACGTCCTTCGTAGATAATTTATCCTCTCTGACCGCGCTCCTCGGTGCTTTGGATGATTTGGATGCCCTGTTCGAGAGCATCGAGGACGCGTATAGCGCGAGCTTACAACACGACGATTTCGAAATTTGGGATGAGAAGCGATGAGGCTTAAGGGGGTGCATTATTTTTAATGGTGAGTACAAATACGGATCTTAGCACCCCCGTTCGAAGATTAGGTGGCTTCTCATGCGACACTCCCACTTGTTCAGATTGCTTTGTACTTGGACTGGGCAATCGGTGATTATAACACACTGATCCTTGACTGTACTGCTGCACCGACCAATGACACGTGTCCTCATCTGTGTGTTTGTGTGGTCTAATCCTCCTGGTCATATGAACAAAAATTCATGCATACGTGGGCGGATGTCGTGGACAGTCATGTGACGTACATGAAGACAAGAGAATACAAAGCGGTGCGTGTCCTGTCGTGAACCGATTCCCGAGACCATACTTCTGGTCCGCGTAGGGACAGACGGTGCGCCGTATGTTATAGTGTCTCATTGATAAAGGTCGGGATATAATGCATTCATGGTATCTGATTACTCGCGCGGGGCCGATGATAAACCGGAAAGACTCTAACTGGCCGCCCGCGGCCATGCAGCAGTAACGACAGTAGCTTCATGTCCATGACCACAACCCTTCTATATCCACAGCACCTCTTCACCTCATCTCCCTGACGTTTCTGGCAGCTCGTCTTGACATTGGATCTGTTCTGTACGACACATTAGGAAGCCCCTGTTGTGCACATACCTGTGTTCCTCCTGGATGCTGGTGCTCTACATTCCTAAGATGCAGGACTAACTCATCCTCTTCCAAGTCTGTACTGGCAACACTGTTCGTGTCCAATTGCATCACCACCTGGATGACCCAATTGAAGTTGTCCATTGGATTGATCGCCAATCGTTGAACGTAATCCACTATCGTTTTGGGACAATGCGAGGACACAGATGTGTGTACGATTCCTAGAAGCGTCGTATTCTTGAGAGGACCGTCGTTGCCCATGACCTCTCTCCAGGTGACGAGTCTTCCTCCGTCATTGATGAGGTTGTACACTTTACCCTTCTCGTAGTATCCGTGCGCTGTAACGATGATCGACCAGTGGACCTTGTTCGGGCAGTTCCAGCTGCCCTTATATATGCCGACTCCAATGCTCGTTGCGGTATTGGACATGTCCGAGTGTCAAGAGGTGCGGATTAGGTGCGGGTTAGGTGTCGAGGTTGCTAATTTTGACCCTCTTGAAGAAATTTACCGCGGTACTATATACGTCTTGCACACCATTGCATTTTTTGTGATTCTGTGAACTGTGTCAAGTCCTGGTGATGTCTGTGGTCAGCCACGTCTAAGCTGGTGCCAGTTGACGGCCTCGGCATTGTCACAGCTGCAGTCTCTTTCGATTCATGCGATACGAAAAGCCACAGTATACGATATATCGCCTACTGTGCATCGACCATTTGCCACGAATCCGTTGTGGAGGTAGCCGGACGAATTGTGGCGATGTTGTGACCACCATTTGTTTGTGGTAGCTTGCCGATGCCGATGTCGAATGAGCATCTAGTGGCACAAATGTGCGATCACATCCTGTCTATCCGCAAAGCGGCGACGACGAAGCGAGTCAGGTAGAAATGAGAAAGGACACACATTTGTTTCGGTATGTATTGCCTTTATTATTGGGCATTGTGACTGCGAACTTGGGTTGTAGACTACCTTGTCCGTGCCTTCCATGCCACTACCACCACCACCAGAACAATGGCGCCCCGACACCTTGCTTGCATGTCACAAACAGAGATCTAACAGAGTAATAAGCAACCTTCGAGTGCAAAGACGCCAGACAGGTGTTCGGTCCAGTCGAACTTGACATCGGTTGTGTGGTCATGGGATCAATGTCAACGACCCATGGCTTGGTTGAGTCTTGGGTTGAGTCCTGACTCGTAAAGGCTTTGCTCATTAGTTGACGTCCTTTGTTTATTGACGTCTACAAAACTGCAATTTTGTGCTTCATGTATGACACGGGCATGGCCGCGAAAACGCGATTGGTCCAGCGCTTCGTTTAGTAGTACAGTGTTATATGATCGCGGTCCAAAGTCCATAAGAATTCACGTGGCTGAGGAGAGGTCAGATCCATCAAAAGCTGAGCGCTGAGCGCCGAGCGTCAAGAGCTGAATCGGAAGCCCTGGCGGTGAGCGTGCCAGCCTGAAGGGACATCTGCACTGAAGGTGACGATGACGAGGAGATACATGCAGACAGTTCAGATCTCGGTTAATTAGCCACTCCTTGTATGAAACCAACCCGCTGTAATCGAGTTCAGTCCGTGTGTGCACTGCACCGGACTCTTCGGAACAAAGTTGGTTGGGGCTTTTACGCAGCTGGTACCTAGCGATGGATAATATAGCTGTGAACAACAAATGATCCATGAGCGCAGCCGTGAGAGGCGGTGAGTGGCAACCAGATGTCCTCAATACCACCACCATCCCAGCCAGAGTATCGTCCCTCACCACCTCATCTTGAAGAGCCACTTCTCGCACCACGACCCCATAAAATAACCCCCGATCTACCCGCAGAGGTACTTTCGACCGCCTCCCGTCTTACGTCCTTTAATTTCGCGTACTCATTCCTCCATGCTTCAGATGGCTCGCACTCTCGACAGTCAAGTCGCCCGAGACCTCTCGAACCCCCCACCTCCCCCAGGAATCAGTCACCACAGCGCATCTCCTTCTCTTTCATCTGGACTGCCCAACTCTACTCCCGGTTTCGTTGTTCCTGCTTTGTCCACCACTCCTACACCACTCCCTCCTCCACCCGGCTCTTGGAGCCCCTGGAAGATCCCCCAGTCTGGTTCACCACCCCCGAGCCTCAGCCTTCAAGTGCCCCCATCGTCTACCAATCCGGCCCATCAGTCCCAAATGCATCAAGCAGAACATTCACCTTTGCAGCCTCTGCCCTACCCTGGACCCCCTTCTCCCTCAGATCCCATTACGTCTGCCATGGGTTCTTTATCTGTTTCTGGTCCACAGAAGAAACCTTCCGAGCCCCCCTCCCTCACTGCTCCCCTTCCCACCATATCCTCTCTCATCGCGGCACTACCCTCCGTACAAACTCCAAATAACACCCCCGCGTCCAAAATCGCCTGGTGTCGTGATGTTATCGGCTTGGTCGACCGCCTGTACGTGACTCCAAATCAAACAGGCTCTGCGGATCCCGCCCCTGGGCCCATCCACGTTGCTGACCAGGAGCTCAATCGTCTTGTCGAGATCGCGGTCCCCATGGTCCTTCAATTCGCCAATCCTAATCCCGTACCCCAACAAATACCGCCCCACGTTGCTGAAGCCATCTATCTACGCGCCAAGTTTGAATCCACTGGCGCCTACCCCCAGTTTATACCACAAAACCCAAGGACGGCGTTTCGTGACTACGAACGGGCCGCCCGTGCTGGGTTTTCTGCTGCGTGGTTCAAGCTTGGACGTGATTATGAGAACTTTGGGGATTCCCCGCATGCCAAAGACTGTTACGAGCGCGGCATCCGTAACAACAATGAAAGCTGTCTATATGTTCGTGTTTGATCATCTCAGATACTCGTTTGCATCTAACCGCTATCGATCATCAGCGAATGGGGATGGCCCACTTGGTGGGTCAACTTGGCTTGCTTCCTAGCCCTGAGACGGCCTTGCCTCTTCTCCAACGCGCCGCTACTTTGGCAACTGTGGACAGTCCCCAGCCGGCCTATGTCTTCGGCCTTCTCCTTCTAGGAGAGTTCTCTCACGCTACTGTACCACCCCATCTCTTTACCCCTGGCATACCCCCTGGAAGTTCCCGTGACAACGAAGCTCGCCGTCATCTTGAGCGTGCGGCCTATCTGAATTTTGCGCCAGCGCAATACAAGCTCGGGCATGCATACGAATTTGCACAGCCACCATTTCCGTTCGATGCACTGCTTTCCGTCCAGTATTATTCGCTTGCCAGCCAACAGGGAGAGATCGAGGCAGATATGGCCCTTAGCAAGTGGTTCCTATGCGGTTCTGAGGGTGCTTTTGACAAGGACGAATCGCTCGCATTTACGTTTGCGGAGAAGGCCGCACGCAAGGGGCTCCCAAGCGCAGAATTTGCTATGGGTTACTACGTGGAAGTAGGGGTGGGCGGCCCTAAGGACATCGAAGGTGCACGGAAGTGGTACGAACGTGTGAGTTGTACCTATCATCGCCTTACCATTTCCGGTTGCATGATTTGTTGACTTTATCCGTTCAGGCGTCCCAACATGGGAACACTGAGGCAACTGAGCGGCTCGCCGCCCTGTCACAACCCGCGCCAGTAGCCCTCTCCCGCCAGGAGCACGACAACTTGACAGAGACGACGCTCGTGCGTAAACGCACTCAGGCCAAGCAGCGTTCTGACGCACGTGGGCCCGCGGCTGGGCCGCGCCTCAGTGGCCGGGAGAATAGCCAGCAAGTCGTCGCGAACATTCGCAAGAATTCGCTCGCTCACCGTCCCGGTCCTAATCCCAATCCCGGCTTTCCGCCGCCGCCCGTTCCTGTCCCCACGCGGTCCGATATCCCTCCCTCTGCGGGCTTGCCCTCGGTCAACGAAGGCTATCCTCCGTATCGCCATTCGTCCGCAGGGCCGAGTCCGAACCTCAACTCGGAAGGCTATCCTCCTCCGCAGCGCCAGCCGCAGGGTCCACCAAGTGGCCCCTCGGGCGCCAGCGGGTTTCGCCCACAGCCGCAAGGCAGCGCCGGCCCACTTCCCCATCAGTCCACCCTACCTCCACCGCAGCCACATTCGTCCTTGCCCCCTCAAGGCCCAGGAGGCCCCGGCGCATTCCCGTCGCCGCGCCCCCCCGGTCAGCAACAGTATGGACAAATCGCGCGCCCCCCGTCGGTTGGGACTGGTCCAGGCGGTCCAGGACGGCGCCCACCACGCACAGGGAGCGGATCGGGCTTTGCACCCCCCGGTGTTGGTCCTCCCCCGCAACAGGCGTCAGGGTCGGCGCCGGCGCCGACACCTCCCGGCGTCTATGACGCGCCGATGAAGCCCCCGCCACCTAAGGGACCTGCGACGTTCCAAGAGATGGGATTCCAGAGCCAGAAACTCCAGGAAAAGGACTGCATCATCATGTGAAAAAGAATGTTTCTAGAGCTTTCGGACAGAGACCGAACAACGAGAAGGTAATATGGAAAACAACGTTGCCCGCCCGTGGTGTGTATATCTGATTCGTCTTCCTATGGGTTATATATATTTTCTCTCGCGCATCTCGGTATCCCTTTGTTTAATGCGTTCGGCGTCTTCGTCGTTTGTTTTGGCTTACGCCTTAAATCCCCCCGACTTTGGGGACTGCATACATTTTACTCTACTCTACACACTTTTCTCTGGATACCGTCATGATTTAAAGGAAAGGACAATGCAACTGCTTTTTCGTATAGCGGAAATGATGATTCACTGTCGACTCGACAGTCTTCCCATGAACACATCTCTTGTTTATGCGGCAAAGCGAAAGAAAAAACATGGTCGTGACGGGTCATAAGATTAAGTATCGAAACGAGGCGGTACGGACGATCGGGGAGCGACATAGGATACAGTGAAAAGGGCGAGATGTCACCGTCATAGAACGACTCAACGCAGAGGAACGCCGGCGCGAGAGTAGGGAAAAAAAGGGAACATTATACACTAAAAAAAGACCATTTCAATCCGTAAAAAAGGTAGAGTAGGAAAATCGCGAACAATAAGATAAAGATGTTTGAATCGATATTATGGGGCAATCATTACTCTTTGTATCGCCACCCAACGGCAGCAGCCGCAGCAACGATTACAAGTGCACCTACTGCTGTCGACACTACTTGAGTCTGCGAATATTGCGCGGAGCGAACACGCTGGTGCAAAGAGATTCAATAAATGGCACACGCACGATGTAGATAACGTACCGGACTTAATGGTCCCACGTTCGGACTTTCCTTATGCAGCCGCTCCGCGTCCTCTTCACTCGGTAGGCCAAGGGAAGAACCTGACGACACTTTCCGCACAGAGGGGTCAGGAGTGATCGGGTAAGCGCTTAACGGCAGCGTCTTCTCCCCGCCTTCTCCCCGTCGATTAAGACGCCCGGGTGGGTGAGAATCAGAGTCCGAGTCCCCCTCAGGGAGCCAGGGAGAGCGAGGGCGCGGGTTGGGATTAGGGGGGAGACCACCTGCAGCAACAGAAGCGGAGGACGACCCACCGTCTCCATCCGCATTGGCAGCCTCTGATGAACTCGTCGAGCCATCCTTCGAGCGAGATCGGCCACGTGAACGCTTCTTTCTCCGAGATTTACCGCCAGAGCCAGAATCTGGTGACAGACTGCGGGGAGAGGGTGGGGTGACGAGTCCACTGCGGGCGCTACCGTTCTGTTTGTGCTGGAACGGCAGACGTTGCTGTTCCAAAGCAGTAAGCCCAGCATCAACTTTCGCAATGGTACCTTCAAGGCCTTTCTCGATGGCGTGAACGCGCGACTCCCATTCGTCGCGTGCTCGGGCAAGGCGTGCGCGCTCTTGCGCCCACTCCTCTTGCACACCGCCCCACTGACCCTCCACGCCCTTCTTCCATTCATTTACGAAGGCACTAAGGGAGGCGCGCTCTTGTGTCGCCTCTGCGACATGTGTTTGTGACTGAGTCTGAGACGCGTGCACAAGCGACTCGAGAGTGTTGACCTTTGCCTCGAGGAATGAGATTGTGTTCTGAGCGGCGGCATGTTGCGCTTGGAGTGTTCGCGAAAGCTCGAGCGCGGATTCGAGCTGGTTGGATAAGGCATCTAGGCGATGGTTAATATCTTCTGTTGGGGGTGGAGGGACGCTCTGAGAAGCAGTCTGCAACGGCGGAGATGGGGACCTTGATCTACTGCGGGCCTTATCGTCCTCATCGTCCATACCCAAACCAGTGGGCTCCGGCGTTCGGGGACGGGTGAGTTCATCCCTCCTGTGCCTCTGCTCCTCTTCTTCGGACGTCAATTGTTCTTCATCCTCTTCTTCAACACGCTCAAGCTCATGAGATGTCACCGTAGCTATACTGCGAGCATCGTCGTCATCTGCTGGAAGGTCACCGTCCTCGTCCTCTGTATGTTGCCGATGAGGTTCGACGAGACGGTGACCACCACGAATTTGCTCGAGCTCACGTTTTTCGTCCTCCATCAACTCGCGAAGGGAAGTCACTTCACGTTTAATGACCTCATGCTCAGCAAGCAAACTGTCCAGGGAGCGGATTTTGTCGACGTGGGAGGCAAGCGACACTTGCGTTTCTTGTAATTGTGCCTGAAGTTCGGACAATGCCGAGTTTGGTGGAGGAGGGCCGGCGTTCGGATCAGTTTCGGTGGGAAGGGGCTGTTGAGGGGGTAGCACAGGAGGGAGAGTTTGTGGATACGGAGGGTGGGTTTGAGGCTAGGAGAACAATCAGTCGGTCGGTATGGGTAGAGTGAGACAATAGGATGATGATACGGACAAGATTACCTCCGAGGGTTTCGTGTATTTCATTCATCGCGCCGGTGAGAGAATGTAACTCGGCACCGGTCTCACGGCTTTTTTGGAGTTCGCCCTGAAGGCGACTTAGGATATGGTCAAAGGTGATGCCACTCTTCCCTGGGGCGCGCATATTGGCGCCCATGCCACCCATGCCAACGAGACCCTGCTGTTGGATAGCGGGCCGACGTGCAGGGCCTGCGGGGTTCTGGGTTCCAGTAAAGTTGAAAGCGCTTGTGCCATTGCTAGAGCCTGGTTGGCTAGAAATGGTTGAAATGGGAGGAGGGTTTTGGTGTGACTCGACACGAGCAGCGAGCTGTGCTTCTTGTTCAGTGAGCACACAAACGACACGGGCAGCAACCTTGTGATGAACTATAGTCTTGTTATCTTCGCCGACGATGTCGATACCAAATTCCTAATGGAGCAGAGTGAGGACGGTGGAACAATGACGGACGGTGATGGGTGGTGACAAGGCGGGGGTAGAGATACGACGTACGACGATGTCGCCAGTCTTGAGCTCGAAGGGCTCCGACTCTGCACCCTCTGCGCTGAGCCTTTCGCCGTTGATAAAAGTACCATTCGAGCTCTTTACATCTTTGATGTAGATCTGAAGAGGAGATGAGGGGTGGTCGGGAGCGCGGGAAAGTAGAGGAGATGAACCTTGCCAGACTCTTCCCATACTTCAGCGTGCTGTCGACTGAGGACTTTGGAGTCAAAAAAGCCATTACGTTCGCCTGGAGCGGTCTTTGCATTAGTTTGGCGACCGATCTTTATTCGTTGACCTTGGGGAAGGTGGATGTGTTTGGGGATGAAAGAATCGTTCAGAGGGTATAGATAGAGAGCTGGGAGGGGATGTTGTTGTACATGTGTGGAAAATGGGGCTGGCATGTTGGAGAAAAAGTCCTCGAGGAGAGGATCGAGCAGAAAAAAGTTAAGTGAATGGCGGGGGTCGGGGTCGAGGTCGAGTTGTCGAGTCGATGTCGCCGTCGCTGTTTCGCTGTTTTCCGACGGGAATGATGACTAAGCAATCAACCCTTTTGTTTCCCACGAACACGTGCCAGAATCACCGAGCCCGCGAGGTCGAGGTCGTCGAGGTCGTCCAAGTCGAAGAATAAAGCCGTTCGTTTCTCTCTTCTCTTCATGATATCTACTCCTTTGCAAGACGCAACTCTTAAATCAACCCTCGCTTGGCAATCAGACCTCGAAGCTCTCTTTCATCGTGCCAAGGACCGCTTTCCGGATGTCGTATGGGCCCTCTTAACTGAGGAAGATGGTGAACCGACAGGTGAACAGGTATACGGCCACAAAGGTGTGTTCGGACCTGCCCCGCCTTCTCTTAGACTCATCCCCTTTTGCAGCCATAGTGTACGCTCGCGCACCACCGAGCTTCCAGGCACGATATTTCTCCTTCCGTCCCGCTCCCATATCATCCCCAGGCCCTTTGGACACGTATTCTCCTTCCGTCTATCCAACCCAGTCCGCGCTATCTCTCTCCCTTGGCCCAGAGCCCTCTTCCATTTCCCGCTCCCCTTCGCCCTTTCGCCCCGCATCTCCTGTCTCACATAATCAAGATGGGTTGATGCATCTGACTACCTCTATAAACCCAAATCTATTCTCAAAAGAACTCGAATATCTTTATACCGGCAAAGGCCTTGGCGCTGCGTTCGAGTTCTTTTACGATTCCTCAGAGCACTATCGCGAAGAAGGCGATGCAGAAGAGAATCGCATCGACAAACTTCGCAAAGATCTTGTCTTCATGTGGAGATCCCGTCTTTATTCAGACGTCCGCATTGGCATCGAGGGAAGCTCCTCCGTCCATCATGAAGGCTTAGCTGCTGTCTTTTCCACCCATCGCTTCATCCTTGTCTCCCGTTCTGACTACTTTCACAACGCTCTCATCGCTTGGAAGACACAAAAGCCAGAAATCCGCGATGAGGACCAAGACAGTGACCATTCGACAGAACAACCCACCCTTATGCTTCCCTCGCCCCCCTTCACACCCCCCTCTCTTCACTTTGTCCTTGGATTTATCTACACCGGAACGCTCATATTCTCCAACCGTACATACGATCTCGACACCGCTTTCCACATAATGCGCTCAGCCGCCTATATCTCCCTCGACACCCTCTATGATGAAGTTCAAGCCCGCACCGTCCACGAAATGATGCACGGCCTCTTTCATGCATACGTCGACTTCACCGAGTACGAGCGCATTACTGGTGGCAAGTGGGGTGTTTCGGGGTGCCGGTGCAGGCAATGTGCCCGCCGCATGCCTCGCGTCATCGAATTTTCTCTTCAAGAGGACGTCAAGAATGAGTTGCTCCAGCGCGGCGCTCGTCGCGGACTTGTCGGCATGTTTGGTGAAGGCTGGTGCAACGCCGAGTTTGCTAAGCTAGACAAGAGGATCAGAGACGCCGCGCTAAAAGGCGTTGCGAAGAGGACCACACCGCCTAACGTATTCCCATTGCTATTCGCAGCAGAGTTCGCTTTGACGAAACTTGATGCCATCATCGATCCCTGGGCGGACATTTCTCGTGACATGATTACGGACGCTCGACGCCACATAGATCATGTCCTCTGCGCCTATGCAGAAGAGTGTTTTGCGCAGTCGGACTGGCTCGAATTGATGGAGACAGACGGCGCAAGGTTCGAAGACAGGGAACACCTCGAATGGATCATGAAATCTGTTCAGCGAGGATTTACCGAGAAGTCCGCGGGGAGGCTATATCAGGTCTGCCCATTCTTCCAAACATTCGTCACACCCCACTCATTTATGATTACCAGGTTCTCGTCTCCTCAATCTTACTTCGTCCGCATGCATCGGACCCGAATCTTACAATGTTGCCACCGACGTCTCTCGTCAGACACAAAGTCGAAGAGACCCGAGTCGAATTGCTCAGGTGGATGAAGAAGCGCTGGGTAGTCATCCGTATGGAAGGCGGCTTTGACAAGTTGGATGGGTGGGCTTTGAAGGAGATCGGTCATGGTAAGGGAACATACTCTGACCGTAGATGTGAAACGAAGGCTAAGGTCTGCCAGAACTCGAACTTTCGGCCGACGACCTCGCTTCACCTTCTGCGCCACCTATTTCCAAGGGCAGTTCCGCGCACAACGGCGTTCGCTCCACTAAACACCTAGACGCAGAAGCTGACACCGTTAGTCAACATTCCCTGAGGACAAGTATATTGAACCGTAATCTGGCGAAGCATCATGCACCGCCTCCGAGAGAACCATTAATTTCTTCTGGCAGTTCGATTCGCTCCGTTGCTCGTAGTACCCACTCCACCACGTCCAAAAGCAGCGATATGTTGACAACACAGCCACGACGCGCAACTCCAAATCTAGGACCCAGGCCCGACTCCAAGCTTACCCCCTCAGGGGAGCCCATCTCCCGATCATTATCTCGCGCGTCCTCTACGTCCACCGTTGGGGGAGACGATCAGGACAAATCCACTACGGATGCAACTATTCGTACGCCTAAACGGCTTCGAATGGCCCCGGAGAGCTCCCCTGTTTCGCGGCCAAAATCTCCATCGGGCTCGGTCGCGTCGGTCCGGTCGCGAGCTTCCACAGTGAGGAAACACACCCAAAGCACGCCCACCCCGTTATTACGCGTATCCGGCGTCGCATCACGGCCCACTTCTTCCGTCTCTCAACGCAGCGAAGTGTCGTTCAAGAGCTCGAAGTCTGACTTACCTGGAGAACTTGTACCACGACCTCGACGTAATTCCGCCTCGTCCTCTGTCTCCACTGTAAGCGTGAGGACGACGGCGACGGCGACCTCCACTACACCTGCTGTGGGCCCTAGGCCAAGGAGGACATCGGCAACGTCAGTTATAAGCACGACGTCGTCAAAGTCAAAGAAAGTCATCGTTCCTCCGCTCCCAGACACGATCAAGCTCAGCACCCGACCATCACCAAAACAGCCCTCGAATGGGTCTCTCCGGCCTACACCTTCAACCTCGCCTTCAACTCTGAAGAAGATTGTCCCAAGAAAATCCATGACCGGAAAGCCTGGGGAATCCCTTTCACCCAAAATAAAGGCGGGACCATCACCCCCCAAGGGAAAGGGAAAAGAACCTGCCACGACGACTACGCGGTCGTCGTCGTCGTCGACAGAAACGGAGTCATCACGGGCCTCAAAGGCTAATCTTCAAGCAGCAGCCGCGAGCGAAGCTTCCGCATCTTCTGCAAGCATCCTTGTATCACCGCGTCACAAAGGACAGACAGAGACCGCCCCACGGTCGACACCGATTTCCGACCCTCCTCACGTCCTACCACCGCTAGCACAGCCCGGTGCACCACACGGGGCGACGCTCGAGGTAGGGATCCCGTGCATCATCACATCCAAACGTGCGCGCTTCCGTGCACTCGCGCGGTACATCGGGGAGGTAGAGGGCGAACTAGGGCCTTGGGTGGGCGTCGAGGTGCCGATGGGCGACACGTGGCCCGGAGACAAGCTCGATGCGCGGGCATGGCATGACGGCACGTGGGGCGGCGTGCGCTACTTCGAAATCGGGAGTGCGGCGGACTGGGACTTTGGAGACGACTTGCGAGGCACGCGCCGAAGGAGGCTGGACGGCCTCAGCACGATCGGCAAAGGGAGTCGGAGCCTCAAGCGGGAGGGTGGCCACCTTGACACGGTCGGGAGGCAGAAGCGGTTGCGCAGTGTGTCCCCGGCAGTATCTGATGCCATGGTGGGAGAGTCGCGGGGATTGTTCGTGCGGCCGCAACAGGTGTTGTATGTGGTGGACGCAGTTGGGTCTGATTTATAGGCTCTTGATGTCGGTATAACACTCACTTGCTTTCCATTGGCTAAGCTTTGCATTAGCTACATCACAGTCATTTCTTACATACCCTACTGACCCTGTCCCAATCATGCATCTATCCGATTATATAATCAATAATTGACTCAGACCCGGATCGTTTAATCGTATCGTTCTCGTTCGGCCACAATGCGTTACTACGAAGCACGGTATCCAGAGGTCGATGAGCTTGTCATGGTGCAGGTCCGGCAGATCGCCGAGATGGGTGCCTACGTCAAACTGGTGCGTCGAGTTTTATGTTACCCAAAGTACGCTACAACCCGAGGAAAATTAGCTCGAGTATGACAACATCGAGGGAATGATCCTCCTCTCAGAGCTCTCCCGTCGCCGCATCAGGTCCATACAAAAGCTGATCCGAGTCGGCCGGAACGAGGTCGTCGTCGTGCTGCGCGTTGACAAAGAAAAAGGTACGTCCCTCTCTCTCCGCATTTCGATTCCCCATTCACTCCTCATCCTACAGGCTATATTGACTTGTCCAAGCGCCGCGTCTCACCGGAAGATATCACAAAATGCGAAGAGCGTTTTATGAAGGCCCGCACCGTCTCGTCGATCATGCGACACGTCGCTTCCCGATTGCCCACTCTAGACCCAGATACCGATGGTGCTGGTGCTCCCGTCGCCGAAACTAAAAAGGACCAAGACAAAGAAGGCGCCGAGGGCGTCGTGCTGCCGCCCACTGGTCCAAGCGAGGAAGAGCGCCTCGAGAAGCTGTACGAGCAGATCGCGTGGCCTCTCGGCAGAAAATACGGGAACGTGTACGATGCCTTCAAGCTCTCATTAACGCAAGTCACCCTTTTTCCTTCGCCGCTTGACCCCTCATCACGTTTTGGTACAGAGATCCGGATGCGGTGTTCTCGGCCCTTCAGCCTGTGCCGCAAGCGACGCACAACCTCCTGACGGCTACCATCGCGCGGCGACTGACCCCACAGCCTATCAAGTTGCGTGCGGATATCGAGCTGACGTGTTACACGCCGTCCGGGATCGAGGCGATCAAGAAAGCCCTCAGGGCAGGCGAGAAGTCGAGCACCGAAGCCGTCCCCATCAAGGCCAAGCTCGTCGCGCCACCGTTGTACGTGCTGAGCACAAACGCGACCGACAAGGTTCGTGATGAGAGGCGCTCTGCTCGTGTTTGTGTCTGACACGTTTGAAAACCAAGTATGCGGCCGTCGAACGTCTAGAGCGTGCCATCGAATCTATCCAAGGTACTATCGAGAAGCAGGGCGGAAACCTCATTGTCAAGATGAAGGTGAGGGACTCCGAAGCTTGTTTCAATGTTTCTCACTATCTCATCTTTTTTTCCAGCCAAAAGCTGTGTCGGAAACGGATGAGCACGATCTTGCGCAATTGATGGCGAAAGCTGGCCGCGAAAACGCGGAAGTATCAGGGGATGAGGATGAGGAAGAGGCGATAGCATGACCACGCCATGTATATTTTGTTGTAACGACTAGAACGTAATGTATTGTGAAAGGTTAAAACCTCCACAGACTTTCGACAATAGTCCTCCCCGAATCATCTCCTTCTCCGAAGATACAGATGGGTTCATCGATCTCCACGGCTGGGTCTTTTTTGATACGCCGCTTGAGTTCTCCTTCGATCAGCTGCGAACCGAGGATATCAGCTTCAAGGAAGTGCACGAGTAAACAAAACAACCGTTGCATATGTGTGGTCCAGAAAGTCCTCTAGAGGGTAGTTCGGTTTGGTGAAAGCCTCGTCGAATATGCATGCCAGCGTCGACACTCCCGCGTGATAGTGACGTTTGTGCGAACGCAACTCCCAGAGTGAGGAATCTAAGGCGTTCGTCAAGTTTGGGTTGGGCTCGTCGGCCACGAAGGGGTCTAATTGATTAGTTGAGAAAAACTTGCGCGGGGGGAAGTCCGGAAAAACATGCACCCTCGAAAGGCTCCGATTCCTCATCATCGCGGTGAATCATACGCATCAACGCGGGGTGGCGCTTGAGGATGTTATAAACGAATGGAATCGTGATCACGATGCTGGAGGGCGGTGCGGTGAGCGACAGGCGAGAAAGACGCTTTACAAACGAGGCAAGCAACGTTGCGGGGAGATGCCTGTAGGCCCGACGAAAGTGAGGACTCTACCGGAAAGTTGAGAGGGGACGTGCTGACGTGGAACTCAGGAACAGTTCCGCAAGGCGGAAAAACCTGCTCCGATATTTAAGGTGCAGGAGATCCTGGTCGAGGAAGGCGTATAAACGAGTGTAGAAAGACGGGTAGTCCCTAACACGAGGTACTGAATGATCAGTCGCAACGAGTTGTGACGCCTAGCGACTTACAAATTGTACTCTTGCATGAGGATGAATAGCGTGTTGAGTGCAAGCAACCCGACGGCACCTCCTGGACAACTTCGTCAACTGGGGGAGTAAATGAAAAAGATATCTAAACGCCTACCGTGGTCCACGCATCCGCTCACCCAATCCATCACCATCTCCGCTCTTGTAAGATGTGGCATGACACCCCGATGCATGACATTCAACACCCGAAGCGACAGTGCACTTCCCGCGTCGTTGTTCCCAGACAGCCGGGGAAGCAGGCGCAGCCAGAGGCGCGTGAAAACCGCACGATGGGAAGCTAGCGAGTGCAGTGACTGATGCACGGTGAGCCGGCGCAAGCGCGTCGATGGTTCTTGCCCCGATAGCTTCTTCTGTTTCTCATCGTCGAAGAACTTGCGCCAGTCGTCTTCGGTTGCTTCGAGGCCGTCGTCAGAGTCAGGATCGGAGCCAGCTGGCACGTTTCTGGGTCCGGCGGGCTTGGTCTGCAGTTCTTCCACCCACCAGGACTGGGATTTCAGGTCGGACGGTGTTGCCGGAACGGACTCGAGCCTCTCGAGGAGCGCAAGAAGATTTTCGGGGACGTGTGGATCTATCGTGGACGACAGAACCGGCCTAAGTTAATGGGAACTTGGTTAAGCGTGTGGATAGATTTCCTTCGGGAGTGGGAAATCATACTCTGCGTCTCTCAGGAAGAACCACCGGACGTCGACGTCGACGTTCAGCCACTTCGAAATAAATAGATTCCGTACTTCTGCATCGAGTTCACGAGCGAGCAGCACCTCCTGGACGATCTGCTTTTTCCCGCCGCGCTCAGAGGGGGGGCACGTCAGGAGCGCGCCAACGACCTTCTTAAAATGAGGCACGTGAAACTGCGGTGTATGCGATGATCTAGTCAAGGAGGAAGAAAGGTGCTTCAAGAGCGACATGAGGATATCGAGCGCCGACGTCTGAGTAGGATGTGAGAGATCATGTGAAAGCAAAGTCGCAGTACGTGTAACGCACTCTCAGCAAAGGTTCTTCGTCCTGGAAGAGCCCAGTGAGAAACTGAACATATTCGTCCAGCCGCTCCAGCACCCACACCCTTACGAGCTTTTCTTGTTCGCTCGTAGAGTTCTCCAAACACCCTTTGGAGATCAACAAGACGAAGAGACGGTAGCAGGCATAGACGGCCTTGAGGACAGACTGTGGATTATGAAGAGAAACGGTGAGAGATATGAGGTCAGCAAGGGGGTTCAATGAAGCACTGGAGGAGATGGAAGCTGTCAGGTTATCCTCGAGCTCTTTTATGCGTGAATCGTCTTGTAGTTTTAATCTTTTTCTAGATCCTGAGCCTTTTCCTGAGCATGCACCATGCAGGGCCATGGATCGGGAAGTCCGGGCCAGTACAGTAGCTGGATGACTTGACAAGGTAGCGCCCAGGCCTGGATGGTAGCGAGGTAAGCTACACACAGGACAATGACAACACAACGAAACCCTCATATTCATATTCTCTGAGTCCATCTCCACAAGATTTTAGGGGATTATGTGCTCAACAGGTAGTGTGAGTTCACAACTGCGACATCTTTCACCGCACCAGTTTTGACCGTATTCGCAGAGCACATTATAATTCCTCGGGTCTCCCGTCCACACTTATCTCGGGAATCATGCCATACATCCGATCCTGCTGCTTGCAACTTGCCTCTAGCAGAAGTGGCTCCTCGTTGTCGCCCGCAGCTGCTTTCGTAAATCATGACTAGGCTCCAGCCTTTATGCGGCATCTGGTGAGCGCATCACAACACACGCGTTGTACAGCAAGCCGCAGCTACTGCACTACGTGCTGGTGCCGACCCTGCGCCTTGTCACATGTCACCCCTGGCAACAACAGCGGGCTCCCCGGCTTCATGCTGAGTCACCCTCTACCGATCCCTCCAACCCAACGGGACCATCCATCTTTACATGTCCTTCTGCCTCGCCCTTAATCCCGAGCTCACGTTCCTGAGGTGATTCAGTGCCTTAGAACAGATATTTGGGGGCCTACTACCAAAAAGGATCGCAGCAGGCACAAGCTTGGAACAGGCATGGACACCCCTCAGACGCCCCTGGGACCCAAAGCCCACTCCCACACTTCGACACGCTGACCTTCTCTTCTCTGCACATCAACGACGTCACTATGTCAGTGCAATGGCACGCTGGGTCGCAAACCAGGCAGGCAATGGTGTTATTGCATGGGGACGATGCCACTGATGCGCATAGGCACTCACGGGCCGTGTGACAATGCTCGACGTCCTTGTCTCGGGCGACAACGAGGTCCACGAGTCCACAACAACGCAGCTCTGAGCTGCACATACTGCCAACCGCCAGTCCACCAGCACCACTACACTGACAACAACAGCCGCGACAATGGTGACGACAACTCCGGCAATGACAACCATGCTACAAAGACCATGAAGACGACTGCAGTAATGCAAATGCAATGTAGCTCTGAGCCATGGCCCGCGTGCACAGTTGACAACTACCATGACCACACCAATGACGACCACGGCGACTGCAACAGCCGCAACGACTACGGCAACCAGCACACGGCTAGCCAGGCAGTAAGGAGGAGAACCAGGCCTAGGCTCATTCGTGTATTTTCGTGCTTTGACGGACAAGCTCGCATGCGAACTGCGTTCAAGCCGACGTATCAGTGGTGTCGCATCAACAATTGCACTAGCATCGCCCAAGCTAAATATTTGGCTTTGTTTATTTAGTTTGGCGGCCCAGGTTACTGCGACAAGTTCGGCTCAATTCGAACACTACCAGTGCCGATCCCAGACATTATCTCGCCATCCGTTCGAGCCACCGACGTCGGTATCACCCTTCCCTGCTCACTCTCGCGGCCGCTTCACCTGGACCAATGATTTCTTGACTCCCTCCACATCACGTCGTTCTCAAATACAGTGAACCCAGTAGACACTTGCCCAGTCCATTGCCGTTACGCAACCTCTGTCCGGCGTGTCAGTCCCAAGTTTCGATTCCAGTGACCATGCAACCCATGTAGACAGTACCCGACGCAACAGCGAGCGAGCTACGAACACGAATGCGCAAGCCCCTGCGCTGCTCAGACTGACTCGCAAAGGCGTATCGAGTCCTTGACTTCTCAGCTCTGCAAACGTACATGCTGCAGCAGCGATTGGCCCTTGATTGCAATCACGAAGACTCTGAGCCGTATGTGCTGCTAATCATGACCATGACCATGCCAACAACACGACGACGACGATAACAGTGACCGTGGCGGGCCCCCAAACGAGTAGCACTTGTTCTATATAACGTACGGTTAGTTGTTCCATGTGTGCAGATTAGTAGTATACCCATATACTGGCCCACGTGTGTTTGCCTCCTGTAAATCCCTGCATCCTGCACCCATACCTGTTGTGAGACCCGGACCCATACCTGTACTGTAAACCCGCCAACCCCCAAGATCCCTGACCCGTACCGCGGGAACCCATATCCCCGAGGACGGGTAGCCAGGGTAAATCCGAGGTGCAACGCGACTGACCCTACGTCGAACACGACCGATAGGGCCAGAAAATATCGTAAAATATTCAACCCTGCCTTTGTTGTAATACGGCCAGCCGCATCAGTGACTCTGGCGTGTTCTAGATCTGGTGGATTTTAAAAAAATGTGTGGTTCGATTTCCTCACGATTTCGCTTCTTCATTAGGTTGCTCCATTGAAGGGTCATATTGTATCAACAAAACGTCCATCTCCAACACAATGTTTTTGAGCAGTGTAGTAGGAATTTGGGAATGGCAGAGATCAGACAAGGTAGCGTCCATGAAATTATGTACAAAGTCCAGGCCAACGAATGAAGCAACGTCTCTGTACTTGACATTAGAGAGGCTAACGTTGTACGTTAGCTTCTCTAACTAACGTCAAGTACGTTCAACCCCTTTTCTCCGAGTAGGGTTGTTCATACCTGCCAAGCTAGTCTTCACTATATCCAGATCGAAATGGAATTCTTCCATTAGACGTAGTACGGCTATTTCAACTGACGTGCTATCACCAATGTTTGGTGAAGTCGCTTCATGATCTCGTTGTTCGACTGATCATTGCCTCATTGTGGTTGATGCAAACTTGCTTGAAGAAATCGCCGGACAGGACAATCCCTCACACCCTCCCATTATAGTATGTTTTTCCCACATAAGTTCTCTTGGATGCTTTCCTTTAATCGCTGAGCCGACAACTTGTAGAAAGAATCAAGAAACCACGATCGATGATAAAACAATATCCCGTGAGTCGGGTATGGTGAAACAAAAACAACGCTCGTCGCAACTCTGCACACGTACATATGTACATATCTCCAGCTCTCCATCATATCAACATTCCTTTTTTGTCACTCCAACTATCTGTCCATGGGGAACAGGTCATCGTCATCTCCAGTCATCACCGGTCCACTGAGTGGGCTCAATGGTGTGCCCCAACTCTTTCCGCTTGTGTTCCTCCCTGCTGCAACACTTCCAGGACCAACCGGTGGGCGCGGGCCAGTCATGTACTGCGTACGGGATGCCAGAGATTCCATCCCAGCCATGCTATGAGGATGCGCGTTATTGGAAGGGTGCGCATTGGGTGACATGCCGATCCACTCTGAGAACTGCACGCGTTCGCTCGCGTTAGCCTGGAAGCTTGTGCTCGGTGCGAACGAGTTTGGTTGCGAAGGTGCAAATGTGCTCGACGCAGCGGGCGAGGCGACACCAGCTTGTGGCGGTAGCGCATGGATACGAGAGTAGCCTGCTGCAAGACCTTGTGGCAAGCTCTGTCCTGGCGCGTGTGCTTGAAGGGCACGTGCGGACGGGGAGAGAACGCTCCTGCCATCTTCTCCAGTACCTCTAACTTCACCCCCGGCGGGAATAGGCCTACCAAGTTGGAAGGGTTGACTGCCAAGGGACTCTGAGGTACCATTGAATGGCTGGCGCTGGGAGGGAGGGGTAGGGGTAGTCGAGTCGTTGATCCGGGCAAGAAGGTTTGCCGCATTCACACCCGAAGTTCCGTTAGCGCTGCTAGGTGCGTGTCCGCGAAGACCCGAGACTGCAGCCGTAATACCCGCGCGAGGTGCTGCGCCCCTTGAACTGAGATAGTTCTGGTAGTTCCCCGGAAGGAAAGCAGCCGAAGCATTGGAAGGTGACAGGAAAGAATTTATGTGATCATCCGCGAGGGAATGGCTGCCAAATGCAGAGGTCGATCGGAAGGAGGTAGGAGTGCCGTTACCAACAGTTGGAACAGCGCCACCAGGAGGACCGACGTCTACCCCGCCTTTGCGAGGAGAACCGATAACATTCGGACTGCCTTCAGACCAGATTGACTTGATGTCCCCGAGTAACGACGGAGCCGGCACCGAGTGCGAGTACCTGTGGTGATGTGTTTCGGCACTTGGGCGAGGACCGGCACCCCACGCTGTGCCTGCCATAGCATTTGTATGGTGTGTCCGGGAGTATCTCCGCGATTTTTCCTCCGGAGTTAGCAACTCACTCAATGAGCCAGGAACAAATTCTTCTAGGTCCTCGTCCTCAACAACTATCTCACTACCAAATCCGTCCTGTGCGCCACCCGGTGGAAGCTCTGGACGCCAGGCCTGGGTAGCGCCCAACGAAGCCGCAATTCCAGAGCGTGCCTTGAGATCATCTGTGTGGTTGGGTTTGTTTTCGTACGAAAAGAAAACGGACTGCACTCCAGGGGCAGAGAAGGGTGACGTTGACAAAAGACCTGCACTCTGTGACGGTGATGCGCCGGGAGAGAAGCCATTCACACGGGCAACGTGTCCATGTGACGACACTGAACGGGGTGAACCAATAGGGCCCAGGTCCGCAGGATTCGTCGATCCGCGCATCTGACGGGGAGCGGATGGATTATGGAACGGAAGGGGAGAAGTAGAAGGATTTGGCACAACCGGTGTTTCCTCCTCTTCAGTGTGGGAATCTGGTGGTAGATCTCCTACCGCTGGAAGAGGGCTGCCTTCTTTGTGCGGGGAAGCGAAGGATTTATTCTGCGCGGGGGCACTAGGAAGCTTGTTACTCTCGTCGGGTAATCCATATGACGCAAACTCGGTGTCCTGAACTGGGGGTGCTGGGGCAGACGGAGAGACAGCTGCTTTGAGTGGAATCGGCATAGGTGCACGTGCTGAACTTTGGAGGATACGTGTGGGGGCGGTTGAGCCAGAGAGAAGAGGATTTCGCATCGAACTGCTTCCAGCTCCGGAAGTTCCACTCCCTGCAGCGGATTGCGACCCCGATTTGGGAGACTTGCCACCTTTTCCACCCTCCTTAGACTGCCCGTTTGCGTTTGCAGCTAATTGCGCGGCTTTCTTGTTTTTACGATCCATGGCCATGCTCTGACCAGGCAAGATATGTGCGAGCGCGCATTTATGGCCAAATTTGCAGTTGCCCTTGACGAACCATGCGCAGACACCTTTGGGTTGACCGGGTTCGTTGCTCGCATGGGAGAAGGGACACGACACCCCGGCGGTACAGGAGCCAACCTTGAAAAACTTGCATGGAACGTGAGAGAGGTCCTTGGCTGTGGCGGAGAGCGCATGAGCAGACGGGAGGGATACGTAAAGAATACTTTGGCATACTTTTGGTAGAACCTTTCGCTTTCGAGCCCTTTTCACGGTCCTTGCCGTCTCTGTCGCGGTCCTTCTCCCGATCGAGGTCACGGTTGGCCTCGTGATCAGCATTTTTATCGAGAACAGGCATGATAAAGGTGCAGGGAAGGGGTGTGTGCGTATTGTAATAAGAGGAGAAAACCAAATGGATATCGAGTAGGCGAAGAGGGTCGAGGTTCGGTGAAGCGAGATGAGAAGAACGAGAGGGCGGCGTCGAGGAGAGCAAGCAGCGTGCAGTGACTACATTTGGTAAGGGCGCCAATATGGATATATGACCACGTGGTTGTCACGTGAGGGAAATCCATGGCCTGTAACTGTACTGTATAAGTAAAGTTTTTTGAAAAAAGAAAAAGAAAAGAAAGGAAAGGACAATAGGTGGTAATGAGACAGTGATAAGCATTCATTCGCGGCCCCAAACATTTCCACGCCCCTCACTGGCCTCACCATGGAACATATCGCAGACCCCCGCGTTGGCAATTTCGCTATCGGCCGTCACTACCAGCTCTTGGACGTCATTGGTGAGGGTGCATATGGTATCGTCTGGTAATCATATTGTCTTCTTCCTTTCATCTTGTCCTCCACTCAGCTTGCCCCGCGATCCAGTTCTGCCGTCCATGTACCGTCTCAACGGAAAGTCGCTATCAAACGCATCACACCCTTTGATCACTCAATGTTCTGTCTACGTACCCTGCGCGAAATTAAGTTACTTCGCCACTTCAACCACGAGAATATCATCTCGATCCTTGACATGCTCCAACCAACGAACCTCGAAGATTTCAAAGAGGTTTACCTCGTCCAAGAGCTAATGGAAACCGATTTGCACCGTGTCATTCGTACTCAAACACTCAGCGATGATCATTGTCAATACTTCATTTATCAGGTATGTCTGTGCGTCACGTCCGAGGTCCTGTTTAGACCCAGCCCATTTTTTCCAACTGCCTCTTGGCGACTGAAACATCCTACGAAAAAGACCCTGAGGGCACTCAAGGCACTTCACTCTGCCGACGTCCTTCATCGCGATTTAAAACCATCGAATCTACTCTTGAACGCGAACTGCGATCTCAAAGTACGACCATAATGCGAGCCCAATTGTTTTGTTAATTCGTTCCAGCTCTGTGACTTCGGCCTTGCACGATCTGCTCGCCCACCCCCCGATATTGATGACAGTAGCAATTTCTTAACGGAATATGTTGCCACTCGGTACGTCGTGCCCGCGCGTCCTGAGCAGTGCTATAATGTAGCCATGTCCAGGTGGTATCGTGCTCCCGAGGTCATGCTTACCTTCAAGGAATACACTCGCGCAATTGATATTTGGAGTGTCGGTTGCGTGCTAGCTGAGATGCTGAGCGGAAAACCTCTTTTCCCTGGCAGGGACTGTGAGATTACCGTTCCTATATGAAGGGGACATAGCCTCTTTCGCTTACTCGCTTACCTCAGACCATCACCAACTTTCCATAATTCTCGATATCCTCGGAACGCCTTCTTTGGACGATTTCTACGCGATCACCTCACAACGATCAAGAGAATACCTTCGTGCGCTCCCATTTCGCAAGAAAAAACCATTCAGCCAGCTCTTCCCCGAGGCGAACCCAAAGGTACGTAAATACAAGGGGCTAGTCTCTCATAGAACGACGACCGCTTAAGTAATGACCCTAGGCAATTGATTTTCTTGAAAGATGCTTGACTTTTAGCCCCAAAAAGCGAATAGACGTGGCTGAGGCGCTGGCGCATCCATATCTCGAGGTTATTTGTCCTCGCTTCCTTATCGTCGTACCTCTGAACTTGTTTCAGGCCTACCACGACCCCGACGACGAACCCACGGCCGAACCCATCGACCCTTCATTTTTTGATTTCGACAGTGCTGTCCCCTTAGGAAAGGAGAAACTCAAGGGTGAGCATATTAATTTCTCGTTCGTAGGTATCACCTAGATTAACATGACCGGCTCAGTCTTAATTTATCACGAAGTGATTACTTTTCACCATAAGACCGAAGCCCAATAGTGTTGTAAACATTGTATACCTGCAGTTGCATGTGTGTCTATGTGTATGTACATCCCACGAGGACTATACCATTGTGCCTTGAAATGTCACTGAGGAGGATAATTACCTGGGAACAAGCCCCAAGACCCAGACATGTTACGAACTGGACGAAGAGGTGAAACAAGTTTTGTAGTCTAGACGGCAACAACTGAAACGGGGAATAGGCATGTGGTATCACCAATATAGTTCATAGCAACATCCTCCCCGACCACCGAGGCATTGGGATGCACTCGCGCACGTTTTCAATCCCACTTAGCCAACTAATCAGTCGCTCAAAGCCCATTCCGTACCCACCATGTGGAGCACCACCAAACTTGCGCAGATCGAGGTACCATTGATAAATCCCATCATCTAGCCCATGTCGTTTGATAGCAGCCTCCAGCAGAGTCAGCCGTTCTTCACGCAACGATCCTCCGACAAGCTCGCCGACGTGGGGCACAAGTAGGTCAAAGCACGCGACCGTCTTGCCATCATCATTTTGGCGCATATAGAACGGTTTGATCGTGGAGGGGTAGTCCGTCACGAAGATGGGTCCGTGCGCAAATGACTCTGCGAGCCAGCGTTCGTGCTCGCTCTGTAGCCCTGCGCCCCAGGTGGGTGGGTATTGGAAGTGGACACCACTTTTCTGGAGTTCGTGGATTGCATTGGTGTATGTGATACGCGCCCACGACGCTTCGGATGATGCCGCCATCGATGCCCATGATGTGCCGGCATTCTTCTGTAGGAGGCTCCAGTCTGGGGAATCTAGCCGTAAGACATGCTTGATAGAAGCTTCCACAACGCTGCATATATCCTCAACAGAGTAGACAAAAGCCCATTCTGCCTCGAGCATCCAAAATTCGGCGAGGTGCCTTGAAGTTTGCGAGCGTTCGGCACGAAAACAAGGGGACAGAGTCCAAACTCGCGCCACACCATTGGAGAGTGCTTCGAGATGTAGTTGTGACGAAACGGTCAGATACGACGGTTTGTTGAAGAATTCTGTTTCCTGGGTAGTCGGAACGTGACCAACCCGGTCAGACAGGGCAGGCGCCACGCGAAAGGTCTCTCCAGCACCTTCTGTATCATTGGCCGTGATGATAGGTGTGTGGGCGTAAGTAAAATCGTTGATCCGAAAGAATTCGTGGAAGGAGCCCATAACGGCGTCGCGCAGTCTTAGTACTGCCCCTTGAACGTCGGTGCGAACCCGCAGGTGTGCGTGATCCCGGAGATAATCTGTCGTGAGAGCTTGCTTCTGGATAGGATAGGTCTAAAAACAAAAATGAGTGGCGTAAGTTTTAGAGTGAAAGCCGAGTGTACCTCTGGATCGCATTCGCCGAGAACATCGACAGAATCTGCGAGCAACTCATTATCCTGGCCAGAGCCGGGACTCGGGACAAGGACCCCCCTCAAGCGGACGCTAGCACCGTTTGTCAATCTTTTCTTTTGAGAAGGATGTATATCAGCATTCTACAGAGAAAATGGAAATTACTGACACCTTCGCGTGGACCGGGTTCTGAAAAACCACCTGGAGGCTCTTCGAAGTGGTGCCGTCATGGACCATCGCGAATGCGACCCTTTTTTGCAGTCTGACCGATTTTACCCATCCATGCACCTGTATAGGTTCATGAACAGGTCCAGATGCAAGCACCTGACGAATTGTCCTTCCTAGACGGGTGCAATTGAGAGAGGAGATGAGCCGTTGGGGTCTGGACATGTCAGTGCTTGTGACGGGTCGTGCAATTGTGTAAACGGATTGCGTCATGTGACCTCCAACAAATGTACTCATTCCCACTGCAGCATGGTTCTGTCTTTGCGTGCACAAACTGAGAAAAGGCGTTGACTAATACTTAACGATTTTTCATCATCTGTAATGAGAAAATTATTTTATTCAAACATTATGTCCATCCAAGGATTATATTGCTATGAAAAAACTTAATGTTTTTCCCTGAAATAAATCATAAGTGACCATTGTTCTCAATAAGCTGAATGTTAAGTTTTTTCGCAGTGTGATAATTCCCGAATGGACTTAAAGTTTAATTAGAATTACTTTTTAATTATGGATTGTGTAAAATCATTAAGTATTAGTCACTGCTTTTTCCCAGTTATTCGCATGAAAAAGTGGAATTATGTTGTCAGTGTCTGTCGGTTCCTATCTAGGCTTGTGACTAGCCTGTATTTAGTCAATACAGCTGAGTTTTAATCCCCATAGTGTCTGTCTCCATTGAAAAGTTCCCATTCAGGGTACAGTGAAATCCAAAAAGGGGGGCCCCTTGCGACCACATTAGATGTACAGGCTGGGTCTGAAAGGGTGTTCTGTTAACCATGCTGAAGTTTTTTCTCATGAAAAAAACAAAATAAATAAAAATTTGTTGTAATTAAAAGTGAAAATTACTAATCTACAGATGAGTTGACATTAAGTCATGCTCAAGTGTGCAATCACAATTGCCACATTGACCCTCTGCAAGTCAAGATCAAAAAAAAAAATTTGTCTGACAGGATAGGAGGGAGAGTCATGTAGTATATTGAAAGTGTAGTTACAGAGTACTGATGTCAGAGTGGGCACTGCCATGTAATGTTCTGTGTGTAATATCTACCACGGATGCCTGCCTGACTTAGGTGCTATTGAAGTGTGGGTTCCTGGTCTGATAGAATTGGTGGTTGGTGGAGACTTGTGGGAAAATGGAAGGGTGGCAACGAAAGTGATTGAGGGAGTCTTGATAGGTGTAAAGGTTCTTTCCTTGAGGGATGTTAGGTGGTATAACTTCAATGATCTCAAGGTCAGCCCACTCAGTGGAGTTGAGTATGTAAAAGTACTTAAAAGGTTGTTGGGTATGTGAGTTGAGGTATAGGAATACACGGTGCCATGTAGTATCCTCCGGGTAAGATACCATCCAAGGTTGGAATGGATCATGTAGTGTCACAGGGATTCCCTCAGTCTAGGGGGATATGCTGGATTGAGTTTATGAAGGGACCCTTGGCCCTTGTATAGATGATAAGAGAGTGGTAATAGAAGAAGACCAAGATGGGGATCCTGGTTGTGCTATGGAGAACTTATATACATGTAAGGGAACTATTCCGAGCTCTGCTTGAAATGTATCCTAGCCAATGGTGTAAGTAGAGCAAACCCTACTACAGTGATCCTAGGAATCAGTCATCATATTGTAATATTGTACACGTACACAACATTGGGAATCAGTCATCAAGGCACAACTGCTGACTGATGCTATGAGTCCATGACTATCACTGCTGATGTACCGAGTCATAGAAAATACGTCAGAGTCCACAACTGGGCTGGGCAGTCTGAGAACAAAACGTAACATGTGAGCTTGCTGGTGCATGGACATGGTGGATTTGTTCTGCCAGAGGTCCAAGTGGCAGTAGCATCTGCATGTACCACACTTGGCCTCAGGCTCATCTCTAACTCACCCACCTTAATTTTTGGACCTGCCCCTTGGTGAGGTTAAAGGTAATGCTGAAATCAGAAGACAGTCACAGTGTAACACTACCATGGCATGAGTCTGACTTGGACTGGATAGAGGGTGTTCACCACTTAGTGATTTGCGTAGTACCGTTCTGATGTCTTTAAGAGGCCATAGAAGACTACAACCACCATCCAAAGTGCTTGGGTTAAGAAGACCAAAGTGATGAAGACTTGGTGTAGAGACACAATGATTATACTCAGGCACAAAGGCCAAGAGAAAGCTCCGGGGGATGAGTCAAGGTGCGAAGGTGCAATAGATGAGTCAAGAGTGGTATTTAGAAGAAGACCAAGATGGCATATCTTGGTCTTCGCGAGCCACTATTTATACATATAAGAGGAGACTTTAAAGTTTATGAAGTCCAATATCCAGTAGTGTATGTAGCTTGAACCCTACTATGGCGATACTAGTAATGAGTCACAGTAACAATCATGTGCTACTGCGATGCTGACTGATTCTAAGTCCATGACTAATTCCTACTTACTACCGTAGTCATAACCGTATAGTAAGTGTTCCTATTTGTTGTTCTGTAACATCACCCCCTTTTCAGCCGTGTCACCCATGATGCCTGCTCTGTCCTGTACCACCCATCCACCCCATCTGTGTTTCCTCGACTCAATCTAGGGTGTTAGCCATCTCCAAGTGGAACTTACTCCACACCAATTCTCCCTTCACCCCTCCAAGCACGGTGGCAAGCTGATGAAGCCATTGCTCCATCTGCTTGGCCTTGTACGTGTAAGCTCAGTAACAATGGACTTTGGCTTTGAGACTGACGTTGTGCAGCTCGTTGATGGTGCGGTCAAAGTGGGGGCAGTCGTGATACCTGCCTGCAAAGAGGATCAGGTCCTCCTGGGGATAATGGGGCTTACCTGTGGCTTTGACCTGCAGCTCAGCATAGAGTGGCTGTGAATACACCTTCTCGCTATCCTTGATGAGCCCCAGGATGAGGGGGTTGGAGTTCATGATGACTTGGATATACGCAGCTTGGTGTGTACGTCCTTGTCCGTCGGTGATGGGATAATGGACAAAGTCCTCCCCACAGTTGTAGATGTAGCCATGAGGAGGTGGCCCCAAGGCATGGTGTCAGAGTTGGAGGAGAGGAAAGAGGGGCGGGGCATCAGCCCTCACGCCACCTTGGTAGAGAGGTCATCCCTGGGTGTTGCATGCATAAAGGGTTTCGTTGGGGTTGTCAGTGTCGGTGGCGGTGATGATGAGAGGGTGCTCAGCTGGGTAGTAGTCGCTGAGACTCCCATGCGCCTGCTCCAATACTGTTTCATCCATCTCACGGCCCCTTCTTTCCGAAGCCTCATCATCTCCGACCGCCATTGTTCTGCCTTCTGTAGCTGCTCCGTCTTTTACTGCTCCACTGTCCTCCGCCACTGCTCCTCCTCCTTCCAATCTTGCCACTGTAACATTGCTGGCGATGGGCTCTTCTTCCTGCCAGTGTTCAACTTGTACCGGGAGAAGTTGAGGTGAGGCATCCACACTGTCGACGAGAGCTGCGCGAAGCCTATCAACCTCAGGCGTCGTGAGTGGGACTGTGTTGAGACGTTGCCCATCAGTGATGAGCCACTACCCATTGGGGTTGCTCGTGTCAGGGGTGTGTGAGGCAGGGATGAGGCTCTGGAGGGCCATGATGAGTTCTTGGTGGGTGATGGGGCCTGTGTTTGAGGCAACACGAGCAATGGTGTTGGTGGCAGAGGGAAGAGACATTGTTGAGAGGATGGATTGGATGAGGCCAGTTTGATAAGTAGAGGGGGATGGTCGGTCTTTGAGTTTCTGACCTGTTCTTATATGTGCATGGGAGCGGGGATTTAATTGATGATACTCAGCTAGGGCTTTGTCTGCGAACACATCATCCTTATTGACCCACTGATTGTCCGAGTCTGGATACCCTTTCCATTTGATCAGGTATTGGAGGTGTCGTCATCAGCCGAAATGCTGATGATCTAGAACCTTCTCGACTTCATATTCCTCTTCTCTGTTTACCAAATCTGGCGGCGGGTGCTGGAAATTTTCTCCATGCATCAGAGTTTTGCGGTATGGTGTGAGAAGATTGATGTGGAATACGGGGTGGATACTCCACTGCATGGGGAGTTCCAGCTGATAGTTCACTGGGGATAGTACCTTAATGACCTTGAATGGACCATGCCATCTTGCTGTGAGTTTCGGGGTAGGTTGGTTGGTGTGCAGGTGACGTCCTTCTAACCATACATAGTCTCCAATGCGGAATTTGGGCGTATCTTTGTGTTTGACCCATGTGGCTTGTGCCTTTTTGATAAGGTCCTGTGCCTCCCTTCCAGCTTTTTGGAATTGCTGCAGCCTCGTGGTAACCTGTGGGATAGGAGATGGCTTATTGAGCCAATCAGCGCGAGGGTCATATCCCATGAGGAGTGAGAATGGGGACTTCCATGTGGCTTCATGCGGCCAGTTGTTATGTGCGAATTCTGCGATTGGTAGTAGGGGTGCCCAATTGTCTTGCCTCTCATTGGCCCAAAAGCAGAGGTATTGTTCTAGCCATTGATTCATCCATTCCGATTGTCCGTTGGTTCAAGGATGGTAAGCTGTGGATATGTTCTGCTGGATACCTAGGATTTGGCACAATTCTCTTGTGAACTTGGAAGCAAAGTGAGGGTCATGGTTGCTGATGATTTTGGACGGTAATCTGAAACGTTTGAATATGTGTGTCACGGACGAACATTTGGACTTACGACACGAAAAGGGGAGTGAATTCGGACTCTTACTATACGGTTATGGCTACGTTAGTAAGTAGGAATTAGTCATGGACATGTGGATCAGTCAGCGCGTTGTGCTAGCATGTGATTGCTAGCATGACTCATTACTAGTATAGCGGTAGTAGGGTTCGAGCTATTATCGCTAGTAGTCGTCACGTTTGAGAGGAGCTTTAAAGCTGCCTCTGCAATCTGTATATATAGTGGACTGCGAAGACCAAGAGTCGCCATCTTGGTCTTCTTCTCAATACCACTCTCTCATTCGTCTTTTGTCTGAAGTCCTATTCCCTTTCTCTTTTCCTAAAGGGACGACACTCTTATAAGTCTTGACCTTCGAGTCTAAGACCCTGGCCCTGTCGACGCATCAAGTCGGAGTCGCCTTAGTACTAGCAGGGCGCGCTTTGTGGATAGCCTTAGCAGTATTCTACGGGATCACTGAGACTCTACGCGAGTACCTACGACCAGCTAAGTCGTGAACGTCCTTGTCCGAGTTCAAGTCGAACTAAACGCTGTGGTAGCGTTACATTAAGACCAAGATAACCAATCGTGGCGTTCACAACAAGAGATCAGTGGAGAAACTTTCGACCCTATAACCTCGAGACTAGAGGAGAACGATCAGTACCACGAAGATTCCTAGGGGCAGCCCGGTGGAGAGAATATCGAGGAGACACCGGTTACTTCGTAGACTTCCCGGGAGAAGCAATCAGATATCGCCCAGTTGAGTTCAACTACTCCAACTTCTGTTGGACAGAAATTACGTGGAATCCGATAGACAATCGGTGGGACGTCGTCAGACCAGCCGGAAGACACTACCGCTGCGACATTGACTCAAGAGAACTCCACGGAGACGATTGGGGATCATTAGACGGAGACAGCAGCAGTAGCGAAGAAGAAGAAGGACCCAGGGAACAAGCACCCTCAGAGTCAAGTCACGAAGAACAAGCAGAAGAACATACCGCCACGGAAAGTGAAATACGACCAGGAACAGGAGACGATTCAAGCCTACTAGCACACATAGCTGAGTCCCTGCACATCACAGTCCCAGAAGAAATTCACATTCGAAGCCCTATGGCCACAGTCACCGAAACACAAGCAATGGAGGAAGTGCAACGCATCAGAGAAGAGGCCGAAGCCATCCTCAACCCCATCAACCCAAATACGGGGCATAGATTGACTGCAGACGACGCAGCACTATTTCGTGCAATAGGACCGGATCACCCAGATCCACCAGAAGGACCACCACCACCACCGGGAGGACTACCAGGCGGATTCCCGGGTCAAGGACCCACAGGAGGAGGATTCCCAGGAGGAAGGCCACCGGCAGGAGGACCGCCAGGACCGCCGGGAGGGGGCATCCCTGCAGGAGGAGGACACGGGTCGGATAGGCTGTCAGGTGAACCTCCGACCGTATTCGATGGAGACCGCACTAAATATGAGGCATTCCTTACACAATGGCACGTGTACTGGGGGATGAACCTCGACGCCCCCATTATGCAGAACGAATACCGCCGATCCCTTCTCTTTCTGGGATACGTTAAAGGAGTCAACGTCAGCGAGTGGACACTGTCCATCCTCGAATGGCTCAACCGAGAAGTACGACGAGGAGTAAGCCAATACTCCCAGACCCTATGGAATCACGTGGCCGCCGAATTCGCCAAACGATTCTCGAACATACTCGAAGAAGAACAGGCGCAAGCAGAACTGCAAAAAGGAGTTAAAATGACAGGAGAGGATATTGACGCGTATGTGGTCAAATTCGAGCAGCTCGCCAGAAAAGCTCACTACAACCTAAACGATCGACAAACCATCGATCGGTTCACCGCGGGGCTACCACGAGCCCTGTTCATGAAAGTCTACAAACTGGATGAACCACACACGTTTGAAGACTGGAAGAGGTGCGCGCTACGAAGGCAAAAGCAGTACATACACATGAAAGCGCGCCTTGACAACTTCAAGACAAAAACGCCGCCATCATCTGCCCAACCTCGATGGAGGCCGCAACCCCCGAACTGGGGACCACCACGAGGACCACCTCCGCCCAGATACGACCCAAACGCGATGGACACATCAGCCGATCGAACCCGCGCAAGAGTGGCCGAAGTTGGAGACCCCAACAGACCATTTGTCCCAAGACCGCAAAGAGGAGGATACGGAAGAGGAGGGGGACCTCCACCCCGAGATATGAGGACAGTCGTCTGCTACAACTGCAACCAGATGGGACACTTCTCACGAAATTGCTCACAGCCGCGCCGCCGAACAACTGCTAGCCGAATGGCGGATACGGACTACTACACCCAAGAAGAACCACCCACACAAGCCAGAGCAGCAAACACACTGCCACCCCAGCAAAGGGCCAAAGACTGGCTCGCAGGAGTAGTGGGAGAATCAGACGATGTGAAGGACCTTATCCTCCAAGAGATGTGGGGGAAGGAGGGTTTTCAGAACGCCTAAACCCATCGGCCTGGGTGAGGGCGGTTAATTGTAATTCCGTAATCATGACTCGCTTTCGATCTCTTAGAATTCCAGTCTCGATTCGCACGAATTACGCAATGGCCGACATTAGAACACTAGTGGACTCAGGAGCCACGGACAACTTTATACGACCCTCGTTCGCAAAAAGAATGGGTCTGGGACTACAACAACTGGAACATCCCAGAAAGATATGGAATATCGACAACACGGAAAATAAGGCGGGCAGTATCACCCACTTCATCGACCTAGAAGTACAGACTAATCAACGACGGCAAAAGATGCGTTTCCTAGTCACAGACCTAGGAAATGAAGACCTTGTACTCGGCTATCCTTGGTTGGCGACCTATGAACCAACGATAAACTGGAGGTACGCCACCATTCACGAGAAGATGCTCCCCGTCGTCATTCGATCAATCAACCCCAACAAAGAAGACCGCATCATCGGAAGTATCATCACCGAGGAAGAAAAGGAAGATGCGATAGCAGAACTAGAGGAAGAAAGCCACCTACGGACCACCGCCACGGAGCTAGCCATTGAAGCTAAGCAGTTCCACGATAAAGTAGAACTTCCTCCAGCTTACCAGCAATTCGCAAAGATCTTCAGCGAAGAAGCGTCCAACCGGTTCCCTCCATCTCGACCATGGGACCACGCCATTGAGTTCAAGGAAGACACCCCACCGGCGATCGACTGCAAAGTCTACCCCATGACGCAAGAGGAAGACGGCAAGCTTAAGGAATTCCTAGACGAACAGCTGAAGAAGGGATATATCCGCCCGTCCAAATCCCCATATGCTTCATCCTTCTTCTTCATTAAAAAGAAGGACGGAAAACTGCGACCGGTGCAAGACTACAGGAAAATCAACGCCGTCACCATCCGTAACCAATATCCCCTACCCCTCATCTCGGACCTCATCACGGACCTCAGTCAAGCACACACGTACACAAAACTCGACGTTCGATGGGGGTACAACAATGTACGCATCAAGGAGGGAGACGAACATAAAGCGGCTTTCAAGACACGGTACGGTCTCTTTGAACCCACCGTCATGTACTTCGGACTCACCAACTCCCCGGCAACGTTCCAAACCATGATGAACACCATATACCGAGATACCATCGCAAAACACGAAGTCAAGGGAACAATCATACGCGTGTACATGGACGACATTGGAATCGCGACTAGGAATCCAGCCGGGCAAAAAGAGCACGAAGAAGCAGTCTGCGACGTACTACAAGTGGCTATGGAGCACGATCTCTACTTCAAACTCGAAAAGTGCCTCTTCAACAAGCCGCGAATGGATTACCTGGGGGTAATCCTTGAAAAGGGGGTAACACGCATGGACCCGGTAAAAATTTCTGGCATCAAAGACTGGCCAACACCCACGAAGGTCCGTGATGTACGCTCATTCTTGGGCTTTTGCAATTTTTACCGACTCTTCATTCGCGGCTTCGCCACACACCCCAAACCACTCAACAAACTCACAAGAAAGGATACAGAGTGGAGATGGACGGACGAAGAGGACAAGGCGTTCCAAAAACTCAAAGCCCTGGTTACAGAAGAACCGGTACTCGCACACCCGAAACTGGACGATCCATTCGAACTCGAGGTAGACGCCTTCAGGATTTGCGACCGGTGCAGTGCTGCTCCAGAAGAAAGAAGACGGCAAACGACACCCAATAGGTTATTACTCGGCCACCCTCAATGAAGCGGAAAGGAACTACGACATATACGACTTAGAACTTCTCGCAATCGTCAAAGCTCTTCGACATTGGAGACCATTACTGGCAGGATCCCCGCACAAGATCAAGATATACTCCGACCACATGAACCTCCAGTACTGGAAGCTGCCGCAAAAGATCAGCCGAAGAGTCGCCAGGGAAGTACTCGAACTCATGGAGTACAACTTCGAAATTCACCACATCCCAGGAAAGAAAAACGGTCGCGCAGACGCACTATCCCGACGACCCGACTACGACCAAGGGGAGTGAGACAACGAAAATGTAATCGTACTCCCGGAAGAGGTCTTCGCACGGACAGTCACGATACAAGCGAAACAAGACCCCCCACAAGCTGAGATTGTGCTGCGATACTGGGTGGACCCTCAACAACTGAAGTCAATAGACGGAGCATGGTACCGACAAGGGAAGTACGTCATCACGGGATCACTAGACGAAAAACGGAAGCTAATTGCCGCACACCACGATCCTCCGGTGCATGGACACCCCGGAATTGCACGAACCACAAGGCTGGTGGAAAGAAGGTACTGGTGGCCAGAGCTGAAACTGGACGTCCGCAACTTCGTACAAGGATGCGCCGAATGCCAACGTCACAAGGTCAATACGCGCCCCACGAGAGCCCCACTTGTACCTATCACACCAAAGGAAGACGCCCTACCATTTGAAACCATCGCCCTCGACTTCATCACCAAGCTCCCGACATCACAAGGGTACGACTCTATTCTGACCGTAACCGATCACGACTGTAGCAAGGCCTCCGTGTTCATCCCCTGCAACGAGGAAGTTACAGCAGAAGAGACGGCCGGACTCTATGCCACCCACGTTTTCAAGCGATTTGGACTACCATCAAAGATTATCAGTGATCGAGACCCTCGATTCGCCTCCAAATTCACGCGAGAACTGTGTCGAATCTTGGGAATCCAGCAGAATATCTCCACAGCGTACCACCCCAGAACCGACGGACAATCGGAACGCACCAATCAGTGGTTGGAGCAATACCTACGCTTCTGGGCAAACGAGCGTCAAGATAACTGGACGGCCCTTCTGCCAATAGCAGAGTTCGCGCATAACAACTGGCCCCACGAGGCAACAAGGAAGTCCCTGTTCTCCCTTCTCATGGGATACGACCCACACGCTGATTGGCTCGATAAGCCATCCCCTATCCCACAGGTCACCACGAGAATAGAACAATTCCGAGAAGCACGGAAGGAAGCTCAGGATCTTATCAAAAAGGCACAATCCATGTGGGTCAAACACTGAGACACGCCCAGGCTCCAAGTGGGAGACTATGTATGGCTGGAAGGACGACATCTCCGGACCAATCAGCCAACGCCGAAGTTGGCGGCAAGACGACACGGTCCCTTCAAGATCACGAGGGTCCTATCACCGGTAAACTATCAATTGGAACTTCCCACGCAGTGGAGCATACACCCCGTATTCCACATCGATCTTCTCACACCTTATCGCGAGACGATCATGCATGGGTCAAATTTCCAGTGGCCACCACCGGACCTAGTAGAAGGAGAAGAGGAATACGAGGTCGAGAAGGTTCTAGACCATTGGCACTTCGGCAGGAAGAAACGCCTCCAGTACCTGATCAAGTGGAAGGGGTACCCCGACTCGGAGAATCAGTGGGTCGATAAGGACGACGTGTTTGCAGATGAGGCAATAGCTGAGTATCAATTATTGAATCCCCGACTCGCAAGCAGCTTAAAAGTAGGACAAATGGAAGATCCATCCCTATCCCCCCTTCACTATCATCACACTGGCTCCCTCATCTCTTCCATACTCGCAACAATGTCCGTTCCCTCTTCCGCCGACACCATCGCTCGTGTTGCCCGAAACGCGGGACCTCTCACCTACCAAGAGGTCGTCGAGGCCCTCCAATCGACAGTCCCCGCCTCCTACGTCGACGACACCAGCAACCCCGCCACCTGGTGGATCCTCTCCCAGGACGGCCAGCGCATCAACGAGGTGCCATTCACAACGGCCGAAGTTGATCGGCTTCGCCAAGCTCTCCCAGAGCTTGAGCGTTCCCCATCTCGACCTGTCCCAGTACGAGTCGAGTATCGAGCCGAGGAGGAAGCCCAAGACACAGCCGACGATCGATTGGGAGCGGTGGCAGGAACAGAAGTGGCGGGAGACGGCGGAGAACTGGCAGCGGGAGCAACTACGGAAGGCGGCGGAGAGGCGTCGGGAGGCGTTACGGAGGAGGCGCGAATGGACGCGGGCGAAGAGAGAGCGCGAAGAGGCGAGGAGACAGTCCTCGGACAAGTCCGAGGGAGCTTAGCGGACCAATACCCAGCTGAGCATCCCCTCATCTCTACGGCCACCGATACTGACGACCCACGCGAAACCCCGTACGCGTGCGACACCAACGGTCGCCCCCTCTATCGCGGTGGCGTGCGGGCCGACGCACCCCCGCCATTCCCACTTTTCCGACTCCGCCACGCCGAGCTCGGCCCGCCTCCCCACGGTTACAAGTACAACCGCGGAGAGGATTACATCCACTTCCCCATCACCGACGGCCAGGGGGTGACGCGCCAGGCCGCCTACGTACAAGTCATCATGGGGGCCGACCCCATCGTAATGGGCCTCATCCCCGACAGCGAGAAGGTGTACTCGCAGCCCCTCTATGCCGAGCCCCACGTCAAAGCCACGGGGAAGGAGGTCTACCCTCAAGAGGACATGACCCTATTCGCAGGCGGTTACCACGATCGCCCTCGCCTCGACCGTGCCATCGGCGAGCTCCACGACGTAAGCCTCCGAGCGGAGGTGCACCGCTACAGGGCCTACGCGTACGAGGCCGAGAGGATGGAGCAACGGCTTCATCAACTCGCCGCCGCGCTCGGGGGGATCAAGGGCGAGATGGCCCGCAGTAAGTTCCGCCTCGAGATGGCTAACACGTTGGAAAGGATCGAAGAGGTACAGGCGGGTTGGATGTCGGGGCCGCGTCTTCGCCGGCGTCGTGGGCGCCGCGGCTGAAAAGGGGGTGATGTCACGGACGAACATTTGGACTTACGACACGAAAAGGGGAGTGAATTCGGACTCTTACTATACGGTTATGGCTACGTTAGTAAGTAGGAATTAGTCATGGACATGTGGATCAGTCAGCGCGTTGTGCTAGCATGTGATTGCTAGCATGACTCATTACTAGTATAGCGGTAGTAGGGTTCGAGCTATTATCGCTAGTAGTCGTCACGTTTGAGAGGAGCTTTAAAGCTGCCTCTGCAATCTGTATATATAGTGGACTGCGAAGACCAAGAGTCGCCATCTTGGTCTTCTTCTCAATACCACTCTCTCATTCGTCTTTTGTCTGAAGTCCTATTCCCTTTCTCTTTTCCTAAAGGGACGACACTCTTATAAGTCTTGACCTTCGAGTCTAAGACCCTGGCCCTGTCGACGCATCAAGTCGGAGTCGCCTTAGTACTAGCAGGGCGCGCTTTGTGGATAGCCTTAGCAGTATTCTACGGGATCACTGAGACTCTATGCGAGTACCTACGACCAGCTAAGTCGTGAACGTCCTTGTCCGAGTTCAAGTCGAACTAAACGCTGTGGTAGCGTTACAATGTGGGTGACGTATAGTCCTGCCGTTTCTTCTGTGGATATTTCTTCCATGCAGGGAATGAATATCAATGCCTTGGTACAGTCGTGGTCTGTCACGGTGAGGACGGCATCACATTCCTGTGAGACAGGGAGTTTGGTGATGAAGTCTAGAGCAATGGTTTCAAAGGGCAGTGCATCTATCTTCAGAACTATAGGCATTAGCGGTGCTCTGATGGGTTGCATGTTGACCTTGTGTCTCTGACATTCTGTGCATCCTTGTATGTAGTTTCACACATCCAGTTTCAGTTCCAGCCACCAGTATTGTTGTTCTACCAGTCGTGTGGTTCTTGCAATTCCCGGATGTCCATGTATCAGTGGGTCATGGTGAGCCGTGATGAGTTTCCATTTTTTGTCCAGTGATCCAGTTATGACGTACTTGCCTTGTTGGTACCATGTTCTGTTGACGCATTTGAGTTGCTGTGGATCTACCCAGTAGCGTAGGATGACCTCTGTTTGAGGGGGTTCTCGTGTGGCTTGAATGGTTGTAGTCCTGGCAAATACATCTTCAGGTAATACCACCACGTCTTCGTTGTCTCACTCTCCTTGGTCGTAGTCTGGGCACCGTGACAACGCATCTGCGCGACCGTTCTTCTTCCCTGGTATGTGGTGAATCTTGAAGTTGTATTCCATTAATTTGAGTACTTCCCTTGCCACTCGTCGACTTATCTTTTGCAGCAGTTTCCAGTACTGGAGATTCATGTGGTCGGAGTATATTTTGATTTTGTGTGGTGATCTGGCTAAAAGGGGTCTCCAATGTCTGAGCGCTTTGATGATTGCAAGGAGTTCCAGGTCATAGATGTCGTAGTTCTGTTCTGCTTCATTCAGTGTGGTGGAGTAGTATCCAATGGGGTGCCTTTTGCCATCTTCTTTCTTCTGGAGTAGGACTGCTCCTGTTGCAAATCCCGAGGCGTCTACTTTGAGTTCAAATGGTTCTTCTAGTTGCAGGTGGGCGAGTACTGGCTCTTCCATAATGAGGGCTTTAAGCTTCCTGAATGCTTTGTCTTCTTCGTCTGTCCATCTCCATTCTGTGTCCTTCCTTGTGAGTTTGTTAAGAGGTTTAGCATGTGTGGCGAAGCCACAAATGAAGAGTTGGTAAAAATTGCAGAAGCCTAGAAATGAGCATATGTCACGGACCTTGGTTGGTGTTGGCCAGTCCTTGATGCTGGAAATTTTTACCAGGTCCATATGTGTTACCCCCTTTTCAAGGATTACCCCCAGGTAATCCATTCACAGCTTGTGAAATAGGCATTTTTCGAGTTTGAAGTAGAGGTCGTGTTCCAGGGCTACCTGTAATACGTCACATACCGCCTCTTCATGTTCTTTTTGTCCTGCCGGTTCCTTGGTTGCTATACCTATGTTGTCCATGTAAACTCGTATGGTCGTCCCCTTGCTTTTGTGCTTGGTGATGGTATCTCGGTAGATCATGTTCATCATCGTTTGAAAGGTTGCAGGGGAGTTGGTGAGTCCGAAATACATGACCGTGGGTTTGAAGAGTCCATACCATGTTTTGAACGCCACTTTGTGTTCGTCTCCTTCCCATATTTGTACATTGTTATAACCCCACCGAACATCCAATTTGGTATATGTATGCGCCTGGCTGAGGTCTGTAATGAGGTTGGAGATGAGTGGGAGGGGGTATTGGTTGCGGATAGTGACTGTGTTGATCTTTCGGTAGTCTTGTATGGGTTGTAATTTCCCATCTTTCTTTTTGATGAAGAAGAAGGATGAGGTGTAGGGGGATTTTGATGGTCGTATGTACCCCTTCTTTAGTTGTTCGTCTAAGAAGTCTTTGAGTTTGCCGTCTTCTTCTTGTGTCATGGGGTAAACCTTGCAGTCAATTGCTGTTGGGGTGCCTTCTTTGAATTCGATGGCATGATCCCAAGGTTGTGACAGAGGGAACCGGTTAGATGCTTCTTTATTGAAGAGTTTTGCGAAGTCTTGATAGGTTTTTGGGAGTTCTACTTGGTCTTGGAACTGTCTGGCTTCGATAGCCAGTTCTGTTGCCGTGGCATGCAGTTGGCAATCTTCCGTTAATGTTTCCACAATGATATGTTTCTCTTTGTTGGTGATGGTCCTTCCTATGACGTGATGTTCTTCTTGTGGGTTGATTGATTGGATTACAATGGGGAGCATGTTCTCATGGATGGTTGCGTATCTCCAGTTGATGGTGGGTTCATATGTGGCGAGCCATGGGTATCCAAGTACCAGGTCTTTGTTTCCAATGTCAGTGACTAGAAAGTGCATCTTACGATGTCGTTGGTTAGTCTGGACGTCGAGATCTATGTAGTGGGTGATGTTTCTCACCTTGTTTTCCATGTTATCTATATTCCATATTTTTCGGGGTCTGTCCAGTTGTTGGAGACCCAGCCCCATCCTTTTTGCAAAGGAAGGGCGTATAAAGTTGTCAGTGGCTCCTGAATCTATGAGCCCTTTGATATCAGCCATTGCATAACTTGTGTGAATCGAGACTGGAATTTGAAGTGAATGATAGCAAGTCATGATTACAGAGTTACAATTAACTGCCCTCACCCAGGCCGATGGGTTCAGGCATTCTGAAAACCCTCCTTCCCCCACATTTCTTGGAGGATGAGGTCTTTCACATCATCCGTTTCTCCTGCTACTCCTGTGAGCCAATCTTTGGCTCTTTGCTGAGGTGGTGCTGTACTGGCAACTTGTGCTTGGGTTGGGGCTTCTTCTTGCACGTAGTAGTCTGTTTCTGTCATACAACTGTTGGATGCCCTCCTCCTTGGCTGCTGACAATTTCGTGAGAAGTGTCCTGGTTGATTGCAGTTGTAACAGATTACTGTCCTCATGTCTCTAGGTGGTGGGCCTCCTCCTCGGCCTCCTCCTCCTCGTTGAGGTCATGGGATGAATGGTCTGTTGGCATCCCCTACTTCTGCTACTCTTGCGTGTGTTCTGTCGGCCGACGTGTCCATGGCGTTTGGGTCGTATCAAGGTGGGGGTGGTCCTCTCGGTGGTCCCCAATTGGGTGGAGAGGGTCTCCACCTTGGTTGTGCGGATGAGGGTGGATTCTTGGTTTTGAAGTTATCAATGCGTGCCTTTATGTGAATGTATTGTTTTTGTCTTTGAAGTGCGCATGTCTTCCATTCTTCAAAGGTATGGGGCTCGTCGAGTTCATATACCTTCATGAACAGGGCTCATGGTAGTCCTGATGTGAATCAGTCAATGGTTTGTCAGTTGTTAAGGTTGTAGTGAGCTTTCTGGGCCAGTCTTTCAAACTGTACCACGTACACATTGATATCCTCTCCTGTCATTTTGATTCCCTTTTGAAGTTCTGCTTGAGCTTGCTCTTCTTCCAAGGTGTTGGCAAACTGCCTTGCGAATTCTGTGGCTATGTGATTCCAGAGGGTTTGCAAGTATTGACTCACTCCCCTGCGTACTTCCCAGTTTAGCCATTCAAGCATGGTCAGCGTCCACTCGCTGACGTTTGTTCCTTTTATGTATCCTAGGAATAGGAGGGACCTTCTGTAATCATTTTGCATTATGGGGGCCTCCAAGTTCATTCCCCAGTATACGTGCCATTGTGTCAGGAAGGCCTCATATTCAGTTCTGTCACCATCAAACACTGTCAGTGGCTCACCGGCAAGTCTGTCTGTTCTGTGCCCTCCTCCTACTGCTGGTCCCAGGGGGAATCCTCCTGGTCCTCCTGGTCCTCCTCCTCCCACTCCGCCTCCTGGTGGTCCTCCAGGAAATCCTCCTCTGATAGGTCCTGGGCCTGGGAATCCTCCTGGTAGTCCTCCTGGTGGTGGTGGTGGTCCCATAGGCGGGTCTGGTTGGTCTGGTCCTATGGCACAGAAGATGGCAGTGTCATCGGCCATCATCCTATGTCCGGTTTCTGGATTGATGGGGCAGAGGATTGCTTCCACTTCTTCTCATATGCATTGTACTTCTTCCATGGTTTGTGTTTCTGTCTGGGTGGTAGTGGCCATGGCAGGGGATCGAATGTGAATTTCCTCTGGGACTGTAATGTGGAGGGACTCAGCTATGTGTGCTAGTAGACTAGTGTCGTCTCCTGTTCCTGGGCATATCTCGCTTTCTGTTGTGGTATGTTCCTCGACTGGTTCTTTGTTGCTTGATTCTGATCATGGATGTTTCCTGTGTTGTTCTTCTCTGTCTTCTGATTCTTCTGAGCTGCTGTCTCCATTGAGGGATCCCCAGTTGTCACCTCTAAGTTCTCATGTGTCTATGTCGCAGCAATAGTGTCTTCCTATTGGCCTGATGACGTCCCACCGACTGTCTACAGGGTTCCACATAATCTCCATCCAACAGAAGTTGGTGTAGTTGAACTCAACTGGTTGATATCGGATGGGTTCTGATGGGAAATCAACAAAATATCCTGTATCTCCTCGGTATTCTCTCCAATGGGCTGCTCCAAGGAATCTTCGTGGTACTGATCGTTCTCCTCTTGTGTCTAGGCTGTAGGGTCTAAAGTTTCTCCACTGTTCTCGAGTGGTGAATGCCACAGTGGAGATCTTGGTCTTAATGTAACACTACCACGGCATGAGTCCGACTTGGACTGGATAGAGGGTGTTCACCACTTAGCGATTTGCGTAGTACCGTTCCAATGTCTTTAAGAGGCCATAGAAGACTACAACCGCCATCCAAAGTGCTCGGGTTAAGAAGACCAAAGTGACAAAGACTTGGTGTAGAGACACAATGATTATACTCAGGCACAAAGGCCGAGGGAAAGCTCTGGAGGATGAGTCAAGGCGTGAAGGCCCGATAGATGAGTCAAGAGTGGTATTTAGAAGAAGACCAAGATGGCGTATCTTGGTCTTCGTGAGCCACTATTTATACATATAAGAGGAGACTTTAAAGTCCCTCTATGAAGTCTGATATCCAGTAGCATATGTAGCTCAAACCCTACTACGGCGATACTAGTAATTGTTACACTCCATAGGGCGCACTTCGGGAGATTGCACTCGACCGGTCTACTGGGGTTCCTAATGACCTTGTTGACCCGCTCTCGTCTGTCGCTTGAGCTAGCGCTTGCTGTCGTTCGTACTCGTTGATAAGAAGTCCGAAGCGGACGATCTGGAGGACTCGGATAGCAACGAAAAGATAGAAGAAATGAATGACTCACTCCTTAAAAGCTGAGCTGGCTGACGCTCGATCAATCACGTGACGAGGGGGGGAGGGGGCACCACATATACAGCTGGGCAAACTCTGAAGGCTATAAGGGTACGGACGCCGCTGTAATGCTGGACTAACTCCGAGGGCACGTAGGGCAGAGAGAAGAGGAGGTAGATTGAGAGCAAAGGGGACTGGGGATTACTTGGACTAGGTTGTATGGAAGATACAAGAAGTCAAAGCTGCCATCCAAGGTCGCTTCTACGTGCTACTTATACTTGTGAGGGAAGCTGTTGGAACTCAGCTGAAACCCTAATACAACGGTCCTAGGAATGCTGCGGAAACTGCGGAACTGCGGAAAACACATGTCCAACGCCACTGATGGTGGCTGAAACATACAGTCCATGGGCACATCAAGCCACAGGGACGAGGCACGGGAAAGTCAGGACAAATACAGTAACAGATCACAAACCAGGCACAATCGATAACACACATTCCAATCCAGGCACAAGCTCATCTGGACTCTTCTGGTGTAGTCTGGGCCAGGTCACATGCCAGGGTCACGTGATGGGCAATGACGTCGTCCGGTCCGGCGCTAATCTTCCGGACCTTGGGGCGTGTAACGCTACCACAGCGTTTAGTTCGACTTGAACTCGAATGAGGGCGTTCACGACTTAGCTGGTCGGGACTGCGTACGCAGCGTCTCAGTAATCCCGTAGAATACGACTAAGGCGATCCACAAGATGCGCCCCAATAGTACTAAGGCAACTCCGGTCTGATGTACCGAGAGGGCCAGGGTCTTAGACTCGAAGGTCAAGACAATAAGACGAACGCGACAGCGGGCAAGAGGAGCTCCTCGAAGCCCCTTTTTGAAGACGAGTGATAGAGTGGTATTGAGAAGAAGACCAAGATGGCTCTTCTTGGTCTTCGCACCCTACTATTTATACAGATTCTAGGGGCAGCTTTAAAGCTCCCCTTGTAAGTAAAGACCAGTAGCGTTAGTAGCTCGAACCCTACTACTACTGTCCTAGGAATGAGTCACAGTAACTATCACATGCTACTGTAACTGTGCTGACTGATCGTAAAGTCCATGACTAATAGCGACTTACTACCGTAGTCATAACCATGTAGTAAGTATCCGCGTCAACTTCGTACCGTACCGATAAGTCCTAAAAGTCCAGTCGTGACACCACCCCCTTTTCAGCCGCGGCGCCCACGACGCTGGCGAAGGCGGGGACCCGTCATCCACCCGCTCTGTACCTCCTCGATCCGTTCCAACGCGTTAGCCATTTCGAGTCGGAACTTACTGCGTTCCAGCTCCGCCTTAACTCCTCCGAGCGCGGCGGCGAGCTGATGGAGGCGCTGCCCCATTCGCTCAGCCTCGTACGCGTAGGCCCTGTAGCAATGGACCTCGGCTTTCAGGCTCACGTCGTGGAGTTCGCCGATCGCGCGATCGAGGCGAGGGCGGTCGTGGTAACCGCCGGCGAAGAGGCTCATGTCCTCGAGTGGGTACTGCTCCTTCCCCGTGACCTTGACATGGGGCTCGGCGTAGAGAGGCTGCGAGTAGACCTTCTCGCTGTCCTCTACTAGGCCAAGCACGATGGGGTCGGAGCCCATAATGACTTGGACGTACGCGGCCTGGCGCGTCCGCCCTTGTCCGTCGGTGATGGGGTAGTGGACAAAGTCCTCCCCGCGGTTGTATCGGTACCCGTGGGGCGGCGGCCCCAGGGTTACGTGTCGTAATCGGAATAGTGGGAATGGAGGGGGTGCGTCGGCCCGCACGCCACCTCGGTACAGGGGACGCCCGCGAGTGTCGCAGGTGTAGTGTAACGTCTACCACAGACGTTTGCCTGACTTAGGCGCTGTTGTAACGTGGGTTCCCTCGTGGATGGAATCTGTGGTTGTCCGAATGCTCTGGAAAGACTGCAGGATGGGGCCAATACGTGCCTGTGGAGTCTCTATAGGTATACAGCGTCTCCTCGACTGGGACGTTAGGTGGCGGGCTTGGGACTTTGCGAATGTATTCCCACTGGAGGTTATCGACGATGTAGTAGCAGTGAGTCGGACGGGCGGTGCGCGAGTTGAGGTATTCGAAGACGAGATGACACGTGGTACCAGGCGGGTAAGTTACGGTCGGCTGATCTACCATTCACGGAGGAAGATGGAGATAAGGTCACGGGGATCCCCCTTGGTCTCTAAGGGATATACCGGAGCTAGTTCACTTAAGGGCGACTGCGAGCCCTTAGCACAGAAGACGAGTCAGAGAGTGGTATTTGAAGAAGACCAAGATGGGGATCCTGGTCCGTACTACTACGAGCTTAAATACAAGTAAGGGAACTAGTTCCAGCTCCGCTCGAACTCGTAAGTAACCAATAGCGTAAGTAGCGTATCCTAATAATAGAATGCGCAGTCGTTATCGTAACACAGAACACGTACAACAATGGGGAACATCAGTCAGCAAGCCTAATCACGATCACGTACAACAATAGGGCGTATCAGTCATCCAAACACGAGGCGACATGATCCGAAGTCCATGACACATTACATCTGACATACCGAGCCATCACGAGTACGTCAGAGTCCACGACCGGTCCGGGCAGTCCGAGAACGAAACGTAACATGTAGGGGGTTTCGGCGGGGTCGTCAGTGTCCGTCGCGGTGGAAATGAGAGGGTGCTCAGCTGGATAGTGGTCTGCTAAGCTTCCTCGGACTTGTTCGAGGACTGTCTCCTCGCCTCTTCGCGCTCCTTCTTCGCCCGGGTCCACTCTCGTCGCCTCCGAAGGGCTTCTCGCCTCCGCTCGGCCGCCTTCCTCAGCTGCTCTCGCTGCCAATCCTCCGCTACTTGCCTCCACCGCTGCTCCTTCCACCGTTCCCAGTCGACCGTGGCTTGCGTCTTGGGCCTCTTCCTCGGTTCGGTATTCGACTCGGACTGGGAGAGGTCGAGGTGAGGTAGGCGCAGACTCTGGGAGAGCTGCGCGAAGCCGATCAACTTCGGCCGTCGTGAAAGGGACCTCATTGATACGCTGTCCGTCTTGGGAGAGGATCCACCAAGTGGCGGGGTTGCTGGTTCCGTCGGCGTAACTGGCCGGGATGGTGGATTGTAAGGCGTCGACGAGTTCTTGGTAGGTGACGGGGCCCGTGTTGTTGGCAACTCGAGCGATGGCCTCGGCGGCAGAGGGAATGGACATAGTGGAAATAATGGAGTAGAGGAGTCCAGGGTGAATGAGAGGAGAGGACGATGGGGTCTGTCGTTTGGTTGACGTGGTTCTTAAGCGATGCTCGTGTCGGGGATTTAAAGATTGATACTCAGCTATGGCCTCGTCTGCGAATACGTCATCCTTATCGATCCACTGGTTCTCCGAGTCCGGGTATCCCTTCCATTTGATCAGGTATTGCAGGCGTTTCTTCCGGCCGAAATGCCGGTGATCCAGAACCTTCTCGACTTCATATTCTTCTTCTCCTTCTACTAAATCTGGTGATGGGCGCTGGAAGTTTTCCCCATGCATGAGCGTTTCGCGATAGGGTGTGAGAAGATCGATGTGAAACACCAGGTGGATGCTCCACTGTGTGGGAAGTTCAAGTTGGTAGTTTACCGGTGACAGGATGCGTGTGATTTTGAAGGGTCCGTGCCTTCTTGCCGCTAACTTGGGTGTCGGCTGATTGGTTCTTAGGTGACGTCCCTCCAGCCATACGTAGTCTCCCACTTGAAACTTCGGGGTGTCTCGATGCTTGACCCACATGAGTTGCGCCTTTCTGATGAGTTCCTGGGCTTCTCTCCGTGCTTCTCGGAACTGTTCCAGCCTCGTGGTGATCTGTGGGATTGGAGATGGCTTATCGAGCCAATCAGCACGCGGGTCATATCCCATGAGGAGGGAAAATGGGGACTTCCTCGTCGCCTCGTGAGGCCAATTGTTGTGCGCGAATTCAGCTATTGGTAGGAAGGCCGCCCAGTTATCTTGACGCTCATTTGCCCAGAAACGTAGATACTGCTCCAGCCATTGATTTGTGCGTTCCGATTGTCCGTCGGTTCGGGGGTGATACGCTGTAGAGATATTTTGTTGGATTCCCAGGATTCGGCATAGTTCCCGCGTGAACTTGGAGGCAAATCGGGGGTCCCTGTCACTGATAATTTTTGATGGGAGTCCGAATCGCTTGAATACGTGTGCGGCGTAGAGTCCAGCTGTTTCTTCTGCCGTGACTTCTTCGTTACAAGGGATGAAGACTGAGGCTTTGCTACAGTCGTGATCAGTTACCGTCAGGATGGTGTCGTATCCTTGTGACACTGGGAGTTTAGTAATGAAGTCGAGCGCGATGGTTTCGAAGGGGAGTGCATCTTCTTTTGGGGTGATAGGCATCAGCGGGGCCTTTGTCGGGCGTGTATTGACTTTGTGTCTTTGACATTCGGCACACCCTTGTACATAGTTTCGGACGTCGAGTTTCAACTCTGGCCACCAATACCTTCGTTCCACCAGCCTCGTTGTTCGTGCAATTCCGGGGTGTCCGTGTACCGGAGGGTCGTGGTGTGCGGCAATAAGTTTTCGTTTCTCCTCCAAGGATCCGGTGATGACGTACTTCCCTTGTCTGTACCATGCTCCGTTTACGAACTTCAGTTGTTGAGGGTCTACCCAGTATCGCAGGGTGATTTCTGTTTGCGGCAGGTCTTCCGTGGCCTGTACCGTCGTTGTTCGTGCGAAGATGTCTTCTGGTAGTACTACTACGTTTTCATTATCTCGTTCTCCTTGGTCGTAGTCGGGTCGTCGAGATAGTGCGTCAGCACGGCCGTTTTTCTTTCCTGGGATGTGGTGAATTTCGAAGTTGTACTCCATGAGTTCTAGTACTTCCCTGGCGACTCTTCGACTGATCTTCTGTGGCAACTTCCAGTATTGGAGGTTCATGTGGTCCGAGTATATTTTGATCTTGTGTGGTGATCCGGCTAGTAGTGGTCTCCAGTGTCGCAGGGCTTTGACTATCGCCAGGAGTTCTAGATCGTATATGTCGTAGTTTCTTTCCGCTTCGTTGAGCGTGGCCGAGTAGTATCCGATCGGGTGCCGTTTTCCGTCTTCCTTTTTCTGAAGTAATACTGCACCCGTGGCGAATCCCGAGGCGTCCACTTCGAGTTCGAATGGGGCGTCCAGTTTTGGGTGAGCTAGCACCGGTTCTTCCGTGACTAAGGTTTTGAGTTTTTGGAACGCTTTGTCCTCCTCGTCAGTCCACTTCCATTCCGTATCCTTCCTCGTTAGTTTGTTGAGGGGTTTGGCGTGTGTGGCGAAGCCGCGAATGAAGAGTCGGTAAAAATTGCAGAAGCCTAAGAATGAGCGTACGTCACGGACCTTCGTGGGTGTTGGCCAATCTTTGATGCCCGAAATTTTTACCGGGTCCATGCGTGTTACCCCCTTTTCAAGGATTACCCCCAGGTAATCCATTCGCGGCTTGTGGAAGAGGCACTTTTCGAGTTTGAAGTAGAGGTCGTGTTCCATGGCAACTTGGAGTACGTCGCAAACTGCTTCTTCGTGTTCCTTTTGTCCCGCTGGTTCCTTGGTTGCAATACCTATATCGTCCATATAGACGCGTATGGTTGTCCCTTTGGCTTCGTGTTTTGCGATTGTGTCTCGATAGATCGTGTTCATCATGGTTTGGAAGGTCGCCGGGGAGTTAGTGAGTCCGAAATACATGACCGTAGGTTCGAAGAGTCCATACCGCGTTTTGAAAGCTGCCTTGTGTTCGTCCCCTTCCCTGATACGTACGTTGTTGTACCCCCACCTAACGTCCAGTTTTGTGTAAGTGTGTGCTCGACTGAGGTCCGTAATGAGATCCGAGATGAGGGGTAATGGGTACTGGTTGCGGATAGTGACGGCGTTTATCCTCCGGTAATCTTGTACTGGTCGTAGTTTTCCATCCTTTTTCTTGATGAAGAAGAAAGACGAGGCGTAAGGGGACTTGGATGGACGGATGTACCCCTTTTTTAACTGTTCGTCCAGGAATTCCTTAAGTTTGCCGTCTTCCTCTTGTGTCATGGGATAGACCTTGCAGTCGATTGCCGACGGGGTGCCTTCCTTGAACTCGATAGCGTGGTCCCAAGGTCGAGAGGGGGGAAATCGGTTGGATGCCTCCTCGCTAAAGATCTTTGCGAACTGTTGGTAAGCCGGGGGAAGTTCTACTTTGTCTTGGAACTGCTTAGCTTCGATGGCCAGTTCTGTGGCTGTGGTGCGTAGATAGCTTTCTTCTCCTAGTTCTGCTACTATAGCTTCCTTCTCTCTTTCCGTGAAGGTGCTTCCTATGACGTGGTTCTCTTTATGGGGATTGATTGATCGGATAACCACCGGGAGCATTTTTTCGTGTATGGTGGCGTATCTCCAGTTTATTGTGGGTTCATAGGTTGCTAACCAGGGATATCCGAGTACTAGATCTTCGTTTCCGAGGTCGGTGACCAGGAAACGCATTTTTTGTCGTCGTTGGTTAGTTTGTACGTCTAGATCGATGAAGTGGGTAATACTGCCCGCTTTGTTTTCCGTATTGTCGATGTTCCATATTTTTCTGGGGTGGCTTAATTCTTGGAGTCCCAGACCCATCCTCTTTGCGAATGAGGGGCGTATGAAGTTGTCCGTTGCTCCGGAGTCTACTAGTGTTCGGATGTCGGCCATTGCGTAATTCGTGCGAATCGAGACTGGAATTCTAAGAGATCGATAGCGAGTCATGATTACAGAATTACAATTAACCGCCCTCACCCAGGCCGATGGGTTTAGGCGTTCTGAAAACCCTCTTTCCCCCACATTTCTTGAAGGATGAGGTCTTTTACGTCATCCGTTTCTCCTGCTACTCCGGCCAGCCAATTTTTTGCTCGTTGTTGCGGAGGCGTCGTGTTTGTTGTTCGGATTTGTGTGGGCGACTCTTCTTGAGCATAGTAATCCGTTTCTGCCATTCGGCTAGTGGTTGCTCGTCGGCGTGGCTGTGGGCAGTTTCGTGAGAAGTGTCCCATTTGGTTACAGTTGTAGCAGACAACTGTCCTCATATCTCGAGGCGGGGCCCCCCCTCCTCTTCCATATCCTCCTCTCTGCGGTCTTGGGGTGAATGGTCTGTTAGGATCTCCGACTTCCGCCACTCTTGCGCGAGTCCGATCGGCTGAAGTGTCCATTGCGTTTGGGTTGTATCTGGGAGGGGGTGGTCCTCGCGGTGGTCCCCAATTCGGGGGTTGCGGTCTCCACCGAGGTTGGGCAGATGATGGTGGCGTCTTTGTTTTGAAGTTGTCGAGGCGTGCTTTCATGTGTATGTATTGCTTTTGCCTCCGTAGTGCGCACCTCTTCCAGTCTTCGAACGTGTGTGGTTCGTCTAGTTCGTAGACTTTCATGAACAGGGCTTGTGGTAGTCCCGCGGTAAATCGGTCGATGGTTTGTCGGTCGTTCAGGTTATAGTGAGCTTTTCTGGCTAGTTGCTCGAATTTGACTACGTATGCGTCGATATCCTCTCCTGTCATCTTGATCCCCTTTTGTAGTTCTGCCTGCACTTGTTCTTCTTCGAGTATGTTCGAGAATCGTTTGGCAAATTCTGCTGCTACGTGATTCCATAGTGTTTGAGAGTATTGGTTTACCCCTCGTCGTACTTCCCGGTTGAGCCATTCGAGGATAGATAGTGTCCACTCGCTGACGTTAATCCCTTTGACGTATCCCAGGAAGAGGAGGGATCGTCGGTATTCATTTTGCATGATAGGGGCGTCCAAATTCATTCCCCAGTATACGTGCCATTGTGTAAGAAACGCTTCGTACTTAGTACGATCCCCATCAAATACGGTCGGAGGTTCACCTGATAATCTGTCCGACCCGTGTCCTCCGCCCTGAGGTCCTCCGTGTGGGGGTCCTCCTGGTGGTGGTCCCCCTCCATTTGGTGGTCGTCCTCCTCCCGGGAATCCTCCTCCCGTCGGGCCTTGGCCTGGGAATCCACCTGGGAGTCCTCCTGGTGGTGGGGGTGGTCCCTCTGGTGGATCCGGGTGATCTGGTCCTATTGCCCTGAAGAGGGCTGCGTCGTCAGCTGTCATACGATGTCCGGTATTCGGGTCGATGGTGTTGAGGATGGACTCGGCCTCTTCCCTGATGCGTTGTGCTTCCTCCATTGCTTGTGTTTCGGTTGCTGTGGCCATAGGGCTTCGGATGTGAATTTCTTCTGGTACTGTGATGTGTAGGGACTCAGCTATGTGTGCTAATAAACTTGAGTCGTCTCCCGTTCCTGGTCGTATTTCACTTTCGGTGGCCGTATGTTCTTCTACTGGTTCCTCGTGGCTTGATTCCGAGGGTGCGCGTTCCCTGGGTGCTTCTTCTTCTTCGCTGCTGCTGCTATCTCCGTCCAATGATCCCCAGTTGTCTCCGTGGAGTTCTCTGGAATCGATGTCGCAGCGGTAGTGTCTTCCTGCTGGTCTAACAACGTCCCACCGGTTGTCTATGGGGTTCCACGTAATCTCCGTCCAGCAAAAGTTGGAGTAGTTGAACTCAACTGGTCTGTATCTGATTGCTTCTCCTGGGAAATCTACAAAGTAGCCGGTGTCTCCTCGGTACTCTCTCCACCTGGCTGCACCTAGGAATCGTCGTGGTACTGATCGTTCTCCTCTAGTTTCGAGGTTGTAGGGTCGAAAGTTTCTCCACTGATCTCTTGTAGTGAACGCCACGATTGGCTATCTTGGTCTTAATGTAACGCTACCACAGCGTTTAGTTCGACTTGAACTCGAATGAGGGCGTTCACGACTTAGCTGGTCGGGACTGCGTACGCAGCGTCTCAGTAATCCCGTAGAATACGACTAAGGCGATCCACAAGATGCGCCCCAATAGTACTAAGGCAACTCCGGTCTGATGTACCGAGAGGGCCAGGGTCTTAGACTCGAAGGTCAAGACAATAAGACGAACGCGACAGCGGGCAAGAGGAGCTCCTCGAAGCCCCTTTTTGAAGACGAGTGATAGAGTGGTATTGAGAAGAAGACCAAGATGGCTCTTCTTGGTCTTCGCACCCTACTATTTATACAGATTCTAGGGGCAGCTTTAAAGCTCCCCTTGTAAGTAAAGACCAGTAGCGTTAGTAGCTCGAACCCTACTACTACTGTCCTAGGAATGAGTCACAGTAACTATCACATGCTACTGTAACTGTGCTGACTGATCGTAAAGTCCATGACTAATAGCGACTTACTACCGTAGTCATAACCATGTAGTAAGTATCCGCGTCAACTTCGTACCGTACCGATAAGTCCTAAAAGTCCAGTCGTGACAGGGCGGGTCTTGTGGGAACACATACTGGGTGGCCAGTATCACTGCGCGCAGGTGTAAGGCACGGCTTTGGTGGAACTTCCAGAGGCGTTCTCTGGCCTTGGCTTCTTCGGCTGCCATTGCATTGGCATCTAGGGCGTGCCGGGGGTTTGCGGGGTTCCAGGCAATGAATTGCACTGGAGACGAGTCACGTGGTGGCGTATCGGGGTGCGTCAGGGGGCCGAACGTAACAGTAATGAGTCACAGTAACAATCATGTGCTACTGTGATGCTGACTGATTCTAAGTCCATGACTAATTCCTACTTACTACCATAGTCATAACCGTATAGTAAGTGTTCCTATTTGTCGTTCTGTAACATCATATTCCATTAGTTCAAGTACTTTCTGAGCTACTCTTCTGCTTATTTTCTGCAGGAGTTTCCAGTGCTGTAAATTCATGTGATTGGAGTAGATTTTGATCTTGTGAGGTGAGCCTGCCAGTAATGGTCTCCAATGTCTGAGGGCTTTAATGATGGTGAGTAGTTCTAAGTTGTAGATGTTGTAATTGCATTCTGCTTTGGTAAGGGTTGCTGAGTAGTATCCAATTGGGTGTTTTTTACCATCACTCTTTTTTGAAGTAGGACTGCTCCCATCGCAAATCCCAACACGTCTACTTTAAGCTTGAATGGGTCTTGTAACTCCAGGTGAGCAAGTACTGGTTCTTCTGTTACCAGTTGTTTGAGTTTTTAGAATGCTTTGTCTTCCTCATTGGTCCACCTTCACTCCATGTCCTTCCTTGTAAGTTTGTTAAGGGGTTTTGCATGTGTTGCAAAACTGTAAATGAAAAGTCAGTAAAAATTGCAAAAGCCTAGGAAGAAGCATACATCACAGACCTTTGTTGGTGTTGGCCAGTCTTTGATGCTGGAAATTTTTACCAGGTCCATGCATGTTACCCCCTTTTCAAGGATTACCCCCAGGTAATCCATTCATGGTTTGTGGTGTTGAGCGGGCAGCACTAACAGCGAGGTAAAAGCAAGAGAGCTAAGGGACAAAAGCAACTTCAGAGGTAGAAGTAACTCTATTAGCAGCACTACACACCTAAGGGACAAAAGCACTATAGTAGCGTCAGTAAGGTAGTGAGGCTTAGAGTACAAGAGGGCACTTACACTTCAGAGGTAGAAGTAACTCTGAAGTGTGAAGGCGAAAACAGCAGTCCTTATATACAGGACGCTTAGCTAATAATGGTCTGTGCACACTGGTGACTCAAACAAAATGCACCTGGTCTGTGCGCCAGAGGGAGAAATGCCATTGGAGGGCAGAGAACAGTAAGACCGCCTAAAGCGGTTAAGTCCGGTATCTTAACAATAAGAACAATAAGAACCTAATAAGGATCTAAACAATAAAGATAAACAATAACCAGTCCGTACAAGTCCGGAAGTCCAAATCTAACCATAAGGGTCAGATACCATAGACGGAAGGGAATGACTTAATCATATCCCACGAGACATCACACTTCAATTTGTGACGTCTCAACATGTGGAAGAGGCACTTCTCAAGTTTAAAGTAGAGGTCATGTTCTGTTGCCACTTGTAATACATTGCAGACTGCTTCTTTGTGTTCTGTTTGTCCTGCTGGTGCCCTTGATGCAATGCCAATGTCATCCATGTATATCCATATAATAGTCCCCTTTTGCTTGTGTTTCACGATAGTATCCTGATAGATGGCATTCATCATTGTTTGGAAGGTCGCTCAGGAATTGGTAAGTTCAAAGTAAATGACTGTGGATTCAAAAAGCCCATACTGTGTTTTGAAAGCCACTTTGTGTTCATCACCCTCTTTGATTTGGATGTTGTTATACCCCCATCAGACATTGAGCTTTGTGTAGGTATGTGCTTGGCTTAAGTCAGTAATGAGGTCTGATATGAGTGGGAGAGGATATTGATTGCAAATGGTCACTGTGTTGATTCATTGATAGTCTTGTACTGGGCAGAGTTTTCTGTCCTTTTTCTTGATAAAGAAGAAGGATGAAGTGTACAGAGACTTGGAGGGTTGTATGTATCCCTTTTTCAGCTGCTCATCAAGGAATTCTTTAAGTTTACCATCTTCTTCCTGGGTTATGGGGTAGACCTTGCAGTTGATGGCTGCTGGTGTGTTGGGCTTAAATTTGATGGCATGATCCCATGGTCTTGATGGAGGAAACCTATGTGATGCCTCTTTGCTGAACAGTTTGGTGAAGTCTTGATAGGCCTTAGGGAGTTCAACCTTTTTGGAGTACTGTTTAGCTTTGATGGCAAGTTCTGTGGCTGTGGTGTGGACTTAACTGGGATCTTCTAGTTCTTGTACAATTTCTTGTTTTTCTTCTTTGGTGATAGTGCTTCTGATGACCTCATTGTTGGCTTTGGGAGGGATGGATTGAAGTACAATTGGCATCATGTTTTCATGGATCATCACATGTCTCCAGTTAATTGTGGGTTCATATGTGGCGAGCCATGGGTAGACCAGCACTAAGTCTTTATTTCTGATGTCAGTGACAAGGAAGTGCATGATCCTGCATTGGTTTTTAGTTTGTACTTCTACATCAACACAGTGTGTAATACTCCCTGCTTTGTTTTCTGTGTTATCTATGTTCCATATTTTGCAGGGTCTTTCCAGGGGTTGGAACCCTAGACCCATGCATTTTGCAAACACAGGTCTTATGAAGTTGTCGGTGGCTCCTGAATCTGTGAGCCCCCTCATGTCAGCCATTGCATAACTTGTGCAAATTGAGACTGGAATTCAAAGCAAATGATAGCAAGTTATGATTACAGAGTTACAATTAACTGCCCTCACCCAGGCCAATGGGTTCAGGTGTCCCAAAAACCCTCTTTTCCCCACATCTCTTGGAGGATGAGGTCCTTTACTTTGTCACTTTCCCCTGCTACCCCTGCAAGCCAGTCTTTGGCTCTCTGCTGTGGTGGGGCTGTGTTTGCTGCACATACTTGTACTGGTGGTTCCTCTTGTGTGTAGTAGTCCATCTCCACACTCCTTCCTGCTATGGGTCATCTAGGTATGTGTGGCTGTGTGCAATCTTGTGAGAAGTGTCCAGGTCTGTTGCAGTTGTAGCATATTACTGTCCTTATATCTCTCTGTTGTCCTCCTCCCCATCCAAATCCTCTTTGAGGTGTTCTAGGTACAAATGGTCAGTTCAGGTCTCCTACTTCCACAACTCTTGCATGGGTTCAGTCTGCAGATGTGTCCATTGCATTTGGGTCATGGCAGAACAGTGGTGGTCCCCTTGGTGGTCCCCAGTTGGGTGGCAAGGGCCTCCATCAAGGTTGTGCAGATGATATGGGTGTTTTGTTTTTGAAGTTGTTTAGATAGGCTTTCATGTGTGTGTACTGCTTCTGTCTTTGGAGGGTGCAAGTCTTCCATTCTTCAAAAGTCCTTGGTTCATCTAGCTTGTATACCTTCATGAAAAGGTTCCTCAGAAGTTCCACCATAAACTGATTGATCATTTGTCAGTCATTGAGGTTATAATGAGCTTTGTGGGCTAGACATTTGAATTGTACCACATATGCATCAATGTCTTCTCCTGTCATTTGGAGGCCCTTCTGCAATTCTGCTTGGGCCTGTTCTGTTGATAAGTGACCTGTGCACACTTAGCAGCTCTATGGACATATCAGATATGGACTGCTGTAGATTAGATATACAGGATTTATGTAGATTAGATGTATGATCATCACAATCTCAGACTTTACCATTATCTATGACATCACTGTACAATGACATCATATGGACTCCTCCGGACTTGTTATTGTACTACGCTTTTGGACTATCCTTTTGTTATATCTTTATTGTGATGTCACTATGATATCATCCTTGTTCTGGATTCTCTATTGTACTTATTGTCTAAGTACTTCCCTTTGTTCTGACCCACTCATTGTCCCGGGTCTTATTGTATTTTGTCTATTGTATAATGCCCTTATTGTACAAGTGCATCATTGTCTCTAGACTGTATAAATAGTGTACCATGTATGCCCTGATAGCCCCAGTTCTCACTCTGTGCTATCAGACATCTCTAAGCTTACTCTGCAAGATCTCTGCTTCCCTGTGCCTCACATATCTCACCACAGTACTTCTTGATTCACTGTGAGTATGCGTCTCCACCTATGCTGTTCATCATGTTCCTCTTCTAGTGTATTGGCAAACCTTTTTGCAAATTCTTCCACTATGTGGTTCCATAATGTTTCAGAGTATTGGCTTATTCCTTGATGTATTTCTTGATTGAGCCATTCTAACATTGTTAGCATCCATTTGCTGACATTTGTTTCTTTGATGTATCCAAGGAACAGGAGGGATCTTCAGTAGTCATTCTGTGTGATGGGGGCCTCCAGGTTCATGCCCAAGTACACATGCCATTATGTGAGGAATGATTCATATTTAGTTCTGTCTCCATCGAAGACTGTAGGAGGTTCACCTGCTAGTCACTCTGACCCATGTCCCCCTCCACCTACTAGTAGTGCTTCACCAGGTCCTCCTCCTCCAGGCAGTCCAGAGGGGAATCTGCCCCCCATGGGTCCTTGTCCTGGGAATACTCCTGGTAGTCCTCCAGGTGGAGGTGGTGGTCCTTCCAGTGGATCTGGTTGATCTGGGCCTATAGCATGGAATATCACTGCATCATCTGCTATCATTTTATGCCCAGTTTCTGGGTTAATTGGTCAGAGGATTGCTTCTGCTTCTTCTCATATGCATCTGACTTCTTCTGCTGCTTGCATTTCTACTTTCATTGTGGTTGTCATTGCTGGGGTAGGATCTGTATATCTTCTGGGATAGTGATGTGAAGTGACTCAGCTATGTGTGCCAATAAACTTCCATCATCTTCCTGCATCTGTTGTGGTTCACTTTCTGTGGCTGTTGTTTCCTCCACTGGTTGCTCCTTGCTTGATTCTGAGGGTGTTTGTTCCCTGAGTTGTTCAGTTTCTTGTTCCCCCTCACTTGACTCACTTTCCCCATCAATAGAGCCCTAGTCATCTTGTCCTTGTAGGCTCCTTGAATCACAGTTATAGTGTTACATTTTGTTCTTGGACTGCCCAGCCCAGTTGTGGACTCTGATGTGTTTGTGATGACTCAGTTCATCAGCAGTAATAGGTCATGGACTTGTAGCATCAGTCAGCAGTTGTTACGTTTCGGTTTTCGGACTGCCTGGCCCGGTTTCAGACTCTGACGTATTTGCGATGACTCAGTATGTCAGTAGTAATGTGTCATGGACTGTGGATCTCACTGCCTTGTGTTTGGATGACTGATGCTCGCTATTGTTGTATGTGATTGTGATTACCATGCTGACTGATGCTCTTATTGTTGTATGCGACTCGGATTACGATAACGACTGCGGAATCTATTCATAGAGTACGCTACTTACACTATTGGTTACATACAAGTTCAAGCGGAGTCTGAACTGACTCCCTTACATGTATTTAAGCTCATAGTAGTACGGACCAGGATCCCCATCTTGGTCTTCTTCGAATACCACTTCCTAACTTGTCTCTTGTACTAGGAGTTTGCGAAACTCCTAAGTGAACTAGCTCCGGCATATCCCTTTGAGACCAAGAGGGATCCCCGTGACCTTACTCCCCAGTTCCCTTGTGAATGGTGGATACTCCAACCATGATCTACCTGCCTGAAACCACGTGTCACCTTGTCTTCGAATATCTCAATTCCCACGTCGCTTGTCCATACAAGTGCTACTACATTGTCGACAACCCCCATTGGAGGTACATTCATAAAGTCCCTGAACCTCCCCCGAATGTGCCTCTCGATCTTCCTCTCTATACTTACCGCGACCACCTGGGAGCCTACCAGCGACATCCCGTGGTCTTCCCCGACAGCCCCAACAACCATTGATTCCATCCCGAAGGGAACCCACATTACACCGACACCTAAGTCAGGCCAATGTCCGTGGTAGACGTTACAGCAGTTGTGCCTTGATGACTGATGTCCTAGGATATATTACATGTACAATATTACAATGTGATGACTGATTCCTAGCAGTAGTCATACTAGGGTTTGCTCTACTTACACTATTGGTTAGGGTATGGTTCAAGCAGAGTTCAGAATGCCTTCCTTACATGTATATAAACCCTAGTAGTATGACCAGGATCTCCATCTTGGTCTTCTTCAAATTACCACCTTCTACTCTCTTCTGCGCAAGGGTTGAGTGTCCCTTAGTGAGTGTCCAGCATATCCCTCTTAGACCAAGGGGTCCCCTGTGACTAATAAGTCCTATTCTGGCTTGGATAGTGACTCTGCCTGCCAGTACTACCTGGCACATTGTCTATCTCTATCTCAACCCTCAAGTTCTTCTTCTGTGTGACACTTTCCTCATTCTCAACTCCAACAAGTGGGATATAGTTGGACCCATCCACTGTATTCCTAAAACCATCACAGAAAGGAGCATTGACCTCCATGCCTATCAAGACCACAGCAGACACCTTCAACAGCATCCAGCCAACAACCACCTCATGGTGAGTAACCCTTGTTGGCACCTGCACCAGAACCCATGATCACAAGACACCTAAGTCAGGCCAATGTCCATGGTAGACATTACATATAGTGTCTTCCTGCAGGTCTTACTATGTCCCAGCATTGGTCTATGGGGTTCCATGTAACTTCCATCCAACAAAAGTTCTCAAAGTTAAACTCAACTGGTCTGTATCAAGCAGGTCCAGATGTGAAGTCCATGAAGTATCCAGTGTCTGATGAACAGCATAGGTGGAGACGCATACTCACAGTGAATCAAGAAGTACTGTGGTGAGATATGTGAGGCACAGGGAAGCAGAGATCTTGCAAGGTAAGCTTAGAGATGTCTGATAGCACAGAGTGAGAACTGGGTGATATTACAAGAGTAGGAAACATACCTGATAGCACAGAGTGAGAACTGGGGCTATCAGGGCATACATGGTACACTATTTATACAGTCTAGAGACAATGATGCACTTGTACAATAAGGGCGTTATACAATAGACAGAATACAATAAGACCTGGAACAATGAGTGGGTCAGAACAAAGGGAAGTACTTAGACAATAAGTACAATAGGGAGTCCAGAACAAGGATGATATCATAGTGACATCACAATAAAGATATAACAAAAGCATAGTCCAAAAGCGTAGTACAATAACAAGTCCAGAGTAGTCTATGTGATGTCATTGTACAGTGATGTCATAGATAAAGTAAAGGTCTGAGATTGTGATGATCATACATCTAATCTACATAAGTCCTGTATATCTAATCTAAAGCAGTCCGTTATCTGCGTGTCCATAGAGCCGCTAAGTGCGCACAGGTCACTTATCAACATCTCCCTGTGATCGGCAATCTGGGACTAGCACAAGCCCATGTCAACATTGTGTTGGTGGAGCAGGGTGCAAGCAAGTGACTTGGTGAAGCCATCTGCAACCATTTCCAGCATAGGGGTTCTGATTAGAGCAATGGTGCCCTTTTCAATGTACTCCCTAATGACATGGTGCTGTATCGCAATGTGCTTAGATCGCCTCCCAGTGACAGGGTTCAAGGCCAAGTCAATGGCACCCTTGTTGTCACCATGTAGTGGGATGGGGTTGTTGACCTTGTACCCAAGTTCCTTAAGGAAGCTCTGATACCAAGTGGCTTGATTGGCTGTGTCGGTCATGGCCATGTATTCCGCCTCTGCAGTGTTTTGGGCCACTGTCTTTTGCTTGTGCAAAGACCAGCTTATTGCACCATTGGCTAAAAGGAACACATAACCCAAAGTGGAGTGTCTATCATCAATCTGGTCACCCAGGGAAGAGTCACTATAGCCATGAAGGCCATCTCCACTGGCGCCATCATAGACAATGCGCATGTCCACAGTTCCTGCTAAGTAGGACAGAACGTACTGCGCTAGTCGTAGATGTTGGGGGGAAGGGTTTGCTGCATACTGCACCAAATGTGATACAGCAAAGGCAATGTCAGGTCTAGTGCCAATCTGAACGTACAGCAGACTACCAATTAGTGACTGGTAGTGCGTAATGTCAGAAGCAGTGGCCTGGCCAGTATATTTAATAAGGTGCTCTTCAGCACCAGCGGGTAAGGGTGTGTTGTGTGGAGTGGCATCAGTCATGCCAAAGCGTTCAAGGACATCTTTGATATAGCCAGACTGGTCTATTTCGATGTGTCTGAGGGAGCGGTTGCACACAATACGCATGCCTAGATATGATTCTATCTCCCCAAGATCTGTCATTTCATAGCGTTCAGAGAGGTTTAACTTCAAATGCTTGATGTTCTCCAGTGAAGCACCCAAGATAGTGATGTCGTCAACGTAAACGATAACGAAGAGTGGACCATCCCCCTCTCGTTGAGGCATCATATAAACGCCTGCATCAGCGAACATCCACTTAAAGCCCAGTGTAATGAGCACTCCATGAAACTGCAGGTTCCATGCGCGGGAGGCTTGTTTGAGACCATATATCGCCTTAACTAGGCGACACACCTTCATCTCAGAGCCAGTGACAGTGAAACCTTGTGGTTGCTCCATGTAAATCTCCTCATCAAGCACGCCATTGAGAAAAGCAGACTTGACATCCATCTGATGGATGTGCCAGTCCTCCAGCGCGGCCAATGCTAGAAGTAATTGTAGTGACTCAAATTGTGCGACAGGGGAGAAGGTTTCATCAAAGTCTATGCCAGGGATCTGTGTAAATCCCTTAGCCACCAAGCGAGCTCTGTAGTGGCCATCCGCCTTGAGCTTGAAGACCCATTTGGATTTTACTGCCTTGTGATTAGGCAGGAGATCCATTAACTCCCATGTGCCATTCTTGGCAAGTGCGTCCATCTCATACTGACATGCCTCAGTCCACCTGTCTGCATCCACAGACTGCATGGCCTCTGCATAGGTTGCAGGGTCTCTGCCAACATAAGCTGCAGCCAACAGCTCTGCATATCCCAGCCTTCTTGTTACAATTTTCCCTTTGCTTTCCCTTGGATGCTTCCGTCCCCTGCTTCTTATTCCCATACCCCACCTTGATACGCCCATAACTCCTTACGCACCCAGCCGTTTCTGATGGTCTCTTCGCTGCACGATACATCTTTACACCCCCTTCCTTGTATATCAAAGTTCACGGTGCTCCGGTCTCAGCTGACTCGCACATGACCCCGCGCAATCACCATACCTCTTACTATAGCCATGCCTTTGTTCTACTTTGACTCAGAACCCACATATCGCGCCATATGTTTGTTGTGTACAAACATCCTGTACTAGTATATAAGTCGCATGCTACCTAGCTTGTATGGTAGACTTGACTTCTTGTGTAATACCACATCATTGTCAATCCACGAACGACTTTATGCTCGCTGTTTCACTTGAGCATGACTTTGGTTCGCCTTTGCGCTTGAACCCCTGAACTTCCTGCTTATCACCTACGTGTCTGAGGAGACCGTGTGGTGCTTATTCATCATTGAACTTGGTCTTAACCGACCACCTCATATCCTGTTACCTCGGCCAGAGCGACTTAGTGACGTGCACGTTGCACATAACATTCCTGTGGTAATGTTACACTTCTGCCGCACTGTGCCACATTATCCACCATGAAGTAGCGGGGATTGGGCACAGGAACACGAGCAGAGCGTTGCGGTGCACTGTCCATTTCATGCAACAGCTGACTACGCTGTGCACGGTCCTCAAAACCTCCAGGCATATCTGGTGAAGGTGGAGGAGGGACATGGTGCATAATGTGCGTTGCACTTTGACATGGGGGTGGAGAAGTGGGAGTGGTGTGCTCTTGCTTAGGAGTGGTGGGCAGAGTGGGTGGTGCAGGTGGTGGTGGCGTGTGGGGATGCTCTGGTTTAGGGTCTAGAATATCTTCAACATCCTCCTCCTCACTACTGTTAGAGTGTGCAGGGGAGGGTGCTTGCTGTGGTGGTGGTGCCGGCAGGTTAGGCACGGCGTTCACTGGTGTGTAGACGTGTGGGGCTACACTGTTAGGTGCAGAAGGTGTTTGTACAGGGTGTGTCTTAGTACCCTGCAGGGAAGGAAAACTACTCTCATCAAATGTCACATCCCTGGACAATCGAATGGAGCGGGTTTGTTGGTCCCAAAGCCGATAGCCCTTTGATTCAGGCTCAAACCCAATAAGCGTGACCTCAATGGCCTTTGCATCTAATTTGCGCCACTTATCAGCAGGTACATGCATGTACCCCTTGCATCCAAAGATGCAAAGATGTGAGACATCAGGCACTTTGCCAGAGTGCCAGAGCTCATATGGTGTGCACCACTTGAGTGTACGGGTGGGAGAGCGGTTGTAGATGTGTACTGCAGCATTGAAAGCATGCTCCCAGAAGCCTTTAGACAGACCAGCAGTGTGCATCATTGCTGCTGCCTTATCTGTAATGGTGCGGATGAACCGCTCAGCTTTCCCATTTGACTGTGGTGAACCTGGCATCGTAAGGTGATGCTCTATCCCTCTCTGTTTGAGAATGTCCTGTACTTGGCTCGCCATGTACTTGCCTCCGCGATCAGAGTGGAGTGCGCGCAGTTTGTGTGATGTCTGGGTTTCACCCCAAGACATGTACATTTGCAGCGCTTTCACAAACTGATCCTTCAACTTAATGAAGTACACCACTGCATGCTTGGAGTGGTCATCTATGAAGGTGGTGGTGTACAAGGAGCCTTGTAGGGACTGAGTTTGCATTGGACCAGCTAGGTCACTGTGTACAACCTCAAATATGCGTGTTGTCCTTTTGGTGGAGGACGCAGAGAAGGGCTGGCGAGTGGATTTACCCAACTCGCACCCACGACACACAGTGGAGTGTGTGGTAGAGCCATCAATGTCCATGCCTGTAGTGGCAGAGGGACCATATGCCTTAAGAGCAGTGGGGGAGAGGTGTCCCATACGCTGGTGCCAGATGTCAAGAGTGGTGGCAGCACCTTTGACATGTGTATTGAGGCCAATGCTTGAAGCGTCCAACCAGTACAGGTTGTCCTCCAAGTAGCCTAGGGCTACACACTTTTTATTGACAGAGATTTTAAATGAGCCACTGTCAAAGGCCACTTCTGCACCCTTTTGTGCTAGAGCACGTGTTGACAAGAAGCGTGTCTTCACCTGTGGTAGGTGTAGCACATTGGAGAGGGTGATGGGAATGCCTTGGCTCGTAATGAAGATGACGGAGCCTACACCAACTTGGTCGATTGTGGACTTATCTCCCAGGTGCACAGTGCCTTTACATGGGGAGTAGTCCTTGAAGTCGGACTGATGTGGTGTGATGTGGTGTGTTGCACCACTGTCCATCATCCAACGCACACGCGAGGCAGCATACAAGGCAACACCAATTGATTCCACGGCACAGTCTATGGTGGGGCCAGTAATCTCCTTAATGGAGGCGGTAGTAGGTACTAATACATGACTATTGGCAGCCTTGTTGCCTGTGTCCTTCAACTTTCCAGCCACTTCATCCTTCTTCCTCTGCCTGCAATCAGGCTTGATGTGCCCCTTCTTCTGACAGTAGTGGCACGTAAGTTGAGAGTGATCCTTCTTCTTACGATTGCCACCCGAAGGTTTAATGGGGGCAGCTTTATTCAGGGAGGAGCCAGAGGGGCCAAACCGGCGTGCTTCCTCCAATACTATGTGTGCAATTATTTCAGCATGCTTAAGTTTGGAGGGAGTGCCAGTGGCAAGGATGGTTGAAGCCAACACCTCATAGGAGGGTGGCAGGGCGTGGAGGAGAATGAGACAGAATTGAGTGTCAGTAACACCCATTTGTGCGTTAGATAGGGCGACCCTCAGCTCATTAAGCTTTGCTAGTTGAGAGGTCATAGGGGAGGAGTTGTCTAGTCAGGCTTGTGTTAATTGAATCCACAAGTTAAAGATGGTGGTGCTGCCCAAAGCACCGCCATACACCTCCTTCAGCTTGATCCACTTTGATTTGAAGGTGGGGTGAGTGGTTTCATCGGCGACTAAGGAGTAGACATCAGGCTTTAGGTATAGACGGAGGTACACCTTTGCCCGATGCTGGACAGAGTCCCATTCTGAAGCTGTGACTCCTACAGGGGAGGAGTTGAGGAGGAACACATCCTCTGCCTCATGCAGAGTGAGGATGGCTTCCAAGGTGCCGGACCACTCATTCCAGTTAGAGCCATCAAACTGGGAGAGGTGGATGCCAGAGGGCATGCCAAAGGTAGTGTTATACGCATTAGAGATGCGCGCAGAAGTTGTGGATCCAGAAGTAGGGGGCAAGGTTGCCGTCGCTACTGTAGCCCCAGTCCCAGTGGCAGTGGCAGTGCCATGGGTGGGCGAGTTTGAGCATGTAGAAGACATGGGGATGTTTTATCTATCGCCGAGGAGCAGTCAGCGATAGTGCTTTTAACAGTGCAAGATGTGGTAGGGGAACTACTCCAGTCTGTGATTCTGTAAGGCCAGAACGCTAGTGCATCCTGCCTCCACTTTACATGCCAGTGTTACAAGGGCTAGGCCCAGGATGAAGAGCCTCTTCACCATACTAGGAGCCGGCTGCCAGCCAGGATGTGTCTAAGACACGGCTCACCAGAGTGCACCAGAGGGGAAAGTGGAATGGTTTCTTTCAGAGCCCAAGGCTGTCTACCTCAGCCTTCTCGGCCTATTGGTTGCCTCATCGCCACAAGTGGCTTTACTGCATCCTTTCCCATTGCTGCTACAAGGCAGGAGTCTGGTTGCAGAACACCATAAGGTGAACACCCCCCAGAGTCTGAACCAGGTTTTACACTCCCATGGTGAGGAGATCCTGCGCCCAGTGTGGAGCACCAGAGACAGCTGGCGCTAAGCTCCACAATACACAGCCCAGTGGGCCATGCACACCTGGATATGGATTAAGGGGCTACCAGATCCAATCTCCTTGTGCATAGTGCAGGGGCTAGGAATACAGTAGGGATGAAAGTAGGACTACTGGGCAATGTGTAGTAGTGGAGGGGCCTCACCAACAGGCACCTGACGCCTCAGGGCACTGTGGCTTGGGCAAGGAGGGTGAGCCCCCAGACAGACCTTAACTCAGCTTGTGCCCGCAACGACACAGAGGCCAGTCAAGTGGAGTAGTGGGCGCAGGGCCCATAACCTGATGAACAGCATAGGTGGAGACGCATACTCACAGTGAATCAAGAAGTACTGTGGTGAGATATGTGAGGCACAGGGAAGCAGAGATCTTGCAAGGTAAGCTTAGAGATGTCTGATAGCACAGAGTGAGAACTGGGTGATATTACAAGAGTAGGAAACATACCTGATAGCACAGAGTGAGAACTGGGGCTATCAGGGCATACATGGTACACTATTTATACAGTCTAGAGACAATGACGCACTTGTACAATAAGGGCGTTATACAATAGACAGAATACAATAAGACCTGGAACAATGAGTGGGTCAGAACAAAGGGAAGTACTTAGACAATAAGTACAATAGGGAGTCCAGAACAAGGATGATATCATAGTGACATCACAATAAAGATATAACAAAAGCATAGTCCAAAAGCATAGTACAATAACAAGTCCAGAGTAGTCTATGTGATGTCATTGTACAGTGATGTCATAGATAAAGTAAAGGTCTGAGATTGTGATGATCATACATCTAATCTACATAAGTCCTGTATATCTAATCTAAAGCAGTCCATTATCTGCATGTCCATAGAGCCGCTAAGTGCGCACAGGTCACTTATCAACAGTGTCCCCTCTGTATTTTCTCCACCTGGCTGCTCTTAGGAATCTTCAGGGTACATTTATTTCTCCTCTTTGTTCAAGGCTGTACAGCCTGAAGTTTCTCCACTGGTCTCAAGTTGTGAATGCCACAATTAGGGGATCTTGGTCTTAATGTTATGCTACCACAGCATAAGTTTGACTTGAACCAAAGGACAATGATCATAACTTAGTGTTTAAATGGCAGCAAGCCTTCCAATGTACAGAGAAGTCTGTATGTGACAATCAATGTGATCTTGAGAGACAATGTGATGAACACCAAGGCCACTAGTACACAATGAGGGGCCAGTGTGATCCTTAAGCTCAGAGGCTAAGGCAATTAAGAGTGAAGCTGAGGCACAAAGGCCCAGAAGATGAGTTAGAAGAGTGTGGTATTAAAAGAAGACCAAGATGGTGTTCTTGGTCTTCTGAAGCCACTATTTATACATATAAGAGGCAACTTCAAAGTCCCTCTATGAAGTCCAATATTGTTACATTTTATTCTTGCACTGCCCGGCCCGGTTGTGGACTCTGACATGTTCGCGATGACTCAACATGTCAGCAGTAATGTGTCATGGACTTTGGATCTATGTGCCTCGTGTTTGGCTGACTGATGCTTTCTATTGTTGTACATGTACAATATTATGATTCGGATGACTGATCCCTAGGACTGTCATACTAGGGTTTGCTCTACTTACGCTATTGGCTACCTACATGTTCGAGCAGAGTTAGAACAAACTCCCTTAGATGTATTTAAGCTTGTAGTAGTACGGACCAGGATCCCCATCTTGGTCTTCTTCCAATACCACCACTCTCCACTCATCTTCTATACTAGGGCCTAGTGTCCCTAAGTGAACTAGCTCCGGCATATCCCTCTAAAGACCAAGGGGATCCCCATGACCTTCATCCCCAGTCCAACTCCTTGTGGATGGTGGATAGTGCAACCAAGACTTACCCAGCCGATATGTTACAATTTTCCCCTTTCTTCTCCCATGGACGCCTTCGTTCCTTACTTCTTATTCCCATGCTCCACCTTGTTACGCCCATAACTCATCACACGCCCAACCGTTCCCCATGATCTCTTCGCGGCATGATACGCCCTCACGTCCCCTTCCTTGTATATCAAAGTTCACGGCGCTCCGGTCTCAGCTGACTCCCACATGACCCCGCGCAATCACTGTACTTCCTACTATAGCTCTGCCTTTGTTCTGCTTTTACTTAGGACTCCACTTATCGCGCCATATGTTTGTTGCGTACAAACATCCTGTACTAGTATATAAGTTGCACGCTACCTAGCTTGTACGGTAGACTTGACTTCTTGTGTAATACCACATCGCTGTCAATCCACGAACGACTTATACGCTCGCCGTTTGCTTGAGCACGACTTTGGTTCGCCTTTGCGCTTGAACCCCAGAATCCCCGATTACCACCTACGTGTCTGAGGAGACCGTGTGGTGCTTATTCATCATCGAACTTGGTCTTAACTGACTACCTCGCATCCCGTTACCTTGGCTTGAACGACTTAGTGATGTGCACGTCGCACATAACGTTCCTGTGGTAACGTTACACGATACCTCATGTCACCTTATCTTCAAGTACCTCAACGCCTGTACAGCATGACCCTTCAAGTGCTTCTACATCCTCGACTCTGCACAGTGGTGATTCGTTAGAGGTGTTCACAGCCCACTGCCCAACATCCCATTAGGTTTCACCCTTTATACGTACCCTGACTCTACTGGCACCTTTTGCAGGCACCCAGCCATTTTCCCAAACATCCCTAAGAACCACCAATACTACCCAAATGGGAACCCACATTATTCAAGTGCCTAAGTCAGGCAAACATCCATGGTAGACGTTACAAATATTGAATTGCATAAGTGTTACGCTACCACGGCGTTAGTCCAACTTGGACTTCGTATACAGGCGTTCATGACTTAGCAAACCAAAGAGACCCCTTCAGAGTCTCCGTAATCCCGTAGAATACAACGAGCGCGATCCACAGTATTCGTCCGAGCAGTACTAAGGCAACTCCGAGTTGACGACTTGAAAGTGCCAGTGTCCTAGACACAAAGGTCAGGATAATAGAACTTGGAGAGAGCAGGAGGCGCGAAGGCCTGTGAAGAGAGCGAGTTAGAGATGAGTGGTATTCAAAGAAGACCAAGATGGCGTATCTTGGTCTTCGCAGCCCACTATTTATACATTTCACAGAGGTAGCTTTAAAGCTCCTCTTCGACGTAATGTCCACTAGCGTAAGTAGCTTGAACCCTACTACCGCTATCCTAGGAACGAGTCATACTAGTTATCACATGCTAGTACTCCTTTTTGCTGACTGATCCGTGAAGTCCATGACTAATTCCTACTTACTATCGTAGTCATAACCATATAGTAAGAGTCCAACTCCGTTCTTGCATTGTATCATAATATCACCCCCTTTTCAGGTGCGGTGCCCACGCCGCCGGCAGTCTCCAGCTCCACCCATCCATCCTGACTGTACTTCCTCCATGCAGTCTAGTGTGTTCACCATCTCGAGGCGGAACTTGCTGCGCGCCAGTTCACCCTTGATGCCCCCCAATGCGGCGGCTAGCTGATGGAGCCGTTGCTCCATGCGCTCGGCCTCGTACACGTACTGTTACGTCCTAGCAGAGACGTAGGTTTGAGGGGGTTCGATATCACACAAGTATCAAGCGAAGACGTCTATTGTCTTATTGCTATGAAATACAAGCGGTTTGGGGTGTGGCACAATATGTGCCACTACTCTGTAGTTAGGGCTCCTCGCCCGAAGTGTCTAACACTTCTCTATACTCAGTCTTGCGAGTACACAGAGTTTAACAGGTGTGACGCGTTGATATAGTTCAACTGCAAAGACTTCGAGGGTGTCCGGATTAGGGACAGAAGTAGGGGATGCACAAGAAGAGGGGATTGATCAAGTCACACCAAAGAGCGAAGGCAAAGTTGCTAGATTGCAAACGAAGCCAAGTCTGGCTTCCTACAAAGTAAAGTACAGCTTTAAATAGGACGAGGTTCCAAACAACATGAACACAAGCCCATACAGAAGCAAAGAGTCAAAACAAGTCAAGGCACTGATGTGGAAGCGGAGTCTAGGGTGGCTAACAATGATAGCCCCTTTGGTAACAAAATAGAAGACAAATGGAGCGAAGTGAAACAAGATAGCAAAAGATACACACAGAGAAAGTCCGAAGCGTCGGATCATAACATGAGCCCCTCTCTAAGTCAGCTCTTCCTAGAGTGCTTCGAAGTCTACAAGGTCGTATACATCAGCGTCCCTATCGTTGTAAGGGGTAGGACTTTGAGGGGATTGGCAGCGATGGGTGCGAAGGAAATTGAAGGGGCCATAGGTCCCGCAGCGTCGACAAAGTTCATACTTGGGGCACTTGATTTCTTCATGGGTGTTGCTGGTCTGACACTTGCCACACCACTTGGTACGCTCTTCTGGGGCTGGCCATAAGCACTGGTAGGCGAAGTGGTCTGTGCTTGAGCACCTCCAGCAGTACCTCCGTTTGCGGGGGCAGGCAAAGGAGAGATGGTCTTCAGATTGACATCTGAAGCAGAGCTTGATGGTGCCGTTTTTATACTTGCGCTTCTTCTTTCTTTCCCCCGAAGGGGCAGGTCCCTCAGGTTCGTCGTGGAGTTGTGGCATAGTGTGGAAGTGAAGGAGGCCTGGCGATGGGGTGATGTAGAGTGTGGGTACCGGTGGAGAAGGGGGTGAAGGAGGGTGGAGGATGTTCCATCGGTCAGATATGTGAACCAGTGCTTTGTGTTCTTGTAGGCGTCGTCTAGCACTGGTTAGTTGCATATCAATGTCTAGTAGGTGTCTTTTGAGGGGGGCCATCGTGTTATACAGGTCATTCACCTGCTTCTGGATGGTCTCTTGATTTCGCAAGAGTCTGCGGACCCGGTGGACCTCAGCAGTGAGGCGGTCGTTGTTCAGGTCTTCTAGTACCTCGTCTACTTTGGCAGCTAGAGTGTGGCCTTCTTTGAAGTTCTCCATTTGTGCTGGAGAGATGGGGGGTGCCAGGTTCTCTATGTCGTCATCGCGAGGGAGGAGGAAGAGGGGTAGTCCGTAGCGAGGGAGGTTTTTGCCTAGGGTGCCAATAGCATCTTCTTTGTTGTCGCTGATCCGGATGTACTTGGCGTCTTTGTGTTGAAAGGAGGAAGGGTTGGTGTCGTCTGGGATGAGGAAATGGATATAGCGAGTGCTCCAGGGGTCATTGACGAAGAAAGGGAATCCTGGGTCATCATCATTCTCCTGGATGTGCATCCTATCATAGTTAATAGGTAGAGCGTCCATCGCTGGGTCATTAATGATTTCCCTGATCCTGAGGGTAGCGTTTCTAGGGTCTGGGGGAGAGGTGTTGGCACGCTGGACTTCTGGAGTGGGGGGAGCAGTGAATCCTGGGGGAGGGACATGGAGAACTGCTCCTTCTTCTGTTTCTATGACGCTTGGCATAGTGGGGTCAATGGGTTGGGGGTGGTAGACAGTAGGGGACAAGGAGCGCATGCGCTGGGGGGAGTGGTCTGAGGAGGAGGAGACGGATGGGGTCTCGTCGAAGGATCCCCTTTCCATGGCACGAGCAACGAGGCGTTCTACAGAGGAGGAGCGAGAGGGCATTGTGTTTGAGTGAGTGGGAAGTGTGGTGACTGTTTGCACAACCACTTCTTTTCGTTTTAACCAACTTTTTGCTCCTTCACTTTTGGGGTTGCGCTCAAAATGTTCCTGAATAAGTTCTGGGGCATTGAGGTTCTTCTCCGGTTCCCAACTGTTGTGTGCATCAGGAGTATCCTTCCATTTGATCAGGAACTGTAACTGGTTCCTGTGGCGTCTTGTTTCTAGTATTCCTTCAACTTCCCACTCTTGTTCTCCTTCTATCAGATCTGGGGGAGGTTCCGTAAAGCTTTTGCCATGTATGGGTGTTTCTTTGTGTGGCATGAGAAGTGACGCATGGAATACTGGGTGGATCCTCCACTGATGGGGAAGTTTCAGGGCATATGTAGTAGCGGAGATTCTTTTCGTGACCTTGAAGGGTCCATATCTTTTTGGGGACAGTTTGAAACTGGGGTGCGTTGTTTTCAAGTTCTTGGCATCAAGCCACACGGTATCTCCTTCAGTGTATTGTTGGAAACGAGGGGAGTCTTTGTAGAGTGACTGAGCATGGGTGATTGCCGCTTGTGCTGCTCTTCTAGGCTTCTTGGATTTGTTCTAGCCTTTTTTGTGTTCCTGGGACTGTTGCTATTCTTTCTGGTTGGTGTATCCTTGGGATGTACCCCAGAATTAGTTCGTAGGGTGCTTTCTTTGTAGGTTGCGCTTGGCCAGGAGTTGTGGGTGTATTGTGCTAGTGGTAGCAGCTCTGTCCAGTTGTCTTGTTGGTGGTTTATGAACATCCGGAGGTATTGTTCTAGCCATTGGTTTGTCCGTTCTGATTGTCCATCTGTTTGGGGGTGGTATGCGGTGCTTATGTTTTGTTCAATGTCGAGCACTCTGCATAGTTCTTTGATGAACTTTGCTGTGAATCTGGGGTCTCTATCGGAGATGACCCTTCTTGGTAGGCCATAGTGTGGTAACACTGTCTTGGCATATAGTTTTGCTACTCCTTCTGTGTCAATTGTTTCATTGCATGGGATAAAGAAGGCAGCCTTAGAACAGTCATGATCCGTGATGGTGAGAATGGTGTCATGTCCTTCTGATTGTGGTAATTTAGTGATGAAGTCTAGAGCGATAGTTTTGAAGGGGAGGGCTTCTGGGTTTGTCTTAATGGGGAATATTGGGGGTTTCGGGTTTCCAGGGAAGTTCTTGTTTGCTTGGCAGGTGGCACACCCTTTTACATATGCGGATATGTCTTCTTTCATGTTTGGCCACCAGAAGTCTTGTGACACTATCCAAAGGGTCTTTGTTATTCCGGGGTGTCCTGCGGTTTTTGTGTCATGAAACAGGGAAATTACCCCCCTCTTTAGTGGTGTGTTGTCCACAACCACAAGTTTGTCCCCTTTCCACCAGTACTTTCCATGTTTCACCAGTTGAAAGGGGGCAGCCCATTCATCTAAAGTGGCAGGGTGGTCCAATTGGTGTGCCATGACACGGTCATCTATCCGTATGGAGAGTACGGAGTTTGCAAAGATGGTTGGGGTTAAGACTGTTATGTTGCTGTTGTCTTCTTCTCCTGTGTCGTGATCTGGGCATCTAGATAGGGCATCTGCATGGTTCTGGGCTCCGGGTTTGTGGTGGAGTTTGATGTGATAGTCTGCCAGTGTGGGAATGTATCTTGTGACTCGCCTGTTAATCTGGTGAGGGTGTCGGTAATATTCTAGGTTCTTGTGGTCCGTAAACACCGTGATTTTGTGGGGTGATCCCAGAAGTAAGTGCCTCCAGTGTTCTAGGCCTCGGATGACCGCTAAGAGCTCCCTATCATGGATGTCATAATTGCGCTCCGCTTCTGAGAAGGACTTTGAGAAGTAGCCTATTGCCTGGGGTTTGTTTCTGTCATCCTTCTGTGTGAGGATCGCTCCTGTGGCGAAAGCGGAGGCATCCACTTCTAGTTCAAAGGGTTTGTTCATGTCTGGTTGGCACAGGACTGGGTCTTCGCATACAAGTGCAATGAGGGTTTCTAGGGCCTTTTTCGCCTCTTCTGTCCATTTGAACGGGCCTTCTTTTGTTTTTATTGTGTCTGTGATAGGCCTTGCTAGGTGGGCGAAGTTGGGGATGAAGGGGCGCTGGTAGCTCAGTGTGTAACGCTACCACAGCGTTTAGTTCGACTTGAACTCGGACAAGGACGTTCACGACTTAGCTGGTCGTAGGTACCCGCGTAGAGTCTCAGTGATCCCGTAGAATACTGCCAAGGCTATCCACAAAGCGCGCCCTGCTAGTACTAAGGCGACTCCGACTTGATGCGTCGACAGGGCCAGGGTCTTAGACTCGAAGGTCAAGACTTATAAGAGTGTCATCCCTTTAGGAAAAGAGAAGGGAATAGGACCTCAGACAAAAGACGAATGAGAGAGTGGTATTGAGAAGAAGACCAAGATGGCGACTCTTGGTCTTCGCAGTCCACTATATATACAGATTGCAGAGGCAGCTTTAAAGCTCCTCTCAGACGTGACGACTACTAGCGATAATAGCTCGAACCCTACTACCGCTATACTAGTAATGAGTCATGCTAGCAATCACATGCTAGCACAACGCGCTGACTGATCCACATGTCCATGACTAATTCCTACTTACTAACGTAGCCATAACCGTATAGTAAGAGTCCGAATTCACTTCCCTTTTCGTATCGTAAGTCCAAATGTTCGTCCGTGACATCACCCCCTTTTCAGCCGCGGCGCCCACGACGCCGGCGAAGACGCGGCCCCGACATCCAACCCGCCTGTACCTCTTCGATCCTTTCCAACGTGTTAGCCATCTCGAGGCGGAACTTACTGCGGGCCATCTCGCCCTTGATCCCCCCGAGCGCGGCGGCGAGTTGATGAAGCCGTTGCTCCATCCTCTCGGCCTCGTACGCGTAGGCCCTGTAGCGGTGCACCTCCGCTCGGAGGCTTACGTCGTGGAGCTCGCCGATGGCACGGTCGAGGCGAGGGCGGTCGTGGTAACCGCCTGCGAATAGGGTCATGTCCTCTTGAGGGTAGACCTCCTTCCCCGTGGCTTTGACGTGGGGCTCGGCATAGAGGGGCTGCGAGTACACCTTCTCGCTGTCGGGGATGAGGCCCATTACGATGGGGTCGGCCCCCATGATGACTTGTACGTAGGCGGCCTGGCGTGTCACCCCCTGGCCGTCGGTGATGGGGAAGTGGATGTAATCCTCCCTGCGGTTGTACTTGTAACCGTGGGGAGGCGGGCCGAGTTCGGCGTGGCGGAGTCGGAAAAGTGGGAATGGCGGGGGTGCGTCGGCCCGCACGCCACCGCGATAGAGGGGGCGACCGTTGGTGTCGCACGCGTACGGGGTTTCGCGTGGGTCGTCAGTATCGGTGGCCGTAGAGATGAGGGGATGCTCAGCTGGGTATTGGTCCGCTAAGCTCCCTCGGACTTGTCCGAGGATTGTCTCCTCGCCTCTTCGCGTTCTCTCTTCGCCCGCGTCCACTCGCGCCTCCTCCGTAACGCCTCCCGACGCCTCTCCGCCGCCTTCCGTAGTTGCTCCCGCTGCCAGTTCTCCGCCGTCTCCCGCCACTTCTGTTCCTGCCACCGCTCCCAATCGATCGTCGGCTGTGTCTTGGGCTTCCTCCTCGGCTCGATACTCGACTCGTACTGGGACAGGTCGAGATGGGGAACGCTCAAGCTCTGGGAGAGCTTGGCGAAGCCGATCAACTTCGGCCGTTGTGAATGGCACCTCGTTGATGCGCTGGCCGTCCTGGGAGAGGATCCACCAGGTGGCGGGGTTGCTGGTGTCGTCGGCGTAGGAGGCGGGGACTGTCGATTGGAGGGCCTCAACGACCTCTTGGTAGGTGAGAGGTCCCGCGTTTCGGGCAACACGAGCGATGGCGTCGGCGGAAGAGGGAACGGACATTGTTGCGAGTATGGAAGAGATGAGGGAGCCAGTGTGATGATAGTGAAGGGGGGATAGGGATGGATCTTCCATTTGTCCTACTTTTAAGCTGCTTGCGAGTCGGGGATTCAATAATTGATACTCAGCTATTGCCTCATCTGCAAACACGTCGTCCTTATCGACCCACTGATTCTCCGAGTCAGGGTATCCCTTCCATTTGATCAGGTACTGGAGGCGTTTCTTCCTGCCGAAGTGCCGATGGTCTAGAACCTTCTCGACCTCGTATTCCTCTTCTCCTTCTACTAGGTCCGGTGGTGGCCGCTGGAAATTTGACCCATGCATGATCGTCTCGCGATAAGGTGTGAGAAGATCGATGTGGAATACGGGGTGTATGCTCCACTGCGTGGGAAGTTCCAATTGATAGTTTACCGGTGATAGGACCCTCGTGATCTTGAAGGGACCGTGTCGTCTTGCCGCCAACTTCGGCGTTGGCTGATTGGTCCGGAGATGTCGTCCTTCCAGCCATACATAGTCTCCCACTTGGAGCCTGGGCGTGTCTCGGTGTTTGACCCACATGGATTGTGCCTTTTTGATAAGATCCTGAGCTTCCTTCCGTGCTTCTCGGAATTGTTCTATTCTCGTGGTGACCTGTGGGATAGGGGATGGCTTATCGAGCCAATCAGCGCGTGGGTCGTATCCCATGAGAAGGGAGAACGGGGACTTCCTTGTTGCCTCGTGGGGCCAGTTGTTGTGCGCGAACTCTGCTATTGGCAGAAGGGCCGCCCAGTTATCTTGACGCTCGTTTGCCCAGAAGCGTAGGTATTGCTCCAACCACTGATTGGTGCGTTCCGATTGTCCGTCGGTTCTGGGGTGGTACGCTGTGGAGATATTCTGCTGGATTCCCAAGATTCGACACAGTTCTCGCGTGAATTTGGAGGCGAATCGAGGGTCTCGATCACTGATAATCTTTGATGGTAGTCCAAATCGCTTGAAAACGTGGGTGGCATAGAGTCCGGCCGTCTCTTCTGCTGTAACTTCCTCGTTGCAGGGGATGAACACGGAGGCCTTGCTACAGTCGTGATCGGTCACGGTCAGAATAGAGTCATACCCTTGTGATGTCGGGAGCTTGGTGATGAAGTCGAGGGCGATGGTTTCAAATGGTAGGGCGTCTTCCTTTGGTGTGATAGGTACAAGTGGGGCTCTCGTGGGGCGCGTATTGACCTTGTGACGTTGGCATTCGGCGCATCCTTGTACGAAGTTGCGGACGTCCAGTTTCAGCTCTGGCCACCAGTACCTTCTTTCCACCAGCCTTGTGGTTCGTGCAATTCCGGGGTGTCCATGTACCGGAGGATCGTGGTGTGCGGCAATTAGCTTCCGTTTTTCGTCTAGTGATCCCGTGATGACGTACTTCCCTTGTCGGTACCATGCTCCGTCTATTGACTTCAGTTGTTGAGGGTCCACCCAGTATCGCAGCACAATCTCAGCTTGTGGGGGGTCTTGTTTCGCTTGTATCGTGACTGCCCGTGCGAAGACCTCTTCCGGGAGTACGATTACATTTTCGTTGTCTTGCTCCCCTTGGTCGTAGTCGGGTCGTCGGGATAGTGCGTCTGCGCGACCGTTTTTCTTTCCTGGGATGTGGTGAATTTCGAAGTTGTACTCCATGAGTTCGAGTACTTCCCTGGCGACTCTTCGGCTGATCTTTTGCGGCAGCTTCCAGTACTGGAGGTTCATGTGGTCGGAGTATATCTTGATCTTGTGCGGGGATCCTGCCAGTAATGGTCTCCAATGTCGAAGAGCTTTGACGATTGCGAGGAGTTCTAAGTCGTATATGTCGTAGTTCCTTTCCGCTTCATTGAGGGTGGCCGAGTAATAACCTATTGGGTGTCGTTTGCCGTCTTCTTTCTTCTGGAGCAGCACTGCACCGGTCGCAAATCCTGAAGCGTCTACTTCGAGTTCGAATGGATCGTCCAGTTTCGGGTGTGCGAGTACCGGTTCTTCTGTAACCAGGGCTTTGAGCTTTTGGAACGCCTTGTCCTCTTCGTCCGTCCATCTCCACTCTGTATCCTTTCTCGTGAGTTTGTTGAGTGGTTTGGCGTGTGTGGCGAAGCCACGAATGAAGAGTCGGTAAAAATTGCAAAAGCCCAGGAATGAGCGTACATCACGGACCTTCGTGGGTGTTGGCCAGTCTTTGATGCCAGAAATTTTTACCGGGTCCATGCGTGTTACCCCCTTTTCAAGGATTACCCCCAGGTAATCCATTCGCGGCTTGTTGAAGAGGCACTTTTCGAGTTTGAAGTAGAGATCGTGCTCCATAGCCACTTGTAGTACGTCGCGGACTGCTTCTTCGTGCTCCTTTTGCCCGGCTGGATTCCTAGTCGCGATTCCAATGTCGTCCATGTACACGCGTATGATTGTTCCCTTGACTTCGTGTTTTGCGATGGTATCTCGGTATATGGTGTTCATCATGGTTTGGAACGTTGCCGGGGAGTTGGTGAGTCCGAAGTACATGACGGTGGGTTCAAAGAGACCGTACCGTGTCTTGAAAGCCGCTTTATGTTCATCTCCCTCCTTGATGCGTACATTGTTGTACCCCCATCGAACGTCGAGTTTTGTGTACGTGTGTGCTTGACTGAGGTCCGTGATGAGGTCCGAGATGAGGGGTAGGGGATATTGGTTACGGATGGTGACGGCGTTGATTTTCCTGTAGTCTTGCACCGGTCGCAGTTTTCCGTCCTTCTTTTTAATGAAGAAGAAGGATGAAGCATATGGGGATTTGGACGGGCGGATATATCCCTTTTTCAGCTGTTCATCTAGGAATTCCTTAAGCTTGCCGTCTTCCTCTTGCGTCATGGGGTAGACTTTGCAGTCAATCGCCGGTGGGGTGTCTTTCTTGAACTCAATGGCGTGGTCCCATGGTCGAGATGGAGGGAACCGGTTGGACGCTTCTTCGCTGAAGATCTTTGCGAATTGCTGGTAAGCTGGAGGAAGTTCTACTTTATCGTGGAACTGCTTAGCTTCAATGGCTAGCTCCGTGGCGGTGGTCCGTAGGTGGCTTTCTTCCTCTAGTTCTGCTATCGCATCTTCCTTTTCTTCCTCGGTGATGATACTTCCGATGATGCGGTCTTCTTTGTTGGGGTTGATTGATCGAATGACGACGGGGAGCATCTTCTCGTGAATGGTGGCGTACCTCCAGTTTATCGTTGGTTCGTAGGTCGCCAACCAAGGATAGCCGAGTACAAGGTCTTCATTTCCTAGGTCTGTGACTAGGAAACGCATCTTTTGCCGTCGTTGATTAGTCTGTACTTCTAGGTCGATGAAGTGGGTGATACTGCCCGCCTTGTTTTCCGTGTTGTCGATATTCCATATCTTTCTGGGATGTTCCAGTTGTTGTAGTCCCAGACCCATTCTTTTTGCGAACGAGGGTCGTATAAAGTTGTCCGTGGCTCCTGAGTCCACTAGTGTTCTAATGTCGGCCATTGCGTAATTCGTGCGAATTGAGACTGGAATTCTAAGAGATCGAAAGCGAGTCATGATTACGGAATTACAATTAACCGCCCTCACCCAGGCCGATGGGTTTAGGCGTTCTGAAAACCCTCCTTTCCCCACATCTCTTGGAGGATAAGGTCCTTCACATCGTCTGATTCCCCCGCTACTCCTGCGAGCCAGTCTTTGGCCCTTTGTTGGGGTGGCAGTGTGTTTGCTACTCTGGCTTGTGTGGGTGGTTCTTCTTGGGTGTAGTAGTCCGTATCCGCCATTCGGCTAGCAGTTGTTCGGCGGCGCGGCTGTGAGCAATTTCGTGAGAAGTGTCCCATCTGGTTGCAGTTGTAGCAGACGACTGTCCTCATATCTCGGGGTGGAGGTCCCCCTCCTCTTCCGTATCCTCCTCTTTGCGGTCTTGGGGCAAATGGTCTGTTGGGGTCTCCAACTTCGGCCACTCTTGCGCGGGTTCGATCGGCTGATGTGTCCATCGTGTTTGGGTCGTATCTGGGCGGAGGTGGTCCTCGTGGTGGTCCCCAGTTCGGGGGTTGCGGCCTCCATCGAGGTTGGGCAGATGATGGCGGCGTTTTTGTTTTGAAGTTGTCGAGGCGTGCTTTCATGTGTATTGTCGCGGTTGGACTTTAGGACTCGAGTACGGTACGAAACGGAGAAGAGAACGCTTACTATACGGTTATGACTACGGTAGTAAGTAGAGATTAGTCATGGACAGTAGGATCAGTCAGCGCGTTGTGCTAGCATGTGATTGCTAGCATGACTCATTACTAGGACAGCGGTAGTAGGGTTCGAGCTATTACTGCTATTAGTTGTTACGTTCGAGAGGAGCTTTAAAGCTACCTCTACAATATGTATAAGTAGTGGGATGCGAAGACCAAGACACGCCATCTTGGTCTTCTTCTCAATACCACTTCATCACTCGTCTTCTAAGGCTTTCTAAGTCCTTCCACTCCTAAGGGGAAGCCCTTGTCATAAGTCTTGACCTTCGAGTCTAAGACGCTGGCCCTTTCGATACGACAAGTCGGAGTTGCCTTCACACTACTAGGGCGCGTGTTGTGGATTGCCTTAGTAGTATTCTACGGGATCATCGAGACACTACGCGTGCGTCAATTACCAGCTAAGTCGTGAACGCCTTCCTACGAGCTCTAGTCGAGCTAAACGCCGTGGTAGCGTTACATTAAGACCAAGATAGCCAACCGTGGCGTTCACAACAAGAGACCAGTGGAGAAATTTCCGGCCCTACAGTCTTGAAACCCGAGGAGAACGATCAGTACCGCAACGATTCCTAGGTGCAGCTAGGTGGAGAGAGTACCGAGGAGACACCGGGTACTTTGTAGACTTCCCAGGGGAATCAATCAGATATCGCCCAGTTGAGTTCAACTATTCAAACTTCTGTTGGACAGAAATTACGTGGAACCCAGTAGACAATCGGTGGGACGTTGTCAGACCAACCGGAAGACACTACCGCTGCGATATCGACTCAAGAGACCTCCAAGGAGACGACTGGGGATCGTTAGACGGAGACAGCAGCGGAGACGAAGAAGAAAGGGAGCAACCCAGAGAACAAGCTCCATCAGAATCAAGCCACGAAGAACCCGTGGAAGAACATACCGCCGCCACAGAAAGCGAGGCGCGACCAGGAACAGGAGACGACGCAAGCCTACTGGCACATATAGCTGAGTCCCTACATATTACGGTACCGGAGGAAATTCACATTCGAAGCCCCATGGCTACAGCAACCGAAACACGAGCTATGGAAGAAGTACAACGCATAAGAGAAGAGGCAGAGGCCATTCTCAACCCCATCAACCCCAACACCGGACACAGGATGACCGCAGACGACGCGGCACTCTTCAGAGCGATAGGACCAGACCACCCCGATCCACCGGAAGGACCACCACCACCACCGGGAGGACTTCCAGGGGGATTCCCCGGACAAGGACCAACAGGAGGAGGTTTCCCAGGAGGAGGACGACCACCAGGAGGAGGAGGACCACCAGCAGGAGGACCTCCGATGGGAGGACCACCCGAAGGAAGACACGGGTCGGACAGACTCTCAGGTGAACCTCCGACTGTCTTTGACGGTGATCGCACTAAATACGAGGCGTTCCTCACGCAATGGCACGTCTACTGGGGAATGAATCTCGACGCTCCCATCATGCAGAACGAATACCGACGATCCCTCCTCTTTTTGGGATATGTCAAGGGGATCAACGTCAGCGAATGGACGCTATCCATCCTCGAATGGCTCAACCGAGAAGTACGACGAGGAGTGAGTCAATACTCCCAAACACTCTGGAATCACGTGGCGACGGAATTCGCCAAACGATTTTCAAATATACTCGAGGAAGAACAGGCACAAGCAGAGTTGCAAAAGGGGGTCAAGATGGCAGGAGAGGACATCGATGCGTACGTAGTAAAATTCGAGCAACTGGCAAGAAAGGCTCATTACAACCTGAACGATCGCCAAACCATTGACCGATTTACGGCGGGGCTGCCCCGAGCCTTGTTCATGAAAGTATATGAACTCGACGAACCCCATACCTTCGAAGATTGGAAACGATGCGCTCTGCGACGACAGAAGCAGTATATCCACATGAAGGCACGACTCGACAATTTCAAGACCAAAACCCCTCCCTCGTCAGCCCAACCACGATGGAGGTCGCAACCCCCCAATTGGGGACCTCCACGAGGACCACCTCCACCCAGGTACGACCCGAATGCGATGGACACCTCCGCCGACCGAACGCGCGCTTGAGTAGCGGAGGTCGGTGATCAAAATCGCCCCTTCGTCCCAAGACCGCAAAGAGGGGGATATGGAAGAGGAGGGGGACCCCCGCCTCGTGACATGAGGACAGTCGTCTGCTACAATTGTAATCAGACAGGACACTTCTCACGAAACTGCCAGCAGCCGCGCCGTCGAGCAACCACCAGCCGAATGGCGGATACCGACTACTACGTGCAAGAAGAACCTCCTGCGCAAGTCAGAGCAGCAAGCTCCGTACCACCGCAACAAAGGGCCAAAGACTGGTTAGCGGGAGTAGCCGGAGAATCGGACGATGTGAAAGATCTCATCCTCCAAGAAATGTGGGGGAAGGAGGGTTTTCAGAACGCCTGAACCCATCGGCCTGGGTGAGGGCGGTTAATTGTAATTCTGTAATCATGACTCGCTATCGGTCCCTTAGAATTCCAGTCTCAATTCGCACGAATTACGCAATGGCCGACATCAAAACACTAGTAGACTCCGGGGCAACAGACAATTTCATACGCCCTTCATTTGCAAAACGGATGGGCCTCGGGCTCCAACCACTGGAGCACCCCAGGAAAATATGGAATATTGATAACACGGAAAATAAAGCAGGCAGTATCACCCACTTTGTGGATCTAGACGTGCAAACTAACCAAAGACGACAAAAGATGCGTTTCCTGGTCACCGACCTCGGAAACGAAGACCTTGTACTCGGATACCCCTGGCTAGCCACCTACGAACCCACAATAAACTGGAGATACGCTACCATACACGAGAAAATGCTCCCTGTCGTCATCCGATCCATCAATCCCAACAAAGAAAACCACGTCATAGGAAGCATCACCACGGAAGAGAAAGAAGACATAATGGCGGAACTGGAGGAGGAAGCCCATCTACGTACCACAGCCACGGAATTAGCTATCGAAGCTAAGCAGTTCCACGATAAAGTCGAACTTCCAGCCGCTTACCACCAGTTTGCGAAGATCTTCAGCGAAGAAGCATCCAACAGATTCCCTCCCTCCAGGCCGTGGGATCATGCCATCGAATTCAAGGAAGGCACCCCATCGGCAATCGACTGCAAGGTCTACCCCATGACACAGGACGAAGACAGCAAACTCAAAGAATTCTTGGACGAACAACTGAAGAAGGGGTACATTCGCCCATCAAAATCCCCCTACGCCTCGTCCTTCTTTTTCATCAAAAAGAAGGATGGAAAACTACGACCAGTACAAGACTACAGGAAGATCAACGCCGTCACCGTCCGCAACCAATACCCATTGCCCCTCATTTCAGATCTCATTACCGACCTCAGCCAAGCCCACACCTACACTAAGTTGGACGTCCGTTGGGGGTACAACAACGTACGCATCAAAGAAGGCGATGAACACAAAGCAGCCTTTAAAACGCGGTACGGTCTCTTCGAACCCACAGTCATGTATTTTGGACTCACCAACTCCCCGGCCACCTTTCAAACAATGATGAACACTATATACCGAGACACCATCGCAAAGCATGAGGCCAAGGGAACGGTTATACGCGTATACATGGACGACATCGGCATCGCAACCAAAGACCCAGCCGGACAAAAAGAACACGAGGAAGCGGTCTGCGACGTACTGCAAGTAGCCATGGAACACGATCTTTACTTCAAACTGGAAAAATGCCTTTTCAACAAGCCGCGAATGGATTACCTGGGGGTAATCCTTGAAAAGGGGGTAACACGTATGGACCCAGTAAAAATTTCCGGCATCAAGGACTGGCCCACGCCCACCAAGGTCCGTGACGTCCGCTCATTCTTGGGATTCTGTAATTTTTACCGACTCTTCATTCGCGGCTTCGCTACATACGCCAAACCACTCAACAAACTCACGAGGAAGGACACGGAGTGGAGATGGACGGACGAAGAAGACAAAGCGTTCCAGAAACTCAAAGCCCTAGTCACGGAAGAACCAGTACTCGCACACCCGAAACTAGACGACCCATTCGAACTCGAAGTAGACGCCTCAGGATTCGCGACTGGGGCAGTACTACTCCAGAAGAAAGAAGACGGCAAACGACATCCACTCAGCTACTATTCGGCAACACTCAACGAAGCAGAACGGAACTACGATATATACGACCTGGAACTGTTGGCGATAGTCAAGGCGCTACGACATTGGAGACCTTTACTGGCGGGATCACCTCACAAGATCAAAATCTACTCCGACCACATGAACCTTCAGTATTGGAAACTACCGCAGAAGATTAGCCGAAGAGTCGCAAGGGAAGTACTAGAACTCATGGAGTATAACTTCGAAATTCACCACATCCCAGGGAAGAAGAATGGTCGTGCGGACGCACTGTCCCGGCGACCCGACTATGACCAGGGGGAACGAGATAACGAGAATGTGGTAGTACTACCGGAAGACGTGTTCGCGCGAACAACACTAGTACAAGCTACCCGCGACCCACCACAAACGGAGATCATCCTACGATACTGGGTAGACCCCCAACAATTGAAGTTCGTCAACGGAGCTTGGTACAGACAGGGCAAGTACGTCATCATGGGATCTCTGGACGAAAAACGAAAACTCATCGCCGCGCACCACGATCCTCCGGTGCACGGACACCCCGGAATTGCACGAACTACGAGACTAGTGGAAAGAAGGTACTGGTGGCCAGAACTGAAACTCGACGTCCGCAATTACGTACAGGGATGCGCCGAATGTCAGCGTCACAAGGTCAACACACGACCCACAAAAGCCCCACTCATGCCTATTACACCAAAAGAAGACGCCTTACCGTTCGAAACCATTGCACTCGACTTTATCACTAAACTCCCAGTATCTCAGGGATACGACTCCATACTGACTGTAACAGACCATGACTGCAGCAAAGCTTCGGTCTTCATTCCCTGCAACGAAGAGATTACTGCGGAAGAAACGGCTGGTCTCTACGCCACCCACGTCTTCAAACGATTCGGACTACCCTCGAAAATTATCAGTGACCGAGATCCCCGATTCGCCTCCAAGTTCACACGAGAACTATGCCGAATCCTGGGAATCTATCAGAACATCTCCACGGCGTACCACCCTAGAACCGATGGGCAATCGGAACGTACCAATCAGTGGTTGGAACAGTATCTACGCTTCTGGGCAAACGAGCGTCAAGATAACTGGGCGGCCCTTCTACCAATAGCAGAGTTCGCGCACAACAATTGGCCCCACGAGGCAACAAGGAAGTCACCATTCTCACTCCTTATGGGATACGACCCACGCGCTGATTGGCTCGATAAGCCGTCCCCTATCCCACAGATCACCACGAGGCTAGAACAGTTCCGAGAAGCACGGAAAGAAGCCCAGGATCTTATCAGAAAGGCGCAATCCATGTGGATCAAACACCGAGACACACCCAAGTTCCAAATCGGGGACTACGTATGGCTAGAAGGGCGACACTTACGGACCAATCAACCCACACCGAAGCTGGCAGCAAGACGACATGGACCCTTCAAGATCACACGGGTCTTGTCACCGGTAAACTATCAACTGGAACTTCCCACGCAGTGGAGCATACACCCGGTATTTCACATCGATCTTCTCACTCCTTATCGCGAGACGCTCGTGCACGGGCCAAATTTCCAGCGCCCACCACCGGATTTGGTAGAAGGAGAGGAGGAATACGAAGTCGAGAAGGTTCTGGACCATCGGCATTTCGGCCGGAAGAAGCGCCTGCAGTATCTGATCAAATGGAAGGGATACCCAGACTCGGAAAACCAGTGGGTCGACAAGGATGACGTATTCGCCGATGAGGCCATAGCTGAGTACAAATCATCCAATCCCCGACTCGCGAGCAGCTTAAAAGCAGGACGAACCCACCGAGAACCTTCACCCCCCTCTACCTCTCACAACACTGGAGCCCTCATCTCTTCCATTATCTCAACAATGTCCGTTTCCTCTTCCGCCGAGGCCATCGCTCGCGTTGCCAGAAACGCGGGCCCCCTCACCTACCAAGAAGTCGTTGAGGCCCTCCAGTCCACAATCCCCGCCACCTACCACGACGACACCAGCAACCCCGCCACCTGGTGGATCCTCTCCCAGGACGGCCAACGCATCAACGAGGTCCCGTTCACAACGGCCGAAGTCGATCGGCTTCGTGCAGCTCTCCCAGAGCTTGAACGTTCCCCATCTCGACCTGTCCCAGTACGAGTCGAGTATCGAACCGAGGAAGAGGCCCAAGACGCGAGCCACGGTCAACTGGGAGCGATGGCAGGAACAGCGGTGGAGGCAGATAGCGGAGGATTGGCAACGGGAGCAGTTGAGGAAGGCGGCCGAGAGGCGTCGAGAGGCCCTTCGGAGGCGACGAGAGTGGACGAGGGAGCGGAAGGAGCGTCAAGAGGCGAGGAGACAATCCTCGAACAAGTCCGAGGGAGCTTAGCGGACCACTATCCAGCTGAGCACCCCCTCATTTCGACAGCCACCGATACTGATAACCCCACCGAGACCCCTTATACCTGCGACACTCGCGGGCGTCCTTTGTACCGAGGTGGCGTGCGGGTCGACGCACCCCCTCCATTCCCACTCTTCCGACTTCGCCAATCCACCCTGGGGCCGCCCCCCCATGGATATCGCTACAACCGCGGGGAGGACTTTGTCCACTACCCCATCACCGACGGACAGGGGCGGACGCGCCAGGCCGCGTACGTCCAGGTCATTATGGGCGCCGACCCCATCGTGCTGGGGCTCGTCGGGGACAGTGAGAAGGTCTACTCGCAGCCCTTGTACGCGGAGCCCCACGTCAAGGCCACGGGGAAGGAACAATACCCCCAGGAGGACATGGCCCTCTTCGCCGGCGGTTACCACGACCGCCCTCGCCTCAATCGCGCCATTGGCGAGCTCCACGACGTCAGCCTCCGGGCCGAGGTGCACCGATACCGCGCCTACGCGTACGAGGCCGAGAGGATGGAGCAGCATCTCCATCAACTCGCCGCCGCGCTCGGGGGGATCAAGGGGGAACTGGCCCGAAGTAAGTTCCGGTTGGAAATGGCTAACACATTGGAGCGAGTCGAAGAAGTACAGGCCGGATGGATGTCGGGACCGCGCCTTCGTCGGCGTGGGCGCCGCGGCTGAAAAGGGGGTGATGTCGCGGTTGGACTTTAGGACTCGAGTACGGTACGAAACGGAGAAGAGAACGCTTACTATACGGTTATGACTACGGTAGTAAGTAGAGATTAGTCATGGACAGTAGGATCAGTCAGCACGTTGTGCTAGCATGTGATTGCTAGCATGACTCATTACTAGGACAGCGGTAGTAGGGTTCGAGCTATTACTGCTATTAGTTGTTACGTTCGAGAGGAGCTTTAAAGCTACCTCTACAATATGTATAAGTAGTGGGATGCGAAGACCAAGACACGCCATCTTGGTCTTCTTCTCAATACCACTTCATCACTCGTCTTCTAAGGCTTTCTAAGTCCTTCCACTCCTAAGGGGAAGCCCTTGTCATAAGTCTTGACCTTCGAGTCTAAGACGCTGGCCCTTTCGATACGACAAGTCGGAGTTGCCTTCACACTACTAGGGCGCGTGTTGTGGATTGCCTTAGTAGTATTCTACGGGATCATCGAGACACTACGCGTGCGTCAATTACCAGCTAAGTCGTGAACGCCTTCCTACGAGCTCTAGTCGAGCTAAACGCCGTGGTAGCGTTACATGTATGTACTGCTTTTGCCTTCGTAGCGCGCACCTCTTCCAGTCTTCAAACGTGTGTGGTTCATCCAGTTCGTAGACTTTCATGAACAGGGCTCGTGGTAGCCCCGCGGTGAACCGATCGATGGTTTGTCGATCGTTTAGGTTGTAGTGAGCTTTTCTGGCGAGCTGCTCGAATTTGACCACATACGCGTCAATATCCTCTCCTGTCATTTTAACTCCTTTTTGCAGTTCTGCTTGCGCCTGTTCTTCTTCGAGTATGTTCGAGAATCGTTTGGCGAATTCGGCGGCCACGTGATTCCATAGGGTCTGGGAGTATTGGCTTACTCCTCGTCGTACTTCTCGGTTAAGCCATTCGAGGATAGACAGTGTCCACTCGCTGACGTTGACTCCTTTAACGTATCCCAGAAAGAGAAGGGATCGGCGGTATTCGTTCTGCATAATGGGGGCGTCGAGGTTCATCCCCCAGTACACGTGCCATTGTGTAAGGAATGCCTCATATTTAGTGCGGTCTCCATCGAATACGGTCGGAGGTTCACCTGACAGCCTATCCGACCCGTGTCCTCCTCCTGCAGGGATGCCCCCTCCCGGCGGTCCTGGCGGTCCTCCTGCCGGTGGCCTTCCTCCTGGGAATCCTCCTCCTGTGGGTCCTTGACCCGGGAATCCGCCTGGTAGTCCTCCCGGTGGTGGTGGTGGTCCTTCTGGTGGGTCTGGGTGATCCGGTCCTATTGCACGAAATAGTGCTGCGTCGTCTGCAGTCAATCTATGCCCCGTATTTGGGTTGATGGGGTTGAGGATGGCTTCGGCCTCTTCTCTGATGCGTTGCACTTCCTCCATTGCTTGTGTTTCGGTGACTGTGGCCATAGGGCTTCGAATGTGAATTTCTTCTGGGACTGTGATGTGCAGGGACTCAGCTATGTGTGCTAGTAGGCTTGAATCGTCTCCTGTTCCTGGTCGTATTTCACTTTCCGTGGCGGTATGTTCTTCTGCTTGTTCTTCGTGACTTGACTCTGAGGGTGCTTGTTCCCTGGGCCCTTCTTCTTCTTCGCTACTGCTGCTGTCTCCGTCTAATGATCCCCAATCGTCTCCGTGGAGTTCTCTTGAGTCAATGTCGCAGCGGTAGTGTCTTCCGGCTGGTCTGACGACGTCCCACCGATTGTCTATCGGATTCCACGTAATTTCTGTCCAACAGAAGTTGGAGTAGTTGAACTCAACTGGGCGATATCTGATTGCTTCTCCCGGGAAGTCTACGAAGTAACCGGTGTCTCCTCGATATTCTCTCCACCGGGCTGCCCCTAGGAATCTTCGTGGTACTGATCGTTCTCCTCTAGTCTCGAGGTTATAGGGTCGAAAGTTTCTCCACTGATCTCTTGTTGTGAACGCCACGATTGGTTATCTTGGTCTTAATGTAACGCTACCACAGCGTTTAGTTCGACTTGAACTCGGACAAGGACGTTCACGACTTAGCTGGTCATAGGTACCCGCGTAGAGTCTCAGTGATCCCGTAGAATACTGCCAAGGCTATCCACAAAGCGCACCCTGCTAGTACTAAGGCGACTCCGACTTGATGCGTCGACAGGGCCAGGGTCTTAGACTCGAAGGTCAAGACTTATAAGAGTGTCGTCCCTTTAGGAAAAGAGAAGGGAATAGGACCTCAGACAAAAGACGAATGAGAGAGTGGTATTGAGAAGAAGACCAAGATGGCGACTCTTGGTCTTCGCAGTCCACTATATATACAGATTGCAGAGGCAGCTTTAAAGCTCCTCTCAGACGTGACGACTACTAGCGATAATAGCTCGAACCCTACTACCGCTATACTAGTAATGAGTCATGCTAGCAATCACATGCTAGCACAACGCGCTGACTGATCCACATGTCCATGACTAATTCCTACTTACTAATGTAGCCATAACCGTATAGTAAGAGTCCGAATTCACTTCCCTTTTCGTATCGTAAGTCCAAATGTTCGTCCGTGACACAGTGTCCCTAGTATGCTTCTTGCTTGTTTGACCGATTTGATGTCCTTCGGCCACTCTTTTAATCCCTCTACTTTCTTCGGGTCTATTTTGACATTTGATCCATCTATGACAATTCCTAGGTAGTGGATCTTTCCTTGTTCGAATACACATTTGGACGCTTTGAGGAAATAGGATTCCTTTTCGCATATTTCCAGGAACTCGTGGACAATCTGTCTGTGGCGTGTGGTGTCTTCTTCTGTGGCTATTAAGACATCGTCCATATAGACGAACAACTCTTTTGGGTACTTGTCCATGAGTGGTCGAAGTATTCTGCTCATTGTTCTTGCAAAGGTGGCTGGTGCGTTTGTGAGGCCAAAGGTCATAACTCTGGGTATGAACAATCCTCTCGGTGTTTTGAAGGCCGCTTTCCATTGGTCTTCTTCTTTGATGCGGATGTTGTGGTATCCCCACCTGATGTCGAACTTAGAGAACAGTGTCTTCCCATGTAGGTTTGTTAGGATGTCGGATATGAGTGGCAGGGGGTAAGTGTCCTTTACTGTCCATGCATTTAGGGGTCTATAATTGAGGATGGGGCGCAGCCCTCCGTCTGTTTTCTTTCTGAAGAAGAAGGATGACGCATAAGGGGAGCTTCCTTCGTAGATGTATCCTTTGGCTAGGTTTTCTTCTAGGTACACTTTTAATGCTTCGTCTTCTTGTGGGGGAAGCGGGTATATTTTACAGTTGATTTTATTAGGTGCATCTGGGCGCAGTGTGATGGGGTGGTCTTCTTCTCTTTCTGGGGGGAAGCGTTGTGCTTCTTCATCAGAGAATACTTTATGGTGGAGTTGGTATTCTTCTGGTATTTCCGTTTCTTTTACTGGGTCAAAGGTTGTGGTAGTTGTCGCAATTTTCGCTTCTTGGTGTCGCTTTCTTCTAAAGCGATATCCTCCAGTTAGGATAGTGACAGGTTCTCCTTTTAGCTCTTGTTTCTTCCAGTCGATGACTGGGTTTTCTTGTTCGAACCATGGGTAGCCAAATATCATTCTATCTTCCCCTAGACTGGTCACGAAAAATTGGAACGCAGTTTCTTTTTCTCCCCTTTTTATCCATAGTTGGCACTTTTCTGTTATGGTGCCATCTTTGTTTAGTGATCCATCTACGTTTCGGACTATCATTGGGGGTTGTAGGGGTGTGGTTCCTAGTCCTAGTTTCTGGATCAGGTTTCGGTCTATGAGGTTGTCTGTGGCTCCACTGTCTAGGAGCACATTTACTCGAGCTTCTTTGTAGTATAGGCGAACAAGGACTTGGATTGTCATGGCACTATCGCGAACACTATACATTGAATCAGCCTTCCTATCAGCTCTCATAGGTCGGCATCGCAAAAATCCTGATCAAGGGCGTAGTAACGTCTCTTTTCCTCTTCTGTCATGCCTTGAATGAGTGCATAGGCTTGTCGGACCTTGTCCTCTGTTGTGGCAACTGATACTGATGATGTGCTCGTTTCTTGGGTGTTACGTCCTAGCAGGGACGTAGGTTCGAGGGGTTCGATATCACACAAGTATCAAGTGAAGACGTCTATTGTCTTATTGCTATGAAATACAAGTGGTCCGGGGTGTGGCACGATATGTACCACTACTCTGTAACTAAGGCTCCTCACCCGAAGTGTCTAACACTTCTCTATACTCAGTCTTGCGAGTACACAGAGTTTAACGGGTGTGACGCGTTGATATAGTTCAACTGCAAAGACTTCGAGGGTGTCTGGGTTAGGGACAGAGGTAGAGGATGCACAAGAAGAGGGGAAAAGCTGAGTCACACCAAAGAGCGAAGGCAAGGTTGCTAGATTGCAAACGAAGCCAAGTCTGGCTTCCTGCAAAGTAAAGTACAGCTTTAAATAGGACGAGGTTCCAAACAACATGAACACAAGCCCATACAGAAGCAAAGAGTCAAAAACAAGTCAAGGCACTGATATAGAAGCGGAGTCTATGGTGGCTAACAATGATAGCCCCTTTGGTAACAAAGTAGAAGACAAATGGAGCGAAGTGAAACAAGATAGCAAAGGATACACACAGAGAAAGTCCGAAGCGTCGGATCATAACATTGGGTGTAGGGGGGTGCTGTGTCTGCTTCTTGGGTGTCTGTGGTTCGGACTTTTGTCTGACTTGGGGTGTTTTGGCGTTGGCAGTTTCTGGCCATGTGTCCTTGTTGTCTGCACTTGAAGCAGCGTCCCTCCTTCATGAGCGTCTTCTTTTCTTCTTCAGTGAGTTTCTTAAAGGGTGTAGTGGTCATGGCATCGACATCCATGGCATTGGGGTCCCTTCTGGTTCGGTTTTGGTTCTGGTTTACGCTTTGTGTGGGGCCAGTGTTTCTAGTTCCTGGTCCTGACTTTAGGAGTTGCCATCGTTGGTGTTCTGCTCTGGCAGCTGCTTGCCATTCGTCCATGGTGTTTGGTATGGTGGTCCTCATGAGGCAAGCACGATATGCGCCTGTTGGTAGGCCTCTTTTGAAGAACTCTATTGTCCCTGGTGCGTTTCTGTCCCATCCTGCTATTCCTGCAAGGTTTTCAAAGTCGAGGATGTAATTGTCTAGTGCTCCGCCTTGCATCTTTAGGTTGATCAGCTTTTGGTAAGCTCTTTCTTTGTTCAGGGTGTCAGTCCAATCCCTGTCGAAGGTTCTGGTGAATCCGTCCCATAGGTCTTCACTGTCTTTTGTGAGGGTTTTGGTACGGTCTGCTAGTGCCGCTTCCATGTTGTCTTCTGTTTGATTGACCCATAGTTGTACTCCAGGTCCCTTAAATAGTGTGAGGGCGAACAGGACTCGTGAATAGGGTTGCTTGATGAGCTCATGTTCGCTGTTTAACTTGATGTATCGTAGTAGTTCTCTTTTGAACTGGCTACTCTCTGTTCTATTTCCGGTGAAGGCAGTAGGCGCTACTCCTTTGAGTCCTCCACTGGCACTGGTATGTGGGGCAGCTGGGGTGGTTGTTGTGGACATGGTGGGTGCTGTTTGATCGTTGTTGGGGTTCTGTGATGGTTGGACTGGTGAAGGTACTCTGATGGGTGGTATCGGGGTTGGGAATGCTTCTGGTTGATCTGGTTCTAGTGGGGATGGTTCTATCCAGATGGGGATGGTGGGGCTGGCGTGAGACGAAGCTTGTGGAGGTACAATAAGGGTGAGGTGATTGTCAGAGGAGTGGGAGGATACTGAGTTTTGGTCTTCTTCGTCTGAGCTTTCTGGTTGACTCTGTCGGAGTCTGTATGTTCCCCTAGAGCTTCCTGCTGTAGGTGTGTCTGGGTTTTGTTCGTCTGTTTCGTTCCACCAGCCGAGTCCTTCAGTGTATCTTTGTGGGGTGACACTTGAGGTTGATGTGTGGTATGCGTTTCGGAAGTATCTGAGGATGTACCAATTGTTGTTGATGAATTCTACTGGTTGGAGTTTATTTCGTACAAGGCACTTGTAGCAAGGTGGTCGGTCTGGTTCTATGGTCCAGCAAGCTCCTTTTCCTAGTTGGCTACTTTTAACGTGGTGTGGGAGGTCGTCTTGGGTTCTGGTTTGGACTGGGGTCCAGTTGTTGTCTGGTTCAAGGGTGACACTGATACTAGCCACGATTGTGGTCTGTTTCTGGGTTTTGTTTTGTGTGGGGAGTTGCTGAAGTGGCCTCTTGTGTCAGAGAGGATCTGTTGCCTGGTTTGTTGTTCTGGGGGTTCTGTGGTTGTTCTGGGTGTTGGCTGATGCGTCCTCTTGGATCGTCGCTCACCCTACTGTGAGGTAGTGGTGTCCCTGGTGTGTCGGGGTTGTAGACTTGGCTTATGTTACGTCCTAGCAGAGACGTAGGTTCGAGGGGGTTCGATATCACACAAGTATCAAGCGAAGACGTCTATTGTCTTATTGCTATGAAATACAAGTGGTTTGGGGTGTGGCACAATATGTGCCACTACTCTGTAGTTAGGGCTCCTCGCCCGAAGTGTCTAACACTTCTCTATACTCAGTCTTGCGAGTACACAGAGTTTAACAGGTGTGACGCGTTGATATAGTTCAACTGCAAAGACTTCGAGGGTGTCCGGATTAGGGACAGAAGTAGGGGATGCACAAGAAGAGGGGATTGATCAAGTCACACCAAAGAGCGAAGGCAAAGTTGCTAGATTGCAAATGAAGCCAAGTCTGGCTTCCTACAAAGTAAAGTACAGCTTTAAATAGGACGAGGTTCCAAACAACATGAACACAAGCCCATACAGAAGCAAAGAGTCAAAACAAGTCAAGGCACTGATGTGGAAGCAGAGTCTAGGGTGGCTAACAATGATAGCCCCTTTGGTAACAAAATAGAAGACAAATGGAGCGAAGTGAAACAAGATAGCAAAAGATACACACAGAGAAAGTCCGAAGCATCGGATCATAACACGTACAACCGGTAGCGGTGAACTTCGGCCTTGAGGCTCACGTCGTGCAGCTCCTCGAGGGCGCGATCGAGGTGAGGGCGGTCGTGGTACCTGCTGGTGAAGACCATGAGGTCCTCTTGAGGATAATGGGGCTTACCTCGGGCCCTGACCTGTGGCTCTGCGTACAGCGGCTTGGAGTACACCTTCTCACTGTCCTCCACCAGTCCCAACACCAAGGGATCCGCGTTCATGATGGTCTGGATGTACGCGGCTTGGTGGGTATGCCCCTGCCCGTCAGTGATGGGGTAGTGGACAAAGTCCTCTCCCCGGTTGTGCTTGTACCCGTGGGGGGGCGGCCCTAAGGTGCAGTGTCGAAGTTGGAGTAATGGGAAGAGGGGAGGAGCGTCGGCTTGGACTCCTCCTCGGTACAACGGGCACCCCGTGGTGTCGCATGCATAGGGAGTTTCGCGGGGGTCGTCAGTATCGGTGGCAGTGACAATGAGCGGGTGCTCATCTGGGTAGTAATCTTTGAGGCTGCCTCGTGCCTGCTCCAATATCGTCTCATGTGTTCCACCCCTCCTTGTTTCCGTCGCTCCATCATCTCCGACCGCCGTTCGGTCGCCCTCCGAAGCTGCTCCTTCCTCCAGTCCTCCGCTACTTGCCACCACTTCGCCTCCCGCTTCCATTCTTGCCATCGTAACGTCGCTGGTGATGGGCTCCTCGACCCACTGCTCCACTCGGACTGGGAGAGGTTGAGGTGAGGACTCCTCGCTGTCGCAGAGAGCTGCGCAAAGCCTATCAACTTCGGGCGTCGTGAGTGGGACCGTGTTGAGGCGTTGTCCATCTTCGGTGATGAGCCACCAGCTGGCGACGTTGCTGGTGTCGGTGATGTGTTCGGCGGGGACGAGGCTTTGCAGAGCCGTGAGGAGCTCTTGACTGGTGATGGGGCTCGTGTTTGAGGCAACGCGAGCGATGGCATCGGCGGCAGAGGAAACGGACATTGTTGTGAGTAAGGATGAGAAGAAGCCAGAGTGGTAGAGAGAGGATGATGGGGATTTCGACGATATCTTTCTTGTTACGTGTCATTCTCGGACTGCCCAGCCCGGTCGTGGACTCTGACATATTCGCAATGACTCGGTATGTCAGTAGTAATGTGTCATGGACTTCGGATCTTGCGGCCTCGTGTTCCGGCTGACTGATGTTTCCTATTGTTGTACGTGATGTGTCTTATGCGCTTGCCTCCGAGTTCTATTGTTGTATGATATTAGTATTACGTTGTGGATGACTGATTCCTAGGATCCCTGTCCTAGGATTTACGCTACTTGCACTATTGGCTACGTACAAGTTTGAGCGGAGCTAGAACTGGCTCCCTTACATGTATTTAAGCTCGTAATATTACAGACCAGGATCCCCATCTTGGTCTTCTTCGAATTACCACTTTCTACTCGCCTTCTGTGCTAGGGACTCGTAGTGTCCCTAAGTGAACTAGCTCCGGCATATCCCTTCATGACCAAAAGGGATCCCCGTGACTTCGTCTCCACTTCCCTTGTGGATGGTAGACCAGCCCGCTGTAGTGTATCCGCCGAATACCACGTGCCACCTCATCTTCAAATATCTCAACGCTCGTACCGCTCAACCAACTCACTGCTATTACATCGTCAATAACCCTCGGTGGAGGTACATCCGTAAAGTCCCCAGTCCACCTCCCGGTGTACCCCTTGACCTCCCCCTCTATACCTATCGCGACTCCGCGGGAGCGTACCAACGACACCCTGCGGTCTTTCCCAATTCTCCCGACAACCACCGATGCTATCCGAGAGGGAACCCACGTTATAACAGTGTCTAAGTCAGACAAATGTCCGTGGTAGACGTTACATTAAGACCAAGATCCTTCAACGTGGCTTCCACAGCAGTAACAACCCGAGATCTTTGGATCCCTTTCCGCCCGTATCACATCGACAGAAGAGGGGAATGCAACGTCCTCAAGCAATATCTCAAAGGAGCATTTTGGCAGACTGAAAAGGGAGACCCAGGCTACGTCGTCTCCTACACTTATAAAGATGGTACTACAGGACTCATCCCTGTAGAATTCAACTTCGAACATACCTGTTGGACGGAACTCAAGTGGGATGCGCTCCACTACAAATTACAAGTCGTCCAACCCGCAGGCTCAAGCCTTCACCTTGACATCCTACAAAGCGAAGTAACCACAAGAGATCAGTGGGGTCCACTCAACGGACAAGAAGAAGAACCTGTTCGATCACCTACACCCAAGACACCTGCACCTTCCCCATCACTCACAAGTAACCCCGAAGAAATTCGCATCCTCGAAGCTCAAGCAGAAGAAGAAGAACTTCAATTGGGATTAATAGCTGAGTCTATCCCTACAGACATGACGACCACCATTACCGAGCAACCCACCACGTTTCAGGAACCCGTGCACATCAGTCGCGGAGAAGGACCCCCGCCGGGAGGACACGGTGGAGGTGGAGGAGGAGATGATGGAGGAGGAGACCCCGGAGGACCTCTCTTCACAGGACCAAATGTATCGGCGGGAACCAAACCCGAGAAGTTCATGGGCAAGGAACCCCTGGTATTCACCGGAGACCGCACCAAAGTCCAGCAATTCCTCACTCAATGGGAACTATTTGTCGAAACCAACTATGACAACCCCGCGTTCACCCTCCCTTACCGCAAAGCGCTGATCTTTCTCACCTACATCCAGGGGGACCATGTCAATGAGTGGGTCCTGTCCACCACCAAATGGGTCAAAGCGTACAAAGCCAAGCATGGGCCGTACGACAAGTGGATCTGGGAAGCCATCGAATTAGGCTTCCGCAACACCTTCACCAATACCCTTGAAAGAGAACGCGCGCAACAAGATCTCCAGAAGGGATTCAGAATGGAAGGGCAAGACATCGATTCCTACATTGCCAAATTCAAAAAGGCGGTACGAGAAGCAGGATACCATTTCGACGACTTGCTAGTCCTTGACAAATTCACCAGCGGACTCCCAGTAGAACTCTACAAGAACGCCTACAACTTCCACAGTCCTAACACCTATGCCCAATGGAAGGTGGCCATCCTGGAGCAGCAGCGTAAATGGATGCATCTGCAAACGCGTTTGGGGGGACGTAAACCCCCGGGACCCGGTAAGCCGGGCAACACATCTCTCAGAACTTTCAACGCTCCAAATCGTCCTCAGCAGCCTTGTCAAGGATGGCAAGCATTCCGGAACCACCCAGATGCAATGGACACCACCCCAGGAAGAGTCTGCGCCCGCCTCACGGGATCAGAAGAAATAGACTACGCCAAACCACCTTACACGGCACAAGGAAATCGTCAACAAGGAAGAGGAGTCGTTGATATGAAGAACATCAACTGCTTCAACTGTGGGAAACCAGGTCACTTCTCCCGTAACTGTCTCCAGCCCCGCCGCCCGCGCAACAATGCGAACTGGCAACCACGCCAAGGACGTGGGGCTTTCATCGAAGAAGTGCAAAGTGTGCACGACGAACCTCTGATCCAATTCGAAGACGACGGCGGCAGTAGCCGCGGTGCCCGCGCCACCACTGAGACACCGCAAGAACGGGCGACCAGCTGGATAAACGGAGTTCGAAACCTTGACGAGGAGGCAAGGAACTTGGTAGTCCAGGACCTAATGGGGCGAGAGGATTTTCAAAGCGCCTGAACCCGACGGCCTGGGTGAGGGCATTACGGTGTAATTCTGTGTTCATAACGCGCTATCAATCTATGCATGTCCCAGTTTCACTGCGCGCAAGTTATGCCATGGCCGACAAACGAGCATTAGTGGACTCCAGAGCCACTAACAACTTTATCCATCCGGACTTCGCAAGAAGAATGAGGCTAGGCCTCAAAGAGTTAGACCGCCATCGAAAGATCTGGAATATCGACGGCACGCACAACAAGGGGGGCAAGATCACCCACTGCGTGGATCTAGAAGTTGAAACAAAAGGGATCAAGAAGGATATGAGATTCCTCGTCACCGACGTAGGAGGAGAAGATCTTATCCTAGGATATCCATGGTTGGCGACGTTCCAACCTAACATCCAATGGGCATCCACCACCCTCAACGAAGCTGAGTACCCAATCGTACTGTGTACTATCAACCCCACCAAACCACGTGTAGACCCCATCATTGCCTGATTGGTAGTCCAGAAATTGCTGGGAATACCCAACAAGTCGCGCATCAAGGAGCAACTACGACAGGAATGCGACCTAGAAGCGACACGACTAAGAGCCACTACATCGACCGAATTGGCGATTGAAGCGCAACAATACACGGAGAAGAAGGCCGTTCCGGAAGAGTACCAGCGACACATCAAGATCTTTAGCAAAGAAGAATCACATCGCTTCCCCCTCTCCAAGCCATGGGATCATGCTATTGAATTCAAACCAGATGCCCCGGACACCATCGACTGCAAGGTCTATCCAATGAGCCAAGCAGAAGACAAAGCGCTGAAAGAATGGATCGACGAACAACTGGCAAAAGGGTACATCAGACCCTCTAAATCCCCGTACGCATCATCCTTCTTCTTCATCAAAAAGAAGGATGGAAAACTATGCCCAGTACAGGACTACCGGAATATCAACAAATGGACCATACGCAATCAATACCCACTCCCTCTTATACCGGAACTTATCGCAGACCTCAGCGGAGCCTTCATATTTACCAAACTCAACATTCGATGGGGATACAACAACGTGCGCATCAAAGAAGGGGATCAGGAAAAGGCTGCATTCAAAACGCGCTATGGACTCTTCGAACCCACAGTAATGTTCTTCAGACTGACAAACTCCCCGGCAACCTTCCAAACAATGATGAACGAAATCTGCAAAGACCTCATCGCACACCACGAAACAAAGGGAACGATCATCAGGGTATACATGGACGACATCGGCATCGCTATGCGATCTAACAAACAGGCACACATCGACGCGGTACACGATATTCTAGACCTACTGGAACAAAACGACCTCTTCCTCAAACTGGAGAAGTGCATCTTCCACGCCCCTAGCATTGATTACCTGGGGGTAATCATTGAAAAGGGGGTGACTCACATGGACCCCATCAAAATTTCCAGCATCAAAGAGTGGCCCACTCCAAAAAACGTAAAACAGGTGCGATCATTCTTAGGCTTCTGCAACTTTTACTGCGCTTTCATTCAAAATTTTGCCACCTATGCACGACCCCTCAACAAACTCACACGCAAAGACACCGAATGGACATGGACAACCGCAGAACAAGAAGCCTTCGACAAGATCAAGAACCTCGTCACAGAAGAACCAGTACTCGCACACACCAACCTGGAAGACCAATTCGAATTGGAAGTAGACGCGTCGGGATTCACTGTAGGAGCAGTACTACTCCAGCGCAAAGAAGACGGCAAAAGACACCCTATCGCATACTACTCGAACACTCTCAGCGCCGTGGAACGGAACTACGACATCTATGATCTGGAACTTCTAGCAATCGTCAAGGCACTCAGGAATTGGCGCCACTATCTAGCAGGATCCCTGCACAAGATCAAAGTATTCTCGGATCACATGAATCTACAATATTGGTGCTCCCCACAAAAGATAAGCCGCCGAGTAGCCCGGGAAGTACTAGAACTTTCTGAGTACAACATTGAGATTCACCATATCAAAGGAACGGCAAACGGAAGAGCCGACGCTCTATCTAGACGCCCAGACTACGACCAGGGGGAAGGAGATAACGAACACGTCACGGTGCTACCAGACGAAGTCTTTGTCAGGGCCATCTCATTGGACACCACGGAAGATCCCCTCCAAATCAATGCCACCATATCAGTGCAAGAAATGGAAAAGACCAACCCGATATATGCGCAAGACTACGATAAGATACGCCCATGGGTAGACTCACACGGCCTCAAACTAATTGAAGGCACATGGTACAAAGATGGAAGACATGCGGTCACTGGAGGCCTCCACGAGAAACGCAAGATCATCAAAATGCACCATGACCCCCCTGTGTATGGGCATCCGGGAATCAGCCGTACGATCAAACTCGTAGAACGATATTACTGGTGGCCTGGACTGCGCCAAGAAGTCATGGACTACATCAAGGGTTGCGCCGACTGTCAAAGGATCAAAGTTAACACCAGGGCCATCAAAGCGCCACTACGCCCAATATTCCCTAAACCAGAAGCTATGCCGTTTGAAACCATCGCCCTTGATTTTATCACTAAACTTCCTGTGGCACAGGAATGTGACATGATCCTCATGATAACGGACCACAATTGCACAAAGATGTCCCTGTTCATCCCCTGTCAAGAAGAGATATCGGCGGAAGGAACTGCCGCCCTGTACGTAAAACACGTCTTTCCCCGATTCGGATTACCTGGCAAGATAATCAGCGACAGAGATCCACGATTCGCATCAAAGTTCACGCGAGAATTATGCAAGATTCTTGGAATTGAACAGAATATCTCGATGGCATACCACCCACGCACAGACGGACAATCCGAGCATACCAATCAATGGCTAGAACAATACCTGCAATTTTGGGTCAACGAATGACAAGACGACTGGATCCACTATCTCCCCATGGCTGAGTTCACGCATAACAACTGGCCCAGTGAAACTACTAAAGAATCCCCATTCCAGCTTCTCATGGGATATAATCCTCGCGCCGATTGGACCGACAGACCATCGCCCATCCCACAAGTGGCGCTCAGGATCAAACAGTTCAAAGAACTCCGCCAGCGCGCGCAGTCACTGATGATCAAAGCGCAGCAGGGGTGGATCAAAGCTAAAGATATGCCCAAGTTCCAAATAGGGGATCAAGTATGGCTAGAAGGATGCCACTTACGCACGCATCAACCAATGGCAAAATTAGCGGCGCGACGCCACAGTCCTTTTAAAGTCGTCCAGGTGATGTCCGCAGTCAACTACCGACTAGAACTTCCCACGCAGTGGCAGATTCATCCAGTGTTCCATGTGGACCTCCTTACGCCCTATTGCGAGACACCCACGCACGGACCAAACTATCAGCGCCCACCACCGGATCTAGTAGGTGGCGAGGAAGAATACGAAGTCGAGAAGATTCTAGACTCTCGGCGGTTCGGCAGAAGTCGCAAACTGCAGTATTTGGTCAAATGGAAGGGGTATCCGGACTCGGACAACCAGTGGGTCGACAAGGATGATGTATTTGCGGATGACGCGATTCGGGAATTCAAAAATTCCAACCCCGCTCGCGAAGTACATATAAACGCAGGGAAATCCCAAGAGACGTCCCCATCCTCTTCTTCTCTCGTCACTAGTACTCATGCGCCCATCATCCCCAGTCAACTTCCGCTATGTCGTCAACACCGAGCTATCCGCACCTTACCGAGTACAGTCCACGCCATCATCACCCCTGCCGTCTACCCTCACCCTTCACCAACGAGGAGATCGTCCTCCTTCCACCATGTCATCCCGAGTTCCTTCACCGTCCCCCACTCTTTATTCCGAGACCAATCAGCCCAGTCGACTTGGAAGCAACTACGTCCTGACCAGAGCGCCTACTCCAGCAGGCGACGAACAAGGCTACGTGCCCAGTCGCCCATCATCCCCACCGGGGCCCAACGAGGGCGGGGATCCGTACGACCCAGCCGAACATCTCAAGGCGCATCAGTATCTACGTTACGCCACCCATCTCACCACGACACACTCGGAAACCCCCCCGCTATGCGGACCCACCAGGGAGGCTATCACACTACCGGCGGCACATCCATCCGCGCTTTGCGCAGATCAAGCGGAGGAACTTATGCAGGAGGCCAAAGATCGGCCAGAGACACCCCCCCCCAGGGGGTACCAATTCAACAGGGGAGTACATTACATTCCCTTTCAGATTCGCGACGCTCAGGAACGACTTTGGCCCGCCCGGTATACTCAGCTCATCCTCACCGCCGATCCATTCGTCCTGGCCTTCAGGGCCGGATGCAATCAACAATACAGGAAGCCTGTCCACACCATCCCCTATTACGACGAGCAGTCCTCTGCCCCCACTCACACCAACGACGACCTCACGTTCCTGCTCTCCGACGTGGGACTAGTTGACTCGGTCGATCAGGCGCTCCTTCATATGAAGGACGCGACCCTCATGGCGGAGGTCCACCGATACCGCTGCATGACGCTGGGCTGGCGCGCCCAACAGCACCGACTAGCCGCCGAGCAGATGAAACTGGAGAGGATCGAGATAGAGCGCAACAGGTGTGTAGCCCGACTTCAGTGAGCCCACACAGTCAACCGCATCGAGAATGTGCGGGCCTCGCTTCATCGAGGGCCTAAGGCAGAGCAGGACGCCGAGGAGATAGCCCGCATCCGCGCCTTGCGCGAGGTTGGCACCAACCCTTTGGCCATCATGCGCGGTCAAGCTGGGGCTTGAACCTGAAAAGGGGGTGATGTTACGTGTCATTCTCGGACTGCCCGGCCCAGTCATGGACTCTGACATATTTGCGATGACTCGGTATGTCAGTAGTAATGTGTCATGGACTTCGGATCTTGCGGCCTCGTGTTCCGGCTGACTGATGTTTCCTATTGTTGTACATGATGTGTCTTATGCGCTTGCCTCCGAGTTCTATTGTTGTACGATATTAGTATTACGTTGTGGATGACTGATTCCTAGGATCCCTGTCCTAGGATTTATGCTACTTGCACTATTGGCTACGTACAAGTTTGAGCGGAGCTAGAACTGGCTCCCTTACATGTATTTAAGCTCATAGTATTACAGACCAGGATCCCCATCTTGGTCTTCTTCGAATTACCACTTTCTACTCGCCTTCTGTGCTAGGGACTCGTAGTGTCCCTAAGTGAACTAGCTCCGGCATATCCCTTCACGACCAAAAGGGATCCCCGTGACTTCGTCTCCACTTCCCTTGTGGATGGTAGACCAGCCCGCCGTAGTGTATCCACCGAATACCACGTGCCACCTCATCTTCGAATATCTCAACACTCGTACCGCTCAACCAACTCACTGCTATTACATCGTCGATAACCCTCGGTGGAGGTACATCCGTAAAGTCCCCAGTCCACCTCCCGGTGTACCCCTTGACCTCCCCCTCTATACCTATCGCGACTCCATGGGGGCGTACCAACAACACCCCGCGGTCTTTCCCGATTCTCCCAACAACCACCGACACTATCCAAGAGGGAACCCACATTATAACAGCGTCTAAGTCAGACAAACGTCCGTGGTAGACGTTACATTTCTGGCTTTTAAGTCTCGCATTGAGCGGGGATTCAAACGTTGATACTCAGCTAGTGCCTTGTCTGCAAACACGTCATCCTTATCAATCCACTGATTCTCTGAGTCGGGATATCCCTTCCATTTGATCAGGTACTGTAAACGCTGTTTCCTGCCAAAGTGCCGGTGGTCCAGAACCTTCTCAACTTCGTATTCCTCTTCTCCTTCTACCAAATCTGGTGGTGGGCGCTGGAAATTTTCTCCGTGCATCAGCGTTTCACGATAGGGTGTGAGAAGATCGATGTGAAACATGGGGTGTATGCTCCACTGCATGGGAAGTTCCAATTGATAGTTGACCGGGGATAGGGCGCGTGTGATTTTGAAGGGTCCGTGCTGTCGGGCCGCCAGTTTGGGTGTAGGTTGATTGGTCCTTAGGTGGCGTCCTTCTAGCCATACGTAATCCCCTACTTGAAACTTGGGGGTGTTTCGGTGTTTGACCCACATGGATTGTGCCTTTTTGATGAGATCGTGAGCTTCTCTTCGGGCTTCTCGAAACTGTGTGAGTCTCGTGGTGATCTGTGGGATGGGAGATGGTTTATCGAGCCAATCAGCGCGAGGATCATATCCCATAAGGAGTGAGAACGGGGACTTCCTTGTTGCCTCATGGGGCCAATTGTTGTGCGCGAATTCTGCTATAGGTAGGAAGGCTGCCCAATTGTCCTGACGCTCGTTGGCCCAGAATCGAAGATATTGTTCTAGCCATTGATTGGTCCTTTCCGATTGTCCATCCGTTCGGGGATGATAAGCTGTCGAGATGTTCTACTGTATTCCAAGGATTCGGCATAGTTCTCTGGTGAATTTCGACGCGAACCGGGGATCTCGGTCGCTGATGATTTTCGATGGTAGCCTGAATCATTTGAAGACATGAGTGGCGTAGAGTCCGGCGGTTTCTTCGGCCATGATTTCTTCGTTGCAGGGGATGAATATCAAGGCCTTGCTGCAGTCGTGATCTGTTACAGTTAGAATGGTGTCGTTCCCTTGTGATACTGGGAGTTTTGTGATGAAGTCGAGAGCGATGGTCTCGAACGGGAGTGCATCCTCTTTGGGTGTAATAGGTACTAGGGGAGCTTTTGTGGGTCGGGTATTGACCTTGTGTCTCTGGCAGTCTGCGCAACCTTGTATGTAGTTTCGGACGTCCAGTTTCAGCTCTGGCCACCAGTATCTTCGCTCTACTAGCCTTGTGGTCTGCGTAATTCCAGGATGTCCATGTACCAGTGGGTCATGGTGTGCAGCGATGAGTTTTTGTTTTTCATCCAGTGATCCGGTGATTACGTACTTCCCTTGTCGGTACCATGCTCCATTGACGAGCTTTAGCTGATGTGGGTCTACCCAATAGCGTAGGAGTATCTCCGTTTGAGGGGGATCTTGTGCCACTTGTACCGTAGTTGTTCTTACAAATATGTCTTCTGGTAGTACGGTCACATTTTTGTTGTCTCATTCTCCTTGATCGTAGTCTGGTCGTCGGGATAGCGCGTCGGCTTGGCCATTCTTTTTGCCTGGGATGTGATGAATTTCGAAATTGTACTCCATTAGTTCAAGTACTTCCCTGGCAACTCTTCGGCTTATTTTCTGCAGTAGTTTCCAGTACTGGAGGTTCATGTGGTCGGAGTATATTTTGATTTTGTGTGGTGATCCGGCTAGTAATGGTCTCCAGTGTCTGAGTGCTTTGACGATTGCTAGAAGTTCCAGATCATATATGTTGTAGTTCCGTTCTGCTTCGTTAAGTGTGGCAGAGTAGTAACCGATCGGATGTCGCTTGCCGTCTTCTTTCTTTTGGAGTAGGACTGCGCCTGTTGCGAATCCCGAGGCGTCCACTTCCAGTTCAAATGGGTCGTCAAGTTTGGGGTGGGCGAGTACCGGTTCTTCTGTAACTAGAGCTTTGAGTTTTCGAAAGGCTTTGTCTTCTTCTTCCGTCCATTTCCATGTCGTGTCCTTCCTTGTTAGTTTGTTGAGGGATTTGGCGTGTGTAGCGAAGCTGCAGATGAAGAGGTGGTAAAAATTACAGAAGCCTAGGAATGATCATACGTCACGGACCTTCGTGGGCGTTGGCCAGTCCTTGATGCCCGAAATTTTTACCGGGTCCATGCGTGTTACCCCCTTTTCAAGGATTACCCCCAGGTAATCCATTCGCGGCTTGTGGAAGAGGCATTTCTCCAGTTTGAAGTAGAGGTCGTGTTCCATAGCGACTTGTAGTACATCGCGTACAGCGTTCTCGTGTTCCTGTTGTCCTGCTGGGTCCTTAGTTGCGATGCCTATGTCGTCCATGTAGACCCGTATGGTCATGCCCTTGGCCTCATGTTTAGCAATGGTATCTCGGTAAATGGTGTTCATCATTGTTTGGAAGGTTGCCGGGGAGTTCGTGAGTCCAAAGTACATGACCATAGGTTCAAAGAGTCCATACTGCATTTTAAATGCCGCTTTATGCTCATCTCCCTCTTTGATGCATATGTTGTTGTATCCCCACTGGACGTCCAATTTTGTGTATGTGTGTGCTTGGCTGAGGTCCGCGATGAGGTCCGAGATGAGAGGGAGGGGGTACTGGTTGCGAATAGTGACAGCGTTTATCTTCCTGTAGTCTTGTACTGGTCGTAGTTTTCCGTCCTTCTTTTTGATGAAGAAGAAGGATGATGCGTAGGGAGATTTGGATGGGCGGATGTACCCCTTCTTCAGTTGTTCGTTCAGGAACTCCTTGAGCTTTCCGTCTTCTTCTTGAGTCATGGGGTAGACTTTGCAGTTGATTGTGGACAGAGTGCCCTCCTTAAACTCTATAGCGTGATCCCATGGTCGAGAGGGGGGAAATCGGTTGGATGCTTCTTCGCTGAAGATTTTCGCAAATTGTTGGTAGGCCGGGGGGAGTTCTACTTTGTCCTGGAATTGTTTGGCTTTGATGGCGAGTTCCGTGGCTGTGGCGTGTAAGCGACTTTCCTCTTCTAATTCCATCATAGTGTTTTCTTTTTCTTCTTCAGTCATAGCGCTTCCTATGACGTGGTCTTTATTGTTGGGGTTGATTGATCGGATGACAACAGGGAGCATCTTTTCGTGTATGGTGGCGTATCTCCAGTTGATCGTGGGTTCGTAGGTTGCCAGCCAGGGGTATCCAAGTACCAGATCTTCGTTACCAAGGTTGGTAACCAGAAAGCACATCTTTTGCCGTTGTTGGTTAGTCTGGACGTCAAGATCTACAAAGTGGGTGATACTGCCTGCTTTATTTTCCATATTGTCTATGTTCCATATTTTCTTTGGTCGGTCTAGGGCTTGTAGTCCCAGACCCATCCTTCTGGCAAATGAAGGGCGTATGAAGTTGACCATCGCCCCTGAGTCTACTAGTGTCTTAATGTCGGCCATAGCGTAACTTGTACGAATCGAGACTGGAATTTGAAGAGATCGATAGCGAGTCATGATTACAGAGTTACAATTGACTGCCCTCACCCAGGCCGATGGGTTCAGGCGTTCTGAAAACCCTCCTTCCCCCACATTTCTTGGAGGATGAGGTCCTTTACATCATCCGTTTCTCCTGCCACTCCAGCTAGCCAGTCCTTGGCCCTTTGTTGTGGTGGTGCCACGTTGGCTGTTCTGGCTTGTGCGGGTGATTCTTCCTGCGTGTAATAGTCGGTTTCGGTCATCCGACTCGTGGTTGTCCTTCGACGTGGCTGTGGGCAGTTTCGTGAGAGGTGTCCGGGCTGGTTACAGTTGTAGCAGATAACTGTCCTCATGTCTTGAGGCGGAGGTCCTCCTCCTCTTCCATACCCTCCTCGTTGTGGCCTCGGGATGAAAGGCCTGTTGGGGTCTCCTACTTCTGCTACTCTTGCGCGTGTCCTATTGGCCAAGGTATCCATTGTGTTTGGGTTGTACCTGGGTGGTGGTCCTCGTGGTGGGCCCCAGTTGGGGGGTTGCGCCAATGAAGGGGGCACCTTAGCTTTGAAGTTGTTGAGGTGTGCCTTCATGTGAATGTATTGTTTTTGTCGTCGCAGGGCACACTGTTTCCAGTCCTCGAAAGTGTGGGGTTCATCTAGCTCGTATACTTTCATAAACAGGGCTCATGGTAGCCCCGCAGTGAATCGGTCAATGGTTTGGCGATTGTTCAAGTTATAATGAGCTTTTCTTGCTAGTTGCTTGAATCGGACCACGTACGCGTCAATATCCTCCCCTGTCATTTTAATTCCCTTCTGCCGCTCGGCTTGGGCTTGTTCCTCTTCAAGTATGTTGGAGAACCTCTTGGCAAATTCTGTTGCGACGTGGTTCCATAAGGTTTGAGAGTATTGGCTGACTCCTCATTGTACTTCTCGGTTTAACCATTCAAGTATGGACAGGGTCCATTCGCTAACATTAACCCCCTTTATGTATCCCAGGAAGAGGAGGGAGCGTCGGTATTCGTTTTGCATGATGGGGGCGTCCAGGTTCATTCCCCAGTATACGTGCCATTGCGTGAGGAAGGCTTCATATTTAGTGCAGTCTCCGTCAAATACGTTCAGAGGTTCACCTGATAGTCTGTCCGAACCATGCCCTGCTCCCGTTCCTAATGGTGGTGCTCCTCCTCCTGGGGGCCCTCCTCCACCTGGCGGTCTACCTCCTCCTGGGAATCCTCCCCCTGTTGGTCCTGGTCCCAGGAATCCTCCTGGGAGTCCGCCTGGTGGTAGCGGTGGTCCTTCTGGGGGGTCCAGTTGATCCGGTCCTATAGCTCGGAAGATTGCTGCGTCGTCTGCCATCATCCGGTGTCCTGTATTGGGGTTAATGGGATTAAGGATGGCTTCTGCTTCTTCCCTAATGTGCCTTACTTCCTCTGTCACCATTGTTTCTGTTGCTGTGGCCATTGGGCTTCGTATGTGAATTTCTTCAGGTACTGTGATGTGTAAGGACTCAGCTATGTGGGCTAATAGGCTTGAATCGTCTCCTGTCCCCGGGCAGATTTCGCTTTCTGTAGCGGTGTGTTCTTCAACTGGCTCTTCATGGCTTGATTCTGATGGTGCTTGTTCTCTTGGTTGCTCTTCTTCTCCTTCTTTGCTGCTGCTATCTCCGTCTAGTGATCCCCAATCGTCTCCGTGGAGCTCTCTTGAGTCAATATCGCAGCGGTAGTGTCTTCCGGCTGGTCTAACGACATCCCACCGATTTTCTATGGGATTCCACGTAACCTCTGTCCAACAGAAATTGGAATAGTTGAACTCAACTGGTCAGTATCTGATAGCTTCTCCTGGGAAGTCAACGAAGTATCTGGTGTCTCCTCTATATTCTCTCCACCTGGCCGTGCCTAGGAATCTCCGCGGTACCGATCGTTCTCCTCTGGTGTCGAGGCTGTAGGTTCAAAAGTTCCTCCACTGGTCTCTTGTGGTGAACGCCACGGTTGGGAGATCTTGGTCTTAATGTTACGCTACCACGGTGTTAGTCTGACTTGGACTTCGTATACAGGCATTCATGACTTAGCAAACCGAAGAGACCCCTTCAGAGTCTCCGTAATCCTGTAGAATACAACAAGCGCGATCCACAGTATTCGTCCGAGCAGTACTAAGGCAACTCCGAGTTGACGACTTGAAAGTGCCAGTGTCCTAGACACAAAGGTTAGGATAATAGAACTTGGAGAGAGCAGGAGGCGTGAAGGCCTGTGAAGAGAGCGAGTTAGAGATGAGTGGTATTCAAAGAAGACCAAGATGGCGTATCTTGGTCTTCGCAGCCCACTATTTATACATTTCACAGAGGTAGCTTTAAAGCTCCTCTTCGACGTAATGTCCACTAGCGTAAGTAGCTTGAACCCTACTACCACTATCCTAGGAACAAGTCATACTAGTTATCACATGCTAGTACTCCTTTTTGCTGACTGATCCGTGAAGTCCATGACTAATTCCTACTTACTATCGTAGTCATAACCATATAGTAAGAGTCCAACTCCGTTCTCACATCGTATCGTAATAATAAGTAGCTTGAACCCTACTATGTTACGATCCAGCCAGATCATTTGGGACAGGGTCAAGGGCTCAGGCATAAGGCATAGAGAAGATGGACTAAGTCAAGCCCAAGGTCAGGGGTTTGGACTTAGAACAATGATGATGATGAGTGAAGGGCTACTTTACCAAAGAAAATGGAAGAGACAAGAGGGACATGCTGTTCACTCCAGATGAGCAAAACTTGGCTGGGATTTCTACAAAGCTGAGACAAGGTAACTACTACAAGATGGTCTTGGTTTTATACTCATATGTACAGTAATTCCTGAATATCTTTGGTATGAACTGAGGAGATGTGTAAGTACTTTGCTGGCAGATAACAGCACTTTGCCTTGCTGTCAAGTCCACTGTCAGTCCAAGGTCTTTCTGTTCCACGTCACATGTCACGTGATCATGACATACTATCACCATCCTAGGAATGAGTCATAATACTATCACATGCTACTGTGATCATGCTGACTGATGTGTGTAAGTCTGTGACTAATTACCACTTACTACCATAGTCACAACCATATAGTAAGTGTCTTGCACACTGATCATTACAAATTGATTCAAAAAAAAAAAAGAGTCACAACCTCATCATCTTGTACAGTAAGCAATTCTAGGACATCAGTCATCAAGGCACAACCACTGACTAATGCTACAAGTCCATGACACATTACTACTGACATACCAAGTCATTGCATGTACATCAGAGTCCACAACCAGTCTGGGCAGTCTGTGGGATAGACTACAACAAGCATGCTTGCTCACAAACACCATTCACAATCACTCTTACTTAGCCTCACCTACCACATCCACCCATGTTGTTATATTTTTGTGCACAAAAAAATTAGCTACAAAACCATAAATTTTTCTGTCTAAAAGCCAATGTTGACCTAAGTTGTCACTCTTGAACAGTGCAGATAAGTCTCAAGAGAACCATCAAAAGCTGAAGGTGCATTGTCTACCCCACTGGAGGGACTTGGAGAGCCTGGTGTCTTGAAGTCACAGTCTCAATTGCATTTTGTTGCATGCAGCATGGATGAAGTTTGCCAGAGATGTGTCAACTACTGCTTACCTAACTAAAATAACTTTTTTACCCAAAGGGGTATGGGTTATGGGTTATTGCAGACTTATGGGTTATGTACACAAAATCCCCGCACACCGAACTCGTGGACGGATCAGGCTATGGGGTATAAGGGGTTATGGGGTATCAGGAGTATGGGATAAGAGGGGTTCTACTGTAATCCCCAAATTGACCTCCCCTTATGTAAGTCGCAGTGGCTCGATATTGGGACAGGTCTAAGTTAAACTCGGAGTCCACATTACACTCTGACGTTTTCAGACGCTGGGAGTCATCCTGCCTCATACCTCTGTCGAAATTCTTTATTCTATTAGGGAGCACTTCTCCTTTACATCTCTTGTGCACGTCTCACATTGGGAATCACCCACACTCAGGAAGCTCTAGGTCTTTTCACCGGCCCTCAAGGTTTCATCTTTGACACTCGACTACATCTGGTTCACAGGAGGAGTCACCACTTGTGGAGGGGCTGCAGGGCAGACTTGTTCAAGGGCTAACATGCGGCAATGATGATTCAACAGGGCCTCGTTTAGAAGTGGACGCTGTGTTGGTTATCTTACATTCTTCCCTAATGCACATGGATATAACCTTTTTATTAAATAGCTCTGTGTTTGGGCCTCTCAATAAGGAGCAAGACCTCTACTTTAGTCATGCATCCCCCGCCACCTTTGCTCTCCCACACCAAGTCAAACACCCACATCCAATTCACAATGACCCCGAACTAATACCAAAACAAAAAAGGAACGTTCGACGTCGCACGCATGCACTATGCCACTATTACCCTCGCATGCTAAATCGTCCTTTCCTACAACGCAAACAGTGCCAGATGCATACGTTTACTTTAACGCCTTCTGCAAAGTTGTTACTGAACGGTCCCATGCGCATGCAGACAACCCAGCTTCTGCGGTAGAAGAATCCAAGGAGAAGTACTGGGGCCAAAGCCCAAGGAAGGGACAGTGACGAGGCGCGCGGCGCAGTCAGATTCTCGGGGGTGCATGATTTGAGCGTGGGGCTACTTGGCATGATACTGACGGGAGTGAATCGTGAATGTTTCCATTTGCATTTGGTATGCGCGATTCAGAGGGACGAGTTTGGAGTTTCCCCTCTTCCACCTGAACTCTGAACAAACTAATCTCGCTAGATCTGATCCCCATGTTGGCAATTCCTTTTGGGGTCTAACTGACTCTAACATCCCTCCGGTTTACCGGCGGCAGCAAGTGGTCCAACATGCACAACCGTCACGCAGCGCAAGCCCATCTTCGTTTGCAATAGAAGGCAATCCGACAACCACGCGGAACTTGCCTCATTTGGTGACTTTAAATGACGAACAATGGGGTCCACGGACACTGCGAATGTCAACGAGCTGAAATTTCCGAGGCAGAACTTCAAATTTTGAGATAACCGTAGTAGACGGGCTCAGAGACCAATAGATTGCTTCTCTTCGTTATTTTGCGCCTCAAAAGTAGTCACTCTGATGGAACTGAACAAGGGTCTCATTCGTCCAGTGTAACACGTCCTCAGAGAGATCTTGTATCACCCGTGACCCTAAGTTAGCTCAGTCCCAAGGTCCATATAGAATATAGAGAGGAATACATATATTCATTGTCTGCCCGACGAGAGACATCCCACAACCGAAGTGGGGATTACTATGAAAGTTAATTTCTCGGGATTAAAACTCAGCTGTACTAGTCTGTATATCGCATCGCAGGTTTACCCTTCATTTACAGGTAAAGTTCCTGTCATGGTTGGTGCGTGCACCGTGGTTCCCCTCGGCGGGTAAAGGTAAATCTTCATCAAAATTCACTGCCAGAGGTTTGTATCTCCGTATGTACAGCGCCGCTGAGCTTTGGTATTTTTAGGGCCCATTTATCTGGCGCCGCAATGGCCATGTTGTTCGGACATCGCTGATTATGCCAATGTCCCATCGCTGTGCTCCCGTGGAAATTTTTGCCTTTGCCTGAAACTGTTCTTACCGGCGCGCCTCCAAACGTACATGCGACAGTTCATCACGCCGGTGTTTACATATTTCCTTGCTTCGCCTACTAGAATTTCCAATGCACGAAGGCCCAAGATTGCGCTACTGCTCTACTGTGCTCAGGTCGGAACATTTCGCCAGTCTTTAGGCCCCGAAGAGGAGGTAACACCCAATATTGACCAAACCAGCCGGTGTGTCAATGTATACGTCGCAAGGTCGGCGCACAGATATATCTTTGGCCCCTAAGTCTTTCCGAGGTCGGGATTGGTTATCTACTTGTTTCCTCTTTTTTGTGTGGTATGCTCGGTGACGTGTTTTTCGGTTCTTAATTGATTGTGTTCTAGGCCTTCCACTGTTGCTTCACCGACGGATAGCATTTACGTCTAGCTTGCCATCTTCTCTTCACACATAACGGCGCAATCTTAAAAAACATTGCTGTAATACCTAATCGACAGGGAACACACCCTTCGTCCGATCACGCCTCTATTGTGGCGTCTCAACTCCACTCAGCCCATCCGCGCAATCCTGGAATATACCCTCGGTTTCTCCCTAAGTTTCAACTACAGGGGTCATTGAATGCACAGGTTACTGTAACAGATCTTGCAAGTCACTTTACGGTGTACACATATACCCCGAGGGTATGCAGCATGCGCGTAGACCCATGACTTCTATTCGAGCATGGCTTGCGACGGCGTCGCTCAACTCGGCCGTGATCCCCGCGGCAGATTCACCTCCTTTCACTCCGCGCTTCTCCCTTCCTCCGCTGCCACGAGCCGGCCTGAAAATTTCCGGTTTGGTAACGACGCGGAGCGCGACTTCTTTTTTAGGCGTTGCAATCCCGATGCATCCAACTCCGCCCTCTCCTCAAGACCGAGGTGATTTGGTCTGCTGTATCGCCCGCATGGATGCGTATGACGTGTTACCCCTGGACATCACGTGTCTGAAGGAGCCTGACCTCATTGTCAAGGCAATGAGAGGTAGTGAATGCGCACTGCGTCACCATCAAGGTTGACTTGCATCAGAGTTCTCCGTCTCACTTTCTTTTGAATCGAAATCACTGTTGACAACTGAGATGCGAACTTTCCGGTTGACTCTATTTCTAGTATCTCTAACATGGATCGCACCTTATTGGCAACGTAGGCTGGGGCCGGGGCGGGATGCAGGCCTAGCCTCCTTGGCGACATAACTTTCTTGTTTAGACGCTTAGGGGTATCCGTCCCGATGACCCATGCTCTGACGATGCCCCGACCCAGCAATCGATTTGCGACATCTTCCAAATTGGGCGCTCACATCTTGCAAAAAATAGCAACTCCTGCGTTAGGGCTCCATATGTGAGCGAATTTCCTCGTATTCATGCGTTTACCCCGATGTCCAGCCGGTCCGCGGTGGTAGGGGCAGTTAGGCGCTCTGGCGAATTGTTTTTTCTATTGGCCATACTTCGCGTTCTGGTCTCTTCAGATAGGAGTTTGATCGTGTATCCACGGCCGGCAAGTCCAAAAATCTAGAAGCGGCGTTTCATAGGTCCGCGATGAGTGAGTTTTCCATCTGGCAACAACTTTTTGAAATCAGGTTCGTCGTGGTCACCATGTGTAGCCTCACCCTCCTAATACTGAAACTTCAAGATCTTGGAGTCGGTATCGGCAGTCTCGGTCCCGGATCTATTGCGATCAGACTTCGTGGCTGTTGCGTTGCAAAATACGCAGAATTGTGAATGCGCCGCTTTCGGAACTGACTCCTTCCTCTTTCCTCAAACCATCAGTCTAGATTATGTATGCTGCTCTCCCTCTCGTTTAAAAGAGAAGAGATAGTTTCCCTATCTATTCTCCAATAAGCTATGGCACTTCGTCTCCCTACGCATCTCGACTCTTTTATTCCCCCACCTGCAGAGCAGGTGCAGCAACGCCGGCCGTGGCAAGGGACTCTTACCTTGACTTTTATGAATACAGCCCAGGGCACTTACCAGGATGTCTTTGTTACCGCAGCAGAGACTGACGGTGAGAGGTGTGTCCTGAACACAGTCCAGGTGGTTACAGACACAGTCTGACTCGGTCTGCGCGCGGCCGCCAGTCGAATGGACCTCTGGCCAAGGCGCCTCCTCGTGTATCTCAATGCTCGTCGCGTTGCGCACAATGACATAAAAGCCTGGACCAAGCGGTACACTCCGCCGGTCTGCGCCTTGATGCCCGACAAGCTTCCCGATCCCGCCGCCAACGCGTTAAACCAGGCGAACTTCGCCAATCTCAGTCGCATGCTGCTTGAAAACCAGATGGTGAGCTTTCGACAGCGCGCAACTTCAGTTTCGAGGGGCTCACTTCACGTCCAGGTGGCTCTGGCCCCGTGGGGTCAAGAGAGCCCGCCAGGTGCGGGTATGATGATCTACCCGACATCGTCCTCCGTTTCGTTGCTAGTTGGCGCCGTGTTTTTAATCGGACCTTTCCCCGAATTTGCCACGCCCCAACAGTCAGGCCGCGCCAATCCATCAAGCGCAGTCACGGGGCAGGCTTCTCATCACCAGGTATGATCCTTTCGGTCCCATTAGGTATTCGCCGTGTTGAACCCCATTCCCCTGTGTAGTATCCATACAGCAGCCACCATAGCTCCGGTCGCTATGCTCCGCCCTGAGCCTACGTAAGGCGACGGTCTACGTCTCATCAAATAAAGTGGGGAAGTTCTCCACACTCTTCAAAGTGGCGACGCCCCATGCTAGCCGAAACAATTAGAATTAGAATATTTTACAACGTCGGTTCCTCCAATCACCGATCCTCTGTCGATGATCGCTTTTGTGTCGCCTCCTCTTTTTTAATTTTTATAAGAGCGCACCTGTAGCAATAGTTTTTGACTTTTGACTTTGACATTCATCCACTTTATCCCGTTTCTGTATTGGATATTGTTCGTTGCGTCATTGACTATCTTTAAATAGACCGGACGTTTTGTACCTACAAATGCCCGTAGATCTTCGTATGTATTTGCATCGTCCAAATTCAATTTTTACAACTTTTCGACAACACTTGTCCTACGTCCGCTCCAGAAGACCACTAGTCTTGGTGATGAAAAAGTAAGAGGACGCTCAATGGGAATACGAGTGAGTATAAAGCTGATCAGTAGTAAATGCTATGTTAGATTCTACTGTATGTTTCAGTGCTGCTGAGGTAGGAGCTGTCTCAACAAGTTCCAGAAACGTGACAAACGTGTAAAAATTGCGGGGCAAGCAGTTAACCAGGATTTCTTTTTCTTTTGTTTTAAAAAACAAAGGCGAAAGAGAATTGTCATCGGGCTCTGGGGCAGGATTCTCATCCAGGTTCTGGGGTAGGCAGAGTGAAGGCAGCCTCTATATAAACAGGAGGAGCTTCTCGGCTTGTTTCGAGAGTGAAGCTAGTGAAGAGGTGATGCAGGTGATGTGGTGCTTGGCCCCGTGCCAACGGTGTCGCCTGTGACCTTGGTTCGCGGGGAACCAGTTCAGCAACCGGCGCTTTCACCGGCGCTTTCACATCCTGCGTTTGTCAGCGGAAATGCCACGAAGCCTGACTACAATACCAAACTGTCTTCAATTTCGGGATCCACGGTATTGGCAAGGGTGGTGTCGGATCACAAGCGTAAGCAATACTACTAATCCCCGTATACTCACCACCCACAATCACACTCTGGCGTCTTTCGCAGAGTTCTAGAAAGGAGTGTATCACGTAAGGAAATAACCACCCGGAGTTCTGGCGCGGCATCGGTTGCCAGCTTCAAATGCAACTGCAATATTATATGAACGTGTCATCCTGCGTCCTATGTCAGCTAAGCTAAGTAACAGAATTACAACCAAAGCACCGCGATCCGTGTTGAATCGCGGACTTCCCTCATGTACTTCAAATCATCTCCTTTTCTAGGGCTGGCTTACTCTTGAGCTCGATGTAATTATCTGCCTCACCCTGACCATACTCAACTAATCCATCATGATATCGTGAAAAAACTCGTCTTTTCTACGGCCGCATCACGCTATTCTGCCTAATTGACCGCGGATAAGCCCCATCACCCCAATCCCCAAAAACAGAAAATGGATCAAGTATTAATGAAAAAGCGAGGACGAGGATTTAACGCTCTACTTGTCTTCGTTTGACTGCCTATAATCCACCCCCCGTGCAAAACAAGGGTCATACACCTCATCACGAAGCCTATGAAGTCAGCCCATGTCCGAGTCCCCCCTCCTACTATCTTTCCTCGACCCTTCCTTATATTTTCCATTGCACGCGATGAATGACGTTCAAGTGAGGAAGAGCCGTCCTTTGTGCGCAAGTCTATTCGCCCTGACCCCCCTTTTTTTCTATTTTCTACAGATCCTTCTCGTTGACGGGTACATATCCCGGACCTTCCGAAGTCAGGCAGCTGAACAGTACTTCTTGAATCTTCTGAAGAGCAGCTTCATCCCCCCGCAAACGGTTTTGTCCTACGCTGGGAGGGAGGGTTGTTTTTTTCTTCCTCCACTCTGTCCCTTCCCACATTCCAGTCCAGCATTCCGGCCCACCAAGTTGTTGGCTACTTGACCGCGGCATCACGGACAGGGGGACAGTGGTCCCTCGGAAGATGTGGACTCCCCATAGTGTCCCTGATAGAATACGGCATGTCGTCGCGGCGCAGTTGCAGATGCCAGTATTTTTGAGGGCGAAGGCGGGGACCTTGGCATTCCTCTTGCGGCATCCACCAACAGTCGGAGCCATAACCTCCAAGACGCGAGTTATCTTGCGCCGCTTGGTCAAAATTCGAGCACGTATATTCGTATTGTTGTTAGTAACGCAATGATTGGTGTGTTCACTCGCTAAATTTGGTGCGGTAAATATCAGTGGCCCGGCTACAAGGAGTTCAAGCGCCAAGTTCTGACATCTCGCGCGATTCCATCAGCATAGCTGGGTTCGCTCGCCAGATCGGTCGAACTGTGGACACTTTTCTTCAGGTCTGACTTCCGACACTACCATGTGAAGAAAAACTAATTGTGCAGCGCTGAACCTTGCTTTCTAGGTTTGTGAGTTAGACCCTGAGTCTGACGCTGACCAACGCGATCTATGGCGGATCTGGGGAGGTGGCATCCGGGGCAGCGACATCGTAATTATCGGTGCCGTCCAGGTCTCCACAGGAAGTTGGATGCCTATCATCCAACTTGATCGTTACAATTTTTGATGCTTGCTAGTAATTACGATATTACAGAGGCACGGGTGTTGATCGTAACGTACGGGAGTCCCTCAGGTCACACGGAAAAGTCACCACTTCACTACCGACTTGTGATATTGCACCGCAATGCAGCCTAACCAGCCTTGAAGCACCTTGCCCAACCATGAGGCAGCTACGAAGATCGAAACATCGAACATCGTGTCTGTATATAATAACTCAGTCCTCGCCCCCAAAATAAATTATCTGCTCTGATTTATTCCCTGCACCTTCCGGGGCGCTATGAGTTTACATTCTGAGTACCTCGCGTTTACTCTGTTTCCCTATCTTGTTGCGATGATTACCCAGTAGTCTCGAGCTCACTAGGCCAGGTCCCAGGTCCTCCGGTTAAAAAATAATTGTGGAAAAACCCAACTTGGGACACGAGTCAGGCCTTGAGTATTTCACGAAGGACAATGGCAGAGACAAAAAGGAGACTGCCAGATAACAAAGTTTCTTTGACTTTCCCGGACAGATGCAGTAAACGTGATAAATAAGCCGGGTAAAGCTAGCGGGAAGGGCGGTTTTCTTTTCCAAATGGACACTGCCGCGTCCACCAACTCCTCTGCGCAGGTGAGCACTGTGAGCTCGCAAAGCACGTTAAGTTCGATGCATCTAAGTTACTGCAAGTGAGATCGTTCTACGGTGGCCAACTTGTCAACCAAAAACCCTCGAAATAAATAGTCGGTACGGAGACGGAAGATGGCGAAATTCTTTTCCTGGTTGGTTTGTACAGCGTAATGAATCGATCACCAGGTACCTTTGCACCACCGACATGCAGTAGTCGCTGAGCGCTGAGCGCTGGGCATTCAGAGCGACTGCTACTGGACAAATGACTAGCAGAGATTGAACAGAAGCACCGAGACAGAAGGCGGCCAAGGTATAGAAGAACCTCGAGCAGAAGTGTAATGACTCGAAGTAGTCTCTTCGTAGGTCGGTTCAAGGAGCGCTATGACTGCATGCGGCCGTGAAGTTATGCGTCAACTCTATCACGACCACCTTGCTACTGTACTGCTATCCACCATACCCTTCTCGGACTCATCAACCACCTAGCACCCAACATTGTAGTCCATATTGTTTATGTACTCCCTACTGCGGTACAGCTCGCATCTCCGCATTCACGGCCTGGCCTTGTTGCTTCGGCAGCACCCAGTTTGGTTGGACTGTTTGTGAGTTCCATACCAAACTTTGCTCTCGCCACCCCGTTGCCTCGTTCGGACAGATCAACTTTGGACTCATCTCCTAATAGGCTGATTACTACTTCCTCGTCGCTCTCGGCGTTGCTGGTAGACTTCTCAGGAACGGTGCTCAGCGCAGACTTGGCAGCTCTTGCCTGCGTTGTACGCCTTGCCCTTTTCCTTGTTCTGGTCCGCTTTGGAGATGGCTGAAATACTGTGCCGTGCTTTACTGCCCACTCAATTTCCCTGATCCTGTGGCGAGATCGGAAAAGATATGGGATTAGATGGGAGGGTATGTAAGCTTATACAGGAATACTTCGATAACGAAAAGTATCCACCTCTCTTTCAACTTTATATTGTCTGGTACGTAGCTTTCAGCCTTGCGGTAGAGATCAAGTGCGATCTGCAAGTCGCCCCTGTGCGCAACGTCAGCGTCCTTCCTTGGGAACTGTGAGTGGCGCACTTCTCGGAATGTGACCTTGCCAGCGCGACATATGCACGGCCAGTCTTCTTCCGAGACATGGGTGAGAGCTTGTGTACCGCATCACCGTCCCGCCTGTTATGATCACTATAGTTCGGTCAAGGCACTGTCAGGATTCACGATGGCCAAATGCGGCTATCTGAACACGTACTATTTCTTCTCTAGCTCTTGCAATCGTTGACGCAGCTCATTGTCAAGGTCTTGATGTCGTTTCAAAAGTGGCGTTAGCAGACCAGGAGGTAGGCTTCGCTGTCCTATTTCGAGTGATTGGTCTTTCGTTGAATCTGCGGCTTCCGCTTCTTTGCGGGCACGTTCTTCCTCCGCCGCGCGCTGTCGTTCCATCTCGTCTAGTTTCTCCTTTAGCCGGCGTTCAACTTCCGCTTCCACCGCTTTGGAGATCTGAAATAGCGTTGATTCTAATATTCTTATCACGTACTGGAGCATTACCTTGTCATCTATATCTTGATCGGTCAACCCCTTATTCGTGTTGTAACGCTCTCGGAAGAAACCTATCCCGCTCTCCCTGCGTTTTCCGGTGTTAGGATAAGGTGCGGCCTCGGCCATGTGGAATGCAGCTGATTTGCGTGGGACTCGCGATGGACCCGCGGCGCTGGTCACCCTCGCGGGGACGCTACGAGGCACAATCGAGGGGGCTTCGGAGGGTCCTGCTATGGGTGCCGTCGTTAGAGGAGCCAGTTTCGGCGGGGCAGGGCGAGTGGCGGAAAAGTGAAGTTTAGGAGCTGGTTGGGCTTCTGCAAGGCGCGTGTCAAATTAAGTGTGGACTTGAACGCTAGAGACCTTACCGTGCTCATTGATAACGGGCTTGTTCTCAACGTTCCGCGTTCGAACAGCAAAACTACAATGGATCAATAACGGCGCGAATTATCTGAGGCAACCTGCTTACTTTAGGGTATTCAAGGTATCTTGTCGGAACTTGAGCCCAGGTGCCAAATTACAAATCAAAAGCCCAACTGATGAACCCCCTAACGCGTCTTGAAGAATACGCGTCAACTTAGAGTTGCGATAGGGAATTCGGGACTACAAAGGTCGGATGTCAAGAGCAAGCCATGCAGAGAATGCCAGAAAAAAACACACAGCACCAGTGTTCAGCGCGTGAACGACCTGACCTAAGACGCTGAGGGATTTGTTGATGGCTGCGGACTCTTGTAGGCGAGATGGATCATTTCCCGTCAACTACGGGTAGTGCGGTTAACACCAGTGACGCTGATGGGAAAGTGTCACACACTTTATTATTCTCAGAGCCCGCGAGGTCGACCAGATTCATTTTCCCAGTTAAAACTTGTTGCGACGTCAACGATATCGCACACGACAGAAAATATGTGACCGACTTTTGTCCTCCCGCGTTAGTTTGACTTCTAAAGTTAAGATAGCGTGTGAGCGGGACGACGCTCTATTGAGGAGGGTGGACCCGACCGAGCGCTGTTTGTTCGCTATTCTGATAACCAATACTGGTCAGCCCCGAACCGAGCTGATTCTAGACTGTGCATACGTGTATAACTTATTGAACTCGCTAACGTCTTGGATTGGTACTGATGATAGGTTTGCAACAAAGACTTGGCCAGCGTCGTTCTCCCTGACCGGTAATTTAGGGGCCTATAAAAATTATGGCAATAGTCAGTTCTCAAACAAGCACCCCTCGCATCAGACGCGAATAAGAAGCGACCCACAGTCTCGCGATCAACCAAGAGGTCATAGACCTCATCCCTGTATATCTCCATGTAGGAAACGGACAGCGACGCGTCATCTTTGCACGTCTGTCTGTATTCGAACAACGCCTCGATGGAGATTAGTTTCCGAAAGGTGCCTTGATATCAGCCACACACCTCAACAGCTCTAGGAATGACACCGGGCTGTGAACGAGTTCCTTGCATGGTGTGTGTCTTTCCGGACGACGTGACGCCATACGCGAAGATGGTAGCCGTCTTAATCTACTTAGCGATTTCTCATACAGAATAGAGAAGCATCTCACAGCTCCACTATACACTATTTCAATCAGGGGTCTCACGTCCGCTTTGAAGATATCCTCCTGGCGGGAGTCGTGGCCATAACACGAGGAGAAGCTGCGAATAGCCACTCAGTCAGGCAACGTCCTCCGAGTGTCAGAGCGACAGATGCTTACGGGAACTTAAAGACTTGGGACTGATCCCGAGGGTTGTTCACACATATTGCAGGAAAATCGGTTTCGTCGTCTGTAGAGAGAATCCGAATGCCTTGATCGCTGAGCTCACCCGGGATGGGAGGACGGAGGCGTGCCACAATCTTGACGGTCTGTACGTTCGCCATGGTAGTATCGGTTAACCTTGCCTAGTCTTAGTTGCAACCGTGACGCGTGACGCAAACTTCACATGACCGCGCGTATTACATAAGATAGATACCCTATTTAATTTGTCTTGCTCTAGATAACACGTGCCAGATCAGCCCCGGTACATCGTTCGCCTGAACGAACGAATCAACAATATTGGTCATGTCTACCCCTTCTAGTCCCTCAATACGAACGTCTGCCAGCTGTCGGGTGTTGGGCAGGAAAAGTAGAACGATCACTACGATACGTGATTGTTTGGCCTTGGGTTTGATCTCGTAGGAAAGCATCAACTCGTTCTCAGAAATCGATTGAGGCAATTGCACGTTGAAGAGCGACCGGTGCAGCGCCAAGGACGACGAATACCTGGTTCTATTCGGTCGAATGCACGTGAGAATGGCTGTAAGACGCACCAGTCACAAAGTTTGGCTGCACGCCCATCATCTGCTTCAACGTTGTGTGCTGGCACCCTCTTCTCTAACTCTGCTTTCTCAGACCAGAGACGGTCAACTTTCACAGTATCTTCCTTTATGGTGTCCTTTACGCGTGCTATTTTCTCATTGATAGCCTGTAACTCATCCTCCAACATTTGCATATCAGCGACCTGTGAGGAGAGGGTTTCCTCTGCGACGGGAATGGTCAATGGAGGAGATGGGTGAATCCCACGCAGGCGCATGATCGCGAGTCTGGCATCGAGTATACTTTGTGTCAGTGCAACGGCTTCCCCTGACAGCCCTTTGGCCTTGAGGTAATCTACACCCTCTGTCAAGTTATGCCACTCAGATCGGAACTGAACCCCACCATGCTCTACGAGTGGTGCCAGGTTCCTGATATCGCTGTGCCTCTCTGCCAGTCGAGTTTTTGCGCTCTTCAACTTGTCCTTCTTAACCGAGTTGGCAGCTTGTAGATCAACGTTGGTATCCGCGGTAATCATAGGCGCTTCGTCGTTCACTATAGTCTTCACGTACTTGTCTTTGGCGTTATTTTCCAGGTATTGAAACTTCAATCGACGCATGAAAGACTACCGAAGCACGATAGTACCACACAGGAATAGATTGAAAAAAGCATACCATGGCATACCATGTAATCTGCAACTTCAGCGGCCAAAGCGTCTGGCGTCTTGGGAAAACTGCCAGATTCATGAGACCCCGATACATCTTCACTGGTTTCCAGAGATCGAGAGTTGAACCGAGCTTGAACGTCCCGAATGCGAAGATAAGCGGAATCAAATGTCGATTGCAACTGCTTCGCAGAATTTATACTGGACAGTTCGTCTTCCATGAGAATGGACGATAGTGTGCAGAAGTGTTAACGTGTTAACTAAACAGGGAGGTCACAATGAACGCGTACACAGGCGATCATGTGATCGTGAAGCAGCTATTATCGTCGCGGGCGGGTCGTCTGGTGTTGACCCAAGATAGCCCGTTGTCACTACATCATTTGAATGCGAATAGTACTCAAACGTTCGAAGGGATATAAAATAATTTCTCAGCTCGTAAAAAGCACAGGGAACTACATCGTAGCCCTTCAACCCAGAGGAACGCCAGCAACACCGAAAACTCTGTTCACAGCTTCATTACACTCTTTTTTCACACGATAGTGAGTACAGGAGTGCAGGGGTGCAGGGGCAAAGGCAGATGAACGAGAGCATCTAGCTACGAACCCTCCAGGGTTTGTCCGACCGAATCTCGCCGTGGTGCCTTCTCGAAGTAGTGTTCACCAGTCATACCTCCCCTTGGAAGTTTCCCAAAAATTTCTCGCCTTTGCCCAGTAGTGAGCCGAACTCCGAGGTCGACGTATGGGCGAAGCTGGCCAAAGACAATTTCAGTATACGACCCAATATCAACGCAGTTGAGACGGACTGGAGAATTTCTTATATCCTCTATGGGTGGGGCTACAAAGAACCGCACTTTCTCGTCACAAAGCCTATACTTTGCTTTTCCTCGAACCACATGTTTTCCTGGTGCTCCGGTACGGTGTCCTCCGGGGAGGTATGCCTGTCGTGTTCCTGGTGTTTTTCCATCAGCCAGAGGGACAATATTTTCTAAAGATCGAAATCACCCTTGTAATAATCCTTATTTCCGCGTTTGGGTGTGAGTGGGAGCCGCGAGGCTTTGGAGAAGCGGGCTAGGGTCGGAAACATAGAGGATATTAAAGCGTTGGCACCCGGATGACCCGGCCCTAGAAAAATTATAATTATATTGACGGGCCAAGCTCACGTGAAGAACTCTAACTACTTGACCGCCCCAGTCCTCTTGCATATCGCAACCTAGGCTTGTCGGCGGCGCTGTCGCATAGTTTTCTTATAGATAGCGGTATTTTAGCCGCGACGTCACGATGTATCAGATTACGTCGTCTTGGGCACTGGCATATCCGTCTCAGGACTTTTGGCAACCAACCAAGCAACCGACCATCTTCTTTTGAACAGACTGTCTGTACCAGGGCCTTAAGATTACTGGTGCCCATCCTCAGCATTTTATCTATTGTATCGAGCCCTCTTCTTTTGCAGTGATTTCAACTTCTAGATGAACCGTTTGTCGTAGAATGATCAGTTAAGGAACGACGACGTGGCCTAAATTTACTGGCTCGGGACCAATCAAGTGCATAGTAGAAATGTGCCTTGCCAGCTTCAGGGTTTGCGTCATACAAAATTCTTTTCACGCGACTTTCTTTTCCTGTTGGGGAGACCACGCGTAGCTCTAACTATTACCACACACTTCGCGAATGGATTCTCCGAGCAGGATAGATCTCGTGATCGGGGCGAGTTGTTCCCACCCCAACATTAGGGGGCCCAAATAGCCCCTTCAACGTGATTGTTCCTCCGGGATTCATTTTCAGGACGTTATCTCGATTTTGTTGTACAGTCGGTGTCATTTGATAAGATAATAGACAAGTAATCGGATCTAGTTATTTGACTGAGCTGTGCTAGATGCTTCGCACGAGTCATCTCCCTTGACAACCTCCCTGGGATCATGTGAATAAGGTGTGGGTAATGGGCACACGTACGGGAGACCATAAAAGGAGAAGCCGGCGGTTCATAAGCGTGGGAATAATCGTCAAGCTCGAATCCAAAGGCTGGGCTTAAGCCCGCCGCAAACGTCTCTCGGCGCTATCCCTCGCACTCTCTTCTTCTTCCTCAACCTCACTCCCACAATGTCCTCCTCCGCCATTTACGCAGTCAGTCCTCCCTTATCATTTTTATATCCATCATTTCTCATTCCTTTCTTGTTATTTAGCACAGGAGCCTGCAGCCCACCGTCCCACCCACCCAGGGTCCTGCCCAACAACCGTCTCACACTCGTCTCTCCGAGTGTTTTGATATGATCAGATCAGAGTTCGATGTCCTCACGCAGGACATAGTTCACCTTCGGAACCAGCGGGATGAGTTTGACACCAAAGGTTCGTTCCTTGATCCACGCCTCACGTTTCTCCCACTCCAACAACCGCTTGTCACCAGTGGCTAGCCAGGTTAACGAACTCAATATCATCCGCCAAAGCCTCTACGATCTCGAGGCCCAGCACGGAAAAATACGCCAACAGTATGAAGAGGAGATTTCTCGTCTGAGAGCAGAGCTTATGACGGCCCGCCAAGGCGCAACTGGCGTACCTCCCAATCTCGGCGTCAATGTTGGTCCCGGCGCTTCCGGTCTTCCTACCCCCACTGCTGGGCCCGCCCTCCCATACTCAGATCCCTTCATGGGAAGGCCTCCGCGTGACCCCGCGTTTGACCGTGACCGTGACCGAGACAGGGATCGTGAACGTGAACGTGAGCGGGACAGAGGCATCATCGAAAGAGAGCGTGACCGTGACAGAGAACGTGAACGTGAGGTCAAGGAGCGCGAGCGCGAGAGAGAACGAGATCGCGAACAACGCGAGTCCAAAAGGATCAAAACAGACAGAATCAAGACAGATCGACCTGGTACGTATTCTTACTATAATCTAGTGATGTTCTCGTGGAAGTCAACGATTCCCTAGAAAACTTCAGCCCATCCATAGGACCTCCCGGGGGGCCATCTCACGCCTCCAATAGCATCTTACATAGTGGTCCAGGCTTACCACCACCACCTTCTACCACGACGCCTTTCACCACCGGTGCTGGTGGCGTATCTGGTCCTGGAACTGCGCCATCGTCCGTGGCGACTAATGAACCGCCCCCACCATCCAACTCTGCTGCTGACAACACGAGTTCTCTCGCTCCGATAAGCGAGAACAGTAGCTTCCTGGATGAACTCGACCCACTTAGCGTTCCTCCCGAGCTCAAAAAAGAAGGTAGTGACTGGTTCGCCATTTTTAACCCCAAGATCAAACGTGCGCTCGACGTGAATCTTGTGCATACACTTCATCACGAGAGGTATGAAGAGCCAGTTCTCTCCATACCTCTCAGGGTCGCTGACGTTGGCGTCGCGTGGCGAAAGCGTGGTGTGCTGTGTGAAATTTTCTGCTGATGGAAAGTATCTCGCTACCGGCTGCAATCGCGCCGCCCAAATTTTTGATGCAAAGACAGGGGCAAAGACATGGTGCGTTCCTATGGATTTCACCGCAGTTATCTTCCACCGACCTTGCACTACAGTGTACTTGTGGATGACAAAGCAAACAAATATGGCGATTTGTACATCCGGAGCGTCTGCTTCAGCCCGGACGGAAAATACCTTGCCACCGGCGCCGAGGATCGGCAGATTCGCGTGAGTCTTTTTCCTACCCTATCTCTATTAGTTTCGCGGTGTTATTAAATCAATCCACCCTCTAAACTGTAGATCTGGGATATTGCAAAACGCCGCATCCGAAATGTTTTTGATGGGCACACCCAGGAAATTTACTCACTCGACTTTTCGCGCGACGGGCGCCTGATCATATCTGGTTCTGGCGATCGCACGACGCGTATTTGGGATATGCAAGACGGAAGCAACAAACTCCTCGCAGACCGCGACACCGAGACTGCGGATTCGGGTGTGACGAGCGTCGCGATTTCACCCGACGGGCGCCTCGTTGCCGCGGGTTCTCTTGACAACACCGTACGCATATGGGACGTGGCGACGGGTCAACTCATCGAACGCCTCAGAGGGCACAAGGACAGTGTTTACAGCGTCGCATTCACCCCTGATGGGGATGGGATTGTTAGTGGGAGTCTGGACAAGACGCTCAAGTATTGGGACGTTGGCAAATTACTGGCGAATGCACCAAAGCGCGATCCGCGTACTGGTCTTCTTCCAGTCGACAGACCGGGTAGCAGTTCCGTGGTCAAGAAAGAAGGCGATAAGGCGTCGGCCGCGTGCACGATGAACTTCCTCGGGCATAAGGTACCGTCACGTCAGTTTCCCATGTTCGGTCATTGACGTGGAGTATTATCAAGGACTATGTCCTCAGTGTCGCAGTGTCGCACGATGGCCAGTGGGTCGTATCCGGTTCGAAGGATCGCGGTGTGCAGTTCTGGGACTCTCGCTCGGCGATCGTCCAGTTCATGCTCCAGGGCCATAAAAATTCAGGTACCTGCTTTTTTTCGTCCATTAATTCTGGACTATTTGACTGAGTTGGCGGAAATTAGTCATTTCTATCGATCTGAGCCCCTCTGCAAGTCTGCTCGCTACTGGAAGTGGGGATTGGGCCGCCCGAATATGTGCGTGTCCTATTGATAGTATATTCGTTGTCGACCCACTAACACTTTGGACTAGGGAGCTATAACACGGTATAAATATGTCTCCGTTGCGCCTGTATACTGCCTCGCACAGCAATGTCTCTGCTACAATTTCTGTACAGCAGGATTTATCACTTTTTTTCTTGCTTCCTCTACCTATTATTTCTTTCTGCGACAAATGTTTGTGATAGGTGTTAGGACACCCCCCCAGAAGGGTGGAGAATCGGCGCCGTGAATGTATATAATCATGTCTACATGACATTTCACTACCGCCATCGTTTTGCAATGACAGAGGCCAGAATGTCGCTTTTTACGCTCAATGCTAGCTCGCTCCTCTTCCTCCCTACTGACAATTTTCAAAAATGCTTATTCACCTCCGTCTATATCCATGCCACACAGTGTGTACCTTTACTTTAGTTGTGCGCGCTGTCGGTTAACGTCAACAGCACGGACAATGAGGTACTCGCTCTATATGCGCAAGTGCAGCAGACGACCTCCGTTGGTGTGATATCTGGGAATCCTGATACAGCACTAAATGTATGCGTAGGAACTGGTCACCAAGCTAGCAGCGCAGCATGTTCGCCTGCCCTTTCCCCGAGCCGTGTTCCCCATGGTCCTCAAAGGCGATGGCTACAATCTCCGTTGCAGTGAGTCGGGTGACGTATCTGTTGATTCGGTGCTGACCGGGCTTTGCATGGAGCAGCGCTCAAACCATGGCCATATGGAAAAACGCTGGAACTGAAATGGGGCGAAATTTGGCTCACGCCAAGTGAAGAGAAATGGCAGGTTCTGTTCGAAACGACGGATTAATATTAAAATGCGGATATGATCACTGCATCCCACGCTCAGCACCACTTCGACCTGAATTTCGAGAGGACGTACGGTTCAACTCTATACCACATGACGGGTGCCATCGGTTGCCCATGGACCTACATGTCCTCGACACTCCATTCATGACTTTGCGCCCCAGTACGTCTGCGTTCGTTTTGCTTCTGAAAGTATTTTTTCTCGAACCCGTTCCCTCGATCTGTGATTTATGGATCCAGCACTGAGGGTGGGTAAAAAAAACAAGAATAAACGCACCCACACCGTCCCACCTATACCCGGGTTTGATCCCAAACCGATTTGGAGGTGGTGGCGGCCCTGTGTATTCGGGCTTCCGAACGCCCTTTGTTCTCTGTTTCTGTTGGTACTCAGAGGTATCAGCACAAAGCTGGGCCAGTGTCTGAGGTTGCAAGGGGAGCGCACCGTCATAAACGCCGCGGCGGGATCGTTCCATCGCTCTTGCTCCTTCTGTGCGCGATTTAATTCTTCGTCGTCTATATACCTCGCGAAACCTCGCTGTCGTATACGTTCCTCTTCCTCTTTTCGTTTGTCGGCTTCGTCTCGTTGCACGAGACCTTTGCCCCACTCCATCTTCTGCGCCTCTCGTTCTTCACGTTCCCGTTTCTTGCGCGCCGCTTCGGCCCTCTCTAGTTTCATGTCTATCTTCCTACCCGAGGCATCGCGGTACACCGTTTCCTGTGCGGCAGCTAAGGCCGCAGGGTCATCTTCCTCTTCTCGTTGTTGATCCCGAGCAGAAGGGAGCTGTGTGCGTAGCTGCTTCTTCGTCATAAGACCACCGCGGAATAACTCGTCCCCCTCAGTGGAGACTACGACAGGCTGCTCGTCTGCTGCCGGTGGGGGAGTAGGTTCTCGGATTGTCGCCCAGCCCGAACCTCCTTCGCCGGGCTCCACACGACGTTTCTTGAAAGCGCGATCTGATGCGATGATTGCCTCAGCGTCGTCGTCGTCGTCGGCCTCTGCAGAAATCGCTACACCACCCCAGCCTGCGTCATCATCCACAATTGTTGCGCTCGCAGAGAACCCGAGATCAGGATTACGCTTTTTCTTCTTCCTGTGAGTCGTACGGGATAGGATAGCGTCGGCCTTAGGGCCAGACATGTACTTTTCTGCTAAATAGGCTTGCATCGAGGACATGATGACGGTCGTGTTCAATGTTGGTGATTGGTCACGTGTATCGTGTGTGGGGTCGACTCGACCCGACCCCGGTATTTTGCTTCAGCTATAGACCGAGACAACGACCATGCACGGTAGGTTGTGATATTTCTTTCTCGCACACTTTGTCTCATTTTAAACGTAGGTCTTGTATCGTACGACGGTGACGACTCACAAAGTGATTCCGAAACACCCAACGTGGTCCCCACTGTTCCGAAAGCTGACAATGTGAGAGTCATCCTTTCTCGCCTTGCTATCACCGTTTCCCTTTGGCTCGCTGTTCCCCCTCTTGGCGTCAGGACTCCGTACTAAAGTTAGGCAATGGTGCACCTACAGAAGGTATGTCAGACCTATTCTCGCCCTCTCTTCTCAACACCAACCCTTATGAACTTGAGCTCGACGCCTCACCCCCATTACTAAACCGCAAATTATCATCCGTCGCCCCGTTCACTCCAAGCCGCACCCCCGTTCAAGGTCGGTCGAGGATGCAGAGCGAGCGTTGTCCACGGCCACGCAGGCCGAGGCGTCGACCTCTTCCACCCCCTCTGATGACAAGTCAGGCGACCTGTCCGAATTATCGAAGATTCGCGACCTCCTCAGACCACCACCAATTCCTGGTGTACCCGACTGGGGAATACCTCCAGCATCCACAGAACCCTGCGAACCTGCTATTGAGGTACTAGTTTGAATAACCTCGAGTTCATTAGTGTCCCTTACACGTGCCCTCCGCAGGCGAAGCTCGCTCAATTCCACGCCTTGAAGCGAGACCCAGAACAACCAAAGCATTTCAACGACTCGCTCATGTCCAATCGCTCTTTCCGCAATCCACACCTCTATGCCAAACTCGTCGAGTTTGCCGACGTCAATGAACGTACAACAAACTTCCCAAGGGAAATTTGGGACCCGCATAATGTCCAGGAAGAGTGGTTTGCTGATAAAATCGGTCCGTCTGCATCTTCCGGTTTCATTTGAATTTGGCCTGAATACGCTGCCGTCAACTTCGCTCGTGGGACGTTCTCGACGTCCCATCGTTTTGATGTATGCTTTTTTCGAACAAATCTCGATGCCTTCCACACGAACGCCCACGACGTGTCATCGTTTACTTTTATCGCTGGATAATTAAAAGCGGCGCACCAAAAGGCTCGATCAGAGCAGCAAGAATCGACACAATCTTCTTCAAACAAACGTGCACGAATCGATTTTGCCTCTGCGACGGCCTCAGCTCCGCAACGAGTTCCAGGTATGCGCTCGGACATGAACAATCCCTATATCCAGCACTACACAAAGGCCGCCCCAAGTGCGCCCCCTCGCAAGAGCCGGCTGGGTGCGAGCAGTTTTGAACAACTCAAGTCAGGATCGGGGAGGCGGCAATGGGGTTGATGGTTATCAGGCTTGTTTGGTTACTTGTACCTTAGTCTTAGTGTTGTGAAAAGCTTTGTGTACTTCCACTCATTTGACCGTATGGTATGGTTTCGTGTTTTGAGTCGTAAAGTCCTGAAGCCCAAGTGGCACCAGCACTTAGCGACCACGCGTAGACAAGTTAGACAACAGCATGCTCTCATAGTGGCAGTCGGAGCAATGCACCCTTTCCCGTTCTCCACTCTTGTCTTATTCTTATGTCTTGCTCTCCACGTCAAGTCTACAAACACTGATACAACAAGAGAAGCTGCTGTGCACCATTTTTTCACACGCAATGCTCCTGCAGTCCCCGAGTCTACTCACACAAACAACTGGGCGGTGCTTGTCTGTGCATCTCGATATTGGTTCAATTACCGTGTACGTATCCCTGGCTTACTCGGTGCGCGTTTAGTGGCTTAACATAGAAGGTAGCATATGGCAAATGCGTTAGGAATGTGCGTCTCTCGAGTAGACTCTCAGTCCCAACAACGATTTGAATCATTGCTAGGTATCGCACCGTGAAGCGCCTCGGTATACCCGACTCAAACATCATTCTTATGCTCGCCGATGATGCGGCTTGCAATTCACGCAACCATTTTCCCGGCTGTGTGTTCGCAAACCGCGGGCACGCACTCGACCTCTATGGCGAGAACATCGAAGTTGACTATCGCGGGTACGAAGTCACGGTGGAGAATTTCATACGTCTGTTGACTGGTTCGTTCTGCTTTCCTTCCTAAAAGTCCGCTGACCAGCTACTTGAATAGGTCGCGTGGAGCCTTCTGTTCCACGGTCGAAACGCCTGCTCACGGATGACCGCTCGAATATTTTCGTTTACATGACGGGCCACGGCGGAGATGAGTTCTTGAAATTTCAGGACAGTGAGGAGATCAGCGCGTTCGACATCGCTGATGCGTTCGAACAAATGTGGCAAAAGAAAAGGTGCGGCTACTCAACTAATCGTGGACAGCACCAACAACTCACGAACGGTTTCCGTCTGGAAGATACAACGAGATCTTCTTCATGATTGATACATGTCAGGCCAACACCATGTACTCCAAGTTTTACTCCCCCAATATCCTTGCGACCGGGTCTTCGCAACTCGGCGAGAATTCTTACTCGGTAATTCGTTTACCCCCACCGCCCTATAAAGTTGACACCCTTTGTAGTACGAGAACGACGAGGATGTCGGCGTCTCAGTCATCGACAGCTACACACACTTTGTCCTCGAGTATTTGGAGGGTATCAACAAAACCAGCGCGACAAGCATGAAGGACCTGGTGCGTCTGGGGCCCAGCTTCGTGCTTTGCATGTAGGTTTCTTGCTCACGCCGTGGTACATGGATAGTTCGATCATTATGATCCGGTGGCCATTCGTTCGCATCCTGGCGTTCGCTCTGATTTATTCCATCGGCCGCTAGAGAAAACTCTGATCACGGACTTTTTTGGCGGCGTAGCTCACGCCGAAGTCATCACTGACCGTCCTACGGAACGTTACCCTCGCACACAGGACTCGTCCGACGCAGCAATCGGTCCGATGGAAAAAGACTCTCGACCCGTGCACGAACTCGTCGAGGTTCTACAAACTTTCTCAGATGGGGCAGGGAATCCGGTGACTAGGTTGCTCAGGGCATGGGGGTCTATCAGTATTATAGGGTTGCTCATAGCTCGGGCCATATTCAAGACGAAACGATAGAGGACTATCTGTTGTTAACTTTATCATACAGAAGAAAAGATGTTAGACAAAAATTGAAGTTTGTGCAGTGATGACACGACAAGAGATGATACAATATTTTGATCGGCGCATGACCAGATATTTTGTGCCTAAGGACGATCGATGTACGGTGTTTACAGAAGGCTGCATTGCACATTCGGCACGACGTGCTCAGAAGCCACGCCCCCGGCCTCTGCCACGACCACGACCACGACCGCCGCCGCGGTCAGCACCACCGCGACCGCGTCCCCGGCCACGCGCATCGTCCTTTTTGCGATTCTTTGGCTTGGGAGCGTCGTCTACAAGGAGCGTATCGAGTGGGAGCGAGTCGGGGAGAACAAAATACCGGATGTTGTTGCCGCGAATCGACAAGGAATCCAGAGAAACAGGGTCGCGGTTCCGCGTTGTCATCTTGACCGTTTTTAAGTGTGTATTCATCTGCATATCGACACCTAAAAGATCGTTCAGACCGGGCAGGTGAGCTGTGGGTACAGCAGCGTTAACGGACGCTCGATGTACCTGTAATCGTTCCGTGTACGACCGATCCGTTTTTGAGCTCGATTGTTACAGTCTCATTATTCAACTTCATCAAAAACCTGAGATATCGTCGTCAGTGATCTCTTCATCGCTTAGCACGAGGAAAGAAATGGGGAATGTTCTTGGGATTTACAATATGTTTAACATGAGTCGTGAATGCTTACCGAACAAGCTTCATGATTGATAGAGCTCAAGAAATTACAAGGGAGTACAGGGCCGTTGTCGCTGTCGAGCGCGACGGGCAAAGGCAGTAAAGCGGAGTTGGAATGTATGAGGCGTGGTAAGTGACTTGTCACGCTGCTATAATTCACAAAATAAACAATCATGACCGAGACCGAGAACGACGACCAGAACGCCTATGAGATCGTCGGCGTCGGTTCGGACGCAACGGACGCAGACATCAAGAAAGGGTTTCGACAGCGCTCGCTCAAAACACACCCCGATAGAGTATGTCGTCCGCTTTGACTCAGATACCAGCTTGCCTATTGACTATTCTCTGCGCACAGAACCCTCATCTCAAGGATGCAGGTATTTCCTTACCCACTCTCCCCAGCCCACGTCCCATTTCGCTGATCGGTCTTTTCTCTTTTTCCTCACAGCGCGTTTGTTCCATGAACTCACCCAGGCGTATGAACTTTTGCTTGACCCTCTGCGGAGGATGGCCTTGGATGCCAAGCTTCGCATACAAGAAGCACGCAAGCAACGCTACGCTAACTTTGACAAGAAGCGGAAGGTCATGCTGGAGGAGCTAGAACAGGCAGAACAAGCGGACAAGAAAGCGAAATCAGCGGAGGCGTCAAAAAGGCAGAAATACGCGCAGGAGGCGGAACAAATTCGGGACGCTGGCAGGCGAATGGTGGAGGAACGTCAGGCGGAATTGCTGCGCCAACAGAAAGAGGCCGAACTCACAGAGAGGAGCGCACAGGAAGAGCTCGATCCTCCGCCACTGGGTGCGTACCCATGGTCGTTTCTTCCGTTCACGCACAAACCTCCCTGCAGGCGAGCACGACACCACCGTCCGTCTCCGGTACCCGCTCGCCCAGTACTCCCACTTGACGACCGTGGATTTCTTGCACGCATTTATGACTTCGACGTTCGGGCCTGTAGACAAGGATGGCATCGTACTCTCTATGAAGCCCCCCAAAAAGGCGGAACACAAATCCCCCAAGCACGCCACCGCGGCCGTTCGATTTGGCAAAATAGCAGACGCACATGCCGCAGTGTGCGCGTCTGGGCGCGCCGATCGCGGTCTCGAGCATTTCGACATCAAGTGGGTGGGGGGCTCCGAGCCTGCGGTCTGGAGTTGGTCGGAACGGATGCTCAAGCTGAAAGAGAGGCGCAAAGCCCCGGACGAGGAGAAGGACGGCGGCGGCGTGCCCACTTCGTCTCTTTCTGGAGCTGGTACGAATGGTGCACTAGGTGGTCAATCAGCCGCTGGGTCCCAATTCTCTTCTTTCCCATCGTCCTTTGCACGTATTCCATATTCTTCGTTCTTTTGCAAACCCGCTGACCTACCCGTCGTCATAGTCTGACGCTCCTCAACTCGCTTCCGTACCTCAGCATTCCGTTCCTGGAATCGACTTCGAATCCGCGGTGCTGATGCGCATGCGTCAAGCCGAGCGCGCGCGCTTAGAACGCGAGATCCTGGAGAAGGAAGCCAGTGAGACGTGACTGAATCCGAACCTTCCGCTCGTACATCCATCTACCTTCGAAGCTGACCATCTCACCTTACGGCAAACACCCTCACGAGATTTGTATCATCGACCATGCTGTACGGTTTCTTCAAGAGAATGTAGCTTCTATCCGTGTCGTCAGGACTTTTCAGGGCAAATCTTCACTTCGCTTCGAATCAACGCCTATGTAAGGATTGATTTGTCTCATCGGCACCTGATCAGCCCTTCTGATCTCTCTCGGGATTTTTCCAGCTCGCGTCTGGGCGAGGGGAAACTGAAATACAAGAAACAACAAGCGAGTACATAGTGTTACAGGAGGGGGGCAACTTCAGGATGAGAAGTCGAGAACGTATGTAAATGTGCTTGGTAGATGCAGACGGAGTCCATGAAAACAAAGGGGGTTCAGAATTGAGGAACAGAGAAAAAATAAATAACGGCCAGTCGAATAAGAGTGAGCTTCCGTCCTGTGAAACAAGCTCACGCTCTCCGCTTGTATTGCCTCCTGTTTTCCTCTATTACAGACACCACTACCGCACCACACGGACGGTAGTCACGGCTCTGCAGAGTTGCTCGTGTGTCTCAGGGTCAAGCCCGTAACACTGCGCGACCTTGACGTAGCGAAGAGGCGAAACGGCCGCACCACCCGCATTCCGCGCCCATGCAACCTGCAGTAGCTCGTGTCCCGAAATGTCGCGGCAATTCTGCACGCAGAGCGCTTGTAACCGTGGGAGGAGCCATCGGCCAGCGATACCGGCGTCGCTCGCCTCAGGCGCGGTAGCGAGGACCTCGAATAGACGAGGGCCGAGCACACCGCTGGGTGGGCTGGATAGCCCGAGCGCGGTGAGGTCCGGAAGTTGATGTAACGCACGCACGAAGGGGACGAGACCGACGCCGTCGATGTTGCACGAACGAAGGTCGAGCTGGCGGAGGAGAGGGAAACGCGTCGCGCTGTCCATAGCCATGCGCACGAGCCATTGGGTGTTTTCGTCGTTTGAAGTATCCATCTGCACCGACAGCCGCCGCAGCGCGGGGAAGTGTGCCGACTCGAGGAAGAGGGCGACGTTGTTGGATTCGACATAATGAAACGAGAGCACTCGGAGATTTGGAAAGATCGGAGGGACGGGCGAAGATCTGAAAACAAAATCGGATCCGTCCAAAAGAAAGAGGGCCGATTGAATGCGAAGTTCTTCCAGCGTCGGTGTAGAGTTGAGGATGTCGAGGAATTCTTTGAAGGATAGACCTATCCGGGTGGAGGAGGAATATCGCTGCTCACGGATGAGGTTAAGGCAGCGAAGGGACGGAAGCTCGGTGTGAATGCAGATGAGGGGTGCATGCTCGAGGGTGATGGTCGACAATCGCGGGCAAGGTTGTGAAAGAAGGACGAATGGCGCTTGCTCTTCGGATTCGGAAGGGTCAAAGCGAAGATATAAATCTTCAAGTGTCGGCCCTAGTTTCTGCGACGTATTTCGCACAATCTCCATGCATTGCCAGTCAGGAACGGACATTCGGAAGGAGAAACAACGTTGGAGGTGGGGTTCGAGTTCGGACATGATCTGGGAGAGTTCATTGGCGATGTCCAGGTAGCGACAATCAATGTCCAAGAGAAATTTACAATCTTGCGAACGCTCTAGGTGAACCTTGAGCTTTCGGAGGAATGAAGTATGTCGAGAGTAACCCCAATTGTTATCGAGGCGAATATAAGACCAAATTGAAGGTGTCGTGAGAGCTGTTAAGCGCCAAAGGCGGGAGACGAGCGAAAGATTGGGTAAAAGCTCGTTGGATTCGTAAACACCAAGTTCGAATATGCGGGAAAGGAGCTCCGGGGGGATGCGGTTGATGAGCGCGTTGCGCGCAAGCAAGTTTAGCCTTCGAGCTTGGAGGGACTCCAACTGAGACTGCAAGGAGAGTATATTCTCCTCTATCTCCATCACCTCCGGAAGCGACGGTCGGGGGTCACTGTGTGAGATATGAGGTGAAGGCACTGGAAGAACGGAGATGGCCACACTACTTACACAGCTGTGGGGTCAACGGGATCTTCAGCATCCTCGAGAGGGTCCACGACGATAACGGGAATGGCATGGGAGACCGAGTCCTCCCAAGTTGCGAGATCGTCGTACGAAGAGACGCGGCTGAGCATTTTGGAACCCAACGACAGATGAGGCGAAAGTGGAGGAGGACAGTGACAACAAAAAGCAGGAAATTTGCCTTTTGTCTGATTGTTGACTTTAGCCGAGAATTTCGCCGAACTTTGTGGGCGAAGGATGTCTGGGCGCTCGAATGACGGGGTAACGCTCGATATCCGCTGTTCGCTGCGGTGCTGCTGGTGCTCACGCTCCAAAACGTCGCCCACAACGCCTAGGATCCGTCAAGCTATCCGGTCCGGAATTTGCCGATGTCTGTGGCGCAGTTCTCTTCGCAGCCATGACGATGTCAAGCAACTTTACCGGTTCTCCCCAACCGTCACACCACTCGCTATCACTACCGCTATTACCAGCCTGGAGGCAGATTCTGTGTTGGTGATACAAGGGATCCAGTATTCAGTAATACTCAGTACTCAGTCCTCTAGGCTTGACCCTTTCGAATTCCCATGGATCTTGGAGCTTGAACATTAACTCTGAGACTGGGTCTGGCATTGCACCCCACTTGGCATCCCATCCGACGCATTTTTCTGGAGGTCATGGCTTGGTCTACCTAATATATCTATGCGATTGTCAAGGAAGGCTGTGTTGGTGATCTCTGGACCTCTTGGCAATATTTTCCTCTAAATTGCGACCCCGAAATCTACAGCGCCGATGCTACGCACCTTGCAAGGTTTTTGGATGCCAAAGGTCTTCCTGTTCACCCGAGACCAAAGACGGCAGCCACTTCACCTTTATTTTTGCGTGAGGCGCGTCTGTGTGTGGAAGCACGTGGCGAACGATGCGCCCTTCATCGACCTTGGGATGCCGTAGGTGTGTACGATCTGCCAAATCATCCCGATTGACATGGATAGGACGGAGTCGTTATGTAATACCCTCGCATTTCCTGGTTTTTGGACTTTCTGTGCTGATTCCTTGGTGTCGACTTTCTAATCGTCGTATTCCGTTCAAGGTCGACGTCTCACCGGGTTTCCCGGATGTTTTTGCACTGCACGCAAACAGACGTGAGCGCTGTATGCACTGATGGGTACATGAGTGGTGGCATTAGGTGGCATCGCTAGAGAGCTTTGCGTTGGATTTCCCACAATAATACGAACACAAAATGTCTCCAACGTTTCTGACTCACAGATCATATATTACGCAGAGAGAGGGTCCGTGTTTCCTAACTTTTTCAGTGTAATAGATGCCACATGTGTTTGTATTCTCTTGGTACAATCAGACAAAATTTCCATACACAATCAGAAGACTTTCTTTCTTCGGCTCCATACACGGACTAACCCGGCTTTAGGCTTGGGGAGTAATGGGGCACCACTTGAAAAACACTAGATCCGGGTCATACTGCTGTTTCAGCTTCTGAAGTCTGGCGTAATTTTCTCCGAAGAGAGCCTGAGTGTCGACATTGGAACCAGATCTTCCCACGGCAGCCGAATCGATATATTTTGGATCTAAAAGAACCTGAGCATAGTTTCGTATACGTTCCCCGCGATGCTTACTATAATTTCCGTAGCCGACGTTCAGCGACTCTGGAATGGTTTTTTCCCCTGAAAGGAGGGTTTGACCTAGTTCATTTGCGGTGTTGCGTACGGTATCGAGAACGTTTGTATCGTTGTTGTCCCATGTAGCCATGATAAGGACATTGATTCGAGGTCCTCTGATGTGGGCGGTTGCATGATTCGGTACGGTGAGTATCTTGTTCGTCGGAACGAGTTCATACAACACGGTAAAGTTTATGCCACTTTTTGCGGAGAGTTCAGGAACTTGAGACACCAATTTATTCGCTACGTCTTCTTGTAGCCCGCTGGAGAAAACCCCTTTCATGTAGTAGTTTTTACCGTGTACGACTCTGGAATTCTGGGGAGACGATGATTCTAGTGGTGGACAAGTAAAGGGAGAGCACTCACTTGCATGGTATTGAGTTCCTCGTAAGGAATCTCCTTGCAAGTATCCATAACGGGGCCTATCACAACGCGTCCAATCTACGTCCGGGAATTGTATTCCACGCTTACCGATATCAAAGAAGGGCTTGAAGTGGGCACGCCCTTCTTCCTCAGAACCATTCCAAAAAAGAATAACTAGAGTCAAGGGCTACGATGTACCTGCTGTCAGCACTCGAGGAACTTGAACCAAGGCTATGTGGGACACACACATTGCCTGCGTCCGTTGACTGAGCATAGAAGATGCCTTCCTTTTCGGACAACCCTGCATTCCAGAATTTGGCCACCACCGAAGCTACTTCCGGGACCGCTGGCGGTGGATACACAGTAATTCCTGCAAAAACCTTGCGCCGTTGTGGGTGAAGCCGAAGTACAAACTCAGTTACGACGCCAAAGTTGCACCCTGCCCCACGAATTGCCCAAAACAAGTCTGGGTTTTCTGTGGTGCTGGTCGTCAGGATTTCTCCACGAGCCGTAACTATGGTGGCCTGCACGCTAGTGAGGTTATCAATAAAGTGTATTGGTAGCACAACTTACTTGTGTTAGATTGTCTAGCGCAAGCCCATGCTCGCCACTCAGGTAACCATATCCCCCGCCGAGGAGAAGGCTAATACAGATGAGGGTAAGGTCAGGGGTAGTGGTAGGTCACATACCCTCCAACTCCTGTCTTCAAATCGGGGGTGGGATCAGCTACAAATCAGGCCTCATGATGGCGATCTCTGGGTTGCTTACATGGTTTACGGACCCACCAACAGTGGCCAAACCGTGCTCAATTGCAGCCTTGTCGACCGTTTCCCAGATCGCGCCACCGCCGACGTATGCCAACTTCGCGGCCGGATCTACCCTCACGCCCGATAAGTAACGAGAGAGGTCGATAACTATTCCATTCTCAATGGAAGAAGCGCCGGCGGGGTTATGTCCACCGCCACGTATGGCAATAGGCAAGTTGTGCTGCTTTGCATAGCTCAAAACGATCGCGACATCTTGAGCGCTCTTGACAAACGCGACGACTTTTGCGGGGCGTTCTGCGCTAGCAGACCAGCGGGCGATGGCTTTGGAATAATCAGGATGATCGGGAGTGATCCAATCGCCAGTGAAGGAAGCAGGTGGACTAGACATGTTACAAAGGTTGGTCGAAGGGGATGAATAATCCGACGAAGCTGGAGGGGATTATAAGTAAGGTGGGTTGTTCTTGTTTCGAACTACAAGTGAAACAAAAGGGATCCCACACACAGCAAGTGGATATATCCGCGGCGCTTGACCATCAATGGCCATATTGCGATCAGACGCAATCAGACGGGTCACTCACGTGATCCCAACGTCCAGTTAGTTTTGAAGGGAACCGGCGCGTGGTACGGTGAACCAACATCGTCGGAGTGCTAGCTTTGTGCATACGGATAGGTAGCGAAAAACACGTAAGTTGCTCGCGGACGCACGATGTGGTGTCCGAGACCCTCTCAGAGCGTGTCGATAGGCATTACCGACCCTTGACGACGATCACCGGGTGGGCGAAAGAAAAGCGTTAGTGTGTTTAGATCCTCTTCCTCTAAGTCCGAAAACTTGGTGGACGGCACGCCGGGCCGTGCCCACCCCTTTACTGCGCAGTGAGTCACGGTTCGTTCTACGATGCCTCATTCCTCACTCCGGCTCACCATGTAAACAGAGCTTCCATTGACAGTCCCTATTTCTAAGAAGCAATATAAACGGTGACAGAGGTCTCAGTTTACTGTGCCCGGCGGGATTGTCTGGCGTTGCCCTGAGCGCATCAGACTCGCAACTTGCGAAGCCTAAAATGGTCTTTCGAAGTTAATATGAACAGAGGGCTTGATACGTGCAGCTCCCCTTTTTTTGCTGACACAGTTGGCAAGCCTGCCTGTGCGCCTTTTGGGCACAGGTTCCTAGCTAGGTAAGCTTCCATGTGACTCAGGTTGTGTGTCTCACTCGACCCCTTTTTGCGGAGGACAATATACGGGCAACAGTATGCGGCACGCATGGTGACGTTTAAACTGAGACGATTAGGCAGGCAGACAAGGCAAGCGACCGTAAAATGAGTGGATGGAGGTCTTGCATGTGCACGGCGAGCTTAAGTGGCCCTTTTAATTAAAACTGGCACGCAACTTTATCACACTCGCTCCACCGCTAGAGATGGATATGGATCAGGTAAGCGCTACGAGACCTCCCGGTTCCAGGTCAGTGTGAAAGTAAGTTAGGTACGGTGGATCCTGCGCGCTGGTTTCAGGGCTGCGCTTTGGCCCACCCTGTAATCGCAACCATGCGACGAACTGACAGCACCGACAAACCGGTCTTTACCTGAGCTTGGGGTGAAGCGGCAGCCTTCTTTGTGGCACGATGTTCGCTTCGAGGCCCCCTTCTCCTTGCCTTAGATAATTTCAGTGGCGAACATCACACACGGTGGCGCCGACCTTGGCGCCGACTCCTCTATTTCCCGTGCTTATCTGAGTTCCGACCTGCTTTGTCCCTCGAATATATCGTCAGTTGGTATCTTTCCTCTCTTCCCCTCGCACTGGCGGCACCATGGACTCGATTTTGGTCTCTGCTAGTGTTGCTTTCTTGGTTCTCGCTATCATCTGGATCAAGCAGCTGCTAGGTCCACGTCCTTCTTTACCACTTCCACCAAATCCCAAAGGCATCCCAATCCTGGGAAATTTACTTGACCTTGCAAGTGGTGAGGTGCACGTGAAGGCTCGGGACTGGTCTCAACAATTGGGTCCGTCTCTCACGTCGGTACCTGTTCCCCATTCTCACCCACGAATACGCTGCAGGAGACGACATCATCTCTCTCAATGTTCTGGGAAAAACTATGATCATCCTCAATTCAGCCAAGGCCGTGTCCGAAATTTTTGATAAGAGGGGTTCCAACTACTCAGACCGTCCTGATATGCCCATGATTGTCGATCTGTATGCCACGCCTGTTCTATCTTTCTATGCGAACTCTAATGTCTGCGCAGAATGGGCTGGGACTGGTCATTTGCGCTCATGCGCTATGGACCCCGCTGGAAGGAACACCGCCGCGTGTTTCACGGCCATTTCAATCATAGCATCGTCGAACACCAAGAAATACAAATAGAAATATCAAGAGAGTTCCTCACCTTGTTGTTGAATAAACCAGATAATTATGTTGAACACGTCAGACAGTGCGTTTGGTTCGGTCTCGTTTCCTCTCCTGAATGTTTTATCGTTCCACAGCTATACTGCGCATATCATCATGAAGCGAGTGTAAGAACGGATAGCTCTCTTCTTGCCCTTCTTAGCTGAGTGTCCGATCAGTTACGGATACACCGTCGTTGACAAAAATGACCCATATGTACGCCTCGTAGACGAAGCGTCACAAAGCACCTCAGAAGCTGCTGTTCCCGGAGCTTTCCTAGTTGACCTTTTCCCGAGTCGTAAGACTACCCAATGTCGGCGGCAGCTTTCGCACTGAATTTTGCTAGTCAAACACATTCCAGAGTGGATGCCTGGTGCCGGGTTCAAGAAAAGGGCCAAGGAATGGCGAAAGCTATCCGAGGCAATGATCAATGTTCCATATGACATGGTCAAGGATCAATTTGTCAGTGGATAAGTTTCTCTGCACACCATTTCGAGACGCAGCTCAACAACCACGTACTACCAGAATAATGGCACCGCGGTACCATGTTTCGTCTCCACTTGCTTAGAGTTGAATGCTGCAAGCAATGCTACTGGGAAGGGAGAAATTCTCACTGAGGAATTGATCAAGGATTCCGCCGCAGTCGCCTACGCTGCTGGTGCAGATACTAGCGTATCCACCCTGACAACATTCTTTCTAGCTATGACACTGCACCCTGAAGCTCAGAAGCGCGCACAGGCTGAACTCGATGTCGTAGTAGGCGACCGCTTGCCTACGTTTTCCGATAAAGACACCCTCCCATATGTAATGGCTCTCATGAAGGAGGTCCTTCGGTGGATTCCAGTTCTACCTATGGCTGTGCCACATAGGGCAGTGAACTCAGACCAGTACAAAGGGTACCGTATTCCCGCTGGCGCATCCGTTCTTGGTAACACCTGGTACGAGGGGGTTTTTTTTTTTTTTTTCAGTCTTCAAGCCGCACCTCTACTAGGGCCATTCTTCACGATGCGAACGTATTTGTGGAACCAGAGAAATTCAAGCCCGAACGTTTCATCGAGAGACACCTCCCGGACCCTGCAGACAGTGGTGTTTTTGGATTTGGACGTCGGTGAGTTGGTTCCTTGAGAGTACTCAATGTGATCGTGACCCCCACGGTTAGCGCCTGTGCGGGAAAAAGCATGGCCTTGGACACTATTTGGATAGCAATTGCTTCCGTTTTGTCCGTGTACAATATCTCTAAGGCAGTCGACAGTCACGGGGATGTGATTACTCCAGAAGTCAAACTACACCCCGGAGTTGTCAGGCAAGCCCCCCCCCCCGGATAGTATCGATACAGAGCGCGTTTCTCACTTCTTAGCAGCCACCCCACCCCATTCAAATGTCACATCGAGCCAAGGTCCAGGGCTGCTTTGGCGCTTATTCAACATGCTGGTATGGGGGCGAAGTAGATACATACTACAGTTACCGAACCAATCAGTTAAGCAACAGTCAGTATTAGATTACCGTTCTGTGATAACGACATGTTACGAGCGAGGGCTTACGTATAGAGGAGGATGTGTCATGTAGGAATACACAGTGAACTGCTCGCCCACAAAAAATGGAATCCAAAACGAACGAACGAACGAGGGCTCTTATCGGCATGGGATTGTACACAGACTTAGCGTCGACGATCACAACGTCCCTAAATCAAACGCCGTGCCTGTGCTTTGTTACAGCGATACAGCATGTGATATCATAATCAGTGACGAGTCTTCGTTCAGTGCTGAATGGATAAAACTGCGGGCGAACCTTCCACACATCCTCTGTTCTGCTCGCCACTTGTGGGTACCTAAAATCCAGCTGAACCAAATTTTCACATCACTAATCTCTTTTCGAGTCACAAGGCTTGTCCGGCCTTGGCTGTGCAGGGGCGGCAGACGGCACAAGCATTTACCCTATTACTCCCATATACTTGAAAAGCAAGACCGAGCTGGGGTGGCCGCGTGGAGGTCATGACGCCCGAATCCTTTGGACGCCAATCGGGAGGGAACAGCTTCTCGTAGCCCGCGATGGAGTCGTATAAGCGCGCTCCGACTCTTCACGGTCGAGTTACTCTTTCGATTGATCGTTGCAATATCTGGGGTCCTTCTTATCCGATATCAAGAGACCGGTAACATAAATACCCCCGTATTAGCGATCATGCTGGAGGGAAGGTGAAGAGTTAAAAACCAGCTCCATGACGCACCAAACGAGGTCATCGTCCCAATAATCCACCCCCTTCTCCAGTAGATACTGGTCGCAACTGATCGCACTCATACCTGAGACACTACCATGCCTGAGAGGTACTACATACCAAACAACCTTGATCAATGGAAATGGCCTCGTCATATCAACCCGCATTACGCCGAGGTCAAAGCAGCGTCAGCAGCGTGGGCGAGAAGCTTCGGGGCATTTAGTCCCAAAGCTCAGGAGGCCTATGATCGCTGTGATTTCAGTACGAACAGTTACATGTATCCAGGATAAGTCTATAGTATGCTCACCTATTGGTAGACCGCCTCGCATCTCTTGCGTACCCTTTACTCGACAAGGGTAGGTGTCTAAACAGACCAGACCTTAAGTCTTGCTCACACTCGGTGCACAGCCCGTCTGCGCACTGGCTGCGACTTGATGAACATGTTCTTCGTCTTTGACGAGTACTCAGACGTGGCGCACGAAGACGAGGTGCAGGTTATGGCCGACATTGGCATGGACGCTCTGCGCAACCCACACAAACCTCGCCCCAAAGGCGAATGGGTTGGCGGAGAAGTTACCAGACAGTGAGGTACAACAACGACAGTAGAGCCATTAAGTTGACGCCAGACTCAATCTAGGTTTTGGGAGCTCGCAATAAAGACAGCCAGTCCCCCAGCACAGAAACGATTCATCGAGACATTCGGCACTTACCTTCAGGCTGTGGTTCAGCAAGCTGCAGATCGGACTCACAAGCATATCGGGAGCATCCAAGAGTATCTGGAAGTCAGAAGGGACACAATCGGCGCCAAACCATCTTTCGCTATCCTCGAATTAGACATGAACATCCCAGACCATGCAATTCACCATCCTGTTATCGAAGAATTGTCTATTTTGACCATTGACATGATCCTACTTGGAAACGTAGGTTTCACGTATTTCCACCGTTTTCGGGGGCTGACTGTCGGACACTGGCCGTAGGATATCGCTTCATACAACTTGGAGCAGGCACGAGGTGACGACAACCACAACATAATCACCATTGTCATGCACAACAACAAGACCGATATCCAAGGCGCCATGAACTGGGTTTATGCTTACCACAAGGAACTCGAGGCGAAGTTCATGGACCTTTATGAGAACAAGATCCCAAAATTTGGTGAGCCAGTGGACGCTGAGCTAGCGGTGTACGTGGATGGGCTCGGGAACTGGGTGCGAGCTAGTGATCAGTGGGGGTTCGAAAGCGAGCGTTACTTTGGCAAGAAGGGCCCTGAAATTGAAAAAATACGCTGGGTGACGTTGTTGCCGAAAGAACGTTCGGAGGATATCGGCCCTCAGCTCGTCGATGATTCTTTGTTGTAGACCAGGAAGTTTGTTGGCGTTTAGTGACCAGAATTAGTGCTGCGGATAAAATTGAGACGCTGAAATTGGATCACATTAAATTGTAAAACCATCTTCTCGTGATCATTAGCCTCCACAGAAGAACCAGAATATGACTTGTTGGTTACCACGACCATGACGCTGCTGACGGATATCCTGTCTGGTGCGGACAAGAGCGAGTCTGAGTTTGGCACGGTGAGACATCGTGGCTGGCGCACGGACCTCTCGGCATCATGAGGGTTAGCGCCAGTCTGTGGGTTCCCCGGTTTCCATTTTTTTGCATACAGTACCGGCGCGGGACCGACTGCTGTAGGGGCGCTTGGCTCCCCTCCACGCTGAAGAAGGCCGATCATTTGGGTGCATCGATTTGGGCGCATCGCTCTTTCTAGATCCCGTGCTATCCCGATGTGAATTGAATCCTTTTCTTACCGTGACGCAGTTTCCAAAGTATTTGTGACCAATGCCAACATGAGCTGCTTTGACCTGGCTTTCAACGTTCAACCCCCGGACCCCGGATTAGGACTACGCACAGGTGGAGACATTCTTCAATCTTAATGCTGTTCTTGATGATAAAAAGCACACGGTCATATAGAAGATACTGCCCCAGTATGGAGTTTAGGCGCTGTCTGTTGGCCCGAACCTTTGATTCCAATACATTCTTCAACTCCCAATACCCGAGCATCTGCCAGGATCCGTCAAGGGACTCTATTCTTAGAACTGTCGCATACTCATTCCTCGAACACCACTCAGCTAGCGTATCTATTGAGCCCGAGTATCAGAAGGGCGGGGTCTGATACAGTACAGTGTAGAAATCGTGACAGGTTGATTATCATTTTCAAGATGGGGTTAATCCCACTCCTCCATCCGGCTCAGTCGTCGTTGCCATGACTTTGACGGCAACTCATGGGCTATGTTCGTGTGCTGCATCTCCTTTGTATTTATCTGGGGGTTGTGGAGGGCGAAACGAAAGGGCCCCCAGTACATCTATTAGGGTGACCACCCGAGTCTTCCCTCTTAGAAAAGGACTGATCCACTTCCCGTACTTTCATGTTGACGACAACTGACTGGGGGACTACACAGAACGACAGGCCATGGATCTCAGACCCCAAAGCAACCCAATATATTTTGCAAACCACGCGCTACAACCTTGTGGAGTCATACGCTACTCGATTCATCCTTATCGCTGCCACTGGCCTAGGACGATTGGCGCCGAAGGTGGTCAAGTTAATCTTTTTGATGGATTGACGGTCGATAAGTGACCGGTGACCGTGCATCAACAGGTGAAAGCCATTATAGACAACAACGGATTCTACTTCCGGCATTTGGTTCTTCAGAAAGCAGGGCTCAAATCCCCTCAACGCGTTAGGTCGAGCCACTTTCGATCACGACTTCCGCGATGACCATGATGACAAGGTAGAGCTCTCTGCATCTCTGCGCGACTTCATGTGCGTGCTAATTCGACCTCTTTCTAGTAGGTTCCCAATGACGTCCTGATAACAGGGCTAAAGGATTTGGGCTCCCTTCGAACTGGAAAGTTTTCTTCAAGGGATGGACCACCTATCGCCATCACTCCTGGACACAATGATTTACCTTCCAACCTCTGGTCTCGCATTCTTATTGTTACGTAAAGCTTTCGAATGATATTTCGTTCTATCGAGGTCGCCAGAAATGGACAATGGCGGGGATCCGCTTAGTCAAATTGGTATCATGAATTCGCGTTCGTCGTTGTTCGATAGGTCCCGACTTATCTCTTTCCAGTTGTCGCCAATCGCCCTGAGTCTGAGCGTTGGCGTCTAAGTGACAAGGAGCTCTCTACTCGGCTAGTGTAGGTGCTTTTGGAGTGACGACAATGGTCATGTTGACTGAAGGTAATTAGCACACTTTTGGGAGCAAGCTATGAGACCACCGTCACTTCCTTGGGTTGGATACTTTTCGAGCATGAAGCCTAACCCGATGAATAGCACCAACTTTACGAAGTGTGTGCTGTACGGGCTGCTTATCCCTCCGAAGATGCCGGCATAATACATTTGGGCACACTGCCTCTGTTGAATGCTGTAATCGACGTGAATCTAACCCGTGTCTTATGGCTAGTGTTCCTGTGCTTGAAACCACACGTCATATTATGAATCTTCACGCTATGATACCGTTATTCCGCATCTTTTCCGCGAGGCAGTATGCGACGAAGTTGTACCTCTCTCAGTGCCGATCTATTGCAAGTCTAGCAACGTCGTCAGCCAACTGCATATATACTCAGGGAGACTCACCTCATTATATCCGACATTGCGTATCACCGGTACCCATGTCATACACTTTCGACGTTTTCTAGTGGCCTGATCATCTTTCAGGAACAGGGAGATTTGGGGTGAAGATGCAGATGTCCGGAGGGCAAGCAGGTGGTTAGATGGGACGGTCAAGACCACCGGAACCAACGTGGGAGTGTGGGCAGATTTGTGAGTCGGGCATTCTCCATTTGTACCTGAGCTTCAATCCTCTTAGGATACCTTTTGGCGCCGGACACTGCGCCTGTCTTGGCTGGCGGTTCGCGCGAGCAGCCTTGGAATGGTCTTATCAACGAAGCATCTAATCAGGCTCTTATAAGGTTACAGAATCACAGACGTTTCTATTTGAACTCATTGTGGGCTTGCAATTCGAGCTCACCGAAAAGGCTACGTGGATTCCTGAGGGGACGTACCCCTAATGGTCGAAAGCGAAGAGCGGAAGGGCAATCAGCTACCGCTCAAAGTTTCACTCGTCGATTTTTTGGATGAGCAAGGGGACGAGAATTGAACGGGTGAATTTCAAATGGAAATTCCGTACGATGTGTGCACCGCCTTCACTTGTACATCCGTGTATGTCCCGTGTTTCCTCTGTGATAAACAGTTATCTTCTTCTCTCACAAAGAACCCCAGTTATACAAAAGATTATGGGAAGCACTAGGGTCGTTCTGATCATGATACATGATGCATGATGTACGATGCTTCGGGGCGCGTGGTCGACCGATACGGAGTATCACATATCATCGGCGAAATTTGACGCTTTAAGGCGCTTTATATTTGACTAAAAAAAATGACGCTAACCGGTATCGTTGTATCATAGGACTACTGTATGTCTACAGCTGTATGGGACATACTATTGTACTGTATACCCGATACCCGTGGATAGTTGTGGCGCCGAAATCGAACCGAGCAACGAAACGAAACGTTCCGGTCGGTTCCGCGTATGCAGCGCGAGCCGGAGATAGTAAGTGACACATGCTCGCGGCATGCATGCTTGGGCGCGTGAAGTTAGAACTAGCGCCGCCACTGGGGCCGGTGCTCGCTGTGGCATATATCTCTTAGCTCGTTGCCCTATCAAGGGACTATTGTGCCCCCCCCCCTCCCTGGCATTCCCCTTCCCGCCCCAATATCAGACCGCTATCACGACCCCCCATCCCATCCCTTTCAAACCTCAATTGTAGCCATGCGCCTCTTCGACGTATACGAACACCCATCTTTCGAGATCGACAAGGCAGACAGGGCGGCGGCACAAGCTATCATCCGTCGATTAGGCGTTGGGGCAACTGTGTCTGCACTCGCAGCAATTAGCCTTTGGGGGTACTATTGGTCGGATCCGAGTCCGCCCTCCTTTCTACCGCGAACGAGCGGATTGCTGACGTGTATTCATCGATAGGCTCTAGCCAGCCAGAACTTTCCGCGGCCGGGCCAACTGGGGCCCGGAGCAACCAACATTCACCCTTGCGAAATGGCGGATTTTGAGAGAATATGGTCCAGATCCCTTCATATCTGAAGTGTATTATTATTACGAGTTGGGGTTCTGCATTAACCTGTAATGTGGCGGTGTTGGATAAGGATGCATGCTTTTCTTGTTCCATACGCTCCAAGCTGGATGTACTTCCGCACTTGCGTGTAATCATAGGCTATGTCAGACAAATGATGCAACGCGAACAAGGGGAACAGTCCGGCGTTATCAAATATTGGTTGTCTGAGTCTGGTATGTTGTTGTTATGTCTGCGTGTTCTCGCCCGGTCTCGCATTCGCGTTCGACCCGGTCGGGACGGCTCTAAGAATTCAGAGCAGAGTGGCCGATCATTTATGTAATTGGACCGATTCTGTAAGCCGGAGAGGAGGACCCTTCAACCGAAAAAAGGCAGGAACAGCAGGGTTGCAAGCGAGCAGTTCATCATCCACCAAAAATTTGACCTAAAACATCGGACGATTTCTTTTCTGTCGTCCTTCTATTTAATAAATGGTCTCTCCTCATCTATTTCTCCAACTCCTCTTCCCCCATTCCTCTTCTCCCACACACCACAATGGCCATTGAGACCACCACGTCTTCCCCTGCCTCCCTCTCTGTCTTCGAGACGCAGGCTCAACGTCCCCGTCCTCAGGATGTCGGTATCCTTGGCATCGAAATGTACTTCCCTCGCAGAGTAACTCTTTTTTTTTAAACATATCCAACCGTCTTTCTGACCGTCTCCAAGTGCATCTCTGAGGAGGACCTCGAGGTCTATGACGGTGTCGCCAAGGGCAAATATACCATTGGCCTTGGCCAGTCTTACATGGCGTTCGCGGATGACAGGGAGGACATCAACTCCATGGCACTCACTGGTATGTGAGGTTCCTCCCTCAAGTGCACTGAATGGCTAATTTTTTTTTCTTCTTTCTTTCCCTTAGTCGTTTCCAGCTTAATGCGCAAATACAACGTCGACCCCAAGGCTATTGGACGTCTCGAAGTTGGCACTGAAACGATCATTGACAAGTCCAAGTCTGTCAAGACTGTCCTCATGGATCTCTTCGCTTCGTCTGGCAATAATGACATTGAAGGTCTCGACTCGAAAAATGCCTGCTATGGTTCAACTGCTGCTCTTTTCAACGCTGTCAATTGGATTGAGAGCCGGTCATGGGACGGTCGCCATGCTATTGTATTTTCCGGTGATATCGCCGTCTACGCGGAAGGCGGCGCTCGTCCGGTAGGTGGCGCTGGTGCCTGTGCCATCCTGATCGGTCCCAACGCACCCATAGTCTTTGAACGTAAGGCGATCGATATAATCTCTCCTTACCTGCGTTGCTAATTGTTATGTTAGCCATCCATGGTACATATATGGCTAACACCTATGACTTTTACAAGCCTAAGCTCGACTCGGAATACCCTGAAGTCGATGGCCCACTTTCCGTATCTACATACATTGCCGCGATGGATGGTGCCTACACTGCCTTCCGCGCTAAGGTTGCCTCTGCTTCCAAGGCACTCAATGGTCATGTCAATGGCGAATCCAATGGCAAGACCTCCGACCCGAAGGCTATCTTCAACCTCAAGCGGGATGTTGATTACCCCGTCTATCACTCTCCATATGGGAAGCAGGTTCAGAAAGGCCACGCCCGATTGGTGAGTTTCTGGCCAAATACGTATTTTCGAGTTCTCATGCCACAATAGCTTTTCAATGACTACCTCTCATCACCCAATTCTCCCGAATACGCGAATGTCCCCGCCGAGTTCTTAGACCTTAGCTACAAGGCAACTATCAATGACAAATCTGTCGAGAAGACTTTCATGGCCCTGGGCAAGGATGATTACGCCAAGCGCGTAGCCCCTTCTATGCGTTGTGCCGCCCGCTGCGGTAACATGTACACTGCCTCTCTCTACGGGGGTTTGTCCTCTGTTTTGTCAGTCGTGGAGCCTCAGCAACTTTTGGGAAAGCGTATTTCAATGTACGCGTTTGGCAGTGGTTGCGCAAGCAGCTTCTTCACCCTCCGCGTTAAGGGTGACACTTCGGAGATCCGCGAGAAGTTGGATCTCGTTAATCGCCTGGCAAGTATGAAGGTTGTGCCATGTCAAGAATTTGTAGATGCCCTGACGGTATGTATCTGTTTAGATTTCACCTATTCTTCCATTTGACGTTTTACGCCTACAGTTACGCGAGGAGAACCACAATGCTGCGCCCTACAAGCCCGTGGGTTCCACCGATAACATTTGGCCGGGCACTTACTATCTCGAGAGCATCGATGAGAAATACCGCCGCAAATATGCGATCGCCTAGGTTCCGCTTCTATGCATCATTCTACCATAGTTTCATAGTAGATTTTTCGGCTTGCACTTACCCTGTATTATTTATACCGAGAATCCTATATAGACATCATCCACCTGCTTTATACGCAATTGGCTTATCGCTGCTAATAAGTACTGGTCTCTGCGCCCAGAGATCAGTTTGTCATGGTGCGGATATGATCGGATCCTTGATAAACGGAACAGTCGAACCCCATACGGCCCATTCCCACCTATGGGATTTCGTGTCTGGCAAACCATATCTTTGATTCTTAAAAATTTAAACTATAGCTCTAGGTCTATCCTGGTTTGGGGTGTGGAAACCCAGTAGTTATGAGGATATATGGTTTTGGGGGGTATGCATGGTATGGGTTATGAGGATTGCCAGCCCAGTGTACCCACACATCTGGACTGTATGGGTCCCGAACACGAAATGCGTCCGAAGAACGCGGCCGAACGCCACAGCAACTATCGTTTCGCCGTCGTTCGGCTCTCTTCCAGTGATGATTGGTGCTTTTCGCTCGCTAAATTTCAAAGCCGAAACTGAGTTAGAGAAACAGAATATTTGGCCTGCCTACCACAGTGCCAAATGAAATCCTATACCCCAAGGCATATGACATGCTTTTTGTAGAAGAAAAAAGCTTCCCGCTTGTTCGGTTCTTGGCTATCGGTTCAAGTTCAGGGTTCTACGCCCCAGGGAATTATACACGATGGCCCCAATCGTCCACGTAGCTGTGGCATCCTTCACAATCCTCACCGTGAAGATCCTGGTCAAGTTGATTTCTGTAAGTATTAGGTCACCTCTCAGCAACCTACCTGGCCCTCCTTCCTCGTCATGGCTGAAGGGTGCGTGGTACCGATGACGGCGACGGTTGGCGTAGCTCGTTAAAAGAGGATTTTTTAGGGCATGTAGACCAACTCTTTCACCCGCAAGGATGGGATTTCCATATGAAAACCGTTGCTGCTTTTGGCACGGCGGTTCGACTCAGGGGATTTTTGGGAGTAAGCCAGCGAACCATTCGCCAAGATCCCCCCATGGCCAGCACTCATACAGTAACTACTCTACTAGGAAGATGTACTGTATCTGACCGATCCCCTCGGGCTTCGTACTATCTTGACAAAGGAACACGGCGACATATACGACGAACCTCCCATGATCATCGAGTAAGCACCATTGAAGTTATATCTATTCTTGGCGACCCATCCCCCACAGACGGAACAAGTTGCTCTGGGGCCCAGGCTTGTCGTCTTCCGTTGGTACTATTTTATTTCTCTCAGGCGGGCCGAACTCGTTGCGCTTACTCTGCCATGCTCAGGCGCGGTGCATAAGAAGCAGCGGCGCGTTCTCAACACTGTCTTCTCTGTACAACGTATGCGCATGATAATGCCCATCTTATGGGATGTCACGCGTCGTGTACGTCCCACCAGACAACACGCAAGTCGAGGCTGACCATGGTCAGCTCGAGGAAAGCCTGGCTAAACTTTCCCGCGGTAGCTGCACTGAGATAGACATGTTGATGTGGATGTCGCGCGTCTCTCTGGAATCAATTGGCCAGGCAGGAGTTGGGGTTCCCTTTGATACTCTAGCGGAGACATCGCCGCCTAGTGAATACATGCTCGCTTCAAAACAGCTCATGTGTGTTCTTTTCATGGCTTCTGAACCGCGACGCTCACGACCAGATCAGCCCGCTTTCGTTTCCTCTTCAGGGGTTCATGCGGCTCATACCGTCCATCGTAAGGATAGGCACTCCAAGGTTCCGGGGATTTCTCGCAAAGATTGCCCCACACCCCAACATTAGAAAACTCAGGGAGATCATATATATTCTGTACAACACCAACAAGTCTATATATCAGCAAAGAGTGCATGACATCGTGCAAGCAGAGAAAATCGGCGGCGCTGAGAACACTGGTAAAGACATGGTCAGCGTCTTGAGTACGTACAGCTCGTCTTTTCCGGGTAATAACGCGACTTGTATCTCATCTATCGTAGTTCAGCAGAACAGAGGAGTCGATGCTGTTTATAAGCTATCTGACGATGAGTTGATATCGCAGATGGGGTAACGCTCCCTAGTCAAGTCTGTGCGATCATCCTCGATGACGAGATTCTTCCCACAGAACGCTCATCTACGCAGGTCACGACATGACTTCAGTTGCACTTTCCCGCATCTTCCATGTTCTCTCTTTAAATCAGGAAAGACAGGAAAGGTTGCGCCTCGAGTTGATGGATGCCCGGGTCCAACGACGGGACATATCCTACGATAGGTTGATGGCTCTACCCTATCTTGATGCTGTCTGCAAAGAGACATTGCGTCTGTAAGTGAATCCCCGACAGGAATCACGACTTGTCCGTCTTAGATCTTATTGCCCAGATATCCTCCGGTCACGCAATTACATCGTGTGTTAGTAACCTCCGCTCTTCTTTCTTGGATTTTCCCACTGCCACTAACTGTCATCGAGAAGGCCGTGCAAAGACTCTTCCATTCCCTTGGCACGCCCAGTTATGGGAATTGACGGCGAGACAATAGACCACATTTACATCCGAGCAGGGACTACGGTGATAGTTGGCGTGGCGGCTGTGAACAGAGACCCGGCTATATGGGGAGCAGACGCAGACCAGTGGGTCCCTGAGCGCTGGCTGGGACCCTTGCCGGAGACTGTCGTCGGTGCTTATCTCCCAGGAGTATACACGCACACGTTTGTATTGTGAATGCTTCCCTGCGCACGGACAAAGCTGACTTCAGTTGAAAGGATGACTTTTATGGGTGGCGGGAGATCGTGCATGTGCGCCTACGATTCTCTGCGTACGAACCGAATTTGCTGATCCTTTTTGTTTGGAAGAGGATTCAAATTCGCCGAGATAGAGATTAGTGAGCCCCTCTGTCCTTTGGCCCGTGAAATGGCTGCTGAAGACTTGAAATGCGGATAGAGACCGTCCTTTATGTTCTGCTATCGCGCATGAAGTTCGAACCTTCTGAGACGCCCATCGTGTGGAACATGTTTAACTTTGCCACTCCCACGGCTCAAGGAAGTAACGGGCCGTGCATGCCATTGAAGGTCACACTTCTCAGCGAATGACGCTCCTGAAACCTCGAGGTGCTTTCATTGTATCGCCAGGTTGATGTCTTATTGATACAGATCATAGATATAGGTGCTATGCTACTCTGCAGAATTAGTATATGATAGTAGAGTAACGGCTACAGCTGCAGTTCGTTTGAAAGACGTGTGGACTAAATAATTAACGTGGGCGCAATTCTCATGAGAGTATATTGTCCGTCAGTGTCACGAGATGGGTGGGATTTCAAGCTTAAGGCCCTCAGGCTGGTCCTGGCGCACATCACCAGCAGCCTCCTCTTGTTTGAACGTAGTCATCAGGCTGCGAATTTCCCGCGCAGTACGGATGGTCTGCAGTAGCCCCTGCGTGTGCGTCGGCTTCCAACCCTCGGGGAGGCGTTCTTCCGCGAGCCATTGGCGTAGCATGTCCAACGGCACACCCTCTTGGTGGTCGGCGTTCTCCTGGCTGAACAAACCCAACGCGATGGCCATCTCGCCCCTTGCGATTTCCGCGTGAAGGCTGTTTAGCACGGGGCACTGGGACTCCCTCTCCACGCGCGCTCTGGCGACGTCCTCCGCCGTCAGAACGCGGCCGTCTCCGGCTTGGGCCAGGAGATTCATGACCATTTTTGAGCTCGGCGATATCGGGGCGTATTCGTCTCGACCTTTTGCGTCGTCGTGTACGAGCGATGCGTCGTGCTCGATTCGATTGTGACGCGCGAGGTCATTGAGACCGAAAGCCCCTTTCTGGCCGAGTAGAAATATGCCCCCGTGAACCAAGAGATGGGCGAGTGGGGTCGAGAGACCGTAGCCCTCCTGGAGAGCGTGGATCAGAATGGGAGCAGTGAGCTGCTTTCCGTCGTGGGGTCTAGTACGAGGCACAAGTGAGTCGAGATGTAGCTTCGCCGCGGAGAACGACACAGTACTCACAGGTAGCCATGGTTGGCGAGTGTGTTGAGTGCAGGGCATGGAGAACGAACGTCTCCAGGCTGCTTGGGAATCCACTCGTGCGAGGAATCACCGTTGTGGTTTTGTGTGGGAGACGTAGCAGTAGAAGAAGAAGACATGGATGACGATGCAGTGGAACTTTCAAGATGCAAGTCTAGTTCTCAGACTCTGCCTTTTTAACATGACTTCGGGGCCATGATAGCGACGATCACTGGCTTCGTAGTTTGTTTCATGTATCAGTTGTCGGTCTGTGGCCATCCGTTTCATAAACGGCGCTTCGGTCGGTGCGCGGATGTCACCGGGGACATGTTATGGAATTCCATCAAACGGGTTACGAAACGGATCCAATGTCACATTCAAGTTGTTGCGATCGACTGTGGCAGTGTGATCCCCAAGCCAGAGTAGTGGCAATGTACTATGGGCGTTGTGTCAGTTATGCTACTCTCGAGTGTCATTTCAAGGAGATTGATTGTTCCCGGTTAAGATTCGGATGCAAAAGATGCTGTGCTTGAAGCTTAGAGGCCGTTCGGTGCGGGACGCTTTTCAGGGCTGTGACTGGCATGATCGATTGACACGAATCCTTTGCACTGCTGTGTAAGTCACGGTGGCTATGGTACATTTCTCCTGTCATAGCGCCACACTAGCGCCAGTCTTGTCGTCGTCGTCTTCGCTGCATTGACCATCATGCTTCAAGAGGCCATGTCAGTCACACCACGACCACCAATTCGGGCATTGCTTATTGATCTCTCTGGCACTGTCCATGTTGCCACTCAACCGACCCCGGGATCCCCAGATGTGATACAACGCCTCCGAGCTTCATCGATACCATTTCGTTTTTGCAGCAACACAAGCAAGGAATCCACGGCAGCATTACGCGATAAACTAGCGAGAATGGGTATCGAGACGCGTGACAACGAGGTATGGACAAGTATCGGAGCAGTAAACTCTTTGCTGCGAGCAAAGGGGGTGCAAAGGTGTGTGTTACATACGTATCACCTGCGGGGGACTGATACGAATACAGGTAGGCCGCTTATCTTAGCTTCGGAATCCGCTGCGATGGAGTGCCGTGGTGATATCAAGGACAACCCAGCGCTCCCATACGACTCTGTCGTCGTTGCCTTTGCGCCCACTCGATTTGACTATGTCACACTCAACACAGCATTCCGTGTGCTCATGAATGAGTATGACACACAGCGTGGGCGGCCCCGATTGGTCTACCCCTTCATTGCTACACACCGCGCACGATACGTAGGAGATTCTGATGGTGCTCTGTCCCTCGGACCTGGTCCGTTCGTCGCAGCATTGGAGAATGCGAGTGGAAGGACCGCGGAGATTGTTGGAAAGCCTGAGCGTAAATTTTTTGAATTGGTATTAAATAGCTTGGGGTCTGACGTACAAGGTCGCGAGGGTGTTGTTGCGGTAGTCGGAGATGATATTCAGAGTGATCTCGGTGGTGGTGCGGTTGAACTAGGATTCTGGCGAGTCCTGGGTATGTGCATTTCGTGCCTTTCCCCTCGTTATGGTAATGACCGGGATTAACGGTATGCAGTCAGGTCGGGAAAGTACAGGAACGGAGATGAGACCAAGGAAGGCGTTAGACCCCCCGACGAAGTTTGCGATTCCTTCGCCTCGTTCGTCGAGAGCCTGTTGAATAAATAAGCTAACGATATTTGGATGATACTGGACGGGTGACGGATGTCGGCGCTGTGTGTTAAATAGAACTAAACGAGTTGAGAAGCATACTAGTTTAAGCATATATACAACCTTCTCGAACACTTCACAGGAACCCACTCAATGGGTATTGCTCTATCGGCCACGACGACCCTCCGAGGATGGCACCCAGCATGTCCCTCACGCGGAAAAGAAGCCCCACAGCGGCGACAAAGATGGAATACATACAACGTCCAAACCACGGATCACGTTTCAGCTGTGAAGTTCTCGACCGGTCAACAGTATCTAAGGTACCTTATGGACGCGTCGGGAAGATAGTAGGACGAAAAAGGTATCAGCGTGCAGACGACCTATAATAATATTTTGAGCGTCGACAAAATGGGGGCTTCGAGCTTCAACGGCGTAGCAACTACTTCAGGAAATGTGTGGCACTCGCCCTCCCCAACACATCAGCGACAACCGTCACTATGAATCGGTCTTCAGACTTCTTCTGGTATCCCTGGGGAGCGCATTTTCGCGCGGAGGTTCGTTGGAATCAACGGCGACGATACGTTATTGTACATCGGCTGGTCAAGAGCGGGTGTATCACACTCAAAGGTCGTAAATTGTTGATATGAGGTAATTAGGGAGCCCAGAAGACCAACGGGACTGAGCCCAATAATACCCACGTTAAGAATGCTATCCATGGCAGACAGTTATGGCAAAGCACCTCCCGAATTTCTCGGGAAGAGCGAGGCTATGAGGTGTGCCAGGAAAGACCGGAGTGCGGCTCGGAGAACGACGAAGGGCTCAGTCGGAAGTATATCTGCAATGGGGACTAGGGTAAAATCCGGGAAAGTGGACAAAACTCAGGGGAGGGACAATAGGTTGTCAATTGAGGTGATACCGTGGACAAATGTTCCACGGCGAGAAGACCTCGCACGTACTGAGGCAGAAGAGCCGAAAAGAAGTGAGGAGTACAGCCAGCAGTCTAGAATAGCTGAGGCAACCAGTGCGACTAAGCAGGCCCAGAAATGTAGAAACGAGCGACGAAGGACATGATAACATCAGGCACAGTATATGAAACTGTTGCCCACTTTTGGAGGTGAATACAAAGCGACAGAGGGGTCCTGGGTGGAGAAAGAATCGAGACAGACGACAAGTCCGACGAATTCGTGCCAGAGATGTGGCTGAACGAAGACGTAAGGAGGAACTACTAACAGAACTAGGCCTAGACCGACGTCACGGTCTCGCTCACGTCTTGAAGCGTTCACGGCCGTGATAGACGTGGGGATGACAGCCGCACAGACTGGCATTTCACCAGCACATCCAGATTATTAAGAAAGATTGACGTTTTAGATCGAAAGCGGGAGGGGCTGAACCAATAAACCGGGCCGAGTTGCCGTTGGCGTATCAATCGCTCACACCCAACTTTGCCCTTGCCGCTCCTGCCTCTGCCCCCGACTCTGGCGCTCTCTCTCCTTCTTCCTCGTCCACCATGCCCTTCGAACGGTATCTCCAACACCCCCAGGACCCATCTGCCTCCTCGTCCTCGTCACCTTTGACAAACGATTATGGTTATGTCCAATCGCGATACCCTTCTTCCTTGGGCTCTGCCCTTGACCTCTTAGCCGTTCCACCCTCTCTCAACTTTCAAACGCCCCACTTCACACTCGATGGACCCCCGTCCCTAGAACCTGGTGGCGGTGCAGAGGCTCTCCCCGCGGACTTAATATCCTCGTCGGAGTCTCTTACCTCTATGTGGATAGCCAACGCTGGCTTGACACCCCACAACCCAGAGGATGTGTACGTACAACTACGATCATCGTATCTCTCGCTCTCAACTTCTTTAGTCTCATTCCTCCCGGCTCAAAATATTTTCATCCCAATCAAGCCTCTGAGGGCGATTGTCTCCAACTGAACTCCTCCCTGTCACTCCCCAGCTCGTCTTCCCTTTGTGGTGCCGTCCAGCCTCACGCTTCCCCTTCCAATGGCGATTCCTTTCCCCCTAAAGTTTCAGTTACCCAGCCTCAAGCTGCCCGAGGCAACTTGCAGGCTCATCCCCTATGGGTTCCTCAGTTCTCCACGCCATCCCCTCTTGGTCTACCCGTGTATTCATCTTCGGGATTTGACCTCTTATCTATTTTGGGTCGTGTTGCAACTCGACCGAATCCAAGCATCACACTGGGCCCCGTTGACATGTCCTGCTCCTTTGTCGTAGTCGACGTGAGGCGATATGACTCCCCCATCGTTTATGCCTCCCCTTCTTTTTATCGTTTGACGGGCTACGATGAACACGAGGTCATCGGTCGCAACTGTCGCTTCCTCCAAGCACCTGGTGGATGTGTTGGAAAGGGAGAACGGCGACATCATACTTCCCCCGAAGCTGTCGGCTACATGAAGAAGAGCCTTGTCGACGACAAGGAGTGCCAATCGAGCCTTATCAACTATAGAAAAGATGGCTCCCGCTTCATCAATCTTGTGACCATCATTCCGGTTACTGGAGGCGTTTCCGGCAGTTCCGAGGAACACGATGTCGTCTTTCACGTCGGCTTCCAAGTCGACCTCACAGAGCAGCCGAACGCCATACTTCAGAAACTCAGGGACGGGAGCTACATGGTCAACTACAAGTCTGGCCTCACTCTTCCCAACACCCACAATCCTTCTATCAGGGATCGCCGGAATCATAACTATGTCTTAAACGCCGTCTCAGAGGAACTTCGCGACCTTCTCAGTAAACCTTCGTTTTTGTCGTCGATTTCGGTCCCAACATCGAGCGCTGAACACTTGGAATGCCAAGAAGGAAACCATCCTCTCAGCCTTCTCTTACTTAGTGTCATGCCAGACTTCGTCTTGGTCCTTTCCCTCAAAGGCTCATTTCTCTACGTTGCACCGTCGATCACCCGTGTCCTGGAATATTCGCCCGAAGAGATGGTCGGTAAATCCGTCGTTGATTACTGTCACCCTTCGGATATCGTTCCCCTGATGCGGGAGCTCAAAGAGTCGTCGACCATTCTTGGTCCCCAGGAAGGGCATCGCTTCGGATCGAGCCTTGTGAATATTCCGAAAACGGTTAATCTTCTCTTCAGGGCTAGGACCAAACGGGAGACGTACATCTGGATCGAGTGCACAGGTCGTCTACACGTCGAACCAGGGAAAGGGCGAAAGGCCATCATTTTAAGTGCGCGCCAACGCGCAATGCCCCGCTTTGGTTGGACAAGCGCGCCCGATGTTAGATGGCAGGACCGAGCAAGCGAAAGAGGGGACGTAGCTCGCGAAGTCTGGGGTTTGTTGAGCATTGGGGGGACGGTGCTCTTCATGAGCGCTAACGTGAAGAATGTTCTGGGTTGGGGGGTCGGCGAGATCATTGGCATGTCCCTCAACGAATTCGTCCTGGAGTCTGCCAACTCTCTGGGAGCTGCACTTCATCGCGCTGCTCAAGGCAAGAATGGGCGTACGGAAACCGTTGAATGTAGGGTCAGACAGAAGACCGGAGATTATACTCATTTGAGCATCGTGCTCTATCCGTTACCCACTGGTGCAGACTCTCAACCCGAACTTCGGCGACTCCCTATTGTCTGTCAGATCAGCCCCCTTTCAGCCAGGCCAACTATCGAGCGCCAATTGGTAACCTCTATATCCCAAGGAAATGTGTTCTCTGAGCAAGACGCAGCGCAGGAGGGAAGCTGGCAGTTTGAGCTGCAGCAGCTCAAGATAGAGAACCAGAAATTGGCAGCAGAAGTCGAATTCCTCGAGGGATCGATCGGGATACAAAAACACCAACATCAGGCGACCAATCCCATTGCCTCCTCAAGTACTCACGCTTCTGCAGAATGGACTCCTCAACATAACCCACTAAAGCGACGGTAATCCCCCCGTTCAACGGCTTCCACATATGTCTTTCCGAACCATACACGTATTCGACCGCGTCATCACACACGTTTCTTGACCAACTGTATTTATCCATCTCTAGTCGACGTCAGTCTTGTACACTTGACATATATCATACGCCCCAGTTGTGACACGTTTCATCACATTTCTCCTTGGTTCACTTGGCTGCTCGGCATCACGCATTTAGCTTAACCTTTCGCGGGCGGCAGGCCGCTCGGTGGCGCACTGTTTGACGCTCGGTGCTTAGCGGGCAAATTTTGGTTGCGTCCCTGTCGAGACTCTTGACTCCCTTAGTTGGGCAGCCCATTCGCCCCTCTGTCCGCGACTCTTGACGGTGGCATGTGCACCGCGAACGTACCGCACAGTACAGTACGTACAATAGTGCTTCTCAGCGTTGACAGATACTTCGATTCATAAGACCACGCGCCGACTCGTGAGTCAACTCAATAGAAACATAATAATGGCATACGGCTCAAAGACCTAGCTCGCCACAGGACGTCTCGGCGCGGTTGCATTAGGCAGGTCCACTGCCTGCCACACCTCCCGACCGAGAACGCCGGTTTATGAAATAAACCATTTTTTTTTGTTTTGTGACAGGCGTGTCCTCCTAACTCAAATCCTCCCTCCAATCACGACGCGTTCTGCTTTTCGCTTTTCGCGGTGAATGGGTCGTTGCAACGTCGGCTCGGAGCCTCAAGGAGAGTCGCTTGACGTCGTCAGTCGTCAGACCCTGAAACTATTCGATGGATCGAAAACCCTGTTTCAGCTACCGCTTGCGTTGATGCGTCCGGCCCCCGAAGTTTATATACAAAGGCACGCCGATGGCGGCAGTGGCGTTGTGGAGCGCGCATGGCAAATAGCTCGGAGTCATATCGAACGCAGAGTTTACGTTTGCCAAGTGGACCTTCGAATTTAGAGACGTACCTTTTTTGTTTGACATTCCTGTCACTGTTATTGAATGAAATCGTTTTTATTCTGGCACGAGACCATCAGGACTTGATGAAATGGACGCTGTACTCCGTTCGAGGTCAAGAGCGAGAGATATCCTCACTCACACACGCGGTCCAAACGAATGGCGCCAACGTCACTACCGTCGTTTCACATGCTTCGATGCGTTTGCGAGATGGTGAACTCACTTACATCATACCAGCCAATGGCGGGCTCGCCCAACATACGCGCTTTCCTCATTCGACACTAGTATTATTACACTAGGACGCTCCCAGTGTATGATGGTAAGCACGAAATCATGGAAGCCGCAGGCCAAGAAACGAGAGGCGACAGCGAGGGTCGATTCCGTTACTGGGTCGTGGGTCTCTTGGTGCGAGGGGCAGCGGGCAAAGTGGCTCGGATTTACTTGGCCAAATCCGCGCCCACGTGAGAAATTGGCCGATACCGACGGGAACTAAGATAAACCTGAAGAGGACGGACTCACACTCAACTTATGACATCGATGGCATGGTCGATTTTTGTTCAAAAAAATGCCATTTCCGAAATGGCTTTTTTAAACGAAATCACTCATGAAGAGGTTGGATACGTACATACTGTTCTCGGCTACCACCAACCAACTTTGCGTCCCAGTACAGTTAGAACATTCACTACCTCTACCGAAAATCGTGCGTTTTCATAAATCGCTCAGTAAAAAAATTCTAGCTGTGCAAATAGCCACGAGAGGTTCCAGTCACGCTGGTACCTCAGACCAGCCTCTCTGTCCGAACTACCAGGTCCTGCTCGAGATCCTTTAGGTCACTTGCACCTGTAGGAAACAGCTCCAGCCCAGGACCGAGAAAAATAAAATCGATGAGCTGTGAGGAGGCCAGAAATACGTTATTCTCCATAGTCCGACACATATACTCTGGATCTGAAATTCAGAATATATTCACAGCATGATAAGCACCTTGCTACGGTGACGGTCTTGACCAGAACGATACAGGAAATACAAGCAGCCATGCGACACACGTGTCCCGCTCCAATCATAAACAGAAAAAAGTTGTGGAGTCGTCGTTTTCTCGCCAGCTATAGCTACGGACTTCCGAGTGGGGCTCAGCTCGCGCGCCCCTTACTGTACGTCCTCAGGAAATGATTCAGGCACACTGCCCCATTAATAAATAGGACCGAGTCAGCAGTTGGGAGTGCTCTATCTTGTGTCCATGATGGTCTGCGCAACATCTGAAGCAAGACCGGACGTCTGTAAAGTCTGGCTCGTCACCGGTGCGCAATCATATTTTATCTCAATGCGCGTAAGTATTGATGTTAATTACAGGGGCTACGACCGGCCTCGGCTTGGCACTGACGCGAAGTGTCCTTGCTCGTGGCGACAAAGTCATTGCTACTGGGCGGTCTGATTCACAATTCGACGAGCTTTTGTCGGACGCTTCCATTGACCAAACGAGGTTACGGACATCGACGCTCGATGTGACGGCGCCATTCGACGATCTTAAACGACAGGTAGACACCGCGATCAATGCTTGGGGACGCATCGACGTCCTAGTCAACAACGCAGGGATTTGCTATTTGGGCGCTACTGAGGAGATCGGGTCAGTGCAGATCAACCTTGCATGCTGCTATCACAGGCAGATGACAGGCCATGGTCCGTAGAGCCGAGGGAATGATGCGTATGATGCAGACGAACTTCGTCGGCGTCCTGAATGTCACGAATGCCATCCTACCACACATGCGTAGCCGTCGCGAGGGTTCCGTCGTGTTCATGGGGAGCCGCTCCGCGTTCCGCAATCAGATAGAGGTATGTGCATCAATCTACCCACGTCTCGTCCTCGTCTCACGCCCAGTATAGGGCCTCGGTCCGTTGTTTAGCTCTACGTCTTGCTCTTGCACATAGCTGACCTTACTGGTACACCCAGGGCCTTACGCAGCTTCCAAGGCTGCTCTCCACTGTAAGGTTTCCTGCTGTGTGACGCGAATCGTGATGACTGAACTTTGCACCCGAACATCATATGACAGCTTATGCGGAAACCCTCTCCGTCGAGATGGAATCCTTCAATATCAATGTTTTGATCGTGATACCGGGCATCTTCCGTACCAAAATGAACTCACAGCGGCGTGTAGGGGCCCCGCTTCCAGGTTATGAAACTGTTCACGCCGGCGTAGATGCCATGATTAAGTCTGTGGCTACTGTTCCTAAAAGCGACCCCAAGCTCGGCATGGATGTACTGGTGGACGTCGTACGAGGTGAGGGCCGTGCGGCAGGCCGCAAGTCATCACCTCTCTGGCTCTTTCTTGGCGAGGACTGTATGCACGATGTACGTGCGCGTTTAGACCATATGAGATCGATCATCGATGAGTGGGAGGCTGTGGGCACGAGACTTGGCCTTCCGGAAGCTGCACAATGAGTAATACTGAAGTTGAATCAAATTTTGTACATGTAGTAGTAGACTAGTCACGCCCTTTAGGGTTTGTGATACTGAGTTAACATGCACGTGTGATGTGGGCCCCCGTTTGCACAAGTATGGCTCACTAGGACAAAGTGTATGAACCGATATAAGGAATGTTAGGCTAGTGGTGGTTACCCCCCAAAAGTGTGATAATTGATGAATGAATACATTGCTTAACTTCCCGGACCCTGTATGTATGTATGTATACTACCGATACCCACGCGCTATCCTCATGCGTCTTTACAACTGCGTGGGACTAGGTGGCATATCTCTCCGTCCATTCTTTGCTAACCTGGCGTGCAGCAGCCTCGTCCTCTTTATAGTGCTTCGCTACGTCTGCTGCGAGTGGGTCGTCGGGGTTGGGTGAGCTGAGAAGAGCCTGTATAGAAAGTAGGACTGTGCGGATCTGTAGAGCCGGGGACCATTTGTCTTCACAGGCGACCCCTATAAATAAACTCCTCCAAGATGAAGACCGAGTAGGAGAACACACCCTTTAATATATCTAGACAGATTCGACCGAGTTTGTCTAAAATGGGTGATGAACGTTGTGCTGGAGAGTGCGTTGCAGCAGACACCCGTACCGATGTTGGGATGGTATATCTTGGTGAGGAAGCGCACCTTGGGCGGCGCCATTGGATACTCCTCGGGAAGGAACAATTCGAGCTTGAAGACTCCGTCTGTGTGGGTGTGTCATTGCGCAAAACGAATGGATTGCAAGAAAAGGCCAGACGCACTCTGGAATGGACTCCCGTCTGGACCTTGGATGGTGACATCAAAGTATCTGAGATTGTCCTCGTGTGGGGCAGCAGATATTCCGGGTGCAGGGTCTGCCACAAGACGCTCCGTTTCCTGATCGGCGTGGACAGGGACGCTCAACGAGGTGGAGGCCGTGTGCTAGGAAAACACACCTTTATGATGCGCTATTACATTGCAGGGATCAGGGAATGGGAGCGAGGGCGTAGACAATGCCAGACGCACCTTTGGAAGGGCCATGGACGGTGAAACCAGTGAAGCTGTAGCTGTAGTGAAGAGTTGTCCATCTTAAGCTTAAGTCTAGATAACGGTCGGTTATTCCCGAACCAAACTAAAAAAAACAATAATAAATTATATTATGTTATACAGCCAGCACAATGTCCAGCTCCAGCCAAGACGACTGGATTCGAATAACCAGCCGAGACGGGTTCTCTTTCGTCGTGAAGCGCAATGTAGCACTTCATAGCGGAACACTCCGTAGCATGTTAGACGAGCGGCGTACGTCCCTTTCTCTGCTTTCTTCGCTGAGGCACCAGCCCACCCTCACACGCCATCTGTTGCAGACAGTTTCGCCGAGGCTGTGCAAAAAGTGTGCCCCATAGACGAGAGGTAGCTGTTGCCTGTGCCACTTGCCTGGTCTACTCGATTTTATTATCATTTTCATGTCTCAGAGCTGCTGTAGCAGAGAAATTCGTTGAGTATCTTGCATTCAAGGCGACATACGAGAACGCACCTCCAAATGAGGACCTTCCTGACTTCAGCGAGCGCATCGCCCCCGAAATCGCTCTGGAGCTGTACGTGTGACTTTTTACCTGTCCTCCGTATCGTTGAACTGGTACTCTCCCTAAAAGCCTCTCTGCTGCCGACTATCTCGAAAGTGCGTACTCAGTCGTGTGACATTCAACCACCGACATGCACCCTTATGCTTCTCCTCACTCAGCCTGACCTGCCCTATGTGGCTCATTTTGGCGCCGCGGCACGCAGCGTTCTGGGTTAGCACCCGCGCGTTTCTCCGTTGGCCTTCACTTGGCTTGAAAATTGATATTTCTTCAAGTGTTGCGGGAATGCGTTCTCTCATTACTGTATTCGACATTGTTACCGTTGTCTACAAATTATATGCAGGGACCAAGTATAACGACCGCGCGAAACACGCCAAACTGGTCAAGGAGTGTGACTTAAATGTTGCTTCAGCGACACTAGGTTCCGACGAAGAGACCTGCTTCAGTGTTTTTGACTTGCTTCCGTGGCATATTTTGATGGCATGTGTTCACTCATGCTACACCCCCTTCCGTTCTTCTCCCATATCCTTCGTGCTAGGGTCGGAGCATGTGTTATACTCTGGGATTTGGGGTCGAGGAGCTGGGACGGAGAACTTGAACATGGAAAAGACAAGGGCTCCGACAGTCTCCATCAGGTCGGCATTAGCGTCGAGTCTACGCTATGCCGACACTGAGAAACGACGGGGAGAGAGTAGTTTATTAAAAGTGTAGTGCTACATAGGGTACTCTGCCCTCAGGCGCACAAAAATGGACTCAAAAAAAAAAAAAAAAAACGACGGGGAGATAGCAGTAAGGTAGCTTCGATCAGACATCTCTTGAGGGAACTTCAAGTTCGATATTATTGGATTGGGTGTCGAGAATACAAGAATACAAAACATATTTGCAGTTTAACAACATGCTATGACAGAACAAAAACAAAAACAAAAACACTTCGCTATGCCGTCTCATGGCGTTTCAAGGCACGCGGTCGGTCGGTCGCACTCGGACTCGCACGGCGGCCGTGGGCGAGTCGTTCCGCCATGCGCTCTACGAAGTCCCCGCCATCTTCATCTTCTTCGAGCCGACGCTTGATCAGTTCCTCCATGGGCACTGGGGTAGGCCATGCCCCTGGAACGTCTGTACCAGCTCCCGGCGATGGCTCGGGCGTGCTGCCGTCGCCTTCCCCTGTCGGGGTGGTGCTGCCGCTGCCCCAAGCACGCTGCATATGCGCGGCAAGAGGCTGCCGCATCGACGGGACGGGCACGAACGGGAAAGACGTCGGCGCGTAGGTATATTCTGGCAAGCGTTCGTTGGCAATGTCGAGGCGCCGGCTGCGACGCCTCGTCAGTTGAATGGAGGGGTAAGAATCAAGAGACCACCAACGCGTCGTCAAAGCTGTGGATGTAGCGCCGGATTTGGTTGCCCTGTACTCCAAGGGCGTCCATTCCACTACGGGACCCAATGGGGAGTACGCCATCCACCCCGACACCGCCGGCGCTGAGTTCTGACGCGTTCTCCGACTCCTCACTGGACGCGATTTACGTGAGCTGAATACAGTTTCATCAGCGTGTCGCTGAAACGTACCGCAGGAGCTGGAACATGCGCTGCATGCGTCCAACAGCAAGAATCTTATTCTTGATTTGCTGTCGCCTCGCGGAAACCTCACCAGGCGCCAAGGCTTCGCTCATAATGGCGCGCTCTGCTTCTTCGTCCTCTGATGACGAAGAATCGTCTTCCAGTTCCTCCTGTGAACATACGGCTAGGACTGCAAGCAACATTTCGATGACTGTTGATCATATAAATGACAATCGCCCATGGGGAGTAAGGGATGACCTGCTTTTCGCTCCGACGAAAGGAAGACTCCACGTAAACGCGTCCATGAAATTTGGTAGCCAGTATGGGTGTGGGCGTGCATGATACTGGCGGATGGTGATGCTCTTGTTCGCGTACTTGAGTACAGCACCTCGGTTGTGATAGACATCGAGGTAATTCGGTGCCGAGAAGACCGTGATCACAGACGGGAACTTCTTTGTTGGGGTCTTTCGAAACATGACATAGCTGCTATGCATTCAGCTCATGAAATCGGACCGGGGGATTATACTCACCCTGCATCCTGGGCCTCGTGTCCGCGGATAACGCCGAGTAGCTCGTTACGCTCCAGAAACTTTATGACGGCTTCATACCTGCAAGAAACGATTAGGAGAGACCGGCGCAAATAAAAAAAAAGAGCCGTACGTGAAATAATAAGAGCAGCCCCGTGTGGTGTTGTGCCCCCACATTTGACCAGGCGGTACTGGGGACGGATGTTGGGAATGGGTAGGCTCGGTCTCGTGTCCAAAGTTTGGAACTGGGTCCGACCACAACAAGTCGCATAGTAAACCGAATGACCCAGGTTCTTGAAACCTGTTGATCTGACCAGTAAAAATCAGGGCCAAGTGGATCATCTTTGTTCGAATTGATACGAACTCGATCGATATCCGAAACCGTGTTGAGTTCGGGAGAAATACCGCCGTGCACACAGAAGAATTTGCCATCCAACAAGCCAGAGAGCGGTAATGAAGAGAAGGATTCTATACACGCATCATACACTTTCTCACTGTACTTGTGTAAACCTATTGGGGGTTCAGAAGATAGAACGTGGAAGAAGTAAAGACGAACATTCGCGCTTGAAGGTGAAGTACTCGGTAAGGTGTCGACACTCGTGGTTGCCACGAATAAGGAATATGCGCTCAGGGTGCCATATCTTGAGAGCGTACAGATAAAGCAGACACTATCCAAGGTTGTGGTTATTTCTGTGTTCAGACGCAGGACTGCGCACCCACCTCGATTCCAAAACATCCCCTGTCAACGTAATCCCCGAGGAAAAGGTAGTTTGTCTCAGTCAAGCTCCCACCGACTTCAAATATTTTCATGAGATCATACTGAGGGGAGAAAGCCAAGACATTAGTGAGGAGAGGAAACATACTAAAGTACTCACATATTGGCCATGTATATCACCGACGACTATGCGAAGGCTTCAGCTCCCAACCAGTACATTAGAGTATAACGACGACATACCAGTCACTGGGCTTTTCACCTTAAGCACATTTGGTTCCGCCGTCAATATGTCCGTACACTGCCGAAGAATCGCTAATGCCTGAACTTCGGTCAAACGGCCCTCGTGTATGAAATGTTCTCGCAAAAACTCGGCATTGGGCCTTCGGCGCCCATGCTGGTCATTCATCCAGAATTGCTCTTCGGTGGGACGGGATGCCGCAGGCTGGGGAACCTGTGCGGTGCAAACAACGCTTTTTGAGCAACCAGTCACAGATGCAGACGCACAATAAACACGTACATTTTTGACGTGCCGCTCTTGAGTGTCGGGGGGTATATCGACCGCCGCGCGGGTCGAGTTGCCCTTCTCTTGGATCTGATACAACGCGTTCTGGAGGTAGGTAGTGTGGTCCACCATTCTGGGAGCGGAAGGAAAGTTTCGCAGGAGACTTAGGAGTCAAGATGTGGGAGGAATTGGTTGAAGGCTAGGGTGGTTGGAGTCAGTTCGCGCGAAATCGTTGAACGCAACATTGCGTGTCACGCACTGCAAGGTGTCAGATCTGGACTCTGGCCGCTCTGGAAGCTCGTCGGCGGTGGAACGGGCACTCCAAGAGAGGGATGAAAGTGGTATCTGTACGAGGCCACAGCCCGGTGGTGCGTGGAGTATTTTGAGCGCTAACTGTCTTGTTGAACCCCTGAGTGTTGATAGCACAGCCCTAAGATACGGCAGGTGTCTTGTCCGGCGGGTTTGCTGTTGTGTTGGCAGTGCTGAATGACACTGCACAGGCTTTGGACGTGTCTGCTGGCGTTGATATGTATGCGGGTTTCAGAAGGCGCTGCAGTCTGGATTCAGGCATCTGTTGAGCCGAGGCGGAGGCGCTTCTTTATGACCCCTTGGATATTCGGCTCTTCGTCCGAGGCCACGACATGGCAGAGATCCGTGAAGTTTTCTGGTGAGTATGCACAATTAATCTACGTGGGCGTAGGCAACGTAATTTGCCAAGAGTGAAACGAACACGGAACGAGAGCAGATATAAATAAGTTGCGGAACCAAAAAAAAAAGGCGAACAGGAGAGGAGTGGGACCCCAGTTCTTTATGTCCGTAGGTATTACAGTGCGGTATGCCGTAGGCGTACAAATTTTATTTTGGCAGAGGAATGCCACAGTACTCGTCGTAACCTAACGCAAGATTGAGGTTCTGAGGGGAGATTAGCGCGACGCTCATTCGCAGGAGATTTGGGACCTCGCACCTGTAGACATTGGGTCGCGGCACCCTTAAGGAGGTTATCCAGACCACCCTAGAGTGACGATTGGCTCTGATTTTGGGATCATACAATGTGCCACATACCACTACCACAGCACGGTCACCATGGCTGTGTACCTGGAAGCCACCCACAACCCAACCATGCTGATTTTGCACATTCTTGACCTCTACAACATCCTTCTGAATGCGAACGAGCTTCTCTTCGGCGTACTTCTTTTCATAGACCCCCTTGAGATCACGGGCAGAAAGGTGCCCGTTGAGCGGCATGCTCAATACGGAGATAATACCGCTGAACCACGGCGCGACAGCTGGCACAAACGCGATCTTCATGCTGTCTATTCCAGCAGGCAGGAGACGCGAGAGGTGCACCCCGGCCTCACGTTCGTGGATGTGGTCCGTCAAAGAGTACGCACGGATGCCACCGTCGAGTCCTTCAGGGCTGACCTTCGGAACCGTCGTCGGCCGCCCGTCTGGTTGTTGAGCACCTGTAACAGTTCCCCCTCCGCTATAGCCTGATATCGCAAAGACCGACGGCCATACAGGGTACCTCAAAAATGGGAGCAGTGGTGCAATCAGTAATTGTGACGAGGTCGCGTAACAGCCGGGATTTGCGATGCGTTTCGCGCCACGGATAACATCTCGAGAATAAAGTTCTGATAGCAAAGTAGCATAGGTGACATTTAATTCTGCAGTAGATTACGTGGGGGAGGATTCTCACCGGGGAGCCCGTACGTCCATCCACCCTCAAAGCGATAGTCTGCACTGAGATCAACGACGACACTCCCATTCCCACTCCCACCTGCACGTTCCGTAGCACCACGGTCGATAGCATCAACAAACGGCTTCGCTGCACCGTTGGGTAGCGCGAGGACCCATGCATCGACCTCGCCGTCTTTCTCCATGCGCTGAACATCCTCCGAAGAAAGGTTGGAATATGAAATAGGCGCTTTTGTGTATTCCTCAAGCGAGCAACCAGCAAGCTGACGGGACGAAACATGGGTAAGGTTCAGAAAGGGGTGTCCAGAAAGGAGTGTTGTCAACATCTGTCCAGTGTATCCCCTTGCTCCGATTAGAGCAAGTCGTTTTTGCGCCGTGGAAGCAACCGGCTGCGCCGCCGTAGCATAGCCGCGTACGGAGCCCAGCGTGCGGCGCACTAAGGTCGAGTATGGTCGGTTGCCACTTGGAGGAGAAGAGGGACGAAGCGGAGACGCAGAAGGGCCAACTGGGAGATATGACCGATCAATGCGGCCCTTGTCTTCGAACTCCCTAACGACGCGCTCAACTTCACTGACATTCTGGATGCCGTACCAAAACAGGGTTTTCCCGGAGCGAGTGAAGCTGCCATCAGCGCGGTCGAAGTGCCATGCGCGGTTTTCATCGTCCGCATGGGCAGTCCAAAACAGACGCCGGTGATCCTTGCGCACGGCATTGAAGACATTGTCAATGACATTGTTAAGAATACCATTGCGGGAGGAGAGAAGTTTTGTCATGACGGGAATTTCACCTTCGGGATGGGCTACAACGGCTAAGACATCCAATGGCTCGTCCCCATAAAGCGTGTAAGGGGTTTTGTTGAGGTTGTTGAGTACCTCAGTGACACTCTGGGTCTCCGCCAGAACATCGGGGTCACGATCACGAATAACCTGCCGCAGGCGATCGGCACCCAGCGAATCAATGGAATCATGCTTGAATAGCTTGTAGCCGCGGCGGATAAGCGTGCCTGCACCGCTATCGGTGAAAAGCTCCTTTTGCAAGGAGTCTGCAGAGATGATGGCGACCGACGAGGAGCGAGGTAGGTGGTCTAAGAGTTCCTTGATCTCTCTGAGCTTCAACTTTGTTCCGTATTTGACCCAGGGTTGTTTCATAAGATCGTTGTACTCCTGTGCCAAACAGATCACGATCGTCAAAGGAACCATCGAGGAGAGCACCCTACCTCGTCAAGATTGATTACGTCCAACTTCTCGCTGGTGACCCCATGAAAGAGTCCACCTTTTTCGTTGAGAAAGACGATTTTGAGAGGCTCAACCTCTTTAGCAAGTTCTCCAGCGGCAATGTCAGCATTAACATTAAGAATTTGCCCATCAGCGCTCTCTGCCAAACTAGTAAGGATGGGCAAAGCGCCAGCACGGATGGACGCCTCAAGAGGACGCTTGTCTACCCGGACGATCTTGCCAACGAGACCGTATTTGTCGCGGTCCAGATAGTCTGCGGTAAAAACGCCAGAGGTTATGGGTCGAGCTCTCGTGCCGAGTTTTTCCAAAGCGGAAACAATTTTCAAGTTCTCATCTAAGAACACCCGGCGAGCAATTTGTAGGGTTTTCGCATCTTCGGAGGAATTAGTCAATATTAACAGGCAGTGGCGAAAAGGGCGCACCCGTCACACGGATACCATCGATATATTCTGGAACGACTCCGCCACGTTCGATTATTTCGTTGAGCTGGGGACCACCGCCATGGAGGATGACAGGATATAAGCCAACGCGGTAGAGAAAACTGAGACTGAGAGCGAGTTCATCGAGTTGCCCCAGTACGGCCCCACCGACTTTGATGACAGCAAACTTTGCTGGATGAGAGGGATTCGAGGATGAGGAGAATATGCGCAGGTAGCGCTCGACCTCGCGTTTGGTTCCGATGGAGTACAAAAGACGGGTGATTGTTTCCTGCTCGAAAAAAAATTCAAGAAAAGGACTACAAAACTAGGAAAGAAGAGTACTCTGTCTGTTTGAGCTACTGAGTGGATAAGCTTACGGTGGAGAGTGGAAGGACGGGGATTCCGTGCGAGGAAGAGGGCACGCCTTGCCAACAACATGATGACGGTTGGTTGGAAGGAAAGAAAATAATAGATAAGATAAAAGTGGATAATCAAGTCGGGTGTTACCGAATGTTAAGTACATGTCGAGGACGATGGCCATACCGTGACCGTACCGGCACCATTGTGTTCTCCTCGACGACCATCATGTCGTCCCCAGACCCCCCTCACCTCCGTCTTTCCCTCCCTTCGACAGCTCCTACTTTCAAGCGCTCCTTTGATCAGTTTGGTTTTGATCTCGAAACACCCCTCGACTCTTCTCTAGTAGCCAGTTCAAGCACTACGGACGAACATCGCCCCGGTCCAAGCAACACCGATAGGAACAAGAGGGCACGCAGCAACAGCGTTACCCCCAACAATAGTAGCTCTGCAGAGCAAGCCCGTTCCATCGACACCTCTCCCTCTGGTCCCTCTCACACCGCAGCTAACCACATGACCACCACTCACAGGGACGTTTCCCTGCTACCCCCGCCTGCAGCGCGCCATCCTCGGGCGCCAAATGGCGACTCGAACGATTCTGTGTTTTCTCCCGGCCTATCTCTGGGCGAAGAACAAACTCACACGCCGACTCTATCCTTTGAGTCACGCTCCTCGGATTCCTCCATCAACCCCCCAACTTCCACCACCTGGTCCAATCCGCCTTCCTCGGCGAATCCCAGCGCCGAACATAACGAACAGTTTCGCCTCTCCATGGAGCGCTTTCATGCTTTCGATAGCCAGATCTCTAGCATTCGTGCTCGTCCCTCGCCTCTTCCTCTTCGCGCGCCTTCTAACCCCCCCATGTTACCACCCTTGACCCTTTCCTCCACCATTGAACACCCGCATGCGCACTTGAACCCTGCAGTGTCTCTTCCCTCCGTGGAGTCTTTCAACTACACAGCCCCGTCAGCGCAGTCGGCGGTGGCACCTCCACCAGTTGAACCGCCTCCAATCGCTTCTTCAACGACTGATCAGTACCGTTCCGACATGTCACCTTTGGGTCTCGAAGAGTTTGGGGAGTTTAGAGAAATAATGGGTTTTTTTCCGGAACAAAATTCAAACTCTCGGAGCGTAGAACGCTCCGCTGTCAGACCTCGCCAAAGTTCGGCTCCACTCGATAATTCAGGGCGTCATCGTGTCGACCGACCAGTCCGAGGTTCCCCAACAAGGCAAAATGCAGAAAACGTCTCGAGAAATTCGACCCTACGTCCATGGCCCGTGGACCATAGAAGTGTCATCTTTGGCGACTCTGACGACGAGTTTGGTGATCTTCCTGTTGCCAACAGTTTGCAAGGCAGACGGTCGTTAGATCCTCCCAGGTCTCGTCTTGATCCTTCCCTCCTAGCGAATAGGATAAGAAGGTCAATGCGGAATCAAGCCGCTCATGAGGCCCTCGGTCGAATGTCTCCGCCTCGTCTCCCCACCCCGACTTCGTCGCAAATCGAGGCTAACCACACTCGTTCTGTGAATCACGCTCGTATACCAGAACACGAACGGCCTGACGGGTACGAACACCGGTCACTTCACCCACCTTCGAGGCTTTACCCATCTTCAAGACGGCCCGTTTTACCTGAGGCTGTTCTTACCCTGGCTGAAAGACTTGGTCGAGGGAGGCAGAGGACAGACTACACTGGCGAAGGAGTCACCGAACGATCTCGTAGCCCTGCAGCCGCAACCTTCTCGAGTCCGTATCTCCGTCATACCTTTACTTTCCGGATGGTCCACTAATCCAACAGACCGCCACCCTTTGCCCCCGTCTGTAGGCTCAACATCTACATATGATGATTGGATCTTCGAATTTCCTGAATTTGCGTCATCCGAAAGTCCCTATGCATTGGATCTTCCGACCCCATCTTCTTGGATTGACGAGGACAACACCCCCTCTAGACCACCCATACCATCTTCGCGTATTCAAAGAGATGTACCGACTTCACGACCATCTCCATGGCGAAGCCCTCTGCCTCCGAACGACACTTCGGAAGATCGTATTTTGACATACCTTTCACTTATGCACCGTGTACCATCGTCAGTACCACCTGGAGAGGAGACCCAGCCAGGTGAGTGGTGCGATTTCACCCGGGCCGCCTTTTATGCAGTTACCGTCGGGCTCTGATTGAGAATCATAGAGCCTGTCTGGAGGCGGCTTTCTTCCTTCTCCGACTACCATCCCTCTCATTTTCAACCGACTCGTAGTAGCAGCGGTCATGGAGACGGAACGAATAACACGCCTTTGACACGCGCGACTCATTCCACCGAATCGTCTAGTACTGGCGCCTCCTCTCAGGACGGGGGCATGGGATGGTTGCGGAGCCTTGCCCGTGCAGAATTAAACCACGGGCTCGTACACGAGCGCGACACGACTTCTGCGTCAGTTGCGAGCTCCTCTTTCAGTGATCGACCTTCGGCAGAACGTTCGTCCGCGTCTATTCGAGGGTTTACTGACCGGCGGCCGCATCTCCAGCCACCTTCTCGCATCCCACTTGATCCGGGCACACGAAGACCATCGGAAATGTATCGACCAGTACAAACTATGGAAGTTACAAATGATATGACCGTTGATACAGATCCACTCAGGCCGGACGAGTCCTCAGAAGTGCCCTTTTCAAGTCATGCCGCCGCTCTTTTCGCCTCCCGTGGAACCCCCTCGACCATTGAACCTACATCTCTACGTCGCCCAGACTTCGTTGATCTAGACCGTGTGGCTACGCTGCCGATCTACCCCCGAGGAAGCCGGGTCGAAGGAGACTTCACGATTTCAGCCTCACGTCGGCGCGTAAACGTTGGGGAGAGGAGGCACCGTACTTCCCCTGAACCGGAGCGCTTAGGCACTATACGTCGGTTTACCACGACGGAACCGCCTGCACCTTTTGTCCCGGGGTCCCGACCCCTAGATATAGAGGAATTCCAGCACGGGCCCTTCCGCGCGACCCTGGAACGCTTGGAGAGACGAGAACTGCAGGAACACCAGATCATAATGGAGAGACAGGCAGAAATCGACCGGTTACGTTCACGATTGGACGAATTGCAGTCTCTAGATAGGCCATCCGCATCGTCACGCACGCCAACCCTACCCCCGTTAAGGTTTGATCGTGAATCCTTGGTTTCTGAGGCTCACAGGATACCTTCATCTACACCTTCAACGAACATCGACTCATCTGTAAGCTATTCCATTCTATCGTAGACCGTACTTACACTTCCCTTAGCCTTTCCGCGCCGATCTAGAAGCGGCACATCGTCGGCGTAGCTGGAACAGAGGGAGAGGGAACAGGTCGTCTTGGCTTCCCGGGGATGAGCCCGCACCGTGGCGTAGTTCCTCGAATCGGCCGACGCCCGCCCCTGTTCCTATGCCCCGTGCACATTCTCCACCGCGTCCCCTCCCCGAAAGTCTGGACCTTCACCCTCCCCGCCGTCGGCCTGAAACCTTAGAGCTATTGAGTTTTGGAGACGTGGATGAATACTCCCTTGACAACCTGATGGCGCCACCTTTGGGTGATGGTTCTAATATTTTCGCGCGTCACTTGGCGCGCATTCGTGGGGAACCTCTAAGTGTGGATGGGCCACAGTCGCGGAGAGAACCACGTGTTAGTTCGCCAGGAAACCCGGATTCTGGGGTGCGCCCTGCTTCGAGAGAACCACATGCCGACGCGCTACGCGGAATCCGCCCGCTTTGGGCCACGCACGTATTGGGTCCGTGGGGAACTGAAGTCCGCGACGAAATGCTTCCCACCGGCCTGGGCGCAGGAACAAGCACAGATGCTACTGTCCGCGGCCGTCGTCGTCGTGTCAACCAGTCTACTTTGACTTCACAACGGAATGGATCCGAGGATGAGCGACCTCCTGCGGCCCGCCGTGCGTCATCTACGTCACGATACGCGGCAACTCGCAGAATAATACGTGAACCCCTGCTCGAGAGAGTCCATCGAATAGTGCGCGGCAGTTCGCGAGAAAGTGGATTTTTGGGCCGATACGGACGTCGAAATCATGGTGACTTCGTCGTGAGTTGGCTGTCTCGACGCTTCGTCGAATATTACAGACTAATTCAAGCCACAACAGCGCGACGAGGACTTTGACGCGTCTTATGAGAGCCTCTTGTCTTTGGCGGCAACTATTGGGGAAGTACGACCCCGGCACACGCCCGACCATGTCATAGAGTTGTTGCCAACTGCTATGTTCAAGGAGTGGCGCAGTGCTGAAAGTGATCAACGCTGTCCAATTTGTTTGGATGATGTGAGTATACGACAATTGCTCTACACCATTACTGACGAGGCACGTTTGTAGTATCAAGAGGACGACCCGGTCATGAAATTGTCCGACTGCTCGCACTGGTTGCACAAAAATTGTTTGCAGGTAAAGTCCCAGCTTCCATAGGCAACACAGTTTCACACAGCTGACCCTGGCGTAGCAATGGCTTCGGGGCGCCACAACCTGTCCTGTCTGCCGCCAGCGCGTTTGGGGCTCGCAGCCTGGCCGTCGCGAGCGCGAGGCACGGGCAGTTCCTTCCTCGTCCCGGGGTATCGAACGCAGCGACCTTGACATCACGCATTTAGCCTTTCCGGATATCGCTGCGGCAGTTCGTGCGGAAGCCGGACCAAGCAGTAGCGGGTCAGAAACGGAAAGGGACGTTGAACAGGAGGACGGCGATGTTGTCGACATGGCGTTGGAAGGTTGGGGAAGCATCACACACGCTATCTAGACCAATCATCTATGAGTCACCTCAAATCTAGCTGGCCATATCTCTCGGCGACAGACTCTGGCACCAACAATTATTTATTTTGTTCTCCTTGTCGCCTTATCTGTACGATGACCAGTATGTTGTCGATCTGCACGAGGTTATTGCTGTAAAATATCGTATAGTTCTGTAGTGACTGTACGATGACTTCTAAGCTTGTGTCAAGTGTCATAAGTCTTGTACACAGAAGGGGCAGCGCGCTGAAGGCGGAATTAAAGCGGAATTCCATGACGATTTCCAACGCCTTTTTCCCGCTGCCGAATTTGAAAAATATAAAGCCTCTACGCCGAAGTGAATCACACTTTGGATTTTTGGACACTATTTGACTGTCGATGTCTGACTGTCGGGGATCAACATAACTCGAAGAGGACTACTCGCGCAGAAACCTTGGATAACGCTGCCATTGAGGGACAAGGGTTTCGATAGCATGACAGAGGCACAGTCGAACAGGACATTATGTTCGGTGATAAGATTTTCGAATGCCGTCAAGCGTAGTCGTAGTTATCCTTTCCGCCCTTCACAACCCCCTGCGTGCGTGTCAACAAATGGCATTACAACTTGGCATTCCGTGGCTTCCTATCAATGTATGCACTCACCCTCTTGAATGCGGGTCTATAAAAAAAATGAGGTTCGGTAAAGTGGAAGAGAAGGAGAGCGCAACGCGCACCGTTCGTGAACACGCTCTACCCAAGCCTTCGTCTTTGGTCCAAGCGAGTTCGGCATACTAGCAGCGAAGGCGTCGAGGCCGAAAGACATCATATAATCGGCCATCGTCGGGTCTGGGCCACCTGCGAACCACCCGGTGGGAGACTTGTCGAGTGCGCCCTCGACCTTTAAATTGTGATGAGAATATTGATAGCACGGGGAAAGAAAATGCACACATATTTGAGGCTCTCGTTCAACGGTTTCGCAACCAGTTGGGCGTCGAGCATGGAGCAGATGGGCCAAAGGAGCGGCCGGAGGAAGAACGGCGCTTGTGCGGGTACGAGAGAGAAGACATAACGGTTAACGAGGAGTGGCATCAAAGTGCCTTCCGAGAAGTGAGTAACTGACCAGAACTGTTGGTCAGCCCATTCGATCTCAAAGAGCGTTACAAGTTGGCAGAATTGTTACAAAAAATGTCAGCGAGTTCACCCTCGGGAGGTGGGGCAACGCGTCCGTTGCCATACTTGTTGACGATGTACTCTTCAGCCACGATCGGTGAGGACGACCAAAAGTAGTAAAGATTAAGGTACACACGAATGATAGCCCCGCTCTCTGCAAGGGTAATGTCACCATCTGTGATAACAGGGGACTTGCCAAGCGGATGAATGTTGCGTAATTCCTTGGGGGCACGTTGATCTGATCCACGCTGATAGAACGTTATATCGTAGGGCACCTCGAGTTCTTCCTAAAGGAAGCATATTAACGGTAAAGTATGATAAGATGCTCGAAGACGCACAAGGAGCCAAAGGATACGCTGAGAACGCGAATTGTTCAGGTGGTGGACGTGGATCATCGTTAACCTCGGAGCTTGGCTTGGGGCGAGCGAGCTCTTCGCCCAACTCGTCACCATGGCTTCCTCTTTTTCGTCACTCGTTCTCGCTTTCTTGTCCTTCGTTTTATTTCTCTTTCGTCGCGGTGGTCGTCGCATCAAGCCCTCTCTCCCACCCGGTCCACTACCATGGCCCCTCATTGGCAATATAACCGATCTCAGAGCAAATGAACTCTGGTTGCTCACTACTCAATGGGCAAAGCGATACGGTGCCGTCTCTTGATACTTCTCTTTCTGCTCTACTCTACAACTCCCCCTCCATCTCAGGCGACGTCGTATATCTCCACGTTTTTGGCCAGCCTCTGATATTTATAAACTCCCCCACCGCCGTCGCAGAGCTTATGGAGAAGCGGAGTGCAATCTACTCTGATAGAGCTCCTCTTGTCATGGCGACGGAGCTGTTCGTACCCTTCCTCAATTCGACTTCCCTCCGCTGACCGCTGACCTCCGCTATACCTCTAGCTGTGGTGCTGGACATATGGTGCGACATATGGCGGACTCTTGTTTTGGTCCTCCTCAGCCGCCCCGTATATTATACCTTACCTCCAGGTTGCCTTTACACGTTACGGCGAAGAGTCTCGCCGTCAGAGACGACTCATGTCACGCGGTCTTGCGCAAAGCAGGATCCCTCAATACCACCCGCTCATCAGCGCATCCACTCGCCCGCTCTTGCGGAGTCTGCTTGCCTCAAGCGGCCGCGACTTTGTTCCTGCAATTCGCCGCTATGCTGGTGGCCTCAACCTGAATGTCGTCTACGGGTTGGAGGCAACGCGCGACGATGACCCCGCGTTGCTCAAAGTCGAAGGCGCGACGGATCTCCTCGCCAACCACATCACCGCTGGCGGCGGTCTCTGGGCGGTCGACGTCCTCCCTTTCTGTCTGCTCTTGCCACTATTTTTGCTTAAACCGAATGCTGATGGAATTTATTTTTTAATCAGTAAAATACCTGCCTACCTGGTTTCCCGGTGCCGGCTTCCGGCGCAAGGCCGCAGTTTGGAAGGAGATCATCGTCGACTCGGTCGATTTCCCTTTTTCGCTTCTCAAAGCCAGCATGGTCTATACCTTCACTTCGTTGTATATGCCCAATTCTATGACTGATCCTTTCTCTCCCGTAGAACACCGGCACAGCACCACCTTCATTCTGTTCTACCCTACTGCAGGAATTGAACCCAGCAACAGCAACCTTAGGCATTGAAGAATTTGACATCAAGTGGATCGCGAATTCCATGTATGCTGCGAGCATGGACACGGTGAGTACTTACTCTATTTCTCCCCGTGTCTTGGCCAATCGACCGACTCTTGAACTCAGACCATAGCTTTTGCCCAACACCTTTTTCTAGCATTGCTCAAGCATCCGGAATGCCTGAAGCGCGCTCAGGCAGAGCTGGATAGTGTGCTCGGACCAGGCCCTGTACGCTTTCCAACGTTTGAAGACCGACCCCGTCTGCCTTACCTTGACGCATTATTCTCCGAAACCTTGCGCTGGGGCGTACCTGTTCCGCTCGGTTCGTCGATCAAACAGAGCACCATATACGATAGCGCATTTTTCACACAGTCTAGGTCTACCCCACAGAGTGATGCAGGATGACGTTTATGACGGTCGTCTCATCCCCAGAGGTTCCCTTGTCTTCGCCAATATTTGGGCAATGTCCCGCGACCCCGAAGTCTTTCCGGATCCCGATCGTTTTGACCCCGAACGCTACCTCGAGAAAGTGGACGAAGAGACCGCGCGACGGCGAGACCCTCGCGTGTTCGTATTTGGCTTTGGTCGTCGCCGTTGCCCCGGCACCCATCTTGTCGAGAGTTCTGTATGGCTTATGCTCGCGACCATGCTTGCGATGCTGGACATCGAGAAGCCGCGCGACAGGGATGGGAACGAGATAGAACCCGAAGTAAAGTTTGAGAACTCTATCTTTCGGTCTGCCCTCCTCGTTACTAGAGAATCCGTACTCACCCTCATCTCAGGACGGCTACTTGCTTTGCTGTTGCCCTGCGACCGCGATCCGATGCCGCCCTTGCACTTATTGAAGAAGCGACTTGATATGCGCACGCTAGCTCGGATTGCCGTTCTCTCGGACCCATGGCCCCCCTCGTCACTCTTCTCTTGGTGAGTGCCTTTCACAACAGCACAAAAAGGTACAAGAACAAAAAAAAAGACGCGATTTCGAAACAGCGTCAACTTTGGAACAATGAGTACTGGTTCTTCATAATACCCACTTATATCACTAGGGAACCAGTGAAAATCCCACATTGGACATAGAATCCGCACGAGTCGGACTGAGTACTTTATTTTTGAGTCTTTCACAGAGGACAATGGCAGAGGACATTGAGGACTTTAACTTCTCGTCTTCATGGGAAAAGCTTTATGTTTTACCTTACTCAGTTATATCATGAAAAGACCGATTATTGCACCCCGGATAATATGGGAGTGTCCACCGAGGGTCAGTTTTTTTTCTTTAAAAAACTCGAGCTCTAGCTCACTACATCGCGTGTTGCGTATCCAACATCGGCTCTCCCTTGAAAAGTTATGGAAATGAGAGATTATCGATTTGAAGTTAATACTGGTCGTATCGGGGAGTTGACTGTATCTCCCTCCTTTTTGTTATCTATGTGGATAATGAGTTTAGTTATCGTGATCGAAAAGGTATGGTGGCTAAACGGTAAAGGAAGTTGGCAAGGTAACAACAATCAAAGCCCGAGTGCAGGGACTTGCTGGAAAGGATGTAAGAGAGGTCATCTGCTCCCAGACCGGACGAGCATCTCTACTAGGCCCATGTAGACATTTCTCTACAACTACGATAGCTCTAATATCTTGTTCAGGATTCTCTCACCAATGTACAGATTTCACACGTCTTTCTTGCGTGCGGCTTTGGACATTGCTCCAGTCCACCACACGGTGCCAGTTCGTTCATCAGCAATCCATTCGTTATCTATCGTTCATACATCAAGACCGCCATTGTATCGTATCTTAGATATCGACACTGCGCGGCAGTACTTTCGTGTGTATACCTACACTCCTGACGGGGGTGCGGGCGTCACATGTTTTCCACTTCCTTTTGCAAAGATGTCCTGCCCGAAGATAATTAACGAGTCAGCATCGCGCGCGAACTCTCTCTAAACAGGCCGCACCTTGACGATTCCCCGTGATATCTGGGCAAGAGCGGCACGACTCTCCCACAGCGGATACAGCACGACGGTGAAAGCAGAACAGAAGCACCAGATGATCCCGATGACGACCCACGCGGTGAGCCCACGCACGCCGAAAACAGTGCTCGCGAAAAAGAGAGGGAGAGGGATCAGCAAGAGCATGACAATCGTCTGGGGGCAGGCGTGGTATCGTCAGCATCTCTGGTCGAGGGCGGCACAGGGGAAATACAGACCAAAAGGAGTGAAGACCACGCGGCGAAGCGGAAGGCTTTATCCAGTGCAACAGGGTCGAGGTCTGGATCTGGCGTCATGGCGGGACCCTCTTCGTCCGAGACGGAGTGCGAGACGGAGTGCGTCTCTGTCAACTCCTGCCCTTTATCCGATATCTTCTCGCCCACTTTCTCCTCGCCAAAAGTATCCTCCTTTGTGTGCGTGGACGTACGGGGTGCCACATTCAACGCACGAGTTTCCTCGAAATCGAAGTTTTCGGGCCACTGTTAAAAATAAGCACGATCAGGAGCCGAAAATGACTACTCGCTTACAATCAACGAAGTTGCTACCGCGACGATGCCGCCAACCCCGATGGAAGCAAGATTACCCGCAAGCATCTCATAGTCACCTCCGGAGGTGGTGACGTTGATAACCCCACCATTGAGTGCACTCGTTGTGACAAGCCATGCGATAAGGCCCGAGAAAAAGCCCAAGACCGCGCCCCCAATACAACCCCACTTGTTCGCCCGAGACCAAGTGATGCAGAGTGCGATGGGGACTACAGCAGACCCGAGAATTACGCCCATGAACGTCTGTCAACTCGCGTTAGTATTACCTCGCGAAGGTAGGAAGTATCGTACGTAAAGCCAGCCCATAGAGATGCCAATGAAATAGAATATGAGCCCCGCAAGACCCATGCAGAGGGCAAAGAAGGCGACCTGTAGAATATCATTCAGTTCGAAGCTATCACATAGTAGGGAAAACTCACCATCGCATGTGAGACCTTGAGTACCTGTACTTCGGTTGCATGTGGATTGATGTATTTCTGTGAGAAATGCTTGTGAGAAATGCGATTGGTCATGACATTGATGACGTTAAGAAAGCCACCTTGTAGACATCGTAAGTCAGTATCGAGGACACGGCAATCAACTCCGCAGATGTTGCACTGGTGACAGCCAGGAAGAGAAGGACTAGTAACACGGCAGCTCCTGCTTTTCCAAGCAACGCGGTTGCCGCGGCCGCGGCAGGAAGGCCAGCAGATACATCTGAGGGGGTCAGCGTGCGCATAGATGGGTCACCCGTGAGGGCAACAGCAGCCAGACCAAGAGTAGTCGCCAAAGTGAAAGGGATAGCGAACCTAGATACGATTATATGTGATGTCCACTGAAAGCCATGAACTTCGCGCACGTACCAAGCAAGTCCACCAAGCAGATATGCTTTAACTGTGCTCGCTGGTTTGCTCGCAATCGCGCGTTGCCAGTAAGCTTGGTCCTGGAAGACCGTTGCGAAATTGCCGACAACGTTGATCACACCAAAAATCAGCCCGTTCTTCGAGCGCATAGTCATATAAGAGCCATGGGCATTTCCAGATACTGGACGCGACGCAGCAGCGGCAGCTAGGAGCTCATGCATCTTCGACGGGGACCCGATCTTTGACGAGGTTGCGTAGACAGTAAATACAAATGTGAGGATGATGGCAAATAGGACTGTTGTGTGGGTGCTACACGAGGGAGTCAGCTAAGGTCGCGCATGTCGGGGAAATTATTGTCAGCCTACTAGTCACAGAGTAGCGTCGCCCGCATTCCGCCAACAACGACATAGATTGCGACACCAAGCGGGATAAGGAAGCAGGCGGCTATGGTATGCATACCGGTTAAATCTGTCACCGTTGCAGAGCCACCAAGGATTAGCATAGAAGAAACGATTATATTTGTCGCTAGCCTGAATCGGACACGTTAGTGATGGTAAATGCGCGACAGGATAAACGCCGCGAACCCAAAGAACATGAAGATGAGATGTGCTGTGCGCCCCCATCGGGCGTGGACAATCTCTAGCCAGGTGTGCGCATACGGTGCGTTGAGCTTGAGCTTGGCCGCGAGCTTGGTTCGATAGAATTAGGATGTACGAATGTAGGGACATTCTTATCGGTGCACACCTGCGCGAAGAGGAGGACTTGGACAGTGGCACCAGCCCCGTACCACCACGGGCCAGAAATTCCGTATTTGTACGCAACGGCACTGGATTGGAGCTTCGGGTAGTGTAAGACGGTTAGTTAATTGTTGCGCGTGCAAGAAGGACCTACTAGCGTGGCAGCCCACGTCCAAGCAGAGACGATTCCAGAGGCGATAAGGCCAGGCTTGACACTTCGAGACGCACTGCTAAACTCTTCCGTATTTTTTGGGGAAAATGCGGTGTATCGCGCCTGAATAGCAGTCAAGGTGATCATGAAAGCGCTGAAGAAGAGACCAATTCCTGTGTGTATGGTGAGCTCCCGTATAAACGGGATCAATAAGAGGGACGTACCGACGACTAACTCAGACAGATACGAACGATGAGCACTCGAACAGGGAACTAAAGTTACAACGCACCTACGCCATAGCCCGCGCCTTGAGGCAAAACTGGCTCATTGGCAGAAGACATAGCAATATTTTAGATTCAGAGAAGTGATGGACAAAGGACCAATCGAGTGGAGCTCAGGACTTTGTACCACTGCCTTTCCAAGTTGACGGGGGAAAGCGTGTTTTAAGAAGAACGGCAAGGGCGAGACTCGAAGTCAATTTATCTAGCTGGTTCTTCAGGAACGCCTTCCGAGGGAGGAAAAGCGTGGGCAAAGAAGCTTGGCATTGAGACATTCGCGTAATTCCAAAGATTCTTATCAGCAAAAGACAACATGTGTGGGAAGTTGTGAAGCGCTATCGGGGAAGGAACTGAAATGGGTTGTGGCCGCTTATCGCCAGATAAGATAAGATAACATATTTGTTTCATATTACGTATTCACGATGTGTCTCGCCCTCAGTGGCCCACGTCCATGGCGACCCCCACTCAGAGAAATCAGCATGGGTAGGTCGTCTCAGCACAATCCTTCTTTTATTTTTTAACAAAAATATCCTCAGGTCCACGTTATTCGTATCCAATCTCCCATACTCTGCGACGTCGACCGATTTAAAGACTCTTTTCTCTGACATTGCCCCAGTGCGTTCAGCTTTCGTAGTCCTCGAACACGGAACGGGGGTATCGAAAGGCGTTGGATATGTGTCTTTTTCCATCACCGAGGATGCCAAGACCGCATTCGATCGTCTTTCCGCGGATGGCATGACTCTTGATGGGCGTAGCCTGCGCGTAGAATGGGCAACGAATAGGGTATGTTTTAATGCTTCACCTATGATGAATAATCGCCAAATATTAATTGTAGCTCGGTCGCGCAGAGAGAGATAACAAAGTCTATGACTCCAAGTCCCCAAAAAAGCGTGAAACGGCTCGACCTAAAAGTCACCTACCCACTTCCTCACGAGATCCTCTTGCCATTCGGACAGCAGTTATTTCCGGTCTCCCCTCTGTGGATTCGAAAGGCCTCTGGAAGAAATTTCGCAAGTACGAGGGTGCTACCGAGTTGCAATGGCCCGTAAAACGTGACAACGGCTTAGAGGATGCATCAACGGGTTCGTCTGCATATCCTTGTTTTGATTGTTCCAACTAAAAATGTCGTTAGCACATGTCGTCTTCTCGTCACCTTCTACGGCGCAGGCTGCAGTGAACAGATTACATGCTCATGTCTTTAAAGGTGCACTGTTGTCAGTAACACTAAAAAAGCGCCTGGATGACTCAGCCAAGCAATTACGAGTATCTGCCCCAGTTCCGAGTCGTGCAAGCCGTCTCATTGTGCGGAATCTCCCCTTTGATATCACTGAACAAGATTTACGTGCCATTTTCCTTCCTCACGGTTCCATATATTCCGTCGATATTCCACAAGTGAACACGAACGACGATGTCAAGGTAGAAAGTAGTAAATCAGCTGCACCACAACGCGGCAAGGGTTTCGCATTCGTGTGGATGTGGAATAGGAAAGAAGCGGAGACGGCTATGAATGCGTGCAACGGAACGCAGGTCCACGCGGGTCTTGCTTCTGACCTTATCAAGGAAAAGCAGAAAAAGAAAAAGGCCCTCAGACAAGAAAAGAAGCAAGCCGAGGCAAGTAATGGCCCTGGCGACTCCGGGAGAATAATCGCAGTCGATTGGGCGTTAAGTAAAAGTAAGTGGGAAGAGGAAAAGAAGCACCTAGACAGAGATACGTCTTCGGGTTCCCAGAGCGAGCAAGAAGGCGACGACGACTCGGAGGGTTCGCAAGCCGTTGCCGACGAACAGGAGGAGCCCGACAGTGATGATGAGGAGGGGTCCGGGGACGAAGCGACGATGGGAGATGACAGCGACCACAGGGAAACGGCGAGGCCGACTTTACCACCACCAGAAGCTGGAACAACCCTCTTCGTCAGGAATATTCCTTTCCTTGCGACAGAAGACGAGCTGCGAGCACTGTGAATCCCCGCCTTGTATATCCTGGCGCTGTGGTCATCCCGGCTAACATGACTACCACTCTAGTTTCCGAAATTTTGGACCTTTGCGATATGCTCGTATGACTATGGACGCCGCAACTGGTCGATCTCGTGGCACAGGTTTTGTGTGCTTCTGGAATCTCACCGACGCTGATAAGGTGGTGGAGCAAAGCAACATTATACGCACAGAATTGGCTGGAGCCACCGAAGCACCAATAGTTCGTCATACTGCGCTACCATCATCTCTTGCATCCTGGTTGACGATCTCACACCTCAGCCAAAAAAGAACCCGTTCGCGATGGCGTCTATATTGACACCCGATCCATCCGCACCTTCTGCGCAGAGCCTCGTATTACACGGGCGTACATTGGATGTTGTCCGTGCTGTTACGCGCGAGGAGGCTGGAAAACTCAAGGAGGAGCACGAAAGGGCGCGTGAGAAGGCAGATAAACGCAACACATATCTTCTCCGCGAGGGTGGTGAGCTCAGTCTGCACTATTATCTTGCGACCAGAAACCGAATCCCCCTTCAGTGATCCTCCCGAACACTGCAGCTGCAGAATCCCTCTCGGCAACGGAGGTTCAGAAACGCGCAGATTCTCATAATGCCCGCCGGGCATTGTTGGCATCCAATCCGTCTTTATACGTCTCCAAGACACGCCTGAGCATTCGGCACATCCCAACGTTTGTGACGGAGCGCATGCTGAAACGCCTTGCAACCCACGCAATACAAACCTTTGACGATGAGGTCGCTACAGGAAGTCGCACAGGCTTAACTGAGGAGGAGTTGGCCCGGGACGAGCCAGTTTCTGGTGCGGACGAGAACCGAAATAAAGGAGGACCAATGCCGCGTGTGCGTCAGACGAAGATTATTCGCCAGGCAGATCGCGTCGATCCATTGAGTGGGAAGGGTCGCAGCAAAGGCTACGGTTTTCTGGAATTACGCGAGCACGCAGACGCGCTCCGAGTCTTACGGTGGACAAACAACGATCCCGATGTTCCGTCGCTTCTTGCGGAATGGTGGCCAGCGGAGCTGGAGGTAGAAAAGAAAAGCGCTGATCCCTCGCGCGCCAAGAGGATCGCGGAGGCGGAGAACCAGGGGGGCACTACTAAGCATCCAAAAGGCACGCTTATCGTTGAGTTCTCAATCGAGAACGTACAAGTTGTGCAACGGCGCACAGCCCGCCAACAGCAAAATGTGGTGAGTCTAACGCCCATGTACCTCACGAACGTGAAGTCATGGATGCATTTAGGACAATGCTGGGGGGAAGAGGAAGTTGCCCCCGTCAGAAAACAAGGATGGTTCACCGGCGAAAAGGCGAAGAATTGCTCCAGAAGGATTGTCCGGTAAGGCTGAGCCCGACTCGCAGTCGCGACCCGACGTCAAACAAGATAGGAAGCACGAAAAGGGGAGGAAGAGGAAGCCGACGTAGTGGAACACTACCAAGTGAATACAAAGCGCTTGTAATGATGTTACGATGATATCAATACAGTACCACGGTGCAGTTTGCGGGATGCATCCTCTGTCCGCAATCTTCCACTGTTCTATGTCTGCCTGCAGAGACGACTCAAATCTGCACTTGAGACGGCCACACCATCAGCGTTAGGCATCAGGCCGTCAGGTATTTGCCTACGAGTCTTCGGTACTTTGGAAAGTCGAGCTTCGGGCGACGCGACTGGTTATTAGCAAAATCACTCCATGACTGTGGCTCGGCCTGCTGCATATCGCGCATATAGTAATGGTATATTGCTGTGTTATTGTGAGAAAGTGGATGTGTGTTGAGTAGACGACGATCTATGCGGCGAAGGGCACGGGCGAGAGAATCGTAGCCGTACTATGGTTATGTTACGTATCGCCAGTTTCTTACTTTGCGCCAATGAGTCTCATCAATCTACGATGTTTCTGCGCTTCCACGAGCCATGGGTGATCGTCATGTCTCGTGAGAAGTTCTGCAATGGACACTTCTTCGTCTGTCGCCGCAAACCCGTTCAGGGACAAGGATAACTGCGGCTTCGTGAGCACGATGCGGACCAGGTTGGGGTTCTCGCTGACAATGAGCAAGGACGAATTCCATGCCGGGGGCAGGGGAGTGCGTAAGACGCGCAACGAAGGTGAGCGGGACAGCGTCAACGCGAGGGGGGACGGTTGGCCGTGAGGCGGTAAGAACAACAGGCGGGGTTCGATGATGGCGACTTCCTGTTTTTTTTTTTTGGGGGGTCAGCGGGTCTCGAGGAGGTTCGCGTAACGAAAGCTCGCACCAGGCTTGTCCAACCCTCGATGGCACGAGCCAAGGTGCTCGCAGCGCCAAGCGCACGATCGTGTAAAAACCCGACTCCCTGACGCACAACTAGGCGACGTACAGGTACAGTAGAGAGTGGTGGACAGGCGTTCTCATCACCACCGCCAAGGAATTGGTTTCCTCCCAACCCATGAAACACAAAATCAAGTGTTTGGAGAGACCCTTTGGCATCCCCGATGGCATGGAACACAGGCAGCCACAATGTTAGAGCAGACACATAAAGGTGGCGTATGTGGTAAGCAAGTTTCGGCCGGTGGAGGATAGTACGTTCGACACAGCGAGTTTGTGAGATAGTTCGAAGTAGAATACTCTGATATAAGATAGGGAGACCTATGCGGTGGATGGTACGACAGGTGAGGAGGGAATGTGGGTCCGGTAAGGATAATCTTGAGTCTGAGGGGAGAATGACAGACTCGAGAACAACGAAGAGTATTTCCTCGGGGAGATCGAGTAGCGGCATGTTACAAAACGGGAAATCCTGCATCTCCGGTGAGATTGGGCCGCTTTACCGCAACTCAACTTCGAACCCCGACTTCTTTATTGACTCGTACATACACCAAAAAAAAACCTAACTGTGCGTCTGTTGAAAGACGAACACGACCAAGTACGCTTATCGGGTAGTGTAAAACGTCAAAAAGTAAAACCGATAAGGCATAATCAAGTAACTAATTAAGAAGTCAGCATCTCACGGACGATGCTTGCGAACTTTGGCTCGACCCGAGACAGGATCTCAATCGACTCTTCCTGAATCGTTGAATACTCTTAGATGCGACTCCGATGATCATTAAGCCTTGTGACGCACCCAGATCCGCCTTTGTGCAACTGCGCCATCGTCGCTCAAAACGTAGTCACTGACTTCCTGGAGATTTGCCTTGCTCACGTAGTTGCCGCGCAACTCGAACTCACGACCGGCACCGCCAACGGCAGCCCACACAAGTTGTCGTGAGCCCTGCTCAGTCGTGCGAGCAAGCACGGCTGCCATGATCGTTGTGATTATGCGCGTGGCAAAAGGCAGATGTCTCGACAACTGCGATTTGCAATAACCGGGGTTGACTGAGGTTACAATTATTGGCGAATTTGCGGGCAGCCTCTTTGTCAGTTCTCGGACGAAAAAAACGTTCAGGACTATAAAAGTATTCAAGATTAGTCACCCTGGTCGAGAACGGCAGCAACGAACGCTTTGATAGGGGGTATCTGTCACCCATGACCCTGCAAAGACTGTGAGAGTAACGCGGAGGGGTATGGGAAAAATGTCTAACTTTGGAGTGCAGTAGTCCTTGTTGCTCAGCTTTTGGAGGACTTTATCATCATTTTCGGCCATTTCCTTTGATAAACTTGCCCAGTAGTGCACGTCACTGGAAACGACGACGACACGTGGGTGTGGCGATGACCCGGACGAGGCGGCTTTGAGCAAGCAAGGGAGCAAAAGGATGGTGGACAACACCGCTGACAGGTGGTTCACCTGGATCCTGCGAGCGAACTTGACAAAACGTTATTGATTCAAGAGAATAAAGACTCACATCTCCTCCCAATCATCACTTGTAGAAGCATAATTGGGAGACGCAACACCCGCATTGTATACGAGGATGTCTATCTGAGAGCCATCACGAGTGAAACCATCTGCGAAAGCAGAAACAGATGCAAATCTCGAGAGGTCGACAAGGGCAAGCTCTGCGTTCTTGAAACCAGTAGCTTGTATGGCTAACTGAGATTTAGGATCAAAGGAGCCCCACTAGTTGTGTCCACTCTTACCCTGAACTGCAGCTTGACCCTTTTCCTGACTGCGGCAACCAAGGACCAGCCTATTGGGGTTCATCGAGGCAAAATGTTTTGCAGCCTCGAAGCCCAGCCCAACATTTGCCCCCACGACGACAACCGTTTTGCCCGAAAGATCCACGTGTACTACAGGGTGTACTTTCCAAAGTTGGTCGCCGACAAAGTTAAGAAAGGTTAATTGACCCATGGCGGCGAACGCAAAAGTCGAGGGTAGGAGGAGGTAGTGCAAGGAGTCCAAGAACGCACTGGCGCGCGCGTGGAGTTGGCATTGGCCATTATAAATACCTTGACTAGACGCACGTCTTATGTAGCGTATATCTCCTCTCCAAAGCCACCAGGAACTGCGTTCAGAATAGTTGTCGATAAGTGGTACAGATATAGTCACTCATGCTAGGTACTGCAGTATTACAACGAGATTTCATGCAGTTGTTGTCTGGATTGTAGTAGTACGTAGGCGCGATATGTTTCAAACCAAATTTCAGATAACAAGTGCCAAGAAGTCACGTTACGATGACCTGTCCGATCCATTTAGTCACCTGTAGCTCAGTCTAGCTCAGTCTCGGATCGTTAATATGATATTCACTAATCAATTGAGCCGACACCTCAAACAACTACCACCCCAACAATACACTATTTACAATGACCAATCCATGTCAAAAAACTAAGGTATTCACAAAATATACAATCACACAGAAAGCTTGTCAATAAGTCACGCAAAGAGATTGTTTGAAATGGGGTATATTAATGCATTTGTTTTAAATAAAAATTAATCAAATGATCTAAGAATCATAGCCTACGCCATTTCTACCAAGGAGAAGGGAGTTGGAGAGCTGACAACACCCCAGCGACTGGACCGACTGTAACATAGATGTGAAGATAGTAGACGAGTAGACCTTTGAAGCCCCCGGTAATCTCGATAACAGCCTTGACGAAGCCAAAGGCAACGTTACTAATAAATAATTTGTTTAAGTTCCAAAAACTAGAGTTCCATGCACGAAACACTTACACAACAATGCACAAGACTTTAACGATCCCATAGTCCTCGACTAAGTTAAGGACAATGGCCAAAGCTTCAAAAACCACTGCCAGGATCGCACAAACGAGGTCTTTCACATCGTCCACGGTGAGAACACTGTCCCCATCCTTGAGTATTTCATCGATAGGCGTCCCAGCCAACTGTTTGACACAGACGACTTCGCCTTTGAAATAGTCGACCACGTTATTCAGAGTTACAGAGACAGCAGAAACTGTGACACTGTCAGGGGTGAGGGAGGCTGTCTCGCGGTTAGCAACATAAATGTAGGAGCATATTGGATACCCGTACAAATCGGCTGGAACTTGAGTACAAGTTGGTTTTGCACAGTCGTCAAATACTCTCTCAGTTGGCCTGGGACCAAAACGCAGGTCTCGGTATTCGCTTCCCGTGGGCTGAGCGGGACTGCCTGACTAAGGGTGCCGAAAGCCACTGCGGCGAAAGTAATGATCTTGGAGAAGGAGAGCATTGTTGTAGGGAATGAGAGTGAGTGAATAAACGAATGTGGGCTGGTGTGTAAAAACTGATGGAAAATACGGTGAAGAAACCGATGAGAGAACACTGGAGCAGTGTGAGGGTTTTTATATCGGTGGTCCGCAGATGCTGACCAACATCAACGTAAATTGCCAACAGCAAAACGGGGGGTGCTCTTTACGAACCCGCGAGTGGAGCATTGAACTAAACACGAGAAGCGCCGGAATAACCCTAGCCGATCGGTTCGTTGAAGAAAAAAACGGCGAGGCGGAAGTTAGCGCGGAAACTATAACTGACGGACCGAAGATGACTGGTCCATTTTTTGACGGGATAAAAACAGAAAGGAGTAGAAGCGCGAAGCCTGCATAGGTCTAAGTCCTGAAACAGACCACCAGGTGTTGCGAGTAGTGCATGTTTTCACGTCCCAAGCAGAACAAGGACGGAAGCGCAGGGTACTTCAGACGACACCGTCCCCAATCTTTGGCGCACAAGATATCAAGGGACATACTGTAAAACACTTAATTAGTCTCAAAGATTCAAGCGAGAGAAGACCCTGCCGGCAATCATTAAGATCAAACGGCTCCGAGTTTTCCATTGATTAAGCGAGTCCCGAGTGCGGCTATTATTATCGATGCTAGTCTCGTGCCCGCTGTTATGCGACCGCAGGTTTCATTCAAGAGCTCGCTACTTTTATTTCCAATCAAGACCGTGTGTGTCCTAGTACCGTTTAATGCATTGCCGATCAAGGGAGACGGGGTAAACGCAGTGAGAAAGCGGTTTCGTGATCAGGACAGACGGACTTGTCCAACTGGGAAGGAGTGAGAAGGAATCTGTGAGAATAAACGACTCGCTTGTCGTTTGTTGGTGCGAAAACCATAGGCCATAAACATCTGTAAGCTTGGAGGCTGTCACTGCCTGTCAGGGACTGTCCCTGAGCCTTTGACAGGCTCCAAGTTTACAGATGAAGTCGCTATGGGAGTTGGAGCTTTGAAATTTGAACGGTTCAGTCCTACCTATTTACCAAGAGTAACAAGGGGAGTAATGAGTTAGTACGTGTTACGTAAGTAATACAAGCGTCGTGCGAGTCGGCATATTCCGGGTGTAAGTCACTTTCTACTATGCCCGGTAGAGATCAGATTGGCGGCGGTCAACTGGTGAGCGCACTGTGTAACACGGGAAAAGCGTGTGTTTTTACTTGTCGTGCTCGCGCCGCAGCTAACGAAGTGTACTGTTTGCCAGATACTGAAACACATAAACGCAAATCCCCTCTCCGTTTGTCATCAGTGTCGTCAGAGAAGATCTTTCCGACTTTACTCAGTGATATACCATCCGCCACCCTTATGTGAGGGCCCGGTCTAGGGGGGTAAATGGTGACTTGCGATTGAAGTGGACCGCAGAAGGGAAGGGAGTCCGTGTGTAGCACTTTCGTTGACGCTAGGAGAGCCATCAAGAGACCACTGAGTGGCGGCGCAGACAATACATATATTCTCGTTTCACCAACACAAATTAAATTCTAAATCAGTGTTACAACCGAAGGGCGTTCCTAACCCTACTACACTTGCAACACTTGCCTCTCTCACAACACAGACTCTTGAGTCCGTACATCATGGCACCCACCGAGTACCTGAATCATCAACTTCCCTCACCGAAATATAGAGAAACCTTCTTTAGAAGTCCGCGATTTTGTCCCCCCGGTGGTGGTGACGGTGCGCCCTTCTCGGTGGTCAACCATGAGCCCATTGGTCCCCTGCGAGCATCATTCTCATCCGCATGTGTTCTGCGCTGTGTCCACCGTGCCCATACGCTGTCCCCTTCTTTCCCCTTCTTCCCCCCAGTTCCAGCACTCAATAACGTCCTTGCGGCGACCAACATATCCATCACTGGAGTCGCACCCCTGGCTAGCATTGCTGGTGGTATCTCCTCTTCCGCATCTTCCATTGGGAGTGTTGCGATAGAAGGGGACGAGATTCCTAGTGCCGACCCCGAGGGCATAGGGCCGGGTTCGGCGACAACGTACGCGAACAACGATCCCTCGGTACGGGCAACCCGAATTAATCGCCAACCAGCACTTTCAGCAAGCGACCGCAACTCTGGAAGTGTACGTTCTTGTCCGCCAAGAGTCACTTGCATCTGCACTCGTGTCAATAAATAATGGCTAGTCGCAAGGAATAAAACTGACTGTCATATCCAACCAGTATGCATTTGTGCTAGCCCCCCCAAGGTTCGCAAGGAGTGGCCAGCGCGCCCCGCGCAGAGCCTCTGTACCTCCCTCGACTTTGGGCTCTGATTCCCTCGCGCCGGTACACGCGTAAGGTAAGAGATGATCGCCGATGACAAGGTACGTCGGCTTCTTATCAGGTGCGGCCTCATCCGCGGCGCGGCGCAGTTGAAGGAGGATGCGTCGAGCGAGTACATCAGGCCAATCGTGGCAGACTACACGCAAAATAAAGACGGCAGCTTTGATGTTGCCATCGTGCTTAGGTTGAGGTTTAAAGAAATCATGCACTAACGTTCAGCGGTCAGTACTCTGAATCATAAAATAAAATATCAACGCGTGCGAAAGGCGAACCTTGGAAGCACACTCTATCAGATTTAATCAAGTTGGGGCTGTGAATTTGCCATGCCTACAAGGCATTGATCAGTATCCCAGGAAATGGTCCCAAAAGAAAAGTCGCACGTCCTCGCCAAGTTTGCACACCGGCTCGCGGTCCTGTATAATGAATCGCAATTTTGGAAATCGCTGCGCGAGTCTCAAGGTCGTCGATCCAATCCCACCACCGACATCCACAACGAGTGCACCTTCTGCTAGGTCTGGAAACGGAAAAGCTGTTGCAACCTATTAGGGATGGGCATTATTTGGCAAGCAGATAGATATTACCACATAGTTCTGCATCCGACGCACCCATCCAACCTTCAGTCCCGGCCATAGCTCTGGCAAATCTTGCAAGGCGGGTATTATTTTCAGGAGTCTCGAGCCAAGTCCAGTATGAGAGAGTGGTGCCCTGTGATAAGTTGAAGGCTGTGGGTGTAAGTATCGGTCCAATATCCGGTGTGGTAATGCAAGGAGGTGAAACCGGAAACGAAAGGGGGCGGTCTTCGTTCGAACCAGATAGCTTGGGGCGCGATAGCAAGCGGCGGATAACAGGCTGTGCACGAGCAAGCGGGGATTTAGGAGCACTCTGAGTTAAAGGAGATTTTGGTCCAGATGTGAGAGATATGGGGGGGAGGAGTGTAGTGTTTGTTGTGGGAGTAGTCGTGGACGGGATGGGCGGTTCCGTGGTACTGCTATGAGAGAAAAGCCCGGCGAAGGGCGTACGCTTTGAAGTTGTTTCCGGAGAGGATAGGAGAGCGTCGGTGAAATAGGCAGAAGCTTTGAAGAGTTCGTCGGTACTGCGAGTGCAGGGTTGTGTGAGCAAACGAATGGCCTCATCAACAAGAGACGTACTTCAGGGCTGCAAGGGCGGCGACGCCGCCACCTTCTGCATCGTATTTCTTCTCGGGGCTACGAGTAGGTCACCATGCAAGACACAAGAGGGAGGGTCGAAGGGGAGGAATACTTACGCAGTTCGGCATTCTGTGAATGAGCGCCCAGAGTCTAGGAGAGCGGAGACACGATTAAGCGCGAAAACGTCTGGTTCGCGTTCCCGTACGAGATGGTGGGTGGCAAGTAGTCGTAATATATGACCTAAATGCGGCGTCGGGGTAAGTACGAAGCGGGAAGAATGTAAGGACGTACTAATTTTCACGGAGTCTACGCCTACGCTGGCGGATATTTCTATAACAGATAAGCCCGCGGGGCCAGCAGAACTAAGAAGTTCTGGGATGTGAGATGCCTCAAAGAAGCGTAGGCATGACGGAAGGTGATACTGATTACAGGAGTTTCAACGAGAAAAAATGGAAAAGAAAAATTGAGACTGGGCGCACAATCATGGTAGCATCGCATATTGTCAAAAGAGGGGGGCGAACGACAACGGCTAGCTGCGAGGCTGCAGAGATGATGCGAGAGATGGCGTTCGCAACATCTGGGCGAGAGGTAAGTTGCTCTGCAGGAGAAGAGGGGTCTCCAGGAAGGTTGAGGTCGGGAAAGTCGAGAAGTAGGTCATGACTGGATGGCGGAATTTGGGTATTAGATGACTGAGATTGAGAGTAGTGTGAGGCAGAGGAAATGGTATGGTTTGAGAGAGAAAGGAGGGGGGGAGTAGGTGAGCGGTGGTGCTTTGGAGAAGAGGGCGGGGAGGAAGGGGAGGGACTAGAAAGATCTTGTCGTTGGGGATGTTCTGATGTGTAGGCGGCATACATCTCGTCGATAGCGCCACCGATAATAGCCTGTAGAGCGCGTAGGGTAGCAAAGGTCATCTGTAGACGCAAAGGTAAAGCACGTCTGGTCCAAGTCGCTGTACTTGTTATATCGAGAGTGAGAGATGAATCGATGACGAGTGTGACGTGATGCCGCCCCTGGACCTTGACACGCATGACATCTCATGCGTTCAAATCGAAGCACCCAAAGTTGGCACAATTTAACTATTCATTCCTGAGACAGTGTCATTGTTCAAAGTCTCGGAAAGCGCAACGAATGCCTCGAGCAGCGCCGGCACCACAAAAGGTTCTCGGCATTCCTCTTTAATGTCCAGTAAAATACGAGCGTGACGCGCCTCCTCTTCCGCAAGGTTAGCTTCTGCTTTTATCCGTCTGGCGGTTTCCCGTTGTGCGAGGAGACGCAGCGTTTGTATGTAGCTTTCCAACATCGGGATGTAGGCTGTACCACCTCGTGAACAAGAAGCGAAAAACAAAAAAGCATAACATGCCAGACGTACAAGCGAGATTCTGAGGCTGAGACTGCGATGGAATGCTGATTCCAGCGCTCTCGAATATCGTACGTAGCCTAGCCTCGAGCTCGCTTGACTGTGAGTGCGAGCCGCTACTACCAGTTCCAGCGGCAGTGGTTCTATCACGAGAGCATTGCCTCACAACTATAGGTGGCAACCCACTCGGAACCCCACGAACGTTATATGAAAGAAAAAACCTTCGAGAGTAAATGTGAGTCATTAGTCTCAGCGCGCACGGGAGCAGACCGAGTGAATAAGCGTACACCATCAAACGAACGCTGTACGTTCTGTAAGCCCATCTGATGGCCCGATATCGAAAAAGTGCTCACATGGAGTTCTCTTGCAGGGTCGATGTCTGCGCCGTTTGACACCGGCCACAAACATGCTTTATGACAGGCTGTTCCATGATGCGAAGTTAGGCTCACTGAGAATAACTATGTACGAAGCAAGTTCCCACGTTTGTAGACACCACATCCCAGTACATGTCAATATCACTCGTACCATGGTGAGGCTTCACAACGTTCGTCGGCCTAGGATGTGGCAATCCAACGTTTGTAAGGACTTTCCTGAGCCAAGGCATAAGCGAATGAATATCGGCCTCTGATACATCCTGTCCACTCGGCCCATCAAATTGAATGCGTAGACAGAGGGTTATGTGGTCCTTCATTGGGCTGCCCAAGGGAATATAACAATGATGATGAGTCAGTCGGTAAGATCAAAAATAAGGCCTGACCGAAATGCATCCTTCCCACGGTCCGGGCCGCTTTCCGTAACTCAGCTCCCAACTCAGTCCTCTATTTTTCGTCGGTGGGGAAAACATAGTAAATATGAGGGTAAAAACATATTGAGAACAGATTGGTGGGCCTCAATATCCTCTGTCTCCCTCTTTTTGCGTTTCTGCACTGGGCTCATTCCTCTTTTGCGCCCCCGGTTGGTGCCCTCTCCCCCCTTTTTCGTGCCACCACCGATTGCATGCAAGGGGAGTGGTGCACGAACGAACAGATAACCCCAGTACCCCCGTTCAGGAATGGGAACCCCCTTTTTGTGACCCCCGCCACCATTTATGCACAACGGTAACGCGCGGACAGGGGCCGCATGCCCAAACCCCAAATCGGCACGAAATAACGTTTTCTCGCAGAGGCGCACGCGAATTGGCTCGTAATGAGCGTCCCCAGCCCTCATTTAGCAAAGTGGATTCTAATAGTTGCGCGGAAGCTCCCCACCCACCCTTTTGCGACCCTGTTCTTGTTTCCATGCAAATGGAATGGATGGACGAGCGGTCGTACGGGAATTGGAAAGGGCTCCTTCTCGCGCACAAAGGCAGCATACGAATAGCAGGCTGCGTGCAAATGTAGAAGTGGTGCCCCCTTCCTTCCTATGTTTTTGTGCGCAAGTACAGGAGTGGTGCCACGGTTGGGGGGGGGCGGAGGATTACGCGAAAGGGTGGGATACATGGGGCTTGCGCAGACATGGAAGCCGTGTTCACCTCCCCTGGTTGCATGCATAGGGGGGTCAGTGAACTGGGCGCACATGCAAACCTAGAAGCGCCCGTGATGCACCCTCATTTGCGTGAAAAGTGGCCCATGGAACGGTAAAGGGTACACCCCTCGCGTTGTTTGTGGGAAATGAGGGCACACTGCCCTCAACTGCAAGAGGCATGTGACTGGAAGGTATGGGTGGCACGCACTGCCCGCTCTTCCAATGTAGCGACTTTGGATTGACTTCGAAAAAGTGTTCATAGTTTATTAGCTAATAGTAGAGCTGACGTCAGAAATCACGTTCCATGCGTAACAAAGCATGTTTGGGCGGAGACTGAATTCGTGGCCAGTTCGAACTGCCCACGGCGTGGGAATGATGAGTCGCGCGCAAACTGGTAAAGAACTCTATCGCTTTGTTGTGGATCTTGCTGCGATAATGACGAACCGGCTTATCGCCATCTGAATATGTAACGCACACGCGTTGCGGAGAAACGTGTAACAGAGATTTCCAGCTTTGACTTTATTCGTGTAAAAGTTGCAGATCTTCCAAGCCGTACAATCGAACAAATCACGCCCACCCCTCGTACCCTCTAATAACCCACACTGATCAGGTAATCAGCGAGGCCCTCGACTATCTTAGTGGTCTCAGGCGCTTGAATTGGCGCAAGGTATTCAGCAACGAGCACTGCCTGCTTCGTCTTTACTAACACTGCCCCATCAGCCTAAGAGCGCGAGTGAGCATAGGAGATGTATAGGAAAACGACTAGGTGTGTGCTGTGCGTACCGACTTCTTTAGATAGACACTGCGGTTGTTTGCTTGGAGGGTGAAGAACTTCTGTCCGACTAGTTTGAGTCCATTCGTCTGGACGTGGTCCGAATTGGTAAAAGCAGCTAGGATGTCCTTCTGCTCCTGTGGCGAGAGCTACTGTGGCTTAGCCGTTCAAACGAGGCGAGTCAGATATGGTACACACAGTGTAACCTGCGGATGTTGCCCAGACGCCCCCTTGTTGGCCGAGTATAGCAGCTCTAGAGACTTTCCCGCTGCCCACAAGATTGGTGTCGACGTAAGCTATAAACGCATGGATCAAAAGATCTTGCGGATAACATTACAACCGGTGGAACATACTCTGCCAGGACATAATGTGAGAATGAAGGTGAGTGTTGAAAGGAAGGCTAGGAGGTGTATTGGTTGATCGGGAGGCGCTGCTGAGTACGTCCGACTCGGAGACTTGCTCGGAGATCACCATCCGATATAGTAATAAATCGGTGGTGATGGCCGTCGTGCACCCATTTTATAATCTCTTTCATTACCACTCACAAGCACGGTGAATACAGTTATTGTGTTTAATCGATACTGTTTTCCATGTTCTGAGCGCCTATCACCATAAGCCTGATTGGTTTCTGAAAACCCCTTATCGGACATAAACAAGACGTGGAAAATAATTCCACGCAGACATACTGAACGCGAACAAACTGCTGTGACAAAAAACTCATCTAGTTTTTTTTTTCAATAAAGAAATATTTTCTTACATGGGTCTCGCGTTTTCTAGGTATTAAAAGTAATCCAAGGCAGAATCACAGTCCACGTCACGTGTTTCTCACCACAAGTCCATCCAGGTCTTGGTCGACCCATTTTTGCCATGGCAAGCTATATTGAGCAACTCGAATGTCTCACTAGAGAAATATCAGACAGCTTTCCAGGAAACGATTTTCTCATATCCCAATTAATCACGCTCGTGACGACGTGTCCGCCCACCTTCACATACGTTCATGACCCTTACACGACGCGGGTCACTACATCCCTCGTCAACGCTTTGATCTCATCCTTGTCCGCTGTCGATGCAAAGTCGTTTGTTCCGGAAGATGACACGATACCTACCATCGCATCTGCGCAGGTCAACGCGGTCGCGTGTTTCACGGCGCGGCTCTTCTATGACACTACCCTTAACCGTCTGGCCAAGTGGCATCCTCGTTGGGATGATGGGTGTGAAAACTGGCCTGGAGGATTCACCGGCGTGCGTTACAATGATAGTATCGACGGGTTCTTGCACGGTCTGCGTGTATTGCACGCCCAGCTCAGCGATGACGAAGCAGGACGAACACCCCAAAGAAGTAGATTAAAAGCTAAAGCTCAGGTGCGGAAGAATACCGTGAAGATGGTCCTAATCATTGAACGGGCGGAGAGGATAAAGGACTCGCTGCCCGAACTCCTCGTGCCTCTCACAAGATTGGCCGAGTTAGTACGTCGTCTTTCAACTGACTTACTGCTAATTAAACCCTATTCAAGTCAAAGGTGGATATACATACAATATTCCTCTCTCAGTCCCCTTGGGAAGAGCTCAAACCTTTGATGGGTGCGGCTGTTGATCCATTTCACCTATCGGTGCGTCCTCCCTCTCAAGAAGGTGTGCATCTAGTTTTTTGCTTTTTATTTGGCTACATTGGTTCTTGACGCAGATACACGTCGAATTCTGGTATCTCGCTTTCCCACGGATGGCGATGTCTCGGCTGTACCACATGCCTACCATCCTGCTCTTGCGCAATTCTATGCACAATATGTAGATGCTCTATGTAGCATCTGCGCGCCGTTCACCCGCGACCCTCACGAACTTTGTTACGTCGCAGCCGCACAATGGCCCAGCTTCGTTGCACCGGTTCTCGATGCTCAAAGGGACGCCAATCAGTTTCACCCCATCCCAGAAGACGTACGTATGCGCCTTCTGCGAGTGTTCTTACCTAGCTTCACTGCTGCACTTGAGGCACTTCTTCCTCGGCGGATGCACGCTCGTACATGGAGTCAGACGCCTGACGTAACAGATGGCCCAGCAAGTGATGAGAAAGGCGTTGAAATGACCATCAGCTCCCTATCCACTCTACAGAAGTATATATTACTCGCGGCTTTTCTCGCTTCCTCGAATCCGCCGAGGACAGACATGCGTATGTTCGCACGAAGCCGTGAAACACGATCCAGGCGTCGGCGTGGCGGTGGGACCCGTAAGGCACCGCAACGCAGTGGAAGTACTCCAGCGAAGGTGAGTCCGATATCGTACTGACACCTGCAGCGAATTGACGTATCGACGATAAGGTGCCTCAACGTCTCGCCGGCCCTGCATCATTCCCCCTTGACCGCATGAGTGCGATCCTTGCCGTTCTACTCGAGGAGTACGACCTCGAATCGCGAGTTATCGGCAAGGAGTTCACGCAGCTCGGAGAATATACCGAGATGGAACTAGTACGGGTGCACACGTCTGGAGCTGTATGTTTTCGGAAACCGTATTGTTGCACTGGCGCTGACACTGCCAAACAGATCACGGAGCTTTCCGCGGCTCATCTTCTTCTGCGAGTATCCCCACCAGATCGCCTTGACGGACCGCCTATGTACAAGTGCGGAATCTCATATGACGTCGCACTCGCTCTAGGTCGCGATCTGCGCGTCCCTATGCTTGACCTGATTTGGGAGGCCGGCTAAAGGGTTATATGCCGTACGTGGGGTCCAACTTGGGGTTGGACAGGGATAGTGCTATGTGGACGGTTCTATGTCGTCGTCTACATGTGCACGGAACGCACATGTGGAATAATTGTCGCAAAGTGCTAGAATGACCCTGCAAGCAGGGTCGGAAGCTACTGCTAGAGTACATCCATAAAATTTCCAATGAACAATAATATAGTAACGACACCACCATGAATTGCAACAGAGGCAAGTTGTTGTAGGAGTTACGCGACGTTTCCTAGACTCATCTGTAAGTGACGTCGTTCTCCTACGACTTCTTCATTGCTTCAAGTGCGCTGGAGACATACATGGCACAAGACGCGACGAGCAACGAAACATATTCGGCTTGACGAAGTAACTTGAAAGTAGCTCGCTCATTGGTCACTAGAAGACTAATTTATCGTGTCTGTAACCTATCGGTACATGTAATCCGCAGTATTGCGACGACCTATTCCTTTCAACGCGAACACCATGGTTTTTTGGCCCTCCCACGGCCCCAAAAGGCCCAGGAACAATCCAACGGCTTCGGTTTTGGTTTTGAAGACCATGTGTCAGCTGTCTGACGGGACGGAATTGTAGACAACCCGGTTTCATGAACATGGGCCATCAGTCAACGAGACAAGGAAAAAACTGATACTAGTCGACCCTAAGGGTAAACAAAGTTTTTCTTTCGACCATGAGACACTACAGAACGAAGTACATCCACTCGAAATCCGACCAGGTGGCGGTTACCATTGAAGGCATAGACCGGGATGACGTAAGCTAGATTTCAGTAGCTGGTCATCGCTGGTCACCCGTCCCCGGACAGGGACAGACAGCACGTAAACAGCTGTCCTTTAAACTCATCGAAGACTCGAAGGAATTCGAGGAATGGTGCGCTGATGGCGACAGCCTGAATAACACCAATCATGCCGGGACATTTGCGTCTGTATGACCGGTGTGGGAGCCAACGAGATTCCCATATTCGGGGAGAAGCCGACATCGGAAGAACTGGAGTAACGAATACCAATACCAAAGAAGACCTCTCCACGCGCTCGGGTCCTTGGTGCTCCTTTTTTTTCTTCTCGCAGCATGATGCAGGAACAAGCACGTATGCATCTCGCACATAAATACCTGCCTCGGTCCTCCCCTCATTTCCCCGTCTGCCGCCTCTCCCAGAATGACATTCATCTCCGAGCCTCTTAAGAAGCAGCGTCTCGTCGCTCTTGCTCTTTGCTGGGTTTGGTCAGTCGTCGCCGCGTGTGTTGGCCTCAATGCCCTCATAAAGTTTGTCCATTCCCTTACTCCGATGGGCTCAATCTCACATTACTTGTCCATAGGACCAACCAAACCAAGACTCATTTCCGGAAGCTCGCTCCCCCAGGCGTCACTCTCGAATTTCATATCAATGGTACCCACATCCGTCGTTTGTCACCATCTCCGCTTAGTCCTTTCCCCCTGCGCAGATATTTATCAATCTGGCGTCGTCGTCACGAGCGTTTGTGCAGCTGTGGCTGTCATCGCATCAAAGCTCTTCTTCGTCACGATCAAGTGGCCCGCCCGCTCCACTGGCTCGCTCAAGATCCAAGCGTGGATCTTGACCTTCTTCAGTGCATGGATTCTCGCAACACAGATTCCATATACCATTTTCACGGCGAACCACCGTGCGAAAGTCGACGGCTTTCTCAATGGTGTACAGATACCCCCAGCAACCTTCCAAGCGGCACTTGTCGCGGAGGGATTGTCGGACAAATATAGTAAGCTGCACCACGGTAAGTCATAAGCTATCACTCGTACTCGCCCAGGCGTTGATATCCTTTACAGCCGTCCTTCTTGCTATCTTCCCTTGGATTACACTGCTCTTTGCTGCCATAGCCGTGGTCGTTCTCTTTGCGGCTGCTCGGAGACGCGATGAACTTGAAACGGCCTCGCAGTCGTCATCCATTCAGGAAAAGGGTAGCCTCTGACGAATAACATAAGTCCCACCTTTTCTATTTACCGTTGTTGTTACTTTGGGGCGTTATCCCACTGCAGCACTACGGGGTGTTGATGGCCTTTCATGACTGTATGTAACATTGCGCCTAAGTTCCCCTTCCCACTTTCTCGTGCACGACTAGTGTACTTCTTACTTTCTTAATGATAAACGGCACGATTCCCTGTATAAGCAACGTCTGTGAACCTTACGCCCCTGCCTCGAGGCAGTGCCGTAGAAGTAAGAAACGATAAGTTTCCAATGCACAACAAATTTCGCGGCAGCTGGGCAACTCCAGCTGCGACATGCTTTGGAAATTCGGGAGCAATGGAACGGCCCTGGCCAACCCCGGAACAATTGTCAATACCTGCAATTCGCTATTAAGCCGACAGCGGTCAGATCAATGCGGATCTGTAAAACTTGGGTGGTCAATGAAACCGCATGGAGATACAGTTGAGATCTTCCATAATTTGGCACATGATACTGGGAATCCACTACCGCCCCGCTCAGGTGAGCACCGTGTGGCGCAGGGTAAACCAATCATATTGTTCTAATCTATCGGGCTCCACTACTTGTCCTCCTCACATGCGCAATTCCACCCACACTCCTTTTTGATAGGTAGGCGTTGTTGCCTTGCGATCGAGCGCTTGTGGCGGCCCCGATTCAGACACCCAAACAAATTTCCAATAAGGAAGCAGGCGTTTTCCAAGGGAATGTTCTCGCGAGACCCGCCGCATCGGGTAGCGCCACTGACGAATTTCGGCAGGATCAGGGCTGGGGGTCCATGATTGGGACAATAGGCGCACAATTAGCCAAGAAGTAACAACTGGATCTCAATGGCAGGTAAGGTGGTGTGAAAGTACATGTTCGTGTAGTTCCTACGAGAGTCAGCACACGCATAGCACAGGCACAACGCAACGAATGACTTGCCTTTTTACTAGTCACAACCACGTCGCAACTTCCCATGTGCTCACCTGACCTCCACCAGCACAGGTAAACCATATCGTCGTTGCTCCGACTCGCACTATCATCGCCCGCCAATCGTTCGACATCTTGGTCAGTGAGCATAGTGACGTCCTCCTCGTTATTAGAACCGTGCGCCTCCTGCTGTCGGTCCCGGGGCGAAGATCTGGAGCTGTTCTCGATCGGCGGTGAGGATGACGGACTTGTGCCAGGAACGTAATCTTCGTCGTCACTCGACTTGGACGATGCTTCTCGTTCGTGAGAACTCCTGCCGTTCGCCTGTCTTTCTGCCTTCAAACGTGCCACCAGCCTTCTCAGTCTGACATTTACCTTCTTTTCGGCGCGTAGTTCATCCTTTATCTCGTCCAGCTCAGCTTCCCTCTCCTCGAACCGTCGGAGAAGCAGCTGGTATTCGCGTTCAAATTCTGGCGCGACTGCTGCGCGGTAGCGTACGTCGTCGTCCGTGCGACGCGCACGCTCAATGAGCATTTCTGACAGTGTCTTGTACTTTCGGACCTCAGCCTCGAGCTTGTCCACCCGGCCTTCGAAAGTGGCGCGGATCATGGCGATCCCGTTCGCAGATTGTGATTCTGCAAGGGTTGCGCGTGCCAAAAGCTCTTCGTTCTCGGAACGCGTGCTGCTCGCAAAGGCAGAGGCTCTTTGGTATTGCTCGCGAAAAAATTCCACGTCAGTCAGCGCCTGCGCCTTGTCGGCGCGCAGGGCATCCGTTTCGCTTTGCAATGCCGTTTTTTCTTCGGACCATCGTGCACGTTCTAGATCGAAGGCGGCTTGCGCTTCTTTCTCTTGGTCCGTCTGAACCCCCACGGCTACGTGGTCGGTCTCCCGCGTGGAGAACGGCTGCTCGCTTCCGGCTCGCTTGTCCCCCGGATTTACCTTGCCGTTCGGTTGCTCACGCAGGGCATTCATTTGCGCCTGCAGCTCCGAAATTTCCTCGGACTTTTTATGAAGAAGGCCCAAAGCTGCCGCGAGCTGGCTACCTAAAGACGCCTGGGATGACGCATCAGGTGGTTGAGTTTGAGTCGAGCCCTGTGTGGTTGGCGGTACCGGCTAGAGGAGAGGGAGCATCAGGCACGGAGTTAACGCAGTGGCGAAGCTAATCACCTCGTTGTCGCGCGGAGACGTATTCGCCGCACCTATGTCGACAGGTTGATCTGACTTGCCTTGGGTAGCCATGCCCTCCCTAGACTCGACATCGAGGCCGGCTTCACGAGGCTCACTGGGGACTCTACGTATTTTCGAGTTCTCCATCGCGACAGCTTGCGACCGAGCAGGAGACTCTAAACCGTTCAAGACTTGCTTGAGCACCACATGCGGCGGAGGCTGTGTGGTGTTCTGTGGCGCAATCGAAGTACTGCTTCGCCCCTCCACAAGGTTCCCTGTTGAATTCGAAGCTGCGCGCCGTAGTAGCTCTAACCTGGCGCGGGCTTCGGAAGCTCGGCGTTCTGCTAGCGTTCCACTGTTGCGTCGCAAGGGCCCATCTTTAATAGGACCAAGTTGCCCAACGGAGCTCGGGGTGGAGTTCGCAATAGGTCGAGGGTCCGACCTTTCTGGTAATGGAGATTTCGTGGATGGTGCGATGGCATGGACCTCAGGTTTAGTCAAGGATTTTCGGGTGGGGCCAGGTAACGTAGAGGATCTTTCGAAATCTTCACATCCTCCTTGAATAGAAGGATTCGTGGCATTATCTTGTAGGTGATCGGCCGCATTGCGAAGCTCTGAAACGTAGCCTGTCTTCGCACTTCGACCCACAGGCTGGCTTTCAGCACACAGCTGATCCGTTGGATGATTGTCCTGAACTTCCTGAGGATCTTCTCCAGCTCCTTCGCCATCGCCACTCGCGTCTCCCGTGAACGTTTGTAGAGGGCCACTCGGAGCAGTACCTTGGTTGGGGCTTCTCAATTGAGGAGAGTGTCGCGATACAGAATGCTGTGGCTGTGGCTGCGACTCCTCCTCTTCTTCGCGCAAAGCAATAATCTGGGACTTGGAGAGAGGCCGCTTCGGTACGGCCAAGGAATTCTGTGACCGCCCAGATGTCGCCGTAGAGACGATGGAATCCACATGCCGTTCTGGGTCTCTGCGTTTGGCCGTGACAGGTTTTCTTTTCGGTGGACCAAATTTCGCAGTTGGGCTCGGCACCCACATCTCTATTTCTTCAAACGGGGGATGGGGAGGCGCACCGCCAGGAGAATCATCCCTATCCGGCGTGTGGAGGGAGTGTGCGGAAGGTCGTTTAAGGTTGCCACCTGACTGACTATCGATGACAGAGACAGGCTTCCTTTTCTTAGAGGGTTTGGAATTATCGTCTGCGTTGCTCGGGGAGGGGTGCTTGCGCTTGTGAGCCGGGCGGACGGGAGACTCGGATGATTTAGTTAGGCTGCCCCTATCAGTCAGACAAATACGAGCTATTGGAACCTGCAGTGATGAGGACGACGCGAGAGGTGGCTCTTTTTTTGCTGTATGATTCAGCATATGAGTGTGTTGAAGTAGCGCAGTTGGGGAATAGACACCTTTCTTTCTTTCCCACTCCTTGATGAGTTCCGACGAACAGTGCGAATTGGGAACCCAGGAAAGCGGCCAGGGCTTTCCCGTTTTAGGATCCCTACCGGCCCACCGTACTTTGTACCGCTTTCCATCTTCTGCAACGATCTCAACCACCTCCCACCAAGTCTCCTCATCAGGGGCGGGGTCATTTTGAACCCGGCGAGATCCAGAAGACATAGTTAAATAAGGTGTTTCTCGCCGTGCTTAATCGGCCAGTTGGGAAAAATGATTTCAAGTTTGGAAAAGAATGCGGACAAGGCAAGTCGAAGTTGAGTCACGGTCTTCATCGATTCGTCACTCAAGAATCCGTGGACCACACGCCTCAAATGGGTCGTCCCACGGACTGCATCCGGCAACTACCGAGACCTGGTCAGGGTGAGCTTAGACACGCCACCGCTATATTCACTGCTCAGCTCAGCTGATACTGGTGGTGGTTTTCCCTCATTTCGGGTAGCCTAGGCCCAAATTTTCTCTTATTCGCCTCCATTTTTTCCCCAGCCACCAACTCTGACTCGTCGTCATTTTGAAATGCGATCACTTGATGTTATAAACGCGACTTGCAGTGATAGCTCCTGGGTAAACGGAAAGATCGAACCTGTGGTTCACCCATCCTGACGGTGAAATCCATACACGCAAGGGAGTTAGGCTGTGGCTCGACCATCAATTTTGTTTGTTTCCAATGCACAACGTGTGCCGACTTGTCGGAGATCGGACACGTGCTAACTGCACGATCCTCCTGGCCTTCCGTTAGTTTCGTGGAAACACGCAACTGCTACCCTCCTATCTTGCCTCAAAGCTTTGACGTCACTCTCTTCTACCGTTTGTTTTTTCCCCTTGATATTTTTAAACTGCATTGGACACGTTTTTCTTAGACGTTCTACCCAATAAAATGCGATCCCGGAAAATGGAACTTTCGGTGGCTATCACAATGGGTTTGTTGGGGGTCAGGCACAGACCTACTACATCTCAGGCGGTCGCCGCGTGACTATAGGTATGAATGGCTCTCCCCGCTTGGATCGGCCATGTCGATTGACCGGAGATGGGGATTGGTGCGTAGTACACACTACACTGCGCAGGATTGCCATGCAGTCTCCTCACGGAAATCGCCCCAGTACGCGGTAACGGCTTAGTAGCTTTGTGTGACTACCTTATGTCTCAGACCACTTGGGCTCTTTCATCACTCCTCCTGGCAGTGTAACGCCGCCTCCGTTGTCACTCGGTTTCTGACTCAGACAGCTCCACGATCGACAAATTTAGGCTGTGTCTTCTATGCTATGTAACAGCGCGCCGGTCGCCTGTATAAGGCGCCTTGCTACCAAGTGTCATAGCTTGGTGCTAATTTAGCATCAAGGTGGGTGCGAGTAACAATAACAATATCAGAAGACTGTATGTGGGGGATAGTTAGTAAGGATTCTCAACTTCGTCTTAATAATTCAATGGTTCTAGTGTGCTTTGAGTAGAGGCAATCACGCGAATGCGTTTGACAGGCAGCGATGAACCAACGTTGTACAGATGTCATGTCTGCGAAAATCGCGTCCATTGGGTCCATTTGCGAAATAGGGCACGAACTGCAACCAATGTTGCGAGTACGAATTACCCGGTTCCTAAGGCCTCTGCCCACCACGGGACAGAGATGAATTCGCGCAGCCGTGACGAACCATTATACTCGAGAGATGCACCCTGGTGAGACATTGATCTACCTCACCTCCGCTAGCCTGCATATTGATTTTAACATTTCCGAAGTTTTCGCAAATCCAGTAAATGGGAACTCTGGCATTCCCAAAGACCCTGAGTAAAGTAATAGATAGGTAGGACATTTATCAAGGAGTGTGAATATGCCGGATATCCACCTTCAAGCGAGCGAAAGTTTGACACCTTTTGGACGTATCATAACAGTTATTTTTGTTTCGCATCAGTTTATGACGTTCTCCAATTTACGGAACGGATGTATTAAGCTTACGTGTGTTAGTGAACAATGGTGACATTCGGTAGAGAGGCCCAAGGAGAGGCCAGTAATAGTTCCACGAATGTTCTCTTCCGAACTAACTAGCTGCTAGCTGCAATGAATCCCTACTATCACCTATCCCTACATTTTTTATGTGATTTGGGGATGGCTGATACGAAAGGGTTGAACTGACGAGGCTCAACTGAGCGTGTGTTTAAATTAAAAGGAAAAACTTGGAAAAAAGTGATTCGGGAACAAGTTCGAGAAGGTAAGTTTTCTGAGTACCTTAATCTCTTTTTTAAAAATACGTTATCGGACTCCTGGCTGTTCCACCTCCGGTGAACAGCCTCGAAAAACTTCATCCTCCGGAGGAGTCCTGCTCATAGTCAATGGGGATTTACCGGATATGGAATATAGCTCCGGACGCTGCCACAACTGTGGTGTGGCGTGGCGGTGCTTTCCCTGTGACTCTGTCAGACCCGCCCATGTACAAGTTTATCCTGGGATTTGAGATTCGAGTTGATGGCTGTATTCATGGACGACATACCACCCCTAGGCTACAAGTCATCTATCATCATGATGCCCGAGTCTCTTCCGAACACTGCCTGTGCCTTTGACTGCGCTTTTCACCAACTGTGCTATCTCTTAGTGAGGCTCCGAGGCCCAACCGATTGCTCTGTATGTTTTAGTAACCCGAATGTTTCGGCATCTATCTCACCCGAGGTGGCTTCGCCCAGAGGATTCTAGCGGACTCGAAGAAGCTCTCTCCATTATGAAGTACCGATGCATTTATACTCATCACTCCGTGATGCCTTTTTTTTAATGAGCACATTACCACTACTCACTCTTCATGACTTCGGTTGAACAGCCATCAAGGTGGGTCCAGTTTATATTAAAAGAAAACATCCGCAAGAGCGAAACACAATTGGAGCACACCACTCCGCTCCCCAGTATAAGAATCTTAGGCTCGGATGCTCGGCATTTTCGGGAACGCTCTGTCTTTTTAACCTCCTCTCTTTCTTCCTCCATGGATGAGCATGCGCTCGAAAGTGGTTCTTTCTCTCCTTCAAACTATTCGAGGCGAAGGGCGCAGGCGCCGACTCCTCAACATCATTCTTCCACACAGCCACACCCTCCTGCATGGCAGGGAGATTTGGGGAACCCTGGGCATTCTGGTGCGAGATCACCCTTCGAGGTGTCGTGCGTTACTAATGCTCTCCCATATAGAGTATTCACAGAGCGGAGCCCATCCGAGTCACCCCCTTCCCGTGCACCGCCTGTATACGCGTCCCGAACCATTACCCAGCCCAGCCCCTTCGAGCTCTAGTTCCGGACTTGCGCGACCTCGTGCGCACGGAAAAACAGAAGGTATAGCACCTCAACCCATGCGCTACTCCTTCACCCACCCAGGAGGATGGCCAGATCGTCTTCAGCGCGCATGGCCAAGGGATCCAGATACGCGCCCCCAGGCATCGCGTTCGTCCTCGCATCTGGATCCAGGGCCGTCTAAACCTCGCCGAGGTAAGCGCAAGCGTCCCACGGGTTCGGAGAGTGGCACTTCTGCTCCTCAACCAATTGCTGCACACCGCGACACAGGTGGTCCCCAGAGGAGTCATAGGAGGCATTACAATATCGCCGAAAAGACACAATCCACCATACTCCCTTCCGGTGGAATGTACATGACATTTCCGTTGGACATCCCTTCTCCTGAACCGGATACCGAGGGTAGGGCCGGACCTCCACCCTTTGAACATGGTCCGACTGAGTTGCCGCCCCGGCCTTACGAAAGCAACTCTCAAGTAACCGAAAGGGAGGGCAGCGGTCCGGAACGGCCCGCTAAAAGAGGACGACTTCCAGCGGATGTCATGGACCATGTAAGTACTCCCCCAGTTAATTCTTGCTATGTGTTCTGATTCCCAGTATCTGGAATAGCTGCCAACAATTGAAGGTCGTCTACATAAGATCGAGGTTGCTGTCAAGGAATATATCGACTCAAGAAATGAGCGGGCCATGGAAAAGTCGAAACTTCCTGGCTCCTAATGGACCGTTGTGTACTTTGTAATTCTGCGCTGTATCCCTTTGTTGTACTCACGGACGGTGGATCAAACAATCCCAGATATCCCAGGCATGTAGGATTTAGCCACATACCCCTCTCAGTTACCCTCAACCTGTAGTCCTGTTTTCCTGTTTCCTTAATTACTGTAATCGCCATGATTCTGAACATTCTGAACCGTTGAGGTACTATAAGATAAAAATTAGTCTATACCGATAAGGGGTTATTTTATGTTGTCAAGGGGTTTGTGCTGTGCTAGAACCGGTCACGCTTACGGTATTGCCAACGCTGCCACAGACGGGCTCGCTCTTGCTGCCACAACGACATGCAGTAATTGTGCACGTTTCAGACATTACACACTATGTTTAGCGCACTACTCACTCCTCTTCGCGCGAGATTCGAAACGTCACCTCTCGTTGAGACAGCAACCCTACGAGTGGATGGCAACGAGGGTGACATAGCGCCGGAGGACTTTGCACGCGACGTGCTCATCGAGCTCATGAGGAATGCTGTGGAGAAGCTCAAAGAAACGAGCGATATCCACACTAAAGTGGGGGTACGCATCTAGCGCGGCGACTCGGCTTGTGTCTTTCTGAGTCTTTCTAGGATTTGACCGAAGTGCACCGCATCATGTTGGAGGATGCTTGCACCAAGGACGTATTTCGTGAAATGGATGGCTTTTTAGCAATTATCAACATTTTATCAACACTCCGTATGTCCCGCGATGAGAGCGCCCTAGGTGAAGACAAAGAGCAGGTTCTTGGTGAGACCCTTGAGGCAGCACGTCTTGTGTTCGTCATCGCGTCGGAGGCGATGTCTGGTGATGAGGCCAATTCACAATATTTTGAGGTGCGGTACCTTCTCTTTTATCTGCATCGTTCTCATTATCCTTTAGCGCCATGTGGGATACGAGTCTCTCGCCCAAGCGTTGCAACCTCTTGTCACGGATTCCCAGGTCGAAGATCAAATTCTGGGCTTCCTTTTCTCGTTTGCACTCAATGACTTCTCCGTTTCCAGTCTCTTTATGTCGCTGCGTGTGGCCGACTACGATGTGGTTGATTCCCGGATCAAGGATATTGAGGTTCGCCTTGCTCTCATCGCCCAACCAGGCGCCATCTGTATTCTCCTTGACCTCCTACCACAACATTCGGAGGATACAATGCTCCATTATATGGTCTACAGGCTTCTGGAGCGGTTGTCCGCTCTGAGACACAGGAATAAGGTTATTCTCTGTGGCCTTGGCATATTGGGTCGTCTATTTCGGACATTCACCTCCCAAAAAAAACTCTCCGCTTCAAGCCAGGAACGGCGTGTCGTGCAAAAGTTGCTGAGGCGGATTCTTGACTTGGGTGCAACTACTGTAGACACGAGGATCATGTTTCAGTCAGCAGTTGCATCTGACGGAACTCTCAATGCGGACATCCTGGAGATGATCCGCTCAGGGATCAAGTCTAGGTGGCCGGACCATTTCTCGTTCGAGAGACGTGCTTCCCTCGAATTCTACGAGGAGAATGCGAAAGGTTTACCTACAACAGGTTTCACATTCATGGTATGTACTAGGCCAATGCTATAAGTCAGAGCATTGAAGGCTCCTATGCATTAAGATTTGGATCTGGCTCGAGCGATACCCTACCAAGGATGCACAAACCATTTTCTCATTTCGCGTTGCGTCGCGTACACTATTCCACCTCAAAATCCGGGAAGATGGTCGTTTAGAATTATGGAGCCATGGCCAGCCGCCTCCCGGGGCCGTGACAAAATCTAGCTTTCCAACATCTCGGTGGTTCCACCTCGCAGTAGTTCATTATCCTCACCGCGGTTCACACCCTAACTTGCGTCCGTAACAACTTCTTCTACGTCTCTCACCTATCTGATCGCCGCACCAGGTTTCTTCGTGGACGGCGTTCTCATCGATTTGATGAGTTGGGCTTACCCACGACCCGAATCGTCACCACAGACTGGCACGTATGCAATCGGAGATGATTCAGGGGAAGCGAGCATGAGCTGGTGTATGGCTTCGGCCATTTTTCTCTCCAAACCGCTTGGTATGGTCGGCTCTGCTATCGGCGCTTTCACTCTGTCTGAACTTGCTATAGGAGATCACCTTCCACGTTTCGTTCATCATCTTGGACCCAGGTACAACGCGACCTTTCAATCGCAACATCTCGTCAAGTTCCTGACTTACGAGGCTTCTACCTCGCTCAACATCTTTCTCTCCAACCTCACTGCATCTAAGGGCGGTATCCCACATGACGTCGTAGCCTTGGTGAAAGCCATAAATGATGGAATCGGGATCGAAGAAGCATCTGTAGTATTTTCGTTTAGCCCGGCAGCATATCTGCCTAGTACTGACGGCGCGTTGACTTTCCTAAGTCGTTTCACCAAAGATGGCAACGTCCATGCGACGAAGGCATTCTGCGTTGACACTGCGATGTGGGAGATCGGAGGGGTGGCCGTACCTTTGCGACTGATTCAACTGGCAAGGGTGAGGCCAATAAAGTTTGCGAGAATCTACTTGATAGTCCCGCGCAGACACCGCACGAACTCTCAAGAACCCTTGGCATACTTACCGATGGTCTGAGAAATAGTTGGCAGAACTCAGAGGATATGGAACGCATGCGTACGTTGCCCATCTTTGCTCGCGTTGTATTCTCACAGCATGTGTAGGGGGTTACGAAATACTGTCGGATATCTTGCGAAACAAGAGCGAGTTGATCAACATGACAAGCTATGAGACACTTTTCGAGTTCTTGGGAATGAATTTCAAGACCCCGGAGTCAGTGGTGGCTAAAATAAACAGTGACTACGGCTCTCACCTTCATTCTACACCACAGTCACTCAACAATCACGAACCCTGTCGCATATCGCTTCATTGCGCTCGATTTCGAGCTCTGGTCTCGGACCCGGGGCGCGATCCGACGTGTTCACCTCGAACACTTCTTCGACCTCGTCGTGACAAGCCGGTACAAACGCTTTAATGTGAAGCAACAACTTGCTGGGGTTGGCCTCACCCGGCGATTTTTGTTTGCCTGGCAGACTTCTTGGTATTCGGCCGAAACCCTACCGTCTTTCTTGAAGTCGTTCAGAGCAGTGATGGAATCGTTGTTCGTTGCAGATGACACCATCAAGCCTGTCTTGTCATACCTAGCCGCCCACCTTCATAACGGTGAGCGCAAAATAATGCGGTTTGATATGACTCTCAACGCGTTGCTGTGAAGCCACTTCAGGGCTCTCTTCTCCAGCGTCAGTTCTGTCTCAGATAGATCACGATCATTCCCGCGAGAAGGCGGAACAGCTCTTTGGGGCCTTCGTCTCGATTTTATCTGACTCACCTGACTGTTATATGCGGTTTTCCGCCACTCTTCCTCTCACTCGTATCTATCTCTTGCTCCTCGGCGACAAGCCGTCGTCCTTTGTCGCCAAGCAAGTCCTTGACCTCATCGCACTCAGTCTAAACAAATCGAAGTCATTCAGTCGCAAATTCGAATTGGTCAGCGGTTGGACCATTGTGAAGACTGTTCTTCCTGATGCTTGGGACTCTAACGTTCACGCCGCGGCATTCGGGATCTTGTTGGGCCAATATGAGGGTCAAGTACCCTTCGTTACCTGTTCCCATATTTTTCCCGCCATCATGGGCTCTTTGACTAGATTGCTGGCAATTGAGGCCCATGGAGCATATCATCGAGGTGTCGAGGCAACCGAAAATTGTGTGTGCAATATTTCATCTCTGAATGGCCGGCTCTTGTTAACAAGAACTCTCGAAGCGGATGGACAGCCTGCAGCCTATATCGAAGCGATCCTAGAAGAGCTTGTTCAATTGCAATCTTCATGTCCTACGTTCCGGGAATTATTCGAGTCCCAGCAGACCACACAAGCGTTTACACAGGCGTTCCAATCGTTTGTAGCGCGGCTGGCTCCTAATGAAATTTCCCGACATCACATAAGGATAACTGAGAAGCTTATGCACTTTGCTCTGACTCTGGCTCTGGACAATGCTGTCGCGGGGCCCCAGAAACGCGAGGTTTGTTCACTTTTTGCCTTTACCCTCATAGGTTTGACATTGTCTCGAGATCCTCGATGTTCTGCAAAGTGCTGAACGGCTCCTCAATGGTGGTGACTCACAACAAACAAAAATCGATCCGTCATTAGTCTCCAGTCGGCTCTCGGTCCGGCATCGGTTTGCGTCAGCGAGGCTCAGCCTTCAACTTGGTGAACGTACTGTCCAGAAATCAATGACTCGAATTCATGAGTGGCGTGCCACCGTCATCGCGACGGAGCAAAAGCGCCTACGCAAAAACCTTTTGGATCTGTGGGTACCTACCATTGCGACTTTAACGCCACTTCAACCGTACCCGCAGGAAGGAACAGAACCGTCAAGTATCCCGTCTAAGCGATTGGATGATCCCTCTCACCGCAGAACGCGGCTTGTGGGAGGTGCCTGATCTGCACTACGCCTGGCGGCTGGACGAGACAGAGGGCCCACACAGAGTGCGGTATGAAGGTTCTTGGGTGTGCTGGTTGCACATTTTCTCACTATGCGCAGGAAAAAAATGGAATCGAACATGGTGGCACCTCTCAGTTCCAAGGTTGATGAGGGTGCCCACTTACGGGCCATAGAACTGCCTCAGCCAGAAGATCATTCCTCGTTCCGCTTGGAGTTACCACCGTGGGCTGAGTCATACGAGATCTCGTCTACCGATGGCGAAGGTAAAGCTAATACGCCTACTATCCTCCTCGATCGCCTTCTGAGAGTGTCCTTCAGATGACCGTCAGTTGACGGAGGATGTTACGGATGACAAACATCGTAGGGTGCGCCACGAGCTCGAGCCAGGGGACGTCGTCGAAGCCATAAGCACTATCGCGAGAATCACTGGGGTTGACTCTTCTCGTAAGTTCATCATGGAATCACGGGTGCGTGTGCTCAGTGGGGTTAGCGGGCCTCTTGATCTGCGGACGGACACACTTCTACATCCTCGAGGGACTCGTAGAAAACGATGAGGGTGAGATAATCGATGCACAAGACGCTCCGCGGAGCTTGCTCTTCGTCCCAGGTAGTATCCTTGAATTGAACGGTATCCAACGAGCCCAGCGGTGGTAAGAACGTAATTATAACTAATGGCTTCCGCTTAAATTATCACAGGTCGTACGAACAGATAGCCAGCATAGGAAATAGATCCTTCCTGTTCCGCGACGTTGCGTGAGCCCTGGTCAATTGTCTTGGAGTTACTCAGACGCTTATCTGCTTAATAGGCTCGAGATCTACCTGAGAGATAGTCGCTCTGTCCTATTTGTTTTCACGGACAGAAGGAAAAGGACGGATATGGATCGAAGGTTGTCGTCTGCCATTAACGGACGCTCGGCAAATTCGGCTACCATGGGCCTCGCCCCCAGCCTCACCCCTAACATTCTCAAATCCCCGTTCACAAGTAGAGTCGGTGCACGAGTCTTCTCTGGGTTCCGTGCGGATGAGTTGTCAACGGCTCAGCGGAAATGGCAGGCCAGAGAAATCAGTAACGTTCGTTCGTCCTCGATTGGGGTGTCATAACTTGGGCCTCACTTTCCTTTCGCATAGTTCACCTATTTGAGTATCCTCAATCAGATTTCTGGTCGCACCCCGAGTGATGCCACTCAGTACCCAGTGTTCCGTGTGTGGTTCCTCTAAACTGGTTTCGCCGCTGACATACACTGCCTTAGCTTGGGTATTACAGGATTATGAATCCGAAAACCTAGACTTCTCATCAGAAAGAACTTTCAGGGAGTAAGGTATTCACACCTTCTCCACCTATTTGAACTAATACGGTGTCTGACAGTCTGACACGGCCCATGGGTGCACTGACCCCAGCACGCCGTGAGGCAGCCCAGTCACGCTACGAGAGTTTGGAGGGTGTTGGCGAGAAGCCCTTTCACTACGGCACCCATTTCAGTTCTTCGATGATCGTATGCCACTTTTTGATTAGGTTGGCACCGTTTACGAACATGTTCAAGACTCTCCAGGTGAGATAAATGCCCGCACCGAGGAATCGTCTCAACCTTTCTCAGGGTGGAGATTGGGACTTGCCTGATCGACTCTTCAGGTGCGGCTATTTTCCTCTATCCTAACGTTTCTGACGTCTTGGGAAGCAATATCCATCGAGCGTACAGCTCGGCATCTCAGGATATTCGAGGGGATGTTCGAGAGCTGATCCCTGAGTTCTATACATGTCCAGAGCGAGTCGATAATTGCAGCTTACGCCGCGCGTGATTGTTAACTTCTTGCCAGGTTCCTAGAGAACTCAGCTAACCTCGACTTCGGGGTTCAACAAAATACAGGCGAACGAATACATCACGTGGTACTCCCCCAATGGGCGAAGGAAGATCCGCTTTTGTTCATCGTTCTGAATCGACAGGTGATTAGCATTTCTGCTGTACTGTCCATAATACTGATGTCAGGTTAGGCGCTGGAGAGTGACTATGTCAGCGAGAACCTACCAGCCTGGATCGACCTCATCTGGGGATGCAAGCAACGTGACCCTGCTTCTTTGAACGTCTTTCATCCTCTGAGCTACGAGGGATCTATAGGTACACCCCGCCGTACATAATACGGTTTGAATGCTGACCCTTTGAAAAGACCTTGACACCATTACAGACGAGTTGGAACGGGAAGCAACAGTGGGCATCATTCATAACTGTAAGTCAATACTGCGAACACATCCACTCATTCCACTAAATAAGGGTAGTTGGTCAAACACCTCGCAAACTATTTACCACACCACATCCCCAACGGTTCATGCAAGGGCCCTCATCGTTACCCATTGGAACATCGTATGGGATTGAGGAGAATTATGGTCTCTTGGAGCAGCGTAAACGGCCTGCAGCTCGCGGTAAGCAACCAATCACTCTGTCAATTAGACTGACCCGTCGCTCTTCTAAGGTCTCAATCATGGAGGAGCTGTCCACACCTTAACATATGATCCCGTTGGAGAGAAGATAATTCCACAAGCCGCTGGTATACTCTCTGCCCCCTTGCACCCGCATGAACAAGTGGAGTGGAGTTTCAGTCGTAGCGGTAGGGCCGCGGCTAGCCAGCTACGTACGGTGGTTGATGGTCAAGTAAGTTGCTGCCATGGCTTCAGCCGGCACCCAGGCTTACAATCAAGCAGATCACTCAAATTGTTGAAGGAATCGAGTGCACTTGTGCTACTTTCGCGGACTCCGAGAATTTGATCACCGGGTCTAAAGACCATATTGTCCGGCTCTGGCGCGTCTCACGTGGCTCTGGCAACATTACTGGGCCAAACGCTTTGAGGATCTCGCTCTCGAACATGATGCGAGTACATAGGGGCACTATCCTCTGCGTAGCTGCATCGAGACCGTGGTCTATCATTGTGAGCGGGTCTGAGGACGGAAGCGCCGCACTATGGGATCTGAATAGGGCGGTATATATGAGATCAATCTGGCACGGAGGGGATGGTGTTGGTGTTCATCTGGCCACAGTCAATGAAAGTACGGTACGTAGCCCTCATTTGTTCGCGTATTTAACCAGAGACGCTATCACTTTTCACAGGGATACATAGCGACTTGTTCAAGACAAAAACTGTGTCTACACACGATTAACGCCCGGCCCATCGCCAGCTTTGACCTTAATTTCTCGGCAGCTCTCTCATACCTGCCCCCCACGATAACCTCGCTTGCATTCCACGAGCGGGAGTACTCCCGTCTGGGAGTTGTTGCAACAGGGTCTCCAGACGGCAAGATCACGCTCAGGTCATGGAACGCGGACAACACTCCTAAAGGAGAGAGAGCTGTGTGGGAGTTTGAAACATTGAGGATATTGAAGGCAGAGAAGTCAAGTGCAATAACCGCCTTGAAATTTGTCGGGTACGATGCTCTCCGAAATTGCAGTGGCTAAGCTCACACCAACTCGGCAGGGAGCAACTGTATCACGGGGATAGTGACGGACAGACATTCATGTGGGATATTCCAGATTAGTGTTTACTCTTGTTTGTTTGTAATATCCGTGATCACGTGACTATGCGGGTCGAGCGTGTTGCTTTCCCTCTCTATATTCACGTTATCTTGGGATTGGAACACACACACGCATACACACGCTCTCTTTCTCTCTCACTCAACGGCGGCCATCGAGTTCGAAGTGGTTTGAACACCCACATTGTAGGCAAATACAATTGGTACACACTTTCGCTTCGCCAACTTCGATACTTAGCCCGCGGTTGCGTGAGTCGCGGTGCTCGAGGGTCGCACCACGCGTTCTTTTCTTTTTCATTAGCCGAGAGTAGGGCTTTAGTCGCCACTACCCGGTTGCCGCCGACTATGTCTGCGAAACGGTATTCCACACAGTCGGAGACCCCTTCCCGTGTCTCTCGGCGCTCCTCTGCGGCGGGCACCGCGAGCATCTCGAAGCCGAGAGCCATTTCCAACGCGTCACTTATAAGCAACTTCAGCAATGCGACTACAGTGACACCTCAGAATGTCAGCGGGAGTGAGACGTACTCCAACGGGAATCCTGCTAGTATCCGGGCCAAGCGTATGTCCACTACCTCCATTCCAGCACTCTCTTCCATTCGACGCCAGTCGGTATTGGTGCATGGATTGACCAGTAACTCGCACTCCACGCCCCTTGTCAGTTCGCCTGTAATATCGGCCCATCCTCGTGCTATACCTCCCACTCGGCGCACCTCCACAGTACCCAAAGCTCCACCGTCTGTGGCTGGCTCTGCTCGTACTGCTCGTTCGAACAACAATCCATCGGGGAATATAGACCTAGATTCCCAAGGTGCCACCCCTTTGATACCCTCCACCCCACGCCGCGTTCAGTCCTTAGTTTTGCCTGGGGAGCGGTCTCCCATTGGCGAGTCCCTTGGCGCGGGTCTCTCCGTTTCATCACCGACCATCAGCCTTACCACACCTAGTCTACAATCCAAGCGAGTCAAATCTTCACCACGCCAGTCCTCGCCACAGGTCATTCATGCGGAGTCACCGTCGAGGACGTCTGCTGCTACATCTCTGGTCAATGGCAAGTCATCGACGCAACGGAATGGATCTTCCCGATCAATAATCTCCGTGTCTACTCCTCCCTCGCAGCCTGACTTTCCTCGATTAAACGGCGACGATGACTTCGCAGGTTCTATGTCAATCTGGGACGGTGACGATATGACAATGGACATGGTGACCGAAGCTAATGACCAGGACGTGGATGAAGAAGTAAGCATATATCAACGCCGTTATTGCCTAACATCGATGAGAACTTGTCTTGAAGTTTCAAAGCGGCCTTGAGGCGCTTTTGTCACTTCATGGGAAGAAGCTGCTTCACTACAAGCGCCTCCTTGAACGCTCTCAGGCGGCTACCGCAGCACAACTTCACGCCTTACAAGCCGAAGTGCGCGTTTTGCGCGAACGCGAACGGCAGCGGGAAGAGAGCGGTACTGTGTCCCTGATAACGGAAAGCGACGACCTCTGCGTATGTGGAGGACGTAAAAAGGGCGGTTATTGGAGCGGGTATCGTGGAGAAGACGAAGGTGGTAGCGAAGGGGCTGACTTGATGAAAGCCCTGAAAAGGGATGCAAATGGCGAATTTAACGAGTCCGAGGTTAGAAAGGCTATTCGCGGGCTTAGTCGAGACGAGCGGATGAGATTGTAAGTCCCCAATTGGCATCTGAATAACCACACCTGATCATACCCTCAGAATTGCTATTATACTAGACTGTGAGTGAGGCTCGTTTCACCTGCGACAAGTTCTGACTGCGAGTTAGCGTGCCTTCCTGGCGACATTCGACTTCAGATCTTACTTTTGGAGAAGTATGCCAAGGCTACGTTCGACATCATCGGCAATCTCGCGCCCGACCTCACCTTCAAAATACTTAAATACCTCACTGTACCAGAGCTTCTCGCGCTGGAACCCGTGCGTGATATCGCTACCTTGAATGGTGAAGTAAATACGAGACATCCGTCTTAGGTCTCCAAGAAGTGGCAAGAGATAGTGCACCTACCCGCTCTCTGGAAACGCCACTGTCTACGGCTAACTGCGACGGATCCAATGCCACTTAAGGCCCCAGTTTCCCCTGAAGGATGGTAGGCCGGACTATTAAAAATCGAACTCTGGTCGGTTGACGACGCTGACTTTAGGGAACCACTTTATCGCTCCCTTCACCATCGCGAGTCCAACTTCCGCGATGCAATACCTCAAAGTATCCGGTTCCTCAACGGCCATACCAACTTCTGTACAACCCTCCTTTTACGCGGTATGTTCCTAGATTGTCCTATGGTGTAATTTGCCTAACTTCTCGATCAGGAAAACGGCTAATCAGTGGATCTTACGACGAGACCATCCGTTTTTGGGACATCGAAACTGGTGAGATGAAGAAGTGCCTGCAGGTCAAGAAACCTGTTAGTTGTGTAGATTTCTTGCTCGAAGAAGGTTGGTCATCTTGCAGGCTGTCGCTCTGGTTGTTTTCATAAGATTCCTCAGAGGTGTTTGTGGTTGGCTTTCATGACGTTGGGTACGTCCACCTGCAAACGTATACAAATAGATCCTAAATTACCGCAGCCGCGTTCACCTTTTTTCTTCGGTAACATTCAACCCTCTGCAGCAACTAGCAGGGCATCTAAATGGTATCCGGGCTGGTGAGTGTCTTTTGAGTCAGTTCCCCTTTGTCTTGACCTTCTTGTGATATTTAGTGGCTTTGTCCACGAAGAATCTCGTCTCCGCTGGGGCCGACAAAGCGCTGGTGTGCTGGGATTGGCGTGCCGGGACCAAGATCGTACGGTTCGGCCAGCAGACTACTGTGAACATTGGCGTGCGGCTCATTAGCGGTGGTTCTCTGGAAGAAGGCGAGCGCGTAGTCAGTGTAACCATTGACGGCATTGTCCGCGTTTTTTCAATTCGTAAGTATCCAGACCTTGGCGCGCCTCGTGGCTGGACTGAACGTTTTCAAGGCCGTCGAGAGATGATCTCCCAATTTAAGCTCTCCGAACTGGCAGGTGGTGACCCAACACTGAACTCCAAGCTTTTCAACGTTGGGAAGGCACCAGACAATATGTTGCAATGGTTTGCTGCTCACGGTAACCAGATGACGGTACGATCGGCCACTTAGAGATACGTTCTTTATTCGTTGACCATTATCCCCAGTGTGCCACAAAATCCATCATCCTCCACTTACGGTGGACTGAGGCTGAGGAAGCGACCAGCGCAGGAAACGTAGCACCTGACTCTAGTGACCCAGGTGTTCTAAGCCCACCTAGCCCCTCAGATTCTTTTGCGCGCAGCCGCACCTTGTCTTCCCTTACTCGCTCGGCATCTTTAACTACACCCTCGCGTCGTAGCTCCCTGATTTCTCCCCGTGCACGACTATCTAGCCCTCGTACGCCCGGTACGCCTATTAGCCCTGGCGGCCCTATATTAGGCTCTCCGGGATACCAAACGCGCTCTGGACGTGCCGCCATACTCACAGCACCTCCGCGGCTCATCGCAGTTATCGAGACACCCGACGTTTCAGTTGGCGCCGTCGACCCGAGGAAACGTCGCGTAGTTACCGCGACTAGGTTCAGCTCGCGCGCAGGAGCGGAGCGGAGAGTACGAGCTCGGCCTGATTCCTCCTGTCTTCTCTACTAATAGAGGCACCCCCAGATCTACATGTCGACCCACAAGGAAAAAGTTGCCCCTGCCGCTGATGATGACTTGGACAACGCTGAGGAAAGCCTGCCACCGCGTGGTAAAACGTCGCCTTCCGTTGACCTTGATACAAGTATTGCTCCGATCTCAGGCGCCTGGAGTGTAATAGCAGACGGCCCCGTTGGAGCCTACGACATGAAAGGTCTTTATGGGACGCTTCCGACGAAGTTTGCGGGACTGGCCACGCCAGAGAAGAACCCGATGTCGATGCAGCTGAGTCACGAGGAAGTAGTAGTTGGCTGCACAGATGGGACTATCTAGTATGTGTTCCAGTGTTTCATCGAGTGTTCGGAAAGCTTACTTTGACCAGTGTTATGAGCTTTGTCGGGTATGACTATGTAAAGCAGATCTCCGAACCGAATGGGGTGCTCGATGAAGCTGAAGCTGAAGAGCCAGGTGAAGGTGACCTGTGATCACGCCGGTTCCCACTATGCATAATTGGATCATTTCTCATTGGCTTGACTGGTTCCTATCATGCTATATTCCCCCCCCCCTCCTTCCCATATGTTGCATTCTCGGAGTTACATCAATTACAGTAAACGGGAAAGTGGTAATTAACATTGGTTTTTGTAAGAGATGGCGAGAGCTTCTCCGTTTCGGGCACAGGGATCAAATTATTTGGTGGTGGTTTCAAGAAGGACGTGTGAATAAATGAATGGAACTGATACCCACGTACATGTGATCACTCGTACCTCACCTGGCTTCCATTTTATTCAAGTGAGAGTCGAATCATGGAAACCGCCGACCTTCTTCACATTGACACACATTCACGATGCCTTGGGACGCCATCCAGCTCAACGACGGTGTGTTACGCCTACTAGATAGATTCCACCCCCACTCATGGCACGTATTTAGGGAATGTGATTCCGGGCATTGCATTTGGGACTTGGCGCATTGGCAACGGCCAAGGTCCTATAGACCAAGTCGACCAGGCTATTTCCGTCGGATTCAGTCACATAGGCAAATACGGTCTCCCCAGTAGATTCGTTCGCGGCTGACCCGATAACGTCCAGACACTGCTCAAGCCTACCGCAACGAAGAAGAGGCCGGGATAGCCGTGCGTGAGAGCGGGCTGGCAAGACAGGATATTTTCATCACCACCAAGTACTCCGGGCTCAACGGACTTGATATCGAAACTTCCATTCAGAACAGTCTCAAGAACGTGGGTACTTCTTTTCGTTGGGCACCGTGGTGTTGTAGCTCACAGACCACACTACTCATAGCTCGGGGTCCAATACGTTGACCTGTATCTCATCCACAGCCCGCGTCTCGCCCAGCCAGACATCCCGACGGCCTGGGCTAAGATGGAAGCTATCAAGAAGGCAGGCCTCGCCAAGTGAGTGGTTCTTGCCGCTAACTGGATGGCCGGGATACTGAAACGCTCGCAGGAGTATCGGTGTCAGTAACTTTGGCGTCGACGAACTCGAGATTCTACTGGCATCTGCCAAGATCAAACCTGCCGCGAATCAGGTAGGATCGCCCAACGGGTGAATGCTTGCTAGCTCATCCGCTGCTAGATTCTCTTGCATCCCTACGTATATGCGCGCCAGACACCGCTGCTCGCATATACTTCCGCGCACGGCATCGTTTCTGAGGCATACTCGGCTTTGACGTATGCGCGCCTCAGGCCTCCGTGTTCTGTTCTGATTGCATAAATAGCCCAATCACCCATCAGCCTGGAGGCCCTGTGGACAAACCGCTTGATGAAATAGCTCAGAGACTCGGTGCCACGACAGACCAGGTCTTGCTGGCTTGGGTCAGGGCCAAAGGCGCTGTTGCTGTCACGTACTTACCCCGGGTTACGTTCCCCGACGTATATCGCTAATGTTGTCTCTTTCCTCAGCACGAGCTCCAAGAAATTCAGATTGGAGGGTTATCTTGCCGCAGGGGACCTAAGTAAGCAATAATCCCTTCTGCTCGCAATTGGCTTAGACATCGGTCCCCCTGTAAGAAATCACCACTGCAGATATCGAAGCGATCGACTCGGCCGGCGCAAAAGGCGCGCGCCAAGGCATCTTCGTCAAGTCTGTGCGCGCCATCGCCAAGCTGATGCTCTTTGGCGCTGTGGCATTCCGCATCTATACGTTCTTTGCATAACCCTGAGCCAGGGAAAGAGCGTGTGATTGCATGTATGTTGGCTCTTAGTTAGGCTGAGTACGCTGTATACACTTTAAAGTATGCTTGGAAATGCAACGAGCCCGAGGGAGCTATACGTGTTCGTTACGTGCACACATCGCACCGATGTTTACCGTCGATTAAGTGCCCATCTGAATCTGCATGCTGCGGCATGGATGCGAATACGAGAGCTGAGCCCACTTGGCCTGCTCCCCACTCCCCGAGGTATCACCGAACCGAGTACACAAGTTGCGCCCTCCAATCAGTGGCAGTCAAGTTGGTTTTCGTGTCTTTTGTGGTGCATCGACTGCCAGTGGTCTTTCTGAATGTAGGGGTGGATGATATTCTATGACTACACGGGGCTCGAGACACATGGAGAATAAGCGCTGGCCAATGGGGCCGACTTTCCAGACATGCAAAAAAACGGATAATATCGTCAAGCGTACATCGATTCATACTCCTTTTGTTCGTGTTGCGTCAGGTTGCGGGTGGCAGTCCTCAATCAAAGTGCCTGCCTCCGTCTATGCTAATCTAGGCGTATGCGTTGCTCCGTCAGCCGAAAGTAGTTAATGGGAGGGAAACAGGAAGCACCCACCGCTTGTCCGGTGAGAAGATGAGACTCCTTAGACGCGAGGAAGGAAACTAGTGCGGCGATGTCATTGGGGACACCCAGGTACCCTACTGCGGCGGTTTTGGAGAGCTAAGCAGATATTCCGGAATCAGAAACGCTACGCAACGGGAGAAAGAATTGGGGTGGTGCGCACGTGGTCCTCAAGTACTCCGGGAGGAGTGCCGAGCCCGACCTCGAGGTCGTCCCCTAATAGAACGTCAGAGGCATACCTCTATATATATAAAAAAAGAGCGACGAGGCGTACACATCGGAGTCTTCACAGGTCCCGGGGCATAAGCGTTAACAGTAATGCCGTATTGTCCAAATTCCAGGGCTGAGCAGATCTGATACGCCTGAGCAGCATCGGAACCGAGGAGTGAGAATACGCACCAGCGCACTGTGTCAAAGCGCGTATGCCGAACTTGCTAGCAGAATACGCGCTGAGAGACGCCTGACCTTGCTTGCCTGTACCGGAACATGCGCCTGTCATGACGAGCTTAAAGATGAATGGTACATTGCGGTGTGTTTCAACCTACCGATTATGCGCCCGCCGCGGCCTTGGGCCATCATCTGCTTCCCTGCGTACTTGTAACAAAGGAAGGTCCCACGAAGGTTTACACTGAGGACACGATCAAGGTCCTCTGCTGTTGCTGAGAGAGTTGAGTTGGGCCGGGTTCAATCAGCATGCGACAAGGCAAGAAAGTCAGACGTACTGTCAAGTACGCTCTTCATCATGGAGATGCCAGCGTTTGCGACCATCTCCGTGTGCAAACAAGTTAGCACACGTCGCGCGTCGAACTGAACAGAGACCCGGACGCACCACATCGAGGCGTCCAAGAACGCGCACTACATCTAACACCATAGTCTCGACCTGCTGCTCACTGCTCACGTCGGCCAGGATGCAGTGTGCGCGACGGCCGCGGGCCGCGACTTCTTCCGCAGCAGTCGCTAGCATTGCCTCGCACGCAGGTATGTCATTAAGGGCGACGTCGAAGCCGTCCGATGCTAGACGCAGAGCGATGGCGCGCCCGATGCCCTGACTGGCACCAGTGACGAGGGCCACACCTTTTTCTGCTATTATGGCCATATGTACTGCTAGGGAGTCGTGGGGTAGTATAAACTGGGAGAGGTAACCGGAGCGCTTGACATCGCGCCTGGGATTTATAGGGTACAGTACTGGGAGGAGACCCTAATAGATGGATATGAAGATTGAGTTGACCAGCGGCTGGGATCCCGGGTCACCGACTTGGCACGACGACTCGGTATTTGGCGCAGGCACAACAACCTGATTGGTTCGGAGCTCAGCGGGTGTCGGATTTTGCAGGTGCGTGCGGGTACAGCGACTAGACTTGAACTCGAACAGCGACTATAATGCTCTCCACCGTCATCAAGTCATCTTCGACACGTTTAGTGCATCGCTCCTTCGCTTCCTCTGCGATTACTCGCCAAGCGGTACCGACAGAGGTCAAGTCTCTAAACAAGGAATTCAAGATATACCGCTGGGTACGTTTATGTCCGTTCTTTACCCTCACTCCACATTCATCTCTATTCAGAATCCAGATGAGCCCCAGAAAAAGCCAGAACTCCAGTCATACACGATAAATCTTAATGAGTGCGGTCCTATGGTCAGTGTTTCCCTCGCTACTAAGAGCTATGTTCAACCGTTCTTTCGTACTTCTACACAGATTCTCGATGCACTCATCAAAATAAAGAATGAAGTAGACCCGACACTCACTTTTCGTCGGTCCTGTCGAGAGGGTATCTGTGGCTCTTGCGCGATGAACATTAACGGCCAGAACACTCTCGCGTGCCTCTGTCGCATCGACCGCGACGAGAAAAAGGACACAAAGATTTATCCTCTTCCCCACAGTGCGCCTCATTTCATCTTTTCGCACCATATACCTTATATGCATGTGCCTCAGTGTACGTTGTGAAAGACCTCGTCCCCGACCTCACTCTGTTCTATAAGCAGTACAAGTCCATCGAACCCTACCTTCAGAACGACAACCCCCCGGCCCACGGCGAGTTCCTTCAGTCCCAAGAGGACCGCAAGAAACTTGACGGCCTCTATGAATGCATCCTTTGTGCCTGTTGTTCCACCTCCTGTCCTTCTTACTGGTGGAACCAAGACGAATACCTCGGCCCCGCCACTCTCATGCAGGCTTACCGTTGGATTGCCGACTCGCGTGATAGCTACGACGCTCACCGTAAGGAGAAACTTCAGAATGAGATGAGTCTCTATCGTTGTCACACGATCTTTAACTGTTCGTGTTTCGGTTACTCTCTTCTCCATCATTGCTCTACTCACACCTCGGTAACTGCCTAGGCGCCCGAACATGCCCGAAGGGCCTTAACCCCGCCGCCGCAATTGCACAAATCAAGCTTCACCTTGCGGCAGATTAGAAATCCCAGATGAAGAAACAGCGAGTTAGGAAAGTGGAGGATGTGGCGACAGACGTGTCAGTGCATCACTTGTTGGGCGTATCGGCCGTGTAACGTTCTATTTCTTTTGTGCGCAATACACTAGAGAAAGCGCCGACCGGAGTAGAGTTGAGAAACAAGGTGCTGACAAGTGCGCGTTCTCTTTATCACGTGTTCCCGTTTAATCAAGCTCCGGAGTGTCCGCTTCCTGATGACTCTTCATAAATGGCACTGACGCGAGTGATCAACCTTGACTGAATCATCTTCAAGTTGTGGGCCTCTCCTGGCTAGTTCTTCATCAGAGCTGCCAGACAACCCGAAGATTTCAGCAATGATTAGGCCTGAGCTGTCTTGCCCTACCCCACAAGTAACCTATATCACTCGACTCGACATACGCGCCTTCGACTTCACATCATTTCTAAACCTACCGTATACTCTGGTCACTAGAACTTCCTTCCTTCTCGCTCCCGCAACGACCTAAGTGTTCTCGGCTTCTTCGACGATATCGAGTTCCACAGCCTTCGCCTTTCCACTCCGTTTAATCGAAAAAGGAACCGCCGTTTATGGAGATCTGTCGGATAAGAGATAAGCGTCGGCGTGAACCCGAGCGAAACTGAGCGTACACTTTGGCCTTCGCAGGTGGTGAGGGAACGACGGAGTAACGTCAACAGGTATGTGAAAGAAAATGCAACAAAATGCCTGCCTACGTACCTGTGACAAAGCCAGAGCCGTTAGAGGCAAGGTAAGATACGAGACCAGCTATTTCCTCTGGGGTTCCTATGCGATTGACCACCGTGCTTGCAATCCACTAAGAATCCCTCTTGGATTAAGCCTATGGCGTAGTTCCAGAGAACACTCACATGAGAAGGCGCATCTGGGCCAAAACGAGCTTTCGCCTCGGCAACTGTTGAAAGAAATATTCTTTTAGTGGGCACGACGCATTTACTGTTAAGAACGGACGCATGGGAGTCTCCACTATGCCGGGAGCGTACGCATTGACAGTGATACCGTATTTGCCAAGCTCAAGAGCTATGGGCACCACCCGTCAGCTGATGAGTACTGTGGGGCATTTAACAAGGGCTCGCCAGCAGCTTGTGTGAGTCCGCGAACAGCAAATTTAGTTGCGCTATATGTCGGGTCGGCCACCTGGGCTGTTCGTGCGAGGTGAGCGTCGTTGTGACACAACGCAAAGGGAAGATATGACCCTGTTTTCCTGCCAGTGAACAAGCCCCTGAAAATACTCGTCAGTGCATTTTTTTTACAGGTGGGGGGACCAGGTGGGAAGGCACCTATAATACGTCCACCGCGAGCCTGAGCAATCATTTGCTTCGCAGCGTGCTTGTAACACAACATTATTCCACGAGCATTGACCGCCATCAAGCGGTCGAAGTTCTCGACGGTAGCTTCGTCACCTTTGAGCAGACCATCTCGGTAAAGTCTTCTTTCCCGACTTACTATCCAGAAACGGTTCGAAACTGACTATTCCCACATTCGCCACCATCTAATATGAAAGATAAAGACTGTGAGGACTAGGCTAGAATGGTCGCTAGCGCCGGCTCTAAAGAACTTACCACATCAAGGCTTCCTAGGTCCTGCACGACTTTACGAACGCTCTTCTCCACTTCTGGTTCCAGAGAGACGTCTGCAGGGACGGCAAGCGAGCGCCGCCCCTTGCTTTTAATCTCCCGTACAAGCCCATCCAATTCAGGACTGCTTGATCTGTCATTGACTGCGACATCTAGACCATCATCGGCAAGGCGGAGGGCAATCGCACGGCCGATTCCACGTGCTGCGCCAGTGATGAGGGCCACTTTGGTCCTTGCGAGGGCCATGGCGGGAGAAGGGGGTTCAAGACATGGAAGAGAGGTGTTGATACGATAAATATCGTCCTCGTGACGCCCTGGACGTAATAAAGAAGGTCATTGAGAGCCCGGTGATGACTCCCAAATCCCCAGGGTGCCGTGTGGGCGAAGAAATTCTTCCGACTTTATTCCGAGCGAGGCATTCTTTTTGCTTGAACGTATCTCGGACATTACCGCTAGAAGCTAGTCGTGGGGGTGTGGGATGGGTTTCATAGAAACAGGGACAAGGGGAACCATTAATAAGCACCATCTATTGATATCTATCTATCTCAAGTGTGTTTGCCTGCCTGAATGCCAGCACCAAGTCCTTCATCTTGCGCCCCGGTACACTCAACACTCGACGAATCGCAACACCGATTCAGAGACGGAATAGGGAGGTGTGATATTGCACGGTCAGGTGTACTATATGGGTCAAAGGATTAGACGATGCAGAGATATCCATTGTAATGGAAGAATCAGCGTGCTCATAATCCCGTTACAGCCTCAGGTTGTTGGAAGCACCAGTGGATGCAGATCCATTACCGCCCTCCGCCTTTTTCTCCGCGTTTAGTCGAAATAGGAACCGCCGTTTATGGAGATCTGTTATGACGTCAGATAAGAGTAGTGATAAGTATCATACCGGTATGAGAAAAACGGATCGTACACTTTGGCCTTCGTAGATGGGAATAACAGGATAACGTTAGCAGGGAGAAACGCAACAAAAATGCCTGCCTACGTACCCGTAACGAAGCCAGAGCCATCAGAGGCGAGGTAAGATACGAGACCAGCTATTTCCTCCGGGGTTCCTATGCGATTAACCACCGAGCTCGTAATCAGCTAAAAACCCCTCTTGAATTAAGATTAAGTCTATCGCGCAGTTCCAGAGAACACTCACAGCAGAAAGCGCCTCCGGGCCAAAAAGGGTTTTCAACTGGTCGGCTGTCGAAAGACAATTTTTTACGTGGGTGAGAAACACTTAAGCATAAGAACTGACTCAGGGCAGTCTTCACCACACCGGGAGCATACGCATTGACAGTGATGCCATAGTTGCCAAGTTCACCAGCTGTAAACACCACCGGTCAGCTGATGGGTACGGTGGAGCATTTATAAGGACGTGCCGGCAGCTTGTGTGAGACCGCAAATAGCGAACTTGCTTGCGCTATACGCTGTACAGAGGCTTACGGCTGTTCGTGCAAGGTGAGCCTCGTAGCAGCACGACTCAAAAAGAAGTAATAACCCTGTTTTCCTGCTTTTGAAGTAGCCCCTAGAAATGCTCGTCAGTGAAAATCCCCTTTTAAAGGAGGACAAGTGAAAAGGTACCAATAATACGTCCGCCACGGCCCTGAGCAATCATTTGCTTTGCGGCGTGCTTGTAACACAACATGGTTCCACGAGCGTTAACCGCCATGTGGCGGTCGAAGTTCTCGACGGTAGCTTCGTCACATTTTAGCAGACCGTCTCGGTAAAGACTTCTTTCTCGACTTACTATCCAGGAACGATTCAAAAGTGACTATTGCCGCATTCGCCACCATCTAGTATGAAAAAGTGTGAGGACTAGAATGGTCGCCAACGCCGGCTCTGATGGATAAATACCACGTCAAGGCTTCCTAGGTCCTGCACGACTTTCTGAATGCTCCTCTCCACTTCTGGTTCCAGAGAGACGTCCGCAGGGACGGCAAGCGAGCGCCGCCCCTTCCTTTCTATCTCTCGTACAAGCTCATCCAATTCAAGACTGCTTGATATATCATTGACTGCAACATTTAGACCATCATCGGCAAGGCGGAGGGCAATCGCACGGCCGATTCCACGTGCAGCACCAGTGACAAGGGCTACCTTAGTCGTCATGGCTAGAGAAGGGGGGGTTGTTGGCAACAGATCGGTGAGAGTCAAGACTTGGAAAGGTTCTGATAGATATATATACCGTTGTCACGCCCACGTAACAAAGAAGGTTATGAAGGGCCCGGTGATCTTTCCCTAGGCATTGTGTGGACGAAAATCCTCGGGTCGGACTAATTTATTCCTGGTGACGCATTCTCTTCTCTATCTCTTTACAACATGCACGATAAAGGGCTTGGAAAAAAAATCGGCGAGGAACTGATCATAGGGGTGTGGTTTTATTTGAAAGCCAGTATAGACATGCTCCAGCATGTTGGGGGTTCTAGAGAGTGTCCACGGCGACATAACCTACCTGCTGGGCAAGTGGCGTCATTCCGGGGCTTGCTCAAATCGAGGAGATCTATCTATACATCGAGTAAACCGATATGATGTGATCAGACACAACTTTCGCTCTCGCTGTGCTTTCATATGCAATGCCCTGTGCCATGGACCTCAGGCTCTGATACCATCTACAATCTGCGTGTCGCGCGTTCATCAACAGTGAACCATTCCTAGTGTCCTCTACCTCAGTTGCTCCGCTAGGTTGTGTCGTCGTGACAAGGACACTAGTGGGACCAATCCCACCACATGCTGAGGCAGTGTAATCTGTTTTTCCTGTTTCTATGAAACCCATATCCATGACCAGCCCATAGCCGATAATGTCCAAGGCTTTGGAATGCCTCGCTCGGAATAAATTGGTCTGACCCGAGGATTTTCGTCCACATAGAGCCCAGGAAAGGTCACCGGGCCCTCCGTGATCTTCTTTGTTACGTGGACCTGACAACCGTATGTATATCAACAGTTCGCATCAAGTCTTGACCGTCACCGATCCAACAAACCCCCCTTCTCTAGCCATGACCCTCGCGACGACTAAAGTAGCCCTCGTCACTGGTGCTGCACGTGGAATCGGCCGTGCAATTTCCTTCCGCATTGCCGGTGATGGTCTAGATGTTGCAGTCAATGATACATCAAGCAGTCTTGAATCGGATGAGATAGAAAGTAAGCAAGGGGCGCCGTTCGCTTGCCACCTCTGTGGACGTGACTCGGCCCGAGGACTTCTTCCGGATAATTCGCTCCTAGATAATAACCATAAGTTGTCGCGAGCGCCAACGGATGCAACCTGGGATTCCTTCATCGCCTCTTCGCCTTTCTCCATTGAGTCTAATCAAAAAGGAACCGCCATTTATGGAGACCTGCTGGGACGTCGGGTGAGAACAGTGGTAGGCATAGGTACGAGGAAAGAAACCAAGCGTAAACTTTGGCCTTAGCAGGCGGTACAGGAATAACGGAGTAACGTTAACAGGTGAGGGGCAATACAACAAAATGCCTACTGTCTAGGAGCGTTTCAAACCTGAGTATTCCTGCATTCGTCACTGTTTAGCATGAAAAACAGCCCCGTAAGGACTAGAACAATCGCAAGCGCCAGCACTGGAGGGTATCTACCACGTCAAGGCTTCCCGGGTCTTGTACGACTTTCTGTGTGGCATTGTCCATTTCTGATTTCAGAGAGATGTCCGTGGGGACGGAAAGTGAGCGCCGCCCCTTACCTTCTATCTCTCTTTCAGGACTGCTTGATGTATCGTTGACTGTGACATCTAGACTGTCGCCGGTAATCGCACGGCCGATTCCACGTACTGCGCCAGTGATGAGGGCCCTTGTGAGGGCCACTTTGGTCATCGCGAGGGCCATGGTGAGAGAAGTCTGCGAGACTGGTGACAGTCAAGGCACGATGGAGAGGGATATATATGCCATTCTCATGTGGCAGTCAGGAAAGTCACGTAAGGCCTGATGATCCTTTTTAGGTGCTGTGATGAGGAAGCTGCGCCTTGAGCAAAGATGTGGACGGGGGCGCGGGCTCGACGCTGAGCGAGGCAATCTCTTTTCTGTATGTGTCGTAGAGACTTGGACATTACCGGCTCATGGACATCGTATCATGGCTCATGTGAAATGCCATCAAGTGTAATAGGAAGTCCCTCTGTCAATCTAGTACATGCATTGGACACAGAGGAGGTACCTGCACAACAAACATAGCTTTAAACAAACAACAATAGTGGCCAACGTGTGTCCGGGCCAGCCGATACTACAATACTTATGGAATCAGTCTCTCCTTAAAGCTCACCGCACGTATCCATATCTCCCCCGGACGGCTAGGGAGACAGCCTTTAGTAGACAGCCAGTGTTTACCGATTTAGTACTCACCTGCGCTCACGAAGCACGCGCCATACCATTCTCTCCCTCTCTCCAGGTGGAGGAGCAACATCACCTGCTCTAGGTTGGAACACTCCTCGACAGCGAGCACGAAGATCAGCAAGACCCTCGTTCGTCCCCTCGGCCTCTACGACGACCGTTCCACGCCAGCCGGGGTCTACGATACGCCGTTCCCTGTTAGGGAGTATGATCATAGGAGCGCCACCTGGGGGTGGGCGTATCGTGAACGAAGAGCGATTGACCCATCGTACGACGGTGTGATAAGCGCCCTGCGGGCTGTAATACGATCGCAGTCAGTGGGTGAGGGCATAGAAATACACTAGATACGGTAAAGCTCACGTTTCTGTCCGCACGCGGTCCTGCAATAATTGCAAATTGGCGATGATCTCCTCACCCCAGAAACGAATATCAAGATGAGCGATGGGGTTGCGATCGCCAGCTACCCGGATGACGCGATGAAAATATGACGGCGGGAATGCAAGCGCCGGCAGGGAAGGCGGCACGTCACCGATCTGTGAGAATGAAAAGTCAAGATCCTGTGGTTGCGATTATCACGCGCATGTGAGTAAGGGATCATTAGAACTATATGAAAAGGCAGGACTCACAATGAGGTACCGGCCGTCCCACACAAGTCGCCCAGTGTTGCCCTCATCACCAAGCGCAGTATCCCAGACGACATCGCCAACGCGAAGTAGCTGCAGGACGCCAGCCTTGCGCAGTTCTGTCTCGCATTCGAGCACGCCAGTGTCGGATAGCCAGTCTCCTTCCGGGGATGGTACGAATACACGCAGCAAGGGAGCACGCCGCAAGCGGAACAACGGCGACCTAAATCCACCTGGTATGGGCGCGGGTGTATTTCCCAGTGGAAGATGCGACTGGGAGCCAGCCCCGTGAGACCAAGCCGAGTTCGTTGGCGATGGGGCACGGCTCGACTGCCGCGACACTGAGCGGTGTTTGCCGTTCTGACCGTGAGCTGCACCGGTGCTCCATGACGGGGGCGGCCCGTGTTGTCTTTGTGGCTGCCCATTGCTCTGTCCCCGCCGGATGGCTGCACCCTGTTCTGCGTCTGCTTCGGCCTGGGCGCGGAGGCGAATGACGACTCGATTGAAGGCGCGTGTCTCCTTCTTCATCGCACGAACCAGTAGAGCGTTTTCCTCCGAGGGTGGTGAGAAGAGTATGGAGAAGGAAGTTTGCGAGTAGACGTGCACAGGTACACTCACGCCGCGCATGTACGCGTGCATTTCCGCAAGAGTGATCCGTATGGGTTCGGGGCTAGGCCATGACCAGTGGGTGTAACCAACGGTGCCGAGGTAACGCTCGAGAGCCACGTCGCAAAGTGCTGGGTCGGAGTCCAGCGTTTGTCGTATATCTTTGCTTACACCGCCCCAAAGAACGAGCCACTCGTAGAATGAGAGGTGCACTAGGAGCAGTGTCAACAATTCTGGGTTCTGCAGGTGGTCTAACAAAGGATAGAATTTGGGTATTGTTTCCTCCGCAAGTTCCGTGATGTCGGCCGGGACTGTCTTCTCTAACCACGTACCGCGTCGGCGTGCACGGGCACGAGAATATTCCTCCGGTGACGGCGGTGGGGGTAATGTCCGTGGACGGGGTCGGGTCATGGGCCCAAAATCTACCACCGATGATGTACCATCGGATGCCGACGGCTGCTGGATTTGGCTCTGAGGACGCTGTGAATCATGGGGGATTAAGGGCTCGTTAAGGTAATCTGAAAGAGGAGGCGAAGAGGCGATAGCATTATTAGGGGAATCATTTTGTGATTGGTCACCTCCCTCGAAAATTTGTATAGAGTCTGTACCGTTTAAGCTAGAAGGGCCGCTGGGCGGCTCACGTGTTGCGAGGCCGTCGAGTGAAGTGTCCGAGACATCCACCTGGGCATTTTCTACGTGCGGTTGTAGATAGTCTTCCTCCGATTCCGCCGCTGCGGGAACATGGACCGCCCAGCTTCTGCGTACATCTCGACGTGTTTCAATTTCGACGTCATCAGTTGACGCAAGAGGCAGAGGAGAACGGGACTCTATGTGACGCGACCATTCACTTCGAAAATCATACGATGGCGACTTTTCAGGTGGTGTGGGAGGGAGTGATAATTCGGGTTCAGGTAGCGGTCGAGATGAAGACGGGACAGGTAGATTTGCGTCTGGACGGGACTGGGGTGAGAATTGTGCGGTTACTGGTGTGGGTTCGGGCTGCGTCGCTGACGACGGACGAGGCGATGGAGATTTCTTGGACAGAAGCTTCCCGTGACTTGACTTCCTCGCATGCTCAGCAGGGGAGGTCCTGCGCTCCTCCAGGACAGGCTGAGCTGCATGCGATCTGCTTGCAGAAGCTTTACTCAGCCTACGCACAGCAGGGTTTGCGGTAGGTGGGGGTTCGTTCTCATAGGATAAGTCTACCTGAGAAGCCCAGGCCCGCTCCTGTCCGTATGTCTGAGAGTGCGAGGATGGGCGTTGCGGTGCCAACTGAGAGTTATGTTCTGGACTGCCAGTGGTCACACCATTCTGCGAAGGCATCTCGAGGACTTGCGACTGGGGCTGCGGCCGTTGCGCTTTCTGTCCAACCTCGTAGGCAGCTCCGCGGTCATAGGGGGTAGGACGGAATTCGTGGTCCCGGGGGGTAGGAATGGGCGGCTCACGTCGCATCTGCTCAGGTCCTGGTTCTGTCTCAGGGTCTTTGGTCGCGAAAATAAGTGGACGGCCACGCATCTGCGTGTTAGTGCGACGTGCATGGGTCGCCGTATTAGCATGCGGGCGCGGTGGGACATCCTCTACCAGGGTTCGCTGTGTCCCACGGTCGAGGTAGCCTTGTTGGCCAGGGCCATCTGACGACAGCCCAGAAAGTGGTCCGAAAGGCACGGTGTCATCAATGCGGCCATTGAATGACGGGGCCAAGACGGCGCCCTGGTGAGGTGAAGTTGACACGCTCCGTAATTGTTCGAGATCTGGTAGCGCCTGCGGTGATTAAGAGAGAAGTGCGTTAACAACGTGCAAAAAGCATTTTGAGGTGCAGGTGCCGTCATGTCCTTTAGACATCACGATGCTACTGTGAGAGAAACTTGCCTGGTTCGGAGGCCTGGGAAGTCCCCTCGGTGATAAATTGTTGTTAAACCTGGATGAACTCTGCAAGAACGTGTTCGTGATCATTAGTAAGGGCGAGCGGGAATGAAAGAAAGCCCGAGAAAGCCCGAAAACGGCACACCGGGGCACACTCAATAGCATAGAATGGCCCCTCGGACACGTGAAACACACAGAATACGCGATGGCCTCAATTAAGGCGTGGCTCCTGGAAACCGCGGAAATGACGAACAAATGAGTGGGCTTACCGCTGCGAGACTAGGCTCCGTGGTGTCAGAGAAGGATGCACCCACGGGAGGACGATTTTCCGCGGATGGGGTGGTTGTTTGCCGTGATCCCCCGTACGCGGGCGCTGCGATAGGTGTTTCGGTCACTGATACGTATGGCTTTGAAACGGAAGGGAAGGAAGATGGTGAAGACTGGTACACCGTAGCGGACACTAGCTTTTGAGAGTAAGGTGTCGCACGAGGGGAGACGGGGCGAGAAGGAAGGACATCGCGGGTATATTGGACGCTCTCTGTGGTACGATACGGCTTGGATGTAACCAACTGCTCATTCGAGAAGGCTACATGTCGGAAAAGCGTCAGCTCGGGAACACATACTCACTGGGGAAACGAAGCAAGAGTGCAAACGAACGCTAGGGTGCAAGTTCTGCAGCCTTACTAGAAGTTCGCATGCTTTCGATACGTTATTTGTAGTCAACAGTGCATGTTGACAGAGCCAAAAGCGTCTTGGCACGGAGGCGAAGGAAAAGCACAACGTACAGTCCACTTGGGCCCTGTTGGGCTGTATTGTTGCTTCAGCTAGGCCGACACGCACATCCTGATATGTCCTGTCCGGAAGAGGCGGGAGGTCGCGTGGGACAACACCGGGAGGAAATTGAGCCGGTGGAAGCATCTCCTGACGGCCGTTGCTTGGTCTATGGCGCAACAAGGCTGGCTCGCCGTTTCTTCTCCGACTTGGGTTCGCATCTAGAGGGGCGTGGCTGGGTCGGCCAAGAGGCATGGGCCCCGAGACTACCGGGCGACCTTTTTCCTGGGGGTGTGAGACAGGCGTAGCGCTAGCGAAGCGAGCATATAAGGGTGTCTCGGTTGATGAAGGTTGTCCAACATTCTGGACCGAGGGCGGGGAAGGCTTTTGACGACTGTCAGCAGGAGACTTTTTACGCAGAAGAGATTTCATGGGATAATTCTGCTAGATTAGTACGACATGGAAAGGGAAGAAAGCGCGCCAACCGTCGAAACTGGAACGGAAGAGTCAAGCATATACCATCACGTAATCAATAACCATCATTCATTAATGGCGACCTTTGCCAGCGTAACCTTCAATACTGCTCGCTATGCAACAGCTCGCCCGACCTACCCAAAACAGCTCTATGATTTTATATTCGACTATCACAGGAGACACCCTGCCGCACAATTAGAGACAGCTGTGGATTTAGGTTGCGGAACTGGTGAGTACTCTCATATCGTTGCGTTGCGTTTTACCGACTGTTGCAGGCCAGGCGACAGCTGGCTTGACTCCGTTCAGACACGTCATTGGCGTAGACCCGAGCAAGAAGATGGTTGAAAGCGCGCGTGCTTCGTTCTCAACGCTAGGTGCTGTCGACCGGGCTAAGTTTCGGTTTGAGGAATCTTCAGCAGAGAATGTAGCCATATTAGAAGATGGCACCGTCGATCTTATCATCGCCGGTATGCTCTTACTCCACTAATCGCACGCCGCTGCCCCTGAATTGACGTGTTACTCGAGCCCAATCTGGTCACTGGTTCAGGTATGACAAAGTGTGGCCAGAAGTTGCTCGCCTCTTGCGACCAGGTGGCAGCGTCGCTCTATGGGTAAGCGAGTTTGAAAGTGGACGGCCCAGGAACTCATGTGCCTGAAACAGTGTTACTCGGAGATGCGGTTGACCAACTTCCCCTCCCTCACGCCGCTCATAACAGATTACTTTAATGGCACTGATCCTCGCAACTCCATCGGGCCGTACTGGGAGCAACCAGGACGTTCCATCCTGGAAGGTCACTTGTTGAAAGTGCCCTCTGCTACGGACGTTCTTCCAGCCAAATTTTCAGAGTTTGAACGTGTATTCTTCACGGGTATGGGTCCCATTCCGGATCCGTGGGCCGAGAACTCTATTCGACTGATAACTAGGTGATCATTTCCCTGAACTACCTTCCCCGCATCCAGTGATCATGCGTAAGCGTATGTCGTGGGATGACTTTTTAGCATGGCTCTACACCACTAGCTCGCTTCACACGTTCCACGAACGGTTTCCCGAAGATAGAGAGCGCGGTGACGGCGACATTGCAGTTCGGTTTTGGAAAAGGCTACGTCAGGCGACCCGGTCCGAGCCAGGAAACGGAAGCGACGAGGGTATCGAAATCGAATGGCCACTAGCGCTTATCCTAGGCCGGCGCGCTTATGGGGTAGAGTAGTATTAGACAAGGACAATAATGGTAACAACCCCATCCGGACTTTGAATAGAGTGTACAGTGTATGTGCAAAAAAAAAAAATTAGTACACTTGCACTCCTCCTTAATGGCCCACTGACTGCGTGTCGCACTTGCGTCCGCTCCTCCCCCAGAAATGCCTCTTTATGTCCATATTCACATCCAATCTTCTGTACTCTACTTTGTAGCGGCTCCTTCTCCTCCGCCTTTCTTTCCAAATAACCCTCTCTCATCCCCAAAACATGTCTGAACTGTCGCTTTCCTCTACACCCGTACGTCCCGACCGAACTTGAGAGCAGATCATCATTCAAAGTTATGTTATCCAGTATGCCGATACTTCCCTCAGCCTCCTCTCGTTATCCATCGCCGCCGCCAATGCGGAACCTATCGAGGTGCCCCAGGATACTGCCTTTGACAATGACGACTATCATCCATGGCGTGTCGGGAGCGTTGAGGGCGCCCCCTTGTTGCGTAATTCTACCCAGGGGGTAGCCGTTCATAATGGGACGAAACATCGTCGCCTTTCATCCACCGGGCAGGCGCGCCGGCGACTCAGCGACGCACGCGATGCCGCAAGTCGTCCGTCGTGAGTAAATATATTTATACGAACTTTTACTCTATGCTAATACTAGCACCAATGTCTAGGGTTGTGGGTTTACATACTGCGACCACAGCCCTTAATTCTCTCGCCTCACTTTCTATATCTTCGTCGGTGTCACCACCTGGTCCCGCCCTACCTATTTCCTCTCCTCAGGCGCCTACAGGTCCCGTAAGCATACCCGTGCACGGCGCCCCCGTTGCCAGACGTGGCGCCAGTAGTTCTGTTCCCGTAGATGACGCATTCAGCGTTTCCGGTTCACCGCCTGCTTCGACGGAATCAAAACCTGGGGTGACGAGTTTGGTGACTAGGAACGGGAAGAAGCGCGGAACAATCTTCACGTGTGAAAGCTGTTCAAAAGTTCGTACGATACCATGTCACCGTTGCGTTACGCAGCAAAGCTGACACCATTACGTCGCAGGTTTACCGCCATCCGTCATGCTTGATCAAACACCGGTGGGAGCACACGCCACACTGGCGAGAGGCATCCAAGTTTTTGCTGAGCAAGCATCAACAGGTGCAACTCATGGAGGTGTGTGGCTGTCATTCTTCCAATCAATCATGTTGCTATGGCTACTGGCCTCTTCTTGCGTGGTCCTACATCAGGATATTCTCTTTCCGTACTCCTCTGGACTGGACTCGAGTTGCTTATTGATGCTGACATGTACTCTCCACGTGCAGGCTGCAGCGATCCTTTCGCACTTGACGCCATCCGCATCAGGCGGATCCTCCCTCCCAGACGACCGGTCGTTGTGGCCGTCTTACCTATCAGGCGGCACGTTGCCACCGCCACTGCCAGCGAATGATCCTACAGCACAGCCGATTTCCAGCTCTGTGCCTTCAGGGCCACGGATACACGACTACGCGCTACCTAGCACCAGTGTTAGCGGTATCACACGGCTGCGACCAGGGATTATCGCGGTACCGACGGAGCCGGGATCCTACTCGCAGCAGGAGAGCGGTGCCCCGCAAAGTTACACGACGAGTTACGGATCTCTCGGTGTTGAGTCCTTGACGTTTGCGAGTTCATATCAATCATCGTCGGCGGGGGTTATAGTGCCGCATCCGCGGACATCTGGGAGTTCAGACAGGTGGTCGCCCTCGAGTGATGAGAGTGAATTTGTGGAAGTTGAAGCCGACGCAACGCCTTCTGGAGGATTCAGCGCTCGGGGGCGATTTACTAGGGAAGGAGATATGAGTGTCAAAGAGGAGGAAGAGGAAGAGGGTGAATGGGATGGGATGGAGATGGAGATGGAGTTATGAGAGACAGGGTCGGATCTGTACGTTATAATTTCATCTTTCTTGCTGCTATTGCTGTGTCTTTGTTCTCCGTATCCGTATCCGTATGATCTCGTACCTTTTATATATATATTTTTCCTGGTCTTGTCCAGAATAGTCCGGTCGAGGGGCTGTGTTGGGCGTGCTTTGCGCTCGGACGGGGCTGACAACGTTGACCTCACCCATGGACACTGTCTCTCCTCTCATCGCCTCCGACTCGCCACCGTCGAGGCAAAACATTCTGACTTCTTTTTTACGCGGTCGTCCACGGGGTACATCTCAGTCCCAGCCCCTTCCTTCTCCCCTCATCGACACCGACTCCACTCCACTTATCCTTCCCCATCACCATCTCGCCTCTCCCCCCTCCCCAGGCCCTACTTCTAGACGACGCTCAACAGCCGCCCCCGGCATACAACCCTCCACGTCGCACAACCTGCCCATCTCATCAGGTATCACGCAGATTCTGCGCAGACGCCGCTCCGGCGGTGCACTCGCAACCTCCAACACCCCTCAGGTGCCGGCCGTCACACCGGGAACTCCTCAACCACCTGCCATGCCTGCGCTCTCTAACATTCCCTTAACCACCTCAGCACCCGTATCCCATCGTATCCGCCTCGTGCCACACCTCGATAGTCGTCGCTCCCTTCGCTTTGACCCCATCTCCCGTGATGTCGTCGAAGGTGACCCCGCACTCCGCATCGGCCGCTTCACCGAGCGCTCCGGAATAGGAATAGCCCAGGCGAACGCCCTCAACTCAAACAAACTCGCTTTCAAATCAAAGGTCGTTTCTCGTGCCCACGCGGAAGTCTGGTGCGAACTTGGTGGCAAGTTTTACATCAAGGATACCAAGAGCAGCTCCGGCACTTTTCTCAACCATGTCCGCCTTTCGGCCGCCAACCAGGATTCTCGGCCATTCGAGCTCAAAGACGGCGACACCCTCCAGCTCGGCGTCGACTATCAAGGTGGAACAGAGGACATTTATAAGTGTGTTCGGATTCGCGTCGAGATTGGCCGCGAGTGGCAAGCTTCTGCAAATGCTTTCAAGTGTGTTTTTCCCCCTTTTTTTTTTTTTCTCCCTTGACACCAAGACGCTGTGATTGACACTTCGCGCCCTTTAGTACCAACGCATTGCGCCAGCTCAAATCCCTCGCAACTGCCAACCCTCCTGTCGCTTCCAAACCAATAGAGAAGAAGCCCGCGCCCAAGTCCGGTTTCTCCGATTGCTGTATTTGTACGCATCGCGCCCAGTGCTTCCATAAGAGCAACTCATAGATTAAGTACTGATGGTGGACTTTTATTAGGTTTATTCTCCGTGACGATACAACAAGCCCTTTTTATCGCACCATGCTCGCACGCTTTCCATTACAAGTGTATCCGACCACTGCTCGAGACACATCACCCCTCATTCTCGTGTCCTCTCTGTCGTACCTTTGCGAACCTCGAGGAAGACGTTGAGGTTGACACGGTCTCAATTGACCTTGAGGATAACGCAGCCGAAGAAGAACCTCCGGCGCCTGCCATCGCTCCAGAAGACGCCGAAATGCTCCTACTATCACCGAATATGGGCCGAGAGCGCGGAGAACGTGATGGCGCCGAGACAGAAGTTGAACCCGAAATGGGGATCGGCGGCAGCTTACGACGAATCGCCCCCGTCCCTCCGAGTATCATCGACCTCGCAGAAGGAAGCGACGACGACAGAGACGCCGAAATGGCAGAACTTTCCAACCATGACTACGAACATGACTATGAACCGCCGCTGCCTCCCCTCCCCGAAGGCGAAGGGATGCAATCACCTCCTCTCCCTCCGCTCCCCACGGAGCACGAAGTCTCTAGTGCACGTAGTGCATCTGTCTCAGACGCCGAGGACGCCAGTGGAGAGAGCGCCCAAGGTGGCGATGAGGCTGATAGAGCGGCGAAACGCAAGCGATGAAATGTTGTTTCCATGCCTCTGTTTGATTTCACCTACCGTTGTGTCACCATGGTTGCCGTGGATGTGTGTCAGATTGCCTGGAGACATACTGTATGCGGTAAATATGACTGTACATCGCGGATGGGTCCAATTCCTTGGATTTCTTTGTGCCGACTTGTATCTTCTACATTGTGTATATCTTCGTTGTCCGTTTCATTTAGTTTATGTGAACAATGCTAATCATCTTGACGGTGTACTTCATCTTCAAAGAACTTGGCGAAATTTGTTGTAGTTTACAAGATCTCATATCTATACACCTGGATTGTTTTTTTTGGACCGAAACGACAGGGATGGCGATCTGTTGTGATCGTAAAAGTATGTATGTGACCGAACATTTGCATTGATACTAATTTTTTAGTATTTGTTCGTGAAGTCAAAAGCCAATCTGGCCATGGGTGTCCTGGACGCCCACGACACACACCGGACCCTAGCCTGGAGTTGTTGATTTTGTGCCTCAGGGGTTTGGCAGTTGACGGTGCCGATGCTATCTCCTCGACTCCGCGTGTGCTTCATTGGCTACTTGCTCTTGAGACGGCTTTTTGAGTGCCTGGAGAATCGTGACGTGTGGGACATGGAATGCTGCAACGAGTGTTGACGCGCACCGCCGTTGTCCGGGTGTTTTTTCTATTTTTCCGTACGATTATCTGTTGCTGTCGTTAGGCTACATGTCTTGCTGCATGTACCTTGATGCTTAACGTGTGGTATGGAACAAATTCGCTGTCCTAAATACGGATTTTGCGGGGCAGGTTTGTAGATGTTACTACAGTATTAGACGAACAGCTTTCGAGTTGGTTCCCTAAGTGAGTAAACTACAACCCACCCAAGACGACGAACGCCAAGCAAATAACCACGAACCCTTGGCCAGGGCCCCGAGCTCGATGGACACAAGTGACATTCCCGAAGGATTGTCGGGGGTAAGTCCCGGGAGTACCTTGTCCAGGTCTGTACAAGTTCAGCCCTCAGGTGGGAAGGATGGATAGTCTAGGAGCCCAAGTGTTATAGACGGACGTAGCACGGGTGAAAGGGACGTACGACCCCGTATATCGAGTACACGTTGGTTGAGAGATGATGCCAAGCACCAAGCCACTATTTCATGGAAAAGGAAATACCCCCGAGTCACAAATGACAGCTTGTCCCCAAGGCGCAATACGGGCGCGCTATACATAAACCCCAGTAAGTAGCCGCATAGTCGCAGAAGGCTCAGAAGACCAAGCCTGATAGACAATCGTATGAACTGACGAGGAAACTCCTTGTGCATAGAACAAACTGCCTCTTGTATATTCTAACACAGATGGCAGCCTAGCTAATCTCGTGAGATGTGTGATATTCCAACCGTGCCGTACATGCAACCCAAGCAGATTTCCGTCTGCCGTACCATCTGTTGATCACATGCGGACTCGGGCCACGAACATACCGTCACACCGCCCGAGTTAATTAGCGATCTGATATAAGGGGCAGCGTACAATGCCAGATCACCCCACGATCATGTTCCCAACATGTAGGACCGTCAAGGTGAACTAGCTGAGAGATCAGTGACAGTGATCACAAAAAAAGTTGGTCGCGTGAGCCCAAGTGCCAGTGGGCTCCGGAAACATCACGGAATGTCGAGGAATAGGAACAACCGGGACGCAGTGGGACCCGGACAAACCCCAAAAATCTAGAGTGACACTTTACTGACCACGAGGCAGAACGTGGATGCCGTCAGTTAGATGGGCATTTGGCAGCGCCAAGCAAACCCGTAGTGTGACTGGTGTGGTGAAGCCGGAGCGTGAGTATCGCGGTATATAATAATAGCTCAGTTGCTAACTAGATTTCTCTTCGGCCGACTCGGAATCGTCAAGGAACTGTGGCGATATCCGCGATTCGAGGTTCCCCGAAACTAGAAGAGGGAGAAAGGTGTTTTCAGCCTGTAATCTTGGCAATATCTATATTAAGTAGTAAGTCGTGGAATAAGCAAGGTTGCTGTTTAAAAAAATGATTCCCACACCCCCACCTCACCATTGAAAAACGGGTTGCGAAGGGATCGGGCACGAAGTTAAGAAGTCGCCCCTGGGACCAGCCGAACAAAAAAAAACCTTTCTCCTTACAACCACTACCACCACTACCACCCCCCTTACATCCAGGGTCCTTTCATTCTTTTCACTTCTCTATGCAGCCGGCAACGACTGGCCCATTCTTTCCAGACCCCTTCAGCCGCGAAAGGGCATTTGGTCCTACCTTCTGGCATGCTGTTCTAGCAACTGCTCTTTTTCGGTGCTGGCACCTACTTCTTTTCTTTGGAGGTTGGTCTACCGCGATCTGTGTTATTAGCCACACCACAAAAGATTTGGGCATTGCAAGTACCCTGCTCACTGTGTTCGTAGGAATATCGCTTTGCTTCCACCCGACATTCGACTTACCGCGTCACATTGCAGCATTGGTACCGTCCTCGGTTTCGTCATTTCTTACAGAACAACCTCGAGTTTCGAGAGGTACAACGAGGGCCGAAAGTACTGGTCACAGATCGTATTTTCCTCACGGACTCTGGCCAGGTTGATATGGTTCCATGTCCCAGGTGCGTATATGTAGCCAGTTATACATAAGTCACCTCCTGACGCTGGGCAGATACGATGGACATGGGCCCCGATGTACCAGAGAAGGAGAGGAAAGCGCGCGTACTTATCGAAAAGAAGACTGTATTGAATTTGATTGACGCCTTCGGTGTGGCTGTGAAACATTACTTACGTGCTGAAGAAGGTATGACATGTGCTCATCCATGAGGTCATTCTGTCACTCAGCTGCATGTCATTCAAGGCATTCACTATGAGGATTTGTATCACACAACCAAGTTTCTCCCAACATATGCGCTTCCCGCAGGCATGCCATCCAATGTTGATCTTGCGACCGAGTTGGGTTCTCCAAAGTCTATGGCATTCCAGCAGCAGCATCAGGTGGCCATGCAACGTCGCTCGTCCGTCGGCCCTCGTCGCGGATCATTTTCAGGAGGCTTCAATTATCGCCCCTCCGCTACACGTGGCGCTGCGTCAATACCCGTCTCCGAGTCTGCCCCTCACCTTCCCCTTCCTGCCACCTCTCCCGGAGAGGCTGGAGAAAAATCGGAGAAGGTCGAATTCATTGACCCTCCTCCGCCCCCACGCCCGTCCAATGCTGCCAGTGTCAATGGTCGCCACGCAAAAGATTCTTTTGCTGAAGGTGATGGCTTCTTGCTTCCAGCGCGTGATCCCCCCAAGTACTCGTACTTTGACCTTTTCCCCTTCTCGCTTCTGGTGAAGTTCCTCACCAAGCGTGGCAAGACAGTGAAAGGAAAGAAGGGTGCTCGTCTACGGGCAAAACTTCGGACCGAATCAGGTACTCATAACCTACCGCTGGAAATTTCGTTGTATTTGGTATGCTCTTCGCCCCCATGATTCTCACTCCTGCCTGGTTTGATTTATCAACAACACCCTAGAGTACGTACATTGCTGCGCTTCAGAACCGCAAATCTATCGATGCAGCTACGACTTGTAAGCCGTTATCCGTTATCTCACTCTGGAGAATGTGAATAAATCAACCCTTTTTGCACCTAGCCAATTTGATGGCCGCACTTAACCAGTTGGTTGACGCCTTGACTGGACTGGAAAGGATCCTTACCACACCCATTCCCTTCTCGTGCGTGGAGTTAAGTTCGCAGACGGACCGTATGCTGACTGCCTTATCAGATATTCTGTTCACCTTTGGACCGTGACACTCGTTTATTGCTTCTTCCTGGCAAGCCGATCCCATTTTCACATTCTGGCGGTCGTTTACTGATATTGTCATGTAGCCCTTCCAGCTTTGGCCAACACTGAAGTACGTGACAATTCCAGGCACTATTGTTGCGGTACGTATATAGTACGAACGAAGGGGCTCCTCTTCTAACTGATCTTCCTAAGAGCTTTGTGTTCTTCGGCTTCTTGGTTGCCGGCGAGGAAATTGAAAGTGAGTGGCACCAGATTCGCCTCGTGGTATCTTCTCACCCCGCATTCTCCACCTAGACCCGTTTGGTACGAAACCACTCTCACGAAGCCCTGACCATATGCTAATTTAGATGTCAACCCCTTTATCTCGTCTGTAGGCTACGACAAGAATGACTTGGTGCGGAGATTGACCCACCTCCGTCCTCCCAGGGTTGCTCATATCTTTTCAGAATCTTGATCACTTCACAAATGGCATTATCCGTGCGTTTCTCGTTCACACATGCACATTTTAGAATCCCCACTGACAGAACACATGCGAAGGCAATGAACTTGCGGCGATCTCCGCCACACCCACACCGGATCCCAAGGACTGGGCTTTTTCGTCGATCAACGACTCTCTGTTCAATCCTTATCACCCCAACGCTGAACGTGTTAGCCCCGAGGAGTGGGTGAATCGTGGAATGGATAAGATGCAGGTCGCTCTAGCTGGGCTCTAAAATGTTCCATTATTTCTTGCACACGTACCGCATTCTGATTGAGTCGTGTCGTTAACATTACTATCTCATGGACTATCGCTATCTATCACACACACAGAGTGCTAAGGTTGATATATTGATACGTTGATATCTCGATAATTTAACGAATAACAGTTTTTTTTTTTTTTCGATCACGTCACGATTGGCTCGATTGAGCTACTTTCAGTCCAGTCACGAGTTCAAAACTGTTCCGTGAATGTGGAAGCTGTGGTCCTCTTGTCGTCGTCGTCATCCATTTTTTCATCCAAGACCTTTCGTTCAGTCTCGCAGGTTCAAGGTCGATATGGCTGACATTCCCGTCAACAAAGCGGCACATCCATTCGATAAAACTCGCTTTGAAGCGCTTCTCAACCGCAGGTTCTTCTACGCACCCGCGTTCGAAATATATGGCGGTGCGTCTACAGACGCGCGTTTATCCTAGGAATCTATTTCATTCATCTATCTATCCCACCTTTAAAAGGTGTCGCGGGTCTATATGATTACGGGCCCCCAGGCTCGTCTCTCCAGGCGAACATCATCGCAGAATGGCGCAAGCACTTCATCATAGAGGAACACATGCTCGAGATCGACTCCACCATCATGACGCCAGCGCCTGTGTTCGAGACGTCAGGTCACGTTGCCCGATTCGCAGACTGGATGGTCAAGGACACCAAGACGGGTGACGTCTTGCGCGCGGATCACTTGGTCAAGGGGGTCCTCGAGGCCCGCCTCGCGGGCGACAAGGAGGCGCGCGGCCTGGCCGCTCAGCCACCGCAAAAGGAGGACGAAAAGAAGAAAAGGAAGAAGGGGGCGGTGAAAAATGTTGCCGCAGTCCAGCAGCTGCCCGATGATGCCGTGAAGGAATACGAGGTCATATTGGCGCAGGTACGCTGCGCCCAGCCCCCTCGTTCCTGTGCATTTCGTCACCGTCACGAGGCTTTGCTCCCGTATTACACAGCTGGACAATTACTCAGGCCCAGAGTTAGGCGGGCTATGTCGAATGTATGACATTCGAAATCCAGACACCGATAATGAAGTTACCGAACCCCAACAATTCAACCTCATGTTCACCAGCAGTATCGGGCCGACAGGCCAACACCCAGGGTGAGGATCTCGCCCCCATTGTTTTTCTTGTTATTTTTTGTTGTTGTTCTGATTGATCTGATCGATGGGCGTTTTTTTTTTACTCCAGCTACTTGCGCCCTGAAACAGCGCAAGGCCACTTTCTAAACTTCTCACGTCTGCTTGAGTTCAATAACGGTCGTGTGCCGTTCGCCTCTGCACAGATTGGGCGTTCTTTTCGAAACGAAATTTCCCCACGGGCAGGGCTGCTCCGCGTGCGCGAATTTACCATGGCGGAGATAGAGCATTACGTCGACCCCGAAGACAAACGTCACGAGCGCTTTGATCAAGTGCGCGACGTCGTTCTCGACCTTCTTGACCGAAACGTCCAGGCGAGCGGTAGTACCCAGGTCAGGAAGATCAGCGTGGGTGATGCGGTGGCAGCTGGGGTCATAGCAAATGAAACACTCGGCTATTTTGTGGCGCGCATTCATCAGTTTTTGGTCAAGATCGGGGTTGACCCCGCCCGCCTGCGCTTCCGCCAGCACATGGCCAATGAAATGGCACATTACGCTGCAGACTGTTGGGATGCCGAGATCCAAAACTCGTACGGATGGACCGAGTGCGTCGGCTGTGCGGACCGTGCCGCTTACGACTTGACCGTGCACTCGAAAAAAACCGGGCATTCGTTGGTCGTTCGTCAGGCGCTCAAAGAGCCCATTATTACCGAGCGTTTAGTCGCCGAGTTCAACAAGAAAGCTCTTGGAAAGACCTTTGGTAAGGACGCGGGGGTAATACAGAGCGTCTTCGCAGAATTGAGCGAGACGCGCCTACTTGAAATCCAGGGAGAGCTCGCCCAAGGGTGCGTGGCTTCTAAAAGAATCCGCACTCTTGCCACTTACGAGATGCCGGCTATAGATCCGCCGTTGTTACCACCCCGGACGGGAGAGAGCTCACCCTGACACATGAAATTGTCACGATCGAGCGCAAGACCTTCAAACAATCTAGTGTGTTGACCTTGTCGGACGTCAAGTGGGCCAATTACTGAGTAGCTTTTCCCCTACAGTTCGTGAGTTCACCCCAAACGTCATCGAGCCCTCCTTTGGTCTCGGTCGCATCCTCTATGTCCTCCTCGAACACAATTTCTGGAGTCGCGAACAGGACGTTGAACGCGGAGTGGGTGTCCCCCATTTTCACCTGTTGCCCAGACCGATCTCTATTTTTCAATATTAGGTCCTTTCCTTGCCAGCAGTCGTCGCACCGACCAAGGTGCTCATCGTACCGCTCAGTGCAAAAGAAGAGTTCAATCCACTGATACAAGAAGTCTGTACGTCAGACTTCGCAATTTAGCCGCGGATTAGACACGGGAGGATCCTCACCGATTGACTAGCTTCGAAGCTGCGCAAGGCCGGTATCTTCTCACGGGTGGACGATTCAAACACTTCTATAGGAAAACGGTACGCGCGCAATGACGAACTTGGCACGCCCTTCGGTGTCACGCTTGACTTCGCTTGTGAGTGAGGTAGTGATGACGAGCGCGTACCCACGCTGACGTGCTGGATCGGCTCAGCGGTCCAGAATCGGACGATGACACTGAGGTACGTGAATTTCCCGGAAACGTTTCGCTCGGCTATATTAATCCACGCGATGGTTCTTCTGTTCGCTCTGTTGTTCTCCAGGGAACGAGACACAACTGGTCAGCTGATTGGTGACATTGATCAAGTCATATCTGTGCTCGTCGACCTGGTCAACGGCAACGCCACTTGGGCAGAAGCGTGCAACCGGCTCCCCGCATATGACGGTGTTCAGGCTGTTGATTAATCAATCGGTATAGTGAGGTCCGTCAAACAGACATTTGGGGTGCCAGATCTATCTCGGCGATGGCCCACGAGCGGAAATAGATGTAAGCAGAAGCTATATTAGAAGAGATGTGGGTGTGTGTGAAAGATCTGACGGTATAGTGAAGCCGGTCTTGCCCCGTGTTGAGGTCAAGTGACTGCCCGTGAGGAGCAAAAGACGACTATAACAACTTGTGGCGTGTGGCGGGACGCGTGCGTTGTGAAAGATATGCAACGTCGTGCACGGATCGAAGGCCACGCCTCTTCGGGTCTTGCTTCAGAAGACTGCTCGGTGCTCTGTTCAAGGACCTGGCAAACGGTGCCGGGTCGATTTGTTATTCGTACCTCGTTCTTAGCACGGGCCACATCTTGGGCGGGCTCAAGTGACACCTGAACACCTGGCGAACGTGGGAAAACATCCCACACCGGATGGCGATGACCCCGCTGCGGGACCCAACGTGGGTATGGGTACCCGGAGGAGTTGCTTAAGTGCTAACCAGAGATGACTCTCGCTTTGTGCTGCCGTGTTACCGCATATGTGCGCTCTGGGGGCGTGGGCGTGAGATTAATTACGATGCACGACCTGCACGTGTCCGGGCGATGTCCCTGTAGGGGGTAACACGCCCAACTCATCATTGGATGTATCACCGTAGCAATGACGGAAAGCAAGTGTTGCGAAGAACCACCTGACCAGTCTCACACAGCCCATTTGGTAATTTAAACGCTGCCGAGATCCTCGGTAGGTCATAGCGGGATGTGGGATGGGGTTGTAGCCGGATACATGGATCGTCCGGTCTGGCGGGGCTGTGGCTTAGTTGTAGGACTCCAAAGGCCAGACCATCCATGATAGATGGGGTGGATGGTGACGCTCGGGGTTGGTACAGGTGGTTCGCTTGAAGGGGTCGCATAATGGAAAGTGGTCATGTGGGCGCTCGAAATGGGCGGCGTGCGAGAATAGCCACGCAGAGTTGATGGGCGCAAGCCCAGGCCATGACGCGGACCTCATGTGCGGCGAAAATGAACCCGTAACGCAGGCGCTGCGGGGAAGGCGGTGGCTGGAGTTCGGTCATCGCCGTAAGCCCCGTAGGCTGATGAGCAACCCGTGCACATACGCGGAGCGCTGGGAAGCCAAGCCTCAAGGGACGATATTTCGGTTCGGGGAGTTCCGAGAGAGGGTTGGAGAAGACGGTAGCGTTACAACTAAGACAGCAGCCGAGAATTACGAAGTCTTAGTCGAGCTGCGGGGAGAAAGGCGAGCAAGTGAAATCAAGAGAGGACATTGACTTGGAGAGCGAGAAGTGCCGTACTGCAACCGAGCCGAATCACGAAATAGTAAGGGACGATTCCTAACGCACGAGCAGAAACGGGCCACCCATCCGTGATGACATTTCATACGATGCATCTCTCGCCATTTAAGGACAAGCGGTGATCTATATCTTCGGCAGTTATCTCAGGTTGAGCAGCCATGCCTGGCGCTTTATGTACGTACGGCAACAGGAAGACGAGAAATGACGCAAAAATTAGAATCAAAAAGAAACAAATAAAAGATCAAAAAAATTGGGGTATGCGCATTACCAGTGGAAGGGACTCGAGGTCACGGGGATGAGGTAAAGATGGGGGAGGGGGTGAAGTGCTAGTACGTCAAAATGGAGGGCGATGATGGGAAACGGGAGATGACGAAATATGGAGATCGAGAGGAAGTGAAAACGATAGGTTTGGAATTGAGGTCGAGAATGAGGGAGATCGGAGGGACGAGCGTGGATCAAAAGTTCACATGTCCACAAGGGACACCTCGTGAAGAGGGCTGGACTCGGACTCTGCGTCCCTGAGCTGAGTATACATGCTCGTGGCCGTGGCCAGGCTAGGGCACACCCCACTCCAGTGTCTGGTTTAGTAAGTAAGGAAAGGGGGGGAGGAAGAGGGGGGGATCCCTTATCTTGCCGTCGCCGCAGTTAGGAAGGAGAAGGCGCAGACGCGGCGCGGCACGGCTTGACGCAGGGCGTGTCCGTCTGCCTCGCCTGGTGGAAGATGCGCGCGCGCGTTTATTTCCCTGTCTAAGGAGGAAAGATTCCCATTGGATAATTTGGCCGATTGGACGCTTGTTAATGACGAGAAAAGGACCCAAACGTGAGATCTTGAGATGGTCACCAAGCCAGCTGTCGTCCTAAACTGAACTGGTCACTGGTCACCGGTCACTCTCTCCCTTCCTCTGGACATGGCCACCCTCGGGTCCCAGCTATAAAGCCTATTCCGATTCCACCACCCTCCCTTTGACCCGTTCCTCCCGCGTTCCGTGCTCTGTCTTATTCCTCTCCTCTCTCCTGTATTTTTATCAAATCTTTTTCTTTCTCCATCACTTACACACTACACCCTCCGTCTTACTACACGATGCCCGACGCGTCCAAACCCATCCAAAAAGGCTCCGCCCCCTCGCACCTCGTCGCGTTACCCAGTATCTCCAGCTCCCTCTCCTCGCTACCGCAAGCCAAGAGCCTTGCACATGTATCGGTGTACACTTCATCAATGTGCGGTCAGCACGCTGCTGACAGTGAAGCCAAGGTGTGTCTTGTCCCTTTGATAATCTGGACCCTGTTCAAATCCCCGATGTCTCTAGCTTAAAAAAGCATTGTCGAACAATGCTGGGTCGGCGCAATCGCTCGCGTACGCCGTAAGTTACTGTTCATTCGTGTTGCGCCAGGACACTCCCCAACTAAAAACCGCATACAGCCAACGCCTCCCCCGAACTACAACCAAGCCTCACAACCAATCATGATGAGAAAGCCGGTTCGTCTTTTTTCCCGTAATGGATGTCCGGAGTATTTGCTCATCGCCTCCCTCTCACAGGTTCGAACAAAACTACAAGCCTGATGGCCACAATTACACCCTAGATTTCTGCTTGCTATGGGACCTTGGTCATCGCATACAGGTTAATTTTTGCTTTCCTCGTATATCGTTTTCTGCACGCATATCCTCATAGACGGGTGTCACTGGAATACCTCCCCATTGTCGCATCTCCTACCTACCCTCGCATTTATATCTCCCTCCGACGCACATTGACCATACCATCCACATCCCCATCACATACTTTCTTTAGTGCTACCTACAAACATCTGGGCTTCTTTACTGTGTTACCCGTTCACGCTTGGTATCCGCGGTTCTATGCTGCGCTGGTGTGCCACGCACAACGGTTCCTCCCCCCCCCCCTTTTTTTTTTTTTTAATTTAAGGGACAAAAAAAATTCATAGTTGGATTGCGAGACCGCGTCGCTTCTCGTCTGGTTGGTTTGACCCAAGATCCATATGTCCGGATTCTTTCCAATTGGGTCCGGGTGTCCCCGTTTCGAGTCAGAGTGAGCAACTACGACTGATGTGATCAATGACTCAGATGCGATACTTTTTGGCTCCGTTGTTCTCCTCTAATGTGGGTTTCATTTCGGGGGTTCATCAATACATGTCCCGGACGTGTGCTTTCTCATATTCGTTTAATAGGATGTTTGACGCTCTCCCTAGTATCAGATGTCTTTGTTGGTTCTGGATTCATTCCCTCCTTCATGTCGATAAGCGCGGCCACGCAAATGAGTCTACGCTGCCACCGCTGGACCGTTCTCGTCTCTTTGTGATCTTAGCAGCGAACCGTTCCATTTTCTATCTATCATACACGCGGCAATCGTGTGTCCCCATCGTGAACATCAGATCGCCATTTGATCCAAGAACGCGCTGTACGGCCGAAGGCATTCTTCCCTCAGTTTCATTAATGACTTCCTTTACCTGTATTACTCTTCTTGGTCTCAGTCTCAGCAAGCAGATGCCGTCGAGGTCCGATCTTAGTTGGATCTGCGGGGGGGTCTCCTTGGCTTCGAACGAGTAAGTAGCGGGGTGTGTTCGCCACACCCTTGCGGTGAGGGTAGGCCCAGAGCACCCTCTTCTTATCCATCTATCAGCTGTTAGCCGCTGCTTCAGGGACTGGACACAGAGATCGTTGATGGAGGTTTCACTCATGGACTGTGTATTATCTGACTCATCCTGCTTGCTTGTTCTTGTCGACTGCGGGCGGATCGCCCTCATAATACACCGCATTACTGTACGGGTCAACAGGTGCATCCCGGACCGTGTTCCACGTATCGCATTTGGCTACGAACTACGGACGGTTCATGCTCATAACCTGACTCTTTTTTTTTTTTTTACCTCCGGATGTCCAGTTTAAATTTGGAAATATGGTCAACGTTCCATCTACACACACACCCACGCCATCAGCTCGCGCCTTTGCTCGTCGCTTCTCTTCTTTTCCCTTCTCGTCGCATCGTCGTCCTTAAGGCGTCGGCTCCTCAAACTTCCCCCTTCCAGGATTAGCAATGGCAGTTAACGTGTCCCCCGCCGCCGCCCCCCTCTACCCCACCAACCAACAGAGCTCTTTTACTTTTTGCTGATTGCGGTTGCCTTGTCCCGTCCAGATCGATCCTCTCCATCGATCATCGGCGAGACTAATAGTTCCGCCGCTCGCACCTGCCAACCGCAAGGTCGTCGATTCCCGGGTGCCGGACGACGGACGACAGGTTAGTAAGTAATATCATGGACTTGATTAAAAAAAATTGAATCAATTTCCTATCTACCTTTTTTTGGGTTTTGGCGTCTTTAGGTTTTGGTGTCGAACGGTGGCTTTCGACCGTGCCAATGTGCCGTCACCCACCAACACACGACACATCAAGACGTGAACGTGTGCGACGCTGTTGTGATCAATCTGTTTAGGTCAATTCATTGAGAGTTTCGGGAGCTATTGTCGTTCTCGTTTCTTGTCCAAACACTAAACCTTGTTGTTAATGTCCATGCATCGTTGCACGATCGTTACTGTAAACATGTCTCCGGTCTTCTTGGACCCGCCGCAAGATTTTGATTTTTACAGCAGCAAACTTGCGCTGGCGTGGCACTTATCTTACCACCAGCCAACGAACAAGCTATTAAGTCGGCACCAATTCCCCTCCTTCGTCCCCCTAAAAGGTGCCTTCTTCCCGACGCAATCGCTCGCTAGACAGAGTAATTTTTTCAAGGTTGTGCATGGGCACCCATCCACTGCACCGCACTAAGGAGGAATATTAACTTACTGCTTAAATCCGTAACTGAAGCTCGGGACGCCGATCGCGAACGTGTGTGCCTTGTGGCATTTCCCGTTTGTCCATTTGTCGGTTCCTCCCCTCCCCCCTTATCGTAGCCAATCTGCCTCAGCCTTGCCGATAATGGTCGTACACTATGAAGGTCTCAGCGTCTTGCCCAAAGAGAGGGGGTAACACGGGCCTCCTGCGAACGCGCGCACATTTAGCCCCTTCTTCACGGGGTAACTGCGATTGGTGCCGTTTTATTTCATTTCATTTCGTTCCCATCCATTCAATAAAATAAAAAAAAGGAAGAGTAGTACAGTACTAACAGGCTTCCCATCGCCGTTGCGTTGTATTATTGTTCCCTTCAGTTCAACGCAAAGCGCGAGTAATTTAATTTGTTTCGTCTCATCAATCGGGTGTTGCTTTATCTTTATGCAAACGATTTACGAACAACTACCGTTTCCATCAAGAACCCAGCCGGCGCGTGTGCCATGCCCCCCCTCCTTTCTCCCTGCCACGTACTAGCGGGAATTCGCTGGTTGGCCAGCGCGCAATAACTCTCGCCGGGTCCCACGTTGCTTTTCCATAATGCCGTTGTTTCTTTCTCTCCCCGGGCCACGGGGACCCCCGAGCGCGTGCGCACATTCGCCCATTTTTATCTGCCTCGTGGAGGGGAGCACCACTCGAACCAACGTGTTTTCTTTCTCGCGTTCGCCGCGCTCGTCCCGTTCCCCCGACTGGCACTCTCACCCTGCAGCCGCACTGTCACCAACAGCGTATGTGGATTGCGGCAATTTTTTATACATGCGGCTTATCATCATCCGTTCGCGCTTCCGACAGATAAGCAAAGGGCGCCCTGCACTGGTGGCTACCGGATGGGTGTAAAGTTTTTTTTCGTAAACGTCGGCCCTTCCATTTTACCAGTCCTGACTCTGTCAGTGCATATAAGTAGCTTGGCTCGTGCTGTCTACCTCCATCCGCTGTTCCGGCAAGCTACCTTATCTTTCAGCAAACTCGAGGCATTTTTCGACCCTGCGCGCCAGTAGCAAACCCTTAGTGTGGTACACATAGCCGTAAGCTTCCGTGGTCGATATGCATATGAATTTTTACGCAAAGATTGAAACCAACCATACAATAGCAACGGACAGCGACTAAGATATCGAATTAAAATGATCTGAGATCCCACAGCGGCTCACGGCAGATTCCTTGATTATGGCGAATTCGTTCGCGAGATTCCGTTCGAAACCTTCCACTGTAGTTGGCAACGAACAAGGAACGCGAATCCCACTTGCGCCTCAGCGTCTCAGCCGTCGAGCAAATCGGCCCCAAAGCCGTCGATCGGTATGATACGGAATCGCGACGACCATGGTCCCTCAGCGAACTCCCGTACCCACGTCCGACTGAGTCCGCCCTCCCACGCGTACAGCTCGACACGCCACCCCTTCTTCAATGCCGTACGCACGCAACCACGAAAGCCCTCCTCGTTGAACTGCCCGACGTTACCGTCCCCCGTCGCGAGAACGATCGTGGACCCGGGCGGTGGGACGTCGTCCACGTTCGCGACCGCCTGGAGGAACTTCAACTGCAGCAGCTCGTCGACACCTTGTTCGCGATAGCGGACGCGGCCAGCGGAGGAAGACGAAGAAACCTGCCCAGGACGCGCGGCAGTCGCAGGCGGCGGTGCACTGCCGCTTGACGTTCCCGGCTCAGACGAGTCGGTTGTGAATGCGATGCCAGACGTCGTCGATCGGTGCGCGTGGTCCTTCACCACAGCATTCCATCCATTATTGTTGTTGCCGCCAGCACTGCGCCCTCGGGAATGGCGGTAGCGTTGGGGCGGTACCCTGTCCGCACCGTCACCGGCATCGGGAACGCGTGCATACACATGTACTTCATATCCGAGTCGGGCAGCTGCATCCATTGACTGGTATAAGGGTGAAGAAGCTACAAGTACGCGCCGGGTGACAGAACGGCCACGCTCGAGGATGAGGGCGAGTGCCGCATGGGACATCCATCTGACCTTGGTGCTGACAAGGTAATGCGGATGCCTTCGTAGGTAGGTGAGGAATCCGATGAGAATGTTGGAACTGCGAAAGTTCGATCAGCAAGAGAGAAAAGAATTCTGGAAAGGACGGACGTACTAATCAACGAAGACGTGTATCAGCGGTTGTCCGGACTTTGGAGCGGGTCCTCGTGGGTCGATAAAGTCGGGTGATGGAGACTGGAGGGACTGGTTTGAAAGGATGGCGGTAAGGAGGTCCGCCTCTGCAGCAAATAGAAACTTGAGCTTGATCGCAAGAGCTCGGAGGCGTACGACGCGTGGATCAAGCGGACCAGAACGGAGAGATGGGGTAGAATGGCTATGGCCTAGACGTGGTCTGGCATCCGCGGAGGCGGAACGGAAGCTATTGCGATGCCTGGCTTTACGTTGTGGAGGGGAGGCAGGAGTCGACTTGAAGCGGCCAGCTACCTCGGAGGAAGAGATGTCAGGTGATGGGGAAGGGGAAAGGAAGTCGGAAGCATCGCCTCCATCGAGGATCTCTGCTTCAACAGCCCCCGAGGGTCCAAGCGATGGGGCAGACTCGCGGACACCGATCGTGCGGCCAAGCGACCTAGCTTTTGTTCTTCGACTTCTGCGACGAGAGTGTTGTTGTTGTTGCTGTTGCTGTTGTTGTTGTTGTTGCTTTCGTCGTTGTAGCTGTTGCTGTCGACCTCTTGGGGGATCGTCAGAGGTGGGACTGTGACTACCGCGATGCCAGGAAATATCACGAGGAGCCGTGAGTTTGGCGCGTTCAGCTGCAATAAACTGAAGTGCTTCGGCGAGGTATCCTAACGAGGGCAGCGTGTCCTCATCTGCATCGTTGGTATCGTCGTAGGAGCCGCTGTCCACCTCCTGGTCAATCATAATTTCCCCTTCAGTATCAGACGACGGTGGCTCAGTAGGTGGAGGCGAGTGTGATGCCCCAGAGAGCCGCGTCGTTGCATTTCGTGAAGAAATAGATAAATAAGACGCGATAGGGTGTTGGTTCCACACTGTAGAACCCCTATTATTAGGATCTGATTCGGACCCTGACATCGCCGAGGTGGCCGTCGTAGTCGTAGTAAGAGCGACAGGATGAGGGATGAAATTTCTTGGCTGAAAATCATCTAACGCGCGAAAAACGATAGTGAAAGCGCCAAGGTCGGGGGATTCTACGTGTTATTAGGTTAAAAAGGTGGTCTCTCTCTGATGTGCTAAGCTCACCGTCGGAGGTAGCAAGGTCACTGCCGCCAGAATGCGTCGTGAAAGGACTGAATGGTGCAGGAGAGTGCGTCGTGTCCGAGATTGAGCTCGTCATGTTACAATGGTTACAATGTGAGAGTGAAAGTGAGAGGAAAGTAGTGGCAGCCTCATCTAAGCGGCTCTGAGGCAGGACAGCCGGGCGGTGGCACAAACGGGTCGTTTTCCCTAATTTAGCTCAGTCTGCCTGACTCGACCTTGAGCACCTCCACTCACCATACAATGCCAGGCATCCTTGCCACCAACCCGCTCCTTCTACCGCTATCAAGACTCGCCCCGACCTTCACCGCACCTCGTTATGCACGAGCTATCTCGTCTTCCCCATACGGCCGTACCCACGTCTGGAAGCGACGTCCGAACAAACTTCCCAACCCAGTTGTACCCCAGTTCCCGCAGCGCGTCATCCGCGCAGACGGGTCCTCCTTCACGCATTGGACCACCTCACCCCGCCCTTTAATACGTCTTACGCGTGATGTCACAAACCATCCACTGTGGAACGTTTCTGCCCTCACCGGAGAGGGTGCCGCGGAGGAAAGCGAGGTGACCGGTCGTCTGGGCAGGTTTAATAGGAAGTTCGTGGAGGAGATTGATTGGATGAGCGAGGCAGAGGGGAGCTCAGAAACCACACAAACCAACAAAGCGACGCCTGCTGCGGGAAAGAAGTAGGCAAATGCGATGGGCACCCGTGTTTGGAAACTAGACATGGCTAATACCTCTAATCTAATGTTGCCGTCGCAATAGAGACTTATGGCGTCCTAAACCCGCCGCTTTTTATCCTCCTCTATAGCATTCTCAGTTGACTGCCCCGCCTCAGCCGGTGGAACACTGGCTGATTCCAGAGCTTCCTCCACCTTTTCGACCACCTTACTCACAACACCCGTTCTGTGACCCAGTGCATCCTCGACCTTCAACCCTGTCAACTCCTGGAATTTGCGCACAGCGCCACCCAGGCCATCTTGAAGTTTGTCACGTCCACCGACGCCCGCCTCGCGAAGGCGCTCCCACGTCATACGGGAGTGTGCTATCGCAACCGCATGTTTTTGTGCCAGGGCGGGGAAATGCTTCTCCTCGAGTGAGCCGGCGTAGGCTGACACGTTCTGCGTCGTCTTTGGTAGGAAATATTTGAAAGAGAGGTAGAGGAACGTGGGCGGAAGTAGGACACGAGAGAAGATGGAGCGGTTGCGTGCGAGGATGGAGCCAGTCAGTGAGGCTACACCGACGTACAGGAGACCCGGCGTGAGCGGTTCATCGGGGGCGATGAGGGATTTGACGCGATCTGAGACGGGGGGGTCAGACGTTCCGTTCAGACGAGGACACTCACGCACGATTGTGGAGAATGAGGGGATAAAGAAGACGCACGTACGTTCGACGGCATGTTCGATACCAATCCACTTTGACACGACTCCGTGCACCTGCGCGTGAACATCTCTTGTCACACTGGTTACAGCTCTTCGTGCCACACCGATTTGGGTCTCTAGGACGGACGGTGTGTCAACGAGGACGATTTCACGTTCCGGCTCTGGATAAATGGCAAGCTGCCAGCGCCATCAGCTCGCCTGCGACTAACTAAGGGGATGGTTCTGGCGGACTTTTCGTTGTGGAGGTGCCTCGGTGATGATGCCTGCCACAGCACTGGAGGTCGCAACGATGCCCACACGAGGCTAATACCATGTTAGCAAAGTTTCTCGAAAAGAACGAAGGGTGCATACCACTGCTCGAGTCCAAATCATTGCGTGTTCTTCCGAGTCCAAACGACTTTTCGGAATTGACCTCTGGGGTGAGTGACAATATCACGTGATTAATGGTCACGTCACGTCAACTCCCGTCAAACGTGCAAAATGAATGGAGTGGAATCAAAAAATTTAAGTTCATGTCCGATGGTCTCGGGAGAGATAGTATGATGGTCGAGATAAGCATTGGCTTGAGTTACAGATAATTCTATATTCTAGCCCTCATCGAAACGAGGATCTCGCCAGATATCACTTTGAACTTCTAGCGCAATGATTTCGTCTACACGAGTTTCTTGACATAAGTAATTTAATCTCAGTCAGCGATAAGATAGAGGTTGAGTTGAGCATCAGTCGGTGACATCCCAAAAGGTATTGCAGTTGTAAGTTACCTTAATCCTGATGCTTGAGTGGTGGGCCTGACAATGAGAACATCCCTGCCGGGTTGGCGTTGCAGGACAAGGACGGATATGGCTATCCGTTCCTGTAAATGATTGAGATCTATCTTTCGATCGTTGCGGCGGCGGAAGAATGCAGGAAATGCGGGGGGAGATCGTCTGAAAAAAACGTGACCGTAACCCATAGCCACGAAACGTGTCTGGGCGGTTTGACTCAGTTCTGGCCCTAGTCGACCTACCCTACAACGGCGTAGTACTGAAACGTTGGGGCCATCCTCACAGCTCGGGCCTTCAACACACGCCAAAGTCGAGACCGCAACGCAAGATCGGCAAGGCCAGACTCGTCCAGTAGTTGGGCGTCTTTTGTCGTCCCCTCCAATAAGGCCTAGACCCTGCAAATGAATATCCAATTTCAAAGGGCTTGAAACCTTGATGAAAAGATAAAGATAAAATAAGGGGCCCTTCCTCGGTGGCGATGGATGGAGAAGGCACCCTCCAAGACGCGGACAAGACGCCATCCAGGCGCAAGACAAAGCTGTACAGCGTCTGACTGCGATCGGACGGTCGCCGGGGGCGGATAATGAGTACTGTCTGCTGAACCCACGAAGTCACCGGGGGACAAATACGTTTTGAAGAAATGCGACACGGCTCGTTGCATAGATAGGAAAAGTATTACTACTTCGCCGTTGACATTTGTGACGAGGAGAGCGGTAGACGGATGAGCGCCGCAATATGCATCTTTGGAGCTTATCTCTGTGTGCAGGTCCGAGCTTGATTGGACAGAACAAAGGGCTATGATAGTTCTGGACTGTGCTTGTTGTCGGGACAAAAAAAAGTACCCCTGCCGACGTTCATGGACATTCCATTCGACCCTTCTGCTTATCTGAACGTCCATCCTAACCGGCACCGGGCATCGTCGCTGTACTGTGACTTAATAATAATGACCACGGCATTTTGTCGAGCCAATGTCGGCGAAGATGGTGGCATGCTTACTGAAAACGTGGCCGTAAAATGGCCTCGTGGATGGAGTGGAAGCTAGTGGAACTTGTGAGAAAGTGCTGTTTTCACTATCCGAGATCTGGAAAGGCGTGATTACAGTACTGGTTGCAGGCGAGAGAGAAGGAGAAGCCCGCTTGATCCCGTGCGAAAACACGCGGTAGTTGACATCGAGGCATCGAGGTGGAGTCCGTCCTGTTCGAGGCTTTTCGTGGAGCGGGTCTCACTCGTGGATTGGTGTATTCGTAAAGGGAATCTATCGGAGAACGGCCAGGGCTGAGGGCTGGGAATACCTAGATTAGATTAGACGTCGCTAGCAACGACCTCATGGCCGAGGTGCGGTCGCGACGCTCCTATGGATGGCCTTATCGAATTAAGGTGTTGGAGTCTCGATAAACGGTAATAACATTGCTGTCTCCGAATATCTGATGGACCACGATAGCTTACTCCTTTACTAGTCTCCTTGTCCTCGTCTTCCTCGTGGGATCGAGGGTATTCGCCTATGGCGCAGTGCTAAATCATTCTCGACAATTACCGCTTCAATCTCACCCTCTTTCTCGAGAACGTCATGTATCAGGACGGGTAAACCTCGTCCCGAGCTTGTTTACGAAATACCACCAACAATTACCACGATCGTGTATAGCACAAGTTCTTACTGTAATGGCCCGTTCCCAAAGGCCGGAGGCAATTCCCGATCGCGAGTAGGTTAGTACAACTTGCCACGAACTGGGATGCTCCACCTACATCCGTGCTATCGCTTGCGCGACAAGCAACTTACCAATCCTTTTGTCCTACTACCGCCTTACAGTAACCGGCTTATCTGGCGCGAAAGCGCCACCTGGGGCGCGATCCCGTGAAAAACGGTGTGAGAGTCATCTCCACAATTACAGAGGCCTCTGGCATGACTCTTCGGGCGAGTGGAGAGGAAAACAGGTCATCTGGGTCAGGTCAGTCAAGGTAGTCCAGGATGAATCCCGTACTGGTATTCTCTTTTCCTCGAGAGGTACGCTAAGCTGTGATTTATGACATAAATCTTCAGCGTTGCTCTTCATCCGTACGAATCGCGGGTGTTATGCGGATATTACGAGTTCAATTTCGAATACACAGTGATGACGACGTATGTTTGCCTCGAATTGATATGACGGCACTAACTTGGAGTTCAGAGGTTGACGCTTTTCGGGGACTCCATGCGTCTCGGATCACGTTGTATGGGCACGAGTGTATCTGACCTTGGAAGACAGTGAGAGTCTGATTCAGTGCCTTGGATGAGTGTCGCTTTCCCACTAGTCGGGGCTGCTCATCCCGCTGGCCACTCCTGTGAGTTGTCCGTCCACAATCAGGTTCTCAAGGTGGGGTTCCGTGCCTAATAAGTTGTTCAAGTACGGCACTGTTCGAACCGTGCCACCTCGCTTCACCCCCGTAGTACCTCGAGGCCGTAGCATGGGGAAAGAAAATTTGTTATGTTGGGCAGCAGAAGACATTGTGATACTGGGAAACGAATCCGCCTCCCTTCCTGGGCAAGCAGATCTAGTTGCGCCCTCACCTTCGTCGACTACGGCGTGACGCGCTGAGTGGGACCAAATACGACTGATGAACAAGGACTGCACGCGTCGCGTGTGCAAACTAACGCCGGGAATGATAAGTTGTGCTAGATCTGATGCATGTTGGAGACTAGGTCTCGTGGAATGATAACGTGAATGTTTAACCCCACGCCGCGGTCGTACTAGCAAGGGCAAGACTCGTCAGCCATCCAAACATGAAAAAGAATGATCATTACCTATAGTTTACTATAAGATGTCCGTCTGTGGCAAATGACTTCTGTCTGTCGGCTGCTGGACAAAGATATAAGTGGGTAAAAGGACTCACGCGATATAAATTCGAAATCGTGTCGTCGGGAGCGGGAGAAAAGGCCAGATTGATATACGTGAACTGGACAAAAATCCACGTCGTACAGAGATAGCGCCTATGCCAGGAGGAAGTACTCACCAGTGGCTCGCCTGCTTTCCATCCGAGCTCTTTGCGGAGAAACTGGATGACGGCCTGAAAGCGGTTGGAAACTGTAACTCTAAAAAAGTTCTGCTTCATTATCGGCGCGTTCCCAACCGCCTTGAAGCGTACAACAACTAATGATTTGCCACTTAGCTTGGCTAGAACTGAGGGAGAATTTAGAGGGCGCTAACCTTTCACAGTATCTTTCTTCTTGTACGACTCTAGCGCAGCAAGACCTTCCGCAAGGCTAGCATCTACTACGGAGTCTAGGCCCCCAACGAGTGAGGGAGGTGAGTGCGAGACGTCTGGTCTAAGAGCCATGTATGCATGAATCGAGTCAAGGCAGGCACTTTACTATTCCGGCAATTACCGTCACTGTCTCCTTATTCCCACGGTTCTTACAGTCCTCTACCTACATAAGCTACTTTCTCTTTTCCAACTCTTACGCTGCCCTTGCATTCACGATGTCCACAAACTCAGGCTTCAAGGAAGCACCGCCAACCAAAAAGCCGTCGACGTCTGGCTGCCCAGCTATACGACCATAAGTCAATTCCTAGAGGATAATGAAGACTGAATGAGAACGAACCCAGCTCTTTGCTGTTAGCAGCGGTAACGCTGCCTCCATATATGATACGAGTACTTTCCGCTACTGCCGGAGAGACAGCAGAAGCGAGGTACTTTCGCGTGTCAGCGTGCACTTCCTGGGCCTGCGCAGAAGTAGCGACTTTGCCGGTGCCGATCGCCCAAACCGGCTCGTAAGCGATGACGATGCGACTGTGTGAAAATCAGAGGACAATCCCCGACAAACGCTCAGAGCGACGACGAACCCCCAGTCCGCCGGTTTGAGTAACGCTACGACGGCCTGTAGTTGTTCTTCGACGACCTGTTGCGTTCGTCCGGCCTCTCTCTCCGCGAGCGTTTCTCCCACGCAGAGGATAACGCTCAATCCCGCATCAAGTGCCGCACGCGTCTTCCCTGCAACGCCCTCAGACGTCTCACCGAAGAGAGTGCGACGCTCGGAGTGACCTATCCAATCGCCGAGAGATCAGAGCACAGCTACCCGAACTGGAGGAGGCCCGCGCACCAAGAATGACGTAGGGAATTCCTGCATCTGCCAGTTGAGCGGGGCTAGTAGTAGTGAGTATCTATGTGAAACAACTAGGGCGATCGGACAACACACCTGATCTCGCCTGTGAAGGCACCGGAGGTCTTGGTGTGGCTGTTTTGCGCCGAGACTTTGACGTCCTTGCGCAAAAGCTCGAGGACAGGAATTAAGTACAGGGAAGGGGGGGCGATGACAACCTCTGTGATCGAACATGGGGGTGAGCGGGCGAGGTCGGGAGTAAAGAGTGCTCACCGGTTTTGGGATCGAGAGTAGCATCATTGAGCGTTTTGACTAGTGCCCGCTTTGCTTCGCGGGACACGGGGTTCATCTTGAAATTACCTCCGACGAAAAATTGGCGGGTCATGGTTGCTGAAGTTAGAGAAAAAAGGTTCCGACTTTAGATTTCTTGTGGGTCGGCTTTAAAAACCTTGGAACATCAGGGCGAATTGATCGCGGACCATCGCGGCACCGAGCCACATCGGACTCGGACTTGGCAGCGACTTTTCGGGTGGGTACCCACTCTCAGTCCTCTGCCTCGGCTCAAATTCGTCTCTAGAACGCATGAGAGTAGCCTCGCTACAAACCATCAGCAAATTGTCGTCATCGGCGGCGAGAACAGATTGTCTTGCTGGCACAGTTCCTCTACATCAAGCGTACATCTTACTTCATGGCCGGGATTCTCCTCGCTCATTCCCTTCGCGGGTCACTTCGCCCCTACTCGTAACGCTACGGCAATATGCGTCACGTTGGTCAGCACTGGTTAACGTTGCTTGGGTCCCACCGTCGAATTCTACCAGACACCTTTCCGTTCCCCCGAGTGGCTCCCAAGACACAGAGGTCTATAGCCTTCTGACTTTTGCACATAGTCGCGCGGGTTTGCAGATTCCCTCAGTGACAATGGATAATCTGGACGAGGTCTGTTCCAGGCTCCACGATTACATGGAGCGACCACCAACAAGGGTGGTCGATTCAGATGACCTATACCTATATGTCTGCACTCATGGTGCGCGAGACTGTCGTTGCGGGGAGTGGGGGAGCAAGGTCGCAGATGCCCTTAGAAACGAAATCCACCGGAGAAAGGAAATAGAACCTACGGGCAAATATTCGCGTGTTGTCGTAGGAGAGGTCGGGCATGTCGGTGGCCATCAGTGAGACTACCCCCATATCGTTTGGTCGCTGAATTTTTACATGTCGCCCCATTGCAGGCACGCCGCGAACCTGCTCGTCTTCCCATACGGCGAATGGTAAACCTTTGGCTTCGTCTCCCTCCTCTTCACGTAGGATGACTCACCTTTGATAGGTTGGGTGGATTACGGCCTGACAACGTACCCAGAGTCCTGGACATTATTATGGAGCAGTCCTCGCCCGCGGATTTGGCTCGGACTTCTCTTTTGCCAACTCACTGGAGAGGTCGGATGGGGCTTTCCAGAGACCAACAATTGCGACAATTTTTGCTACACCGTGACAATTTAACAGTTTAGATCAGCGCTATCTGTTTATAGACAACCGCTGGAGCCCACATACAATCTCTCACCCTATGCTGACTGCTTGTGGTCGTGTCAACGTCACTGCGTGTGCAAACCTAAGTTGTACGTTCCATGTAATGTCAAGTGGCTTACCACCTAGAGTTGCGCCAAACGTCACAATGAGCCTATGGATACTGCTACCCTTAGTGAGGGCTTTTCTTAGCCTGTGTGTTCTGGTTGCTACTTTGTCATACCTGCCTAGCGGCAATGATTCCCCACTAGTAGTACGGCAAATCGGCTTCTGGGATAGAGCGGGCTCTTTCTCGGCCGTGGTCGACCTTCGTCTCCTTTGGTTTCCGTTCATCAGAACGCAAACACCGACGATTTACCGGATGCGACTGTGACGGACGTTTTTGGTAGCACTCCGAATGAGTCTCAAGATTTCTTGCTACAGACCCGCGCACCCTCGAAATGGTTTGATGTGCTAGTTCAATGGGATGCTCCCAGGTCGTGTCGTCCTTCCTTCCTAGATGACACGAGTTACACTGGGCCGTGTATCCTACACGTGAAAGTTGGCCCAGCGTGGGTGGCTCTCAAGCACAGCAAAGTGGGTTCGAGAAAACGGAGGCCTGAATGGTCAGCCGATGAAGAAGGTTCCTATTGGTATACCCCACACCCAATACCGAAATTGCGTGAGTATTGCTCAACCGGCTAGTCCCCCCAGCAGCGGACATTGTCTATCACCTGCCAGATCTATGTGCAGTGGGCACCCTGATTCCTTCTCACCGCTGATCAGTTACAACGCTATAACGAGTCTCTTTCAAGCTAACCCCGGAGACGAATGCAAGAGCCAAACGATATCCCAAAGACCCGGGCCATCGCAGCAGAGTCCACTACAAGAGTCGAAGAAGGAACTTCCAAAACTATCGGCTAAGGCTTCGAACTGGTGCGTCTGTATCTCCCCCAGGCCCTCAGTGCGCCTCTCTAGTCTTAATGAACATTTTGGTGTTGTTCTTAAACTAGTCGAGGTTTCCAGACGGATCCTATGGACGAATAAAGAGGTCCCTCTTGAGGACTCTACTGCGACCACTACCACATCTACTCCCATATCTTACTCCGTAACGAACGTTCCACGTCTCTTCGCGGTCTCGTGCAGATCTTTGACCCCTGTTCTCACCAACGCTCACAAATTTCAACCGGATCGCACAGCCGTACCCATCACCTCACTTTTAGCTTATTCTGGCCTCCTCTATTAACCGGTACTCATCACGAAAGCTCCCTTTCAGAGATGGACCTCCGTCAGTCAGACAAGGCGAAAGGCATTTATTTCCGGAGACTGGCGCAGCCCAAGGTCACATTCGGTGGCCTTAAGCGTTGTGCAGACGGTGGCCCTGTCGCGTCGACGAGCGCTCGTATATCAACAAATAGTGAACTCGTGCTTTGACTCTGCTGAGACACGGGGGTCATGGGGTCGCGTTCGTAGTGCCGTCTATGACGAGGCACCATTTCTGGAGACGGTTTGGAGCCTTACTTTTGTCGTCACCCTCCCCGAGCACAGTCAATCCGAACCCATTTATCAGGTACAGCAATCGGGTGCTTCTTGCACAACCCATCACACGCCTGTAGGCCCATACACCCACTTCTATCCTTGCTTGGAAACAGAACGTATATTTGTGGAGTACCTGCACTGCTCCAGGGACCGCCGGATGATGAGGAATTGAGGTATTAGCTTGGCGCACGGTCTACATATGACGCCTTTGACATAGCTCCGATATTCACCCTGATATGCCTGTTCACTTTTTGTATGTGTACAATATATTATAACAATGGGTATACACGTTCTGAAATGGTTTACAGTCAAGTGGGTGCTAGTATTTGTCAAGAAATATCCGTCAATGACGGGCAAGGAAGAGGAAGAGACCAGCGTGCCACAGATAAGTCCCAGCAGGATTTATTATTAGTGGTGTGAGCGATGGCTAGGGTTTTGTGGTAGCGAAGAAGAGCTACCGTAAGTGAAGGGCTGTTGTGTATACTGTGGCATGCGTGAAACTGCGGTGGTTGGTTGTGGAGCCGGGATGTAAGGGAAAGGTGGGATCATTGGCACGGGGTGAGATGGAGGCCGGGAAGCAGGGGTGCCAGCAGATGACCGGGCGGTGCTGTAAGGGAATGGGACGGACGGTGGCAGGGGGACTGCAGCATAAGGAAATCCGCGATCCTCAGGTACAAAGGATTGTGGCGCCGATGAAACGACCGATGCCTGTGAGCCCGAGATAGTCCGAGAGCGCGAATGGTGCGAGTGACGGGAACGCGGGCGGGTATCTGCATCTCGGTCCGGGTGACCGACGAAAAGCGGTTGCATCGACGCATGTGCCAGCTGAGGTCGTGGGTTCGCGATTTGGTTGGAGCGACCCTACGGAAGAACGTGAGTATGCCAAGTAGAGGGGATAGAAATCTGCACCCACAACTCCGAGCAGCTGACCGTCTGGCCGAGGGAGGAGATCGCTGGCCGGGGGTCCGCCGTCCGCCGGGGCCGGTGCGAGCGGGCGTAACGTCGAGAATAGGTCGCCCTGGGTTGGCCCCGAATCCTCAGTTCCCCATGAAGAAACGCTGTTGCGAGCTGTCAGTCCCATAGAGGTGGATCCTGCCGGGAAGGCGCGCAGATTGGGGCCTCCATCATTTTGCGATGGTGCCGAGAGACCGAGGCTATTCAGCGACGCGTTCGAAAGATCCGGTGCTACCCACGACGAAAGTAAGGGGCCTGTTGGCGTCGAGGAGGGGCGAGAGACAGGGTCAGCCCAACGTGTATTATGATCGGTTCTGGCCGCACGAGATGGCTCAGGGCCTGCGCTTAGCGGAACTTCACGGTGCCTCGATCCAGAAACCGAGACCGTTGTCACAATTCCCGGTGCAGTTCCGTGACCGGTGGATGATGCTCCACCGCCACGAGAGGTACTCGGATATGGGTCGTTATGGACGCCGCCAGTGGTCGAAGTGACGGGAGGTGGTGCTGGGGCGTAAAGCCCCTGGCCGGGATAATGTGACCCCGGGTGGATACCGAGAGCATTTCCCATGGGCGGTTGTCCCCCGGCAGAAGCGGTGCGCTCGGCTGGGTCTTCATCGTCGCGTCCTCCTGTATCGCGTCTGTACCGGTCTCGCTTTCGTCTTTGCCGGTCCCGTTCACTTTCTCCTTCCCTGCGACGACTTCTCCTTTCGGGACTGCGCTCGCGCTCCCTGTGCCCGGATCTACTTCTCGCTCGCTCTCGTTCAGGACCAGGATCCCTTGTGGCCATGTCACGAACGGCCTGGGGTATCACGCGATCTTCATATCGTGCGCCTTCATAGTAGACGGCACCCGCCCCAGTCTGTTGGGTTATCAAATTCATTACCGCTTATTCCCCGAGAAGGTCCGGATAACTAACCTGATATACATATGGTTGTGCATGTATGGGCGGAACGTTCGTGCGCAGATAAGGTTCTTGTGAGTTTCCGGGGGGTACAAAGTTCGGGTTGCGCGCAGTGAAAGGGTACCATATCGGTCTTGGTGGCGAAGGAAGCGGGTTTCCTGGTGTAGGGACGCGGCCACCGTTGGCTCGGTCCTCCGAGACCGAAGTGTTGATCTGGGGAGGACGGTGTTCTCGTGCTAGATCACGGACGCCGGGGAAATGGTGCTTGTAAAAGTCAAGTTGAGACTCCAGCTCTTTAATCTGCGATACGGTTTAGAGACATCTATCAATGCGTCCAATATTGCTCACCTTCCTGCAGGACAATGAGTGTAAGCGAAGGAGCATTAATGATCAGAGATCAAGACACTCACCGAATAAGGCCCTGTTCCACAAGGGCGCCTTTCCTCTCATCGTCCCTCATCGCCTCTTCCCTGTGTAATCTGGCACTGAGTGACCCTATCTGAGCTTGCTGGTCGTGAGATCGTTCTTGGAGTGACTTGTACTTGATTAGAGCCGAGAACACTGCATCCACCTCTGGAAACTTGTACGGTTATGTCAGATAATGTGGTGTACCATTGTGTAGAGTAGCGAGAAGGTTTGTACCAGTTCCTTGTGATTGTCAGCGTCCAGCCATTGTTGTCCCTCTCTGATGAGCTCTTCTGTCGTTTGTATGTCTACTTCGCTGCGCGCACATCGAGCGAGACGTTGTACCAAACTCCAAGCACCAGGCGTAGCTGCTTCGCGCCCTCCTGGAATGTGTCGGTCGACATGTAGTTTCTTGACGCGATCTATTCCGAACGCTTTCCGACATAGCGGGCAAGATGTCGGGTGATTGAGATGAGCGAGACATCTATAGAGAAAGGGTGTGTGTTGCTATGAGCTTCACAGCTCACTAGCAGTTGGTAAATGGGCCTCGCCACGTACTCTAGACAAAAAATATGACCACAAGCGATGGCGTGTGGGGTCTTGGCAGGATTAGAAAACGAATACTGGTCAAGGCAGACGTCACAGGTTGAGTCCGGATGGACCTGCAACATTCCGACTTGATGTCTCTAATGACAAAGTTGACCGGAAGCAATCGACGGAATGAGGAAGGGGAAGGGTCGTAACAGACGGACGGAGAAGAAACATCGCTGTATTTGGCAGTGGCGATACAAGGGCACGAGGCACGAGGCTGATACAACAACAATCTTATCTAATCGCGTCCTCGTCCTTAGCCATGATCCTCATGAAAACAATGCACGGTACATGTACAGTTAGCATAAGATAATACAACAATGACGTAGATGATGCAAGACTTCATCGGGTCACACGAGGAACATCACTGGGCTGTTCGGAGGGGCGAGGGGCGACTTCATGTTCGTTTTCGCACGAGAACCCGTCGACGCAGAGCGTTTTGTCCGTGATCTCGAGCGCGGCTTTAAAACGGGGTTACTGCGAAGGGGAAGGGCGTAAATGAGCAAGCCCACGAGCATAACGCACGAAGATGTGAGCGCCAACCTTGTTATGACCGAATCTGAATTTCCACCAATCCCCAGGCCTGTGCCAGACCCTTCGCTGCCACCCGTGGAACCAGTGAACGACATTGGGAACAAAGGTCCTCCAGGGCGCCACGTGAATCCCTCATAACCGGGTGCACCGGACAACACGTGCGAAACCTGTACAGTATTTCGACGTTGCTTGGGCCGCACAGACGACGCAACAGCATGTGGCATTGCGCTGTGTGGAACAGTTGACGGAAGAGAAGGGTCAGCCGCAAGACGCGCACAGGTCGAGATACTGAGACCATAGCAATTCTCGACCTGGTCCCACGTCATACGGCCACGGTCCCCGTCGGAAAATTGATCATTCTCCCACTGTTCTGTTACTGCTGATAGAGGGTCGTGGTCTGGTATCAGTTCCGGAGTTTTGGTAGCGTTCATTCCCACTGGTGATCCTGCACGAGCAGTGACCTCACCAGGGAGATGCTCATCGGAGACCTGGAATTCTGATTCGACAGGAACACTATCTGTGCCTGTTACCACATCTCGTTCACTGTCACTTTCGCCAATACTCTCCATGGTAGTTGATAGACGGGAACTAGATCGTGAAGACGAGGACCAGCTGGAGGTACTACCAGAACGAGAACGCCGCTGCGCGTCAGATTTGATGGCCGCATCGGTGCTTTCGAAGGTGATGGGCAATATTTCGAGCTGAAATGCGTCTTCGTCCTCGTTTGTCGGTGCTTCTGGTACGGTAGGTAGCTGTGAAAGAAAACCATCTGCAAAGCCCGTGGAGAGCTCTGGAAGTGCCAAGTCGGCATCTGGCAATCCAATTGGCAGAGACACCACGTCGAGGTCCGCACCTCCCTCCATGGGTACGCCGAGCGCGGCAAGTAATGTGACGCATATTTGCTCGCTGCGAGCCATGACACAGGCACGAATTGAGTGTACCCACACGGCATCCTCCGCTTCTGAACGTGAAACGGTTGACATCCACTCAAGTAACGCTTCGTAGGACCATGCCTGTGGGGGTGTATCGCGATAGCTGAGTTTCTCGGGAGGTCGAGGGGCACCGGTCTGGCCTGGCGGGGAGGATGGTTGTGCCTCTTCAGGACGGGGACGCCGCCTACGCAGATGTGCGGGGAAGGCTTGTTCGAGCAATGCCATTAATCGGTTTGTTGGGCTGGTAGAAATGAATTCCAGGACCTCATTGGGACGATCGAGAAAAGGTAGAAATTGGCCATCGGGGAGCGGGAGGAAGGGGACGTTAGACAGTGAAGTGGCGGACGAATGGGCGGGAGAGTGAATTGGGCTGTGTTGGGCTGAATGTGATTCCACGGCGTCGGTCTTGACGAGAGGACGTGGCTGGAGCGATGACTGTGCAAGGTCGCACAGTTGCTCGGGGGTAAGAGAGGAGCGTTGGGCATATAGTGACGTGGAAGGGCGCCGCTTTCTGTTTGCGTAGGATGGTGGCGAGTTGGGTACTGTCGGCGAAAAAGACTCCTGAGCGAAAGAGGATGACGCGAATGACAGGCGCCTGGCCTGTGCGGCCTGGCCCGGGCGAAGATGGAGAGATGAGGGGGTTGGGGACCAGCTGGGCCTACGAGAGTCTGGTGAAGCGGGTGTAGAGTCATGGTCATCTGAAGCAACTCGGACAATGGTCAATCTGCTCATTAATGCTCTCTCATCTGCGAGATTTTGTTCAGCATGTATGCCGAATGGATCGCTGGCTGAGACGGAGCCGCCCCTGTACAGTACATTTCTCGAGCGATAGAGGTGAGTACCGGGTGGGAGATCCATGGATGGTTATGGTCTGAATGAAGCTTAAGCGGAGGGAACAAGCGGGGGGAAAGGGACTAAGCGCTGAGAGTGGGCCGCTGTACCCTTTCAGGTTACGGGGGACTCACCTCACCCCAAAGACCCGGCCTGGCCATCTCTTCACAGAAAGTTCTCCCTGCTCGTTCTTTGTCCAGCCCCAACACCTTCGAACGTTGTTTAATCTCCACGCGCTCGCAAGGTTCTCCCGGGCGCAATCTGTCCTACTGCTTTGTTCAAGTCCCTCATTTCTTTTTAGTACGAGCGAGGTTCTGTGGAACATTCATTTATTCACAAAATTCCGAATAAATAGTCCAACACACGTTGGTGACACGAGACCATAACGCACCCCCGGCGTAACAGCGAGCCAATCGCACGGTCGCCGCTCTCCTGGATAACGAAAACCTGCTGGATAACGCGAGTTTAGAGCGCGCCCACTCCCGTGTACATTGGGTGCAACGGCGGACTTCATTCTCAGATTAGCTAGCTGTAAGGCGTCACATTCGCTTCGATGCTTATCTCCCCCCGTCTTTTTCCCGGGGTTGCCCTTGTCCAATCAAGCGCCCACGCTAAAGGCAAGTGCCACGAGTATCAGGTAATTTGTGATTAAGAAGGGCATCTTTCCTGATGCGTACTCTCTAAATACCGCAAAGGTTACTGCCACAGTGAGATGCTATTGACACGGCTGTCTGACCTCGTGCCGCGAAGGCGCCGTCACCCATTCCTGGCCTGCTTTTGGGTTGTACGGTCTTCCCCTGCCCCCCTGCCTACCTACCCAATTCACCTGCCAGGCGATCGGGCCCGGTCGACCATAAAAGCACCAACTGAGCGTGTTCCAGGGCTCCTCCGGTCTCCCACCCCGGCGCATTTGCTTCGACTCTCCCTCTGTCTATTCAATGCTAGTTGTCAAGGCCTCATCCTCCTGCGATGTTTGCCTCGAGCCCTTTCAATTTGGGGCTGAATCTTCCCCTATCGTCCGCGCCCCATGCGCAATAGATTGTGGTCATATTTTCTGTTCTACGTACGTTATGTGCCCCCAACGTTCAACCCTTGACCAGGCAATCATACTCAAACTCTCGTAGTTGCATTGACTCGCTCACCCGCTTAGCCTGCCCTCTGTGTCGCAGCTATTTTGACCCCCGTGCTGTTCGGCGCCTCCACATAGATGTTGCTCTTCGGACTCCCGACGTCCGCCCCTCACGTGTCGGTCACCCCGACAACGATGTTTCAGATTCAAAGGAAGATCTGAAAGACCGTATCATATCTATTGTTCGTAATGGTGCAGACGGCGGTCATTATCAAGCACTCATCCAGGAGACTTGTGCTTGGCTGAAGGAGCAAACTCCCGAGGAAGTGAGCGATCTCGTTCTGGTCTTTGATAACTACTGATGGCATCTCTAAGCACTGGGACCTTCGGGCGCTATACCTACTTCTCATCCGATACCATCAAATGCACAAGGACGAACAGGCTGCTACAGTCAGTTTGCACGAGAAGACTAAACTCTATCAGGATGCCCTCCGCAGGGCAGAGAAACGCCAGCAAGAGATCACTGGGCTGAAGCAGAGCATAGAGGACCTCAACGACAAGATGGAATCAAATGAGGTTAAATGGGCCGTCCGGGAAAAGCAGTTGACTAAGTGAGTAATGAGACGATTTCGCTCCGTTTATTGATTGTTCACTAACCACGCGATTTCCAGGAAGGTACGATACTCTGACACTTCCCCGCGGCTGATCATAAATTGATCGATCACGTTATTTTAGTACGAGGAGGCGATCGAAGAAACACGAAGCCTCCGTGAACAACTCATGTCGCTCTGCTCTCCTAAGGGACGAAGCCGCCGAAGTTCGGAAGCTCGCCTTACGAATCAGCGAGTTTTCGAACCTACGGTCGAGGACGAAGGTGCCGACGATGCCCCTATTAAACCCATCACCGATCACTTTTCACCTCTTCCTATCCAACTCTCGCCCGTCCAATTGATGGTTAACGCGGTTAGCCCCCTTCTCAAGAGTGTTACTGATCCCGCGGAAGAAGAGGACCACTACTTCAAGCCGCGCCCACAGTCGACAGAGGATGCAGATCACACTCCGGTCGAGTACCCAGCACCTCTCGTTTCTACCCCGGCATCGAAGCCCATGGCTATTGGGGCGACAATTGCGCGATTCTATGACATGGCAGCATCTGACACGAGCGCGTCACTGCCCCATCCGACACCATCAACATATTACAATAGGAGGCACGAAAAGGAGAAGGAGAAGCAACGCGAGCTTTCTCGGAACAATTCCTCCGGCGGTACCGGGCGCGTGGCTTTGAGCCGTATCCGAGCCTTACAGGAGAAATTGGTCCCCGAATCCGGCGACGAAGCGGAACGGGCTCGCTCGACGCGGCGCCAACTTCTCAACGCCATCCTGGCGGATGCACCGACCCCGCAATCGACCCCCGCACCGATTCTGTCGGTTCCGCCGCCACCTGCGCCGCCACCACCCCCGCCACCGCCACCTCGTCCCACTGCGATATCACATGCCAGCGCGGCTGCACAGGAGATTGAGCGCGAGCGCGAGCGCCGTCGCCGTCAATCGAGCGAAAATCGCGCTGCAGAAATGCCGCACGCCCACGCCCACGTTCACCCACCACCACCACTTCCGGTACCACCGCCGACCCAAGCCCAGGTTCATACGCAGCGCCTTACACACTCTCGCCCATCGATACCGTCACTCAAAGATGTGTATGGAGGCGAGGACGGTACGCAACGCAGACCTGCATACATTGAGCGGCGTTCTGCGAATGAGAGACGCCCTTCGATAGGGAAGCCCCAGTGGCATCGTTCATCACCTACAGAAGCCTGAAACCTCTATGGGTCCTATGAGCTGTGCTCGTCACCCTTTTTTTTTCGTCACGAGTTCTTCACTACTTGTCAATTGTTTCATGTACCACCTTACATCACGCGGACCCTCGGACATTGTCTAGTACCCCTCTCTATCGTACTTATGCGTCCACGCCCCCCTCACGTTGCATTCTTTGTATTGTATCTATGTATCACCATCTATGGCATATAGGTAGAGAAGGGAGTTTGAAGTCAGTCAGTCCAGAACACATCACAAGAATTCGGATCTTCGTGCCTTAACATATAACATACAAAACTTGTTCCGAGAGATAAACTAGATACGCTCTAAATTGGTGAACTCGTGACAGTGTCATTGGACTCAAAATGAGGTCCGACATCACTCTGACCAGATACGTTAGCGCTCAATGCGCCACTGGTAGGAAGGGGGAGAAGAAGCGGGTGGGGATGGAGTTACCGGAGACAGGCGCGCATATAGCTATAGGAGATGAGGAAGCATCGACGACCGCAGCGCGAACACGGAGCATGCGAATCGGAGAAACGAGAATGCCAATCAGATCAGATCGCAACAAAAACACGCGGCCGCAAGATGCAACTCTTTCAGTTTGCTCCACACCGCAGCGCCGCCCCGCAGAACTGTGCTACGATCATCCAGAGAATCACCTAAGAGAAGCACATGCCACTATTTCAGGAACAAAACCAGTGGGGAAAAAAAGGCAAGGTGTCCGCACCAAAGCGACGAGGACGCCGAGTCCAAGGACGCGTTTGTTCTTCCACCACATCTGGCGCCGCACGGTGCGTGCACCACGACGGAAGGCTGTCGCCTGACTCGCCATGCTGTCTGTCTTGTCAACGAGCAATTCAATGCGCTCCCCACGGCTGAGGATCTGCTCCACGTTCTGCACCATGATGTCCTTCACCTGTGCGAGTTCGGACTGTGCGCGAGAAAGGTCATCCGTGGGAGGAGACGTGTTGTACGCGTACACGAGTTGCGCGATGACGGGTCCAAAGGTTGACTGAAGTGCGTGGGGAGGAGAGGAGTCGGACGCCGAAGGGCTGGACAGGAACTGCGGCGCCACAGATGAGGGGCACAAAAGAACGCTGCGATATGAAATGGCGTACCTTGCGCTGGAGTTCCCCGAGGAACGTGAAGGGCATCCTCCTACGCCCCGCATCAGCGCAAAGAAAGCACCCCTGTGGCCCAGACAAAAGACGCACCTGCCAGCCGAATCATCTGCCATGACTAAGTATGTGAAACCGCCCTCGGAAATGTAGTGGAACAGATACTGTTCCCACACATAAGTGAGCTTGCTATTGTTTGGCGGTATCTTCGAAAGAATGGTCTGCGTAGCTATCATAGAACAACGGGTGAGACTGTGATGCGACCAACCATTCATCATTGCCCCGAACTGACCTTGAGAGAAGTCACGCTTGCCCGCCTGGTGCTCAGCAAGAATAGTCGAACCCTGTGCGACGAGTGCGTGAATCTGGACATGTTTGGGGTATGTTACTCAGCCGCGGCAACGCCTAGGCCTAGTGGGACGCACCAGAGACATGACAACAGAGAGGATCCAAGTGTGACGACTGTGGACCGTGCTTGTGGCGACTTCACTATGGGCCGGGCCGCCAACAACCGTCACCCTCTCCGACTTGAACCATGCGCTTCAGTGCTCGTTCACCATCCCCTTCGCCTTCGCGGTGCGTATGAACGATCAATGTCTCCTGAGGTATCTCAATTATCTCTTTTCGACAGAAGGCGGAGTCTTTCCTATGGCCTCCAATCCTCCTCCGATTCAGACTCGAGCTCAGAGTCAGATGAGTCCCAGACAAGCTCGTCATCCGAATCCGATGAATCCGGCAGCGACGACAGCGGTAGCTCGTCTCTCTCCGCGTCTCCAGCCAGGAATAGAAACCGACCGACCGCTTCTGCTTCGTCGTGAGTCTTACCCCGGATGCGCGCGCTTGTTATTCCTGAGCACGAGGCAGACGCCAACAGGCGGCAAATCTCTCTGCCTCTGGGCGCGTCCAAGTTGATGATACTGTGGCTGCAATTCGCCTTCGCGCTCGACATCACGATCCATATGAAGAATGGGCAAAGCGGACGCGAAAGGACGCGCTTGTATGAGCCCCTTTGTTTTGACAACTTTCTCACCGCTCACGTCTTTGATTGATTCAGCACACCGCACGTCGCGCAGTGGTAGCAGCACAGACCGAGCGGGAGTCGATACAAGCTACAGCTCGCGCGCGCGTCGCTGAAAGGCAAGCCGCTGCTCTGAAAAGGGAGGCAGACGATGTTGCGAGACGACTGGCCCAGATATCAATCCGTCAGGCGGAGGACGAAAAACGACTCGGAAATAACTGGAGCGAGCATCAAAAGATGAGACGGGCACATACCGAACATATCATCCAATCAGAGGAAGAAAAGGTGCGAGCACGACAGGCAGAGGAACGTCTGGCACAGATAGAGGCCGAGCGTTTACGAAAAGAGGCCGAGGCGAAAACAGCAGCCGAGGTGCAGCGCAAGAGGGAGGAGGCCGCGAAGGCAGCCAAGGAGGCGGAAGAAGCGAAGGCCAGAGCCGATAGGGAGGAGGCCGCGAGGAAAGAAGCAGAGAAGGTGGAGGTGGCCAAAGCACAAGCCTTGGAGGCTCAAGCTCAGGAACGCAACGCGTTGGGGATGACGACGCCAGATCAGGACTGGCGTGAAGCGAGACTCGCGTTAAAGGTGAGGATTTCTGCGCACATCCGATCACGATCACTCGTTCACAAGATGCCGACAACGCAGCAACTCAAGTCGGGGCCGATCGCGCGCGTCAAGGCTCACCGTGAATCGAAGAAGATGTGGAACGAAATTAGGCGCAAGATCACGCCAAGGGTCGGCCAGCTGACGAGCGAACCTGCGGTGATCGCTAACATAGTGAGCAAGCACCAGCCACATTGCTCTACGGCAATCCCTGATCGTGATGGTGCACACAGTCGCAACAGATCGTCCAAACACTCTGCCCGCAGACAGCACTACCTCCTGACGTCTATCTTGCGTCATTGTCCTCGCTTGCCAAAGCGATCCTGCTGCAGGCAGAGACTGAGGTGACGGCTGAGAAACGATCGGCCAAGCCAATCGCACAGTTGACACTCAACTCGATCAGCACACTTGACGGCTTCAGCACCGTGTTTTGGGCAAAATTGTGTCAGAGGACAGGCGGTTGGGCAGTCCCGGTGCCCATGCCATCTAAAGACGTCGATGGCACGCCATTCACTCCCACTACGCACAGGAAGGCATCCGGCCTACGCGAGGAAGAGACAAGCGTAGATCACACCACGCGGGTAGCGGGCATCATGCGCGTGTATTTCTCTCTACTACTCCTACCGCCGCCGCGACCCCTTCCGCGTGAATTTCACCTGTCGCGCTTCTGGACGTTCGTCGCGCGACTCGTCGGACAGCCTGCCCTGCTGCGATCTGCGCTCGCAACACAGCTCCTTTCGGGTGTGTTTGTTTTTCGCTTATCGCCAAATGACGTGTTTGGGACTGAAACGAATGATACACAGTCGCTCTCGAGGTCGGAGGTGCACACGCTCGCGATGTGTGGGGCTCTCAATGGATCAAACTTATGGCTCTGCTTTACGAGGGCGTGACGACAGATTCTCCTCCTCTCGGCGGCTCTGGGCCAGAGGCCCACGCCTCGCGCGTGCGATTACAACTCGAAATTGAACGGGTGATGGGCAAATAGTAGGGGTGAACGGGTTACGGGCAACAGAAATAACTCCCGGCAAGACATTGATTGACCCTCCCTGGAGTTTCCGAAATTATCTCCACAGCATTGATATCTAACAATACCAGGGCGAATTTAGACATCATATGTTCAGCGCGCAGCAGTGCTTGGAGGTTGCACGTTCGCTGCATCGATTTGTGCGATTTGTACGGTAGTGCCTCCGAATGCGTTTAGATAGATATCCCGGCGTTTCTCACTCGGCGGATCTTGCGCATAGCCGTCTCCTATTATATACAATCTACACTACTTTTTTCCTGTGATAAAGAACCGATGGGTGGGGACAAGAAAACCCTGGGGCTCGTGTACTTCTGAAATTTGAAGGGCTGTGGGCCGTGCGACAGGTCTCGGGGCAAACTTGCAGGTAGGTTCCGGGCCCGGGAATGCTTTCCATCCATTAACAGCGCCCTTCTCTTCTAATTGTCATCACTCCTGACTATTTCCGGGGTCGCCGCGTTGACGTGCACAGCCGCACGGCGGCCCTCGCCGAGCGGGTTTCTCCTGTGACCTTGAACGAGCCAGACCGCGGAGTCTTTAGTGACATATAGGGAGCAGTAACATACAGCGCTGTATGCATGCCCGTGCCGTAAGGTAGGGGTACTGTATGTACCATAAACTAGGTCACCTCCACATCAGACATTCTCCCATGCCAAATTAACTTTGACGAATCGGTCGGTACTTTATCAAGGGCAAAATCATGGTATTAGAATTCTATCCTGGTGGGCATCCTGTGATCCCACTGAATCCCTAACCGTAAACCGTGAAAAGGACGTATGCAAGGCGTAAGAGAGTTCGTAAGCTGTTTGCTACAATGGAAGTAATAAGTACGAGTGAAGGGGAAAGGGGATGGGGGGGGGGAGTATTAGCGAAGGATGATGGAAAGAACTGAAAATCGAAAACAAATCAAAAAGGTAATAAGTAAGAGCAGCGCATGGCGCTAAACCAAAAGGTATTTACAATGAATCAAAGCTAATGTAATCACTGCTGAAAGCGGGGTGAGAGAACTAGCTCCGTGATAAGATACGGCGTGCGGTTCTGGGTATAGGTACCGAGCGCAAGGGGAAAATAGTTCAGATCGATCAATGAATCAACCCCTAGTAGGGACACGGGGACCAAGCGGTCTCGATGCGGCTGCAGGGGCGGAGGGCTTTGACGCTGCGGCGATGAGCGATGCCGGCCAGCGATCACTAGATGGTAATGGAGGAGGGTGTTGTTGTGACATCGACATCGTGCGGGACTTGCGTATGGGGGATGGGGATGCGGGAGTACTTGAACGGAATGACGATAAGGCAGGTGTCGCAGATCGGTGAGCAGTAGAAGGGTAGCCAGGAGTTGAAATTCGTGGAGGTGCGATAGACGCCGAGCGTGTAGGAGAAGTAGGAGCTACAGACGCCGAGCGCGTAGGGGTCACAGATGTTGAGCGGCTGTGACCTAAGCGGGAGAGAGGCGAAGCAATGTTGGGAATATAAGATGGAGAGGACGTAGGTGACGCCACGCGTGAACTAGGGGGAGACGTGGGTGACCGCGACGCGCTCGACAAACCAGCGTGAGCAGACGCGGCTGATGATGCCGTTGACACGGCGGGTGTGGAGGGGGTGGCCACGAAGCGACCGAGCTCCGTACGGAGACTGTGGCACTCTTGGACCTTTTGGTTGTATTGGACTTTCTGTAAAAAGGTTAGTCATTGATTATCCCCGGAAGTTCGGACCACAAACCTGCCTAGGAAAGGAGTAGAGTAGTCAGGATCAATGGTACCGGAAAATATGTGGATTGTGACTCACTTATGGAGTTCGACCTCAAGTCGAGCCCTCTCATGTTCAAGCTCGTCCACTTTTATTTTCAAGGACGTCTCTGCGTGTTTGGCCGTCTTGGCTGCATCAGAAAATGCGACGTGGTTTGCAAGGATAGCCTTGAGGAGCAAAGAGCTCAGATAAAGGGCCGAAGACTGTATATGCCAAGGAGTAAGTGAACTGCCATGCGCAGACGAGGACGGTGCACGGACAGCGTCGGCCGCAGTGACTTCTGTGAGCCAGCGGTCAACTTCCTGCTGGAGGGCAGTGACCTCTTCCACAGAACACTTTTTTGAGGCCACTCGCGCGACCTTGGACTCGAGCACACGACCGTCGCGAGCGCGGGCCTCGCCGAAGTCAGGGTAATTTGGTGCGGAAGCCTTGAGGAGAAGGTCGTTGGGAAAGTCGTCCTCAATAAGCGGTGGTCGAGGGCTATTGGGGCTTCTTCTTGGGGTACTCCAGCCGCTGCTGGGTCCGTTGAAGTCAATACGAATGAGGCGAACTGTACTACGGGTGAACTGTTCGCGACAGAAGGGGCAAGCGGGTGAAAGACGTGAAGTAGTTTTTTCGAGGATGTTATTGCAGCAACTCAAGCACAGTACATGACCTGAGAGGGTGTGTCAGTTGAGTGAAAAAAAATTCGGAACAAAGGAAAACAAATAAGACAAAAATAAAACACAGACCGCATGGGATACAGTGAGGTAAATTACGAGGGCTAAACTCGTCCGCACAGACGTCGCACAGAGAGCCAGGCTCGAGGGTTAGCATGGTAGCATATAAAGAAGAGAGAAAATCTAGGGGAGCATAAGGAGGGGGGAAAAGCAAAGGCACTAGTGAGTGGGTCTCAAGGCTAAATAAGTTTTTGTATTCGCTTCACCTGATTGGGTGATTGTTCCGGGGTCCCCTTCCATTTCGTTCATTCACGCTCTTTGACCGATTTCCCCCGTCATGTCTTGCTATCTGTCACTTCTACCACGTTCTATTAATTTATTCTTTCTCAGATTCACCTTACTTTCACTTTTCGCAAGGAAAGATCGAGAAAAAGCATCCGCTGATAAAACTGTACAGTTCATCCAAATATGGTTCTGTGCCTTACGTAGGGTAAGGGAATCGAATGAAAATCGGATCCGGGTCTCAGTCCAACTTCGGCTTCGGCACGGAAGCATCCAGTCTACACAGAAAAATCCGCACCGAAGCCCACCGCAGCATGCCGGGTATTGCCTTCCCGCGAACCACGGCTCACGGCCAGCGCTGACTGTTGCTACTATTTCTCTACGCGCCACGCCGGGGCTGTGAATCGGTGGAAGCCACTGTTCTGTCATCAGACACTTTATCAGGTTGATGCTGACGTGTGATGTAGCAGCATGTTGAAACACGTTCCGTAGCACTGCCTCCGTGTCTCCAATTTGGTTGCACCCCTTCTGGGATTGGAACCGGAACTGGAACAGGGACTGTGAAGTTTAAACTAGAATTCACTAGAACCTCCCGTATGTGCTACGTTTGTCCATTTTTCAACCACATTCCGGACCCCGATGTTTGCACCTTACTCGTATGAAGGAAGGAATTTTTTCCGAGCCCATAGCCCTGAGCGCTTATTTATTATTCCATTCATTCTAGTGACTCATACAATACAGTTACCATCTGGCCCCGCCGTCTGGAGCAGTACTACAACTACGAGGATCGCACTGTACTCCAGACCACGGCTCCATGACCCATGGGTTTCATGTCCCACAACGCACTCGAGTGCTTAGATGTGCTTGCACGATGGGGCCCAACAGCCGCTCTGGCGCGCTTCTCGGACAGCGCCTCGAGGACGACGAGTTACCGAACATCTGCGCCACCGAATCTCATGCCACGCAAAGCAGAAAGGGCCCATCATCACAGTAGCGGCGGATACTCACTCCCGCTAGACTCGGTATCTTGAATTCTCAATCGATAATCGGCTAACGTACAACGTTCTGCTGCACGTTGCGATGTTGCCGGAGACACGCCTCTTCCCATAATCGCTCCCGAGGTGCAGTTTTCTGAGAGCGAGCACAGCTAATCTCACCTTATTGCCAATGGATCAATTAACCGTCGTTATCATGAAGGCCAGGGCGCCCTCGAAGCCTTCACGTTATGTTCGTTAGAACAAGGTTATTGGATTCGTGCAACAGGTGTAACGACAGCGCGAAGGGACCAGAATCCTCCCTTCGTTTTCGGATGGCGCCAGACCTGCCTTTATCGTCTATCTAATGACCGCTCCTTCTCCCCTTTGTCGAACGCGTTCGTGTCGAGCACTCTGCATGTTCTCCCCTGACTCTTGTCACACATTAGCACCACTATTTCCAGGCCAATGACGCGGGTTCTCGTGGGTTATCATCGCTACCCGTGGGGTTTGCGTGGGGCAGGCTGGAGGAACATCCACTTCCCGTTGTGGTGTTTGCTGACTGAGATAGTACTTCCGCACACGCGTGGTTCCGTATGTAAAGATAGCGTATCGCGGAGGCGCGTCCGCCTCGAGTTTCTCGTATCGGCGACATTGTAAAAGTAGCCCAAAAGATAAAAGCGCGTATACAATTCGCCGGCGCACAATCACAATGGACGATGCACGGGTCAAACATACGGCACCCACAATCACGAATTGAGTTAAAAACGTTAACAACGTAACGCGTTCACTAAGGTCCCGATCTCCGATCCGAGCGACCCAGCATGCCCCGAGTAGATCGCCTCATATCACAAGCGGCCCACGCGACTTTAGGCGGATAGCTATTCCTTTTCCAACGATCCTGTGAATGCGAAGGCGGACTAGGGAGATAAGAGTGCAACGCGTCCGGGGCGTGGCCTCTCGAGCCACGGAACTGGCTGCTTGCCGACACAAGTCGTCGGGCTCGCGTGCGGAGAGCGCGGGAGGTGAATCCCACGCAAATCATTTTACTTCCATCCAGTTGACAAGACCTCACTCAGAACAGCTCGGATCGTCGACGCCACGCGCGAGTTGCCGTGCCACTAGCCTATTGTCTCTGGGGTCCCGTCCGCGATGCCGTCAGCCTCGTGCCATCTCCCTGCACAGACGCGGCAAAGACGCCAACTTTATACACTCGAGTATGCTAGGTGTGAAGGCCGAAAACTGAGCGCTGAGGACGAACGTGTCACAGCCCAATTGCGGACCGTGGCCATGTGCGGTGGCATTGTGTTACGGAATTCAATTGGCCCTGGCCTCGGTTAGCCGTTAGAATCACTGCGCTAAGGCCACGAGTTCTCAAGTCCCTTAAGATCCTTATCTGCTTTGACTCTACGGAAATCCACCAACTTAACAATTGCTGGCACCGAAAGCCAAATGCATGGAGACTTCGTGATCTTACTTGGTGAGGAAGAGCGAATTGGTCTAGGAAGCCACCCCCGAAGTTTATTCTGATTCAGAAGTTATTTGTTTCCGTCGTACTTCTCGAAAGGACAAACTCGATCCTAGAGTGTAGAACTCCTTTCATGGGTAGAGGTGAAGACAACTGGCACAGCTGGTCCCCTCTTACTGTGGGTACCTTCAATGAGATATCCGAGAGACAAACGTCGCGAACGAGCATTGAACAGGAAATTGCATGACCTTTATGCTACAGGCGCCACTTAGTTGACGTTTCCGATCAAAGCGAGTAACGCTGCATTGAAAGACAACGGACACTCTTGTTTCGTGATTTACAATTCAGGTGGAAGATGCGCGACCACGGGACAAGTCCTTGTACACAAGAACTTGCTGCGCGTCGCGCGGCGACACTTTCCATTATTGGGCAGAAATTATGACATACGTAGGAACACGTGGAATATTCATCCCTTCGCGATCATAGACGGCGACCACGGCGACCACCCTGTAAAGAGTCAGTAATCCAGAATCTTGACGGGCCAATAGCAAATTTAATGCGGACCTTGCGACGAGTCGAGTCGGTCGGGACTGGGGTCACATCCTCAATGCGACCAATGCGCATTCCAGACCGTGCAAGAGCACGAAGGGCACTCTGAGCACCTGGGCCAGGGGTCTTCGTGCCCGTGCCCCCGGTTGCGCGTAATTTGACATGGAGCGCAGTAATCCCGACCTCACGGCAACGAGTTGCGACGTCTTGGGCTGCAAGCATGGCCGCATAAGGTGAAGATTCATCACGATCTGCCTTGACCTTCATTCCACCTAATCAACGAATGAGTCCTATTACGCCATTGCGGAAGTAATTAATCGTCGCACCTGTGACGCGGGAAATCGTCTCTTTTCCAGACAAATCGGTGACATGAACGAAAGTGTCGTTGAAAGAAGCGTAGATATGGGCAACCCCGAATACGAGCTCGCCCTCGCTGACCTGGGGTCCGAGCTGGACAGTGGTTTCTTGTGCAACACGTGCTTTTTTGGGTGGCTATATCCAAGTGTCAGTAATCCCATCCACCAAACCACGCGCAAGTTCAAGCTTGACTGCGTATGCAGTCCCACTTGTAACAAATACGTTAGGGACGTACCATCTTCTGAAGCCCCAGGGAATGAAAACTGGATGTCGGGAAGTAAGAGAGCTGACTCCCCGATTAGAGTTTGAGTAGCAGTCCAAACACGTGTACACAAATACCGGCATTCGCGCATCCTCCGCTCAATGGCAGGAGTTACAGCTCTAATGGCGGGAGTTGCATCTCAGCTTTCGCCCTCGTCTTCCCATTCATGTCCTTTCTTCATTCTTTTCCACCTTGTTTTTTTCCCACCCTGCGCATACATGGACTTGTGGAGACGTGTTTCTATTCTCCCCACCGCTTTGCCTTCTTTGCTATCATCACGCACAACCATTGACACTTCGGTTCAAGTCTTCCCATAGCCCTCGTATTTGCAATTTTAAACCGCATCCTCTATGCAAATTGTACACTATGTGTTGGCTCACAGTTCAATGATATGATCATCAATGATTTATCTGATAAGCACCCTACACTTGCTGATTACCGGATCTTAGGACGTCGCCCATCAGCTATACAGTATCATTTGGATTGTTCACCATTCTTCGGGATCCTTCCATTCCAGTCAATCCACTGATTGATCGCGCCACTACACCGATTTTCCCATAGATCACTTATTGGGTTATCAGGCGGCACCCTAATAGATGGCTGTGGTCTTGTAAAGTATATATACCCCATGCATCTGTTTATTGGACCGCATCTCCTTCATATTCATCCACCATGTCCTCAGGTCAATGTGCTGCACTAAACAACGCGATAGCCGGGAAAGGTTGTCACTTACTTGGTCTTCAGGCGTTATTGCTAGCTGATCTTCGTTATATCTTATCTAGGTCTGACATATCTCACACTCGCCCAGAGAGTCGGTTCCTCTGAGCAGCGCGTTGCTGATAGTACGTTCGGCATTTTTGTTGAGCTATCACTCGTTCATGTTCTGCAGTTTGCACTGGAAAGGCTAAACCAACCACTAAGGAGTTCAATGATCTTGCTTCCACCTTAGGCGTCAGCCCGGTCAGTGATCCTATCACATATTCTATTGATCATTTTAGTCATCCAGCACTGACACCATTTGTTGACCGTCCTTTCTAGCCCAGAGACGCTGTTCACGCCACTGGGTAGAAGTCCGCCTTGTCTTCTGCAATCGGCTTGGCGTCTGCAATGGGGAATGTTCCGCTATGTACCAAACTACGAATAACAGGGTGTATTGAATTTACTGCTTTCAGTATCTTGTGATACAGTACAGCTACTGCGTCGAGCAGAATTGTCGGTGTCTCGGATCATGGATCACTTATCTGAGCAACGTTTGGCGTCAAATAGTACGTGGTGTCGATTATGGTTCAGGCCTTTCAGGCCTCCAGGCCAGACGAGTGTCATCGAGCCGGCCCGCCCTTCTCGAATATACAGTAACAGAGAGCCCCTCCGAAACTGCAATCGCCTCAGTTTCAGATAGTGTTGAGGCATCTAACACACTACTTCCTCAACATATTCTCCATGCGCTATATGAAAACAGTGCAATCTGCTGCCGGCAGCTTAGAGAGCGTAACCGAACCGTGTATAGATTTTGGAATACTATCATAGGGCGGCGGGAAATCACGCGTGTCGATAAATGGGTCAATGCTGCGCACTGCGCACTGCTTTCCCCATATCGACCCCGTATAATGAGGATCACGTGTTTTGTGGCCCTCATGGGTGAGTGGATCGTGAGAAAGAACACCTCGTTTCCCCAAGGGGCTAAGTTATGATTGCGAGCATTTGATGCACGATAGTCGTCAATCCAAAGGACAAAATGGAAGCGGCGACGATGAGAATAGTACCGCAATTCGGAAGCGAGCCGAAAAGCTGTACACCTATTTAAGTAAAAGATTGAGACGCCGCGACCTCGAATGATAACGATAAATGAATTCGATGGGCAGTCCGTGAGGGAAACTAGCCAGAACAGTGTTGCTTGGGCCGCGGAAGGGGTTGGAACGGCCAAAGTGGCTCATGACCATGTGGACGAACGTTCGCAGAGAATGACATACTATAAACGAGTAGGACGGAACGTGTCTTTGTCCAATTACGAGGACGAGGGGGGTCAGATACTTGAATGCCGGATGATAAGTGAAGATTGATCGCCGTGGATGGACGTTGTGTGAAGTACTGTACGTGACAAAACACCCACCTAGTGCCGTAAGAGGTGGTTGCGTCGTCTGCATCGATTACGTTGACAGCACGTTGGCTGGTAATCTCTGAGTATGTTTGGCAGTATTCCGCATCTAACGCGGGGATCTCAAGGACTGTCGTCTTCTCCGCCATGAATTGCTGGCACAACAGTTGCACCCAGCTGGAAGCTTCCCTTTACTTCCATGCAGCGGGGTCTTGCAGGAACAACCCAAGCTTTGCCGCCTTTGCTTTGTGATAAATCCGTTCAAATCGTGGACTGGATACCGATTGCACACTACTGGAACAGCGGATGTAAGGCAACAGACTATCCACAATAGAGGTGATCACATTGTGAATGGACGGCATTGCGCGGTATGACATTAGGGTTCTCTATGGAGATCCTACATACGCGTGTAAATGTATTTGAGACATTAGACATCCAGACAATGACTCTCCGGGGGAATGAACGCACGCCAGAATTGTGAACGGCTATGGCCGGACAAGTATTGGCAATTGACGTGGAGACAGATTGAGCACATGCTACGGGGCTGGAAGGTCCAGTTCAGGCGACAGCAGAGCGCCAAGCTTCAAGGTCCGTTAATGTTCTTAAATGGAAGGAACCGGGTGTACTGCGACAACAGGCGAGTGGACTCATCATGTGCCCAGGCGAACGAATCAACCCTCGAAACCATGGCCATGCCTCAAAGGCCTCAACTTTGGAATATGTGTGTCGTCCTTCTATTCTGGAAGTTGACCAGGTTTTCTGGGAATCCCCTAAGTATATGGGGAAAAAACGAGGGCCGATTCGGGTCATAACACTCTGCACTCCACCTCCGCGTCCAGGCACGCGTGGACATCAAATGTGGGGTTCCGGGGGATGAGCGACGGATATAGGTTTGCAGCGATGATGTGATAAACAGGGGACGAGGATGATGATGATTGACAACACCTACCGCCGGGCCCTTGACCCCTGTAAGACGGATAGTGCATCCGCGAGTAATCGATGGTTCGTTATCCGCCCTGAAAACGTGGGGGGATGGCTTTCGTGCCAAGGAACGGTTTTGCCCGCTTCAGATGGCAGTTCTGGGTTGATTTTAGAGCGGACGGAGTTCTTGGTGGGGCCACGGTTAAAGAAGAGCGAAACACTCGTCCAGCAGTAGTTTCGGATGCTTGCCAAGTGTTACGTCTGGTCGTTGTGCTCTATGGGTTCGTCATGAAAATTCAGTTACGTACCGGGCTAAACCGCTTGGACACGAAGGTACCAAGGTGACGGTAGAACGTCTATGTTTGCGAAATGCAAGGCCGACTCTTGTGGCTCCAACACACAATTTAGCAGTCGTTCAGTCGTATGACGCGACTTTAGCATACGCGTACGGGACAATACCGACTCGGCGCATGGTACTGCTACGTCAGTAGACACGAAGGCCTAGCTAGGTGCCCGTGCTGGCGGCGGACAAACTTGGTGGACATGAGTGTCGATGGGATGAAAAACAAGGAGTGGTCTGACTATAACTAGACCAGACTTAAGAAATTTGAAACTTAGCCAGCAGAGTCGTCCTGTATCATAAATAGAGTTTATAGAAATAGCTGCCACTCCAGAACATGAACGAGTCTAGTCACTCGTGAAAATCACCGAAAGTCCTTTCCAAACTGTGCAGTATTTGCCTCTCGAGAGAAGATGAACAATCGAAATGAGGACGAGTATCAACATAGGTACAACAAACAGTCGGACACAGTAGGGGGGGGTGGGGGGGGCGCATTAAAAGGATAACAGATTTAAGCATACGGAGATACAACTAGTGTGTTGCCTTCACGATTGACACGACAATGATGGCGATGACGACGAGGATGGCAACTCCGATAATAATGCGCATCTATGAGGAAAAAGTTGTAATGAACAAGATTGAGAAGAAAAAGAAACACACCTTCATATCTTTCCACCTTAAGTGTCGAAAAGCTTGCGATTAGGCAGGTTCGTGGTAGATGGGATTTTACAATTAAACTTACCACATATTCTGAGAAATTTATTCAGCTCTAGCCGTCAAAAGGTGAAAACTAAAACATACCTTCCGGACTCGATTCGCATTGCGGCGGAAGCCTTGAGCTGAAACAGCTAGATTATCTGACAAAGGAGGAATTCATAAGTATCGGCCTCAAGAACGATTTCATTCAGACATAAGGAGGGGGCGGCATAGGGAGAGGGTAGCATTTCTGGCAGAAAAATCGTACGAGAAACACCAACCTGTTTTATCCTGCAAAGAGTCAAGTCGTTCCTGACGCTCGACAACCTTGGTGATATTGTCCCGCATGATGTTGACTGTGTCATCAATTTGCGCCTGAATGTGAGCGGTCTTGGGGTTTGCTCCAGAGCTTCCTTCAGCCGCAGAGGAGTTGGCCGATGGGCCACTACGAGGAAGGTAAGGGTCATAAGGTTCAGACCTAGGAGTGTAAGGTGTGAGAACATGAGACGACGACTGAGGAGGCGTAAGCTCACATAGGGTCGTCGTATGGTTCTAGATGGAAAAAAAGGACAAATTAGAAGAGGAGTAGTGTTTGTGAGGGGGTGTTGACTTGAGGTGAGCGGGACGCCGGGCTCACCAATTCTGTGTGAGTGCAAGTTTGGGTGGGTCGCTTGAGGAGTTGAGGGGGAGGATGAATGAGTTCACCGCCGCAGTTACCAAGCACGGGAACACAGCCCGGCTTTGGCCGGTTGATACCGGAACAAGGAAAGTCTCGTCTGAGTCGCTTCATCACCGCCACGAATATATAGCAACATCAATAATGCATCATCGCTGGCAGTCAAGCTGGCAGTACATTCATCTACTGAAAACGGGACGCGAGTATCCCTGTAAAAAATAACTGCACGCATAATCATGGTACATGTGCCATACAACAGATGCGGTAATAATGGAGTTTAACGGCCCCCTCGTCCACCCTTTGCCTGCTGCTTTGAGACATTTCTGAGGTTGGCTGCAGGAGCAGCCGGACGTGTCGCCTATCAACAGGAAGCCCAGGTCAGATACGGAGGGAAGCGTGATGATGTGGGTAGACAGACCTTGGGCCTTTTCGCTTCTTTCTCCTTCTTCTCGGCCTTTGCCTTGGAGATCGCTGCAAGTCGCTGCTGCGTCCGAACCTGTGTACTCTGATTGCGTTTGGCAGAAATGGCCGCGAGGTCTGCGCCGACGATGCCACGCTGGTGCTTTACGGTTTTACGTGACCGTTTCTTCGCCACCTCCTCGGTGATACCCTTCTTGTGCATGCGACGGTAAAGGACTGTCCATGCGATCTTCCGTGGATTCTTTCGCTGCAAAAACAACGATTCATTCTTCGATGCGCCAAAGCGGAAGATCTGTGAAGATGTAGGGTTCAGAGATCACATCGACTGGCGTCTAGGATTTAGTACAGACTTTGCTATCGCCACGGACGAACAAGCGGCCTTTGCTTGGATATATCTTATAACCGGTGAATGAATCGATTTCGAGTTTCTACGCGCACAGAACGACGTCAACCTTGCAATAGAATGACCATGCGAAAACGCACCATCTAAAGGATGATACCAGGCCCAAAGAACCCGTCAGTTACCGTCAGCCACCGGTTCACAATACATCGACATCCCAAGGTAGTGTGAAGCATCCATCCCCGTGGAATGCACAAAAAACGAAATACATAGGACAACGATGAAAGGAACGTGTCCTCGTTACACTCCAAGGGTGAAGAGGCGGGCTCACCTTGACTGGGCCGGTTAGGGCGAGCGATGCGTTGGTTACTTTGCCCCGATTAAGTTACCTGTTAGGTCAACCGGTCAAGGGCCGGATATCTCCGATAGGCGTCTAAATTAGGAGATTTGTGGTTGAGAGGGATGAACTAGTCATACCGCAGTACATTCAATTCAACAACTAATTCTGGGGCAGTGAAGCGATATAGTCGGACAGACCCTCTTTTCGGAGACAGAGGCAGAGGCAGAGGCAGTGACCGAGTCAGGGAAGGGAAGTAGTTGCTTATTATAACCACACAACGAGCGCCCTAACCTCACACTCAGGCTCACCCTCCCGTCCCGGTTAGTTATCTGACATCCCTATAATCCACGGATCACGCTCCTTTCTGTTTCTCTATATGCCATCATGTCCAAGTCACACAAGCACACCGCCTCTCTTGTCCAGAACCAGAAGGCTCACCTTGCGACCGCCTACAATGAACTTGGCAAGGAACTCTCCTCCACAAGAATCAAAGTCGTAGGAAACTATACACTTGGCAGGGTTATAGGTGAAGGTATTTAATCCTCCCTCTCCTCCTTTTCTTTCTCAAGCCGTTTCATCTTCCTAGGGACGTATGGGAAAGTGCGTCTGGGCACTCATCGACTGACCACTACCCGTGTTGCCATCAAGCAAATACCCAAAGCCCTCTCTGCCACTCTAACTAGAGAAATTCACCACCACCGGCAACTTCACCATCCGCACGTTACTCAGTTGTACGAAGTAATTGCCACGGAAAATTCTATATGGCTCGTTACTGAGCTATGTTCGGGAGGAGAATTATTCGATTACCTTACGGAGAAGGGCAGGATATCGGAACAAGAGACTCGCCGCATATTTGGCCAATTATGCTTGGCAGTCAACTATTTGCACGAAAAGGGCATCGTGCACCGCGACTTGAAACTAGAGAACGTGCTGCTAGACGAACGCTGTCGCATTAAGCTCGGTGATTTCGGTTTCACGCGCGAGTTTGATAGAGGGTCATATTTGGAAACATACTGCGGTACGACAGGTTACGCCGCACCAGAAATGTTGGAGGGGAAGAAGTACCTGGGGCCAGGTAATCTGTTCCTTCCTCGGCGATCGACTGCGCTGACCTCGGGTCAGAGGTGGACGTGTGGTCTCTCGGTGTCATACTGTATTGCCTTTTAACAGGTGGACTACCTTTCGATGACGACGACGAATCGATTATGAGGAAAATGGTTATAAAGGGGGACTTTGAGGATCCAGAGTGGCTTTCCAATGGTCCGTCAGCTTCTTCGATCACAAACCTCATCTGACTTTCTACTAGACATACGTGATTTGATCCACAAAATACTGCAAAAGGACCCCATTAAGCGAATCACAATCCCCCAGATCCTTGCCCACTCCTGGTTTACATCCCCCTCGTCCGATTCTGGCGATGCCACACCCCTTAGTCGAGTTGTTGTGGTCCCACAACCCATTCAAGCTCAACCCTCCGCTACGACTTCGGAGTCATCTGCTACGTCGGACTCTTCGTTTCGTTCGGCATCCTCAGAGCTTGACGGGTCTTCAGTAACAACACCGGATGACGTTTCCCACGAATCTGCCGATGAAAACCCACGAATTCATCGCAATCCGAGTCAGGCCACTATACGCAAGGCAGTCAAGGTCGAAGGGATGAAACAACCACAACCAGAGACAGTAATAGAAGAGGAAGTCCCTCCGACGTCTTGGTCCTGCTCTGTATCTGACTCCCCCAAGACTAAGGAACCCCCTGCACTCCCCATGCGCACTCCTGTACGAACCAAGCGACGCTCGGTATCTTCAAATCTCTCCAACCCATCATCTCCCACAGGCGAAAAGTTTCTGACTTCGTTTCCACCTCAAGATTTTTCGTCGCTTCTAAGTGCCCCAGCCCCCATCATATTTGGGACAAAACTCGAGCGTGAATTGCTTAATAATCTGAGTGCCCTTGGGTTTGATACTGGCCAAATTGTGCATTCCGTCTTGAGCGATGCTTGTGATGCGGCTAGCGCCATGTGGTGGATGCTCATGCGCCGTGCTGAACGCAAGGCGATGGAGGAGGCCGGCTCTCACTCGGCGACTTCTCTCCAAAATCATGAGGCGCGAGATCTAGATGCAGAAGCCCGCGGCAGTGTCGAGGGGAAACGTCCTTCAGGTAGTGGGACAAACAATTCCGAAACGCCGTCAACTATCCGCGCCGAGCCAACCACTTTACTCTCGGCTCGCTCCGCTCCAGAGTTGGCTTTTATTCCAGCCACGCCAACATCTACGACCCCTTCACGTGATTCTCGTGTCGTTGCAAAGACACCTCCCCGCGTTGCTTCACCGAACCATACTCTCCTATCACCTACCCCATCCAGTACCGATTCGCAACCGAAGTCTCATCCGTCGACTCCAGGGAATGTCAAGGAGAAAGACCGAGACAGGGATAAGGAGGGTTCGAAAGGAAAGCGGGAGGGCAAGATGCGTTCTGGTAGTGTCAGCATCATGCAACGGGCCACCACAGCCCTCGAGGCTGCGGGGTTGGTTCGGAAGAAATCGGCGGAGGCTGTGAAGGACGAAAAGTCGAAGGAGAAAGACAGCGAGAAACGTGGCGTGGCTAGTGACGAATCTCGACACCCGCATGGTGGATCTGGGAAGCTCGTCAAGTCACCTCCATCACGGGACACCCCTGTCCCCGGTACCCCGAATCTAGACCAGGAAGTCGTTGCGAACAACGCAGTCCCAAGTTCACCCTGGGTACTTGCGAGATTAAGTAACTCTTCCCCCCCAGAAATTTCGCCTACACCATCGCCTGGTGATACTCTCACGTCCTTACCTCAGATCTCTCCAAAGGAAGGGGGTCAACATCGAAACCGTGCGAGTTTACTTACTGCGTTCCGGACGTGGTTCAACGAAGATCGAAGGGGCAAACGCAAGTCTGCTGCTAAGGGAGGCGTCAACGTACCATATACACACGGGATGGAATCACGTACGCCGCCATCTTCTGGCGCAGGTCGCAATTCCGTGAAAGCAAAACGACGAACCAGTGGTGGTGGGGGGACGTCCCGCAAAGGCCATCGCGCGAAGGGTCCCTCCATATCGTCTCGCCGGTCCAGCAGTGTTAACTCTCGACGTTCGTCCACCGCGTCCATGGCACAAGTTGCCGTGGAGTCACCACAGTTCACTTTTGAGCATATGGTCGCGATGTCAAGGCAGCGAAGTGATCCCTCTCGCCGTTCCTTTGGTAGCAGGACGCCTAACTCGGAGCGTGGGGAATACAACTCATCTCGTCCATCGTCTGTGCATAGCTTTAACGTTGGGAAGCATAGGCATCGCAAATCACCTTCTGCGAGTTCTGCGGGTTCTCTTCAGCTTGCACGCACCACTTCGCCGTACCATCATCGTAGGGCTGGCTCTGGTTCGTCGACGCGGGTGGTACGCTCACCGGCTCAAAGCGCGCCACGAGCACCGCACCTACGCTCTAACTCTACTACATCTTCCGTTCATTCGATACCTTCCTCCAGACGTGGCTCGTTTTACGAGCAGTCGGAAAGCGAAGCGCAGCGGACTGGATCACCGTTCCGCCCCCACTCGCGCAACACATTGGACGAGACGCCGCGGCGTAGCCAACCCCACGGCAACACCACGTTTGTTGCTCAGAAGCGTCAAACGCCGTTCCAGCCTCCTTTATTATCAGGGTCCACTAGCACTTCGAGCCGGTCTAGCTGGAAGAAGTCGTGGGGCCTTGAACCGCCAGGTTGGCAGACACGAACCGCGCGGCTCCCCATTGAGGTATTATCAGTCTCTCCTGCAGGCGATTCTGCTGTGCTACGTGACGTGTTTACTGGGCGCCAATCACTCAGCCCTGACGACGATGACGAGTGGGTGGATGTGGACGACGAACCTGGTTACATGGGTGGCGTTGGTCAGACCCCTGCAACCGCGTCATCATTTTTCAGCACCAGCAGCGGTGTTTCACCTATCGACTCAAATTTCAGCGGTTCTCCTTTCGTGGAGAGTCCTATTATATTCGCTGCTCCCCGTGCCGTGCGTGCCCAAAAGGGCGCCCGTACCGGCAAAGTTTCGTCCAACCGTACCAAGCCTGGTACACCCCCGATTGGGCGACAGTCCCCTCTTCCCGGCGAGATTAGTCTTGATGCTGTACCCGAAACACGTGGGGGGCGCAGGCAGCTGCCAAATGCTCGGGCGGGTCCCGCTTTTAAGCACGCCATTCAAGAAGAGGACGAGGATGAAGGAGAAGAATGATTTGGATAATTGGTTTTTGTTCTGCCCATTTTCCCGAATGACCCTATAGCACATCCCTAGATCACACACGTTCCTGGCATAGTATGGCTTGGTGTTTTCCCTCATGGTTCGCGTATCAATTTACTGCCAGTGGAGACTGTTTTCGCCCATCCTATTTTTTTCATCTCATTGCTTCTTTGATTGATTATGCTCTCATCCTTGTTTTATTTTATCTACGTCTCCTTAGGCAGGCTACTAACACGACAACCGTGTAGTTATTTATTTTACGAACATTGTGTACACTACACACATTCAGATGCGTCTTTTTTGGCTGGCGCTTTAATGGAGATACGTGACTGACGCGCTTGTCACACAAAACGTGAATTGCTGTCACCCCGCGTCAATTGAACGCGTCGCTTGAATATTCTGTCTCTCTTCTACGGTCCTATCTGACGATGGCACGCGGATCGAACACCAGATCTCGAGGATCATTCCGTGGATTTAGGGGAAATAGCTCATTCAGAGGTCGAGGTCGCGGTCGAGGCGGCTCACAAGGCCCGAAGACTGACGCTGCACCCAATCAAGAAGATGAAGGCACGCGGCTGGCGGAAAGATTCGAGCAAGTTCAAGTGTACGATGATATTGACAACAAGCTTGGTTTCTCACGAATTCAAGAAGGACCGAAGAAGGAGGGTTGGTTAGTGAACATGCATCCAGTTGAGTGTAACTTTTCAATCCAGACATGGAGCCGAAGTCCTTCGGCCAGTGAAAGAAATACTAATGGGGGCCCTTTTGCTAGACGATTGTTAAGGACCCCGACTGGCCTGGAGGAAAAGCTGCGGTCGATTATTACTTCATTCAAGAGGACGGCGGAATGTTCAAGTGTACGATGAACTATGAACCGTATTTCTATATCTCATGTGTCGTACGTCCACCTTAATGTGGTTTCGTTTTTTCGTCCTTGATCCATGTCAGGTCGGAATGGAAACCATCGTCGAGGAATGGCTCGTCAAAAAGTATGAAGGTGTCATTTATCGCATAGTTCGCGAGAAAAAAGAGGACCTCAAGATGCCCAATCACCTCCTTGGACACCGACGCGTTTTCCTCCAACTGTGTTTTCGAAACGTCTCGGATCTCTTGACTGTGCGGCGTGACGTTATGCCCCTTGCCTTGGCCAATAGCGCAAAGCGTAGTGCTATCGACGCATACGCCGAGGTTGTCAATGCTACGGAAAGCTCTCATATGGACGTCGACAGTGCATGGGGTGCCGAGGCGAGCACATCTTTCATGCGCGACAAGGACCCGCGTGATGCCATCATTGACATTCGCGAGTTCGACGTACCGTATTACCTACGGGTGGCCATGGACAACGAAATTCGCGTGGGGTTGTGGTATACGGTCACGTTCGATGCAGGGCAGCCAACTCTCAAACAACTCACGGAACGAGTCAAGCGTCCCGACCCAGTAGTGATGGCATACGATATAGAGACAACGAAGGCGCCTCTAAAGTTCCCCGATCAAGAGATCGACCAAGTCATGATGATCTCGTACATGGTCGATGGGCAAGGCTATCTCATTACGAATCGCGAAATTGTGAGCGAGGACATCGAAGATTTCGAGTATACACCTAAGGAGGGCTACGAAGGGCCCTTCGTCGTATTCAATGAACGAAACGAGGTTAGCTCAGCCTGCAGGGAAAGAACTCGTATTTACTGACGTATTCATTTTTCAGGAATCGACGATTATGCGCTTCTTTCAACATATTCAGGAGGTAAAACCTACAGTCATGGCTACATTTAACGGCGACTTCTTCGATTTTCCGTTTCTGTGTGCTCGTGCGAAGGTCCATGGGATCGACATGTTTCTCGAGACTGGCTTTGCTAAAGACTCCGAGGACGAATTCAAGAGCCGGTGTTGTGTGCACATGGACTGTTTCCGCTGGGTAAAACGTGACTCCTATCTACCGCAAGGTAGTCAAGGCTTGAAGGCGGTTACTGTCGCAAAGCTCGGTTATAATCCTATGGAGCTCGATCCCGAGCTTATGACGCCGTACGGTATATACTCATTGCCGTGTTGAACTCATACTGAGAAGGGCACACAAACAGTTATGCCATGGAACAACCACAAACGCTTGCCCAATACTCAGTCTCAGATGCCGTGGCGACATATTACTTGTACATGAAATATGTCCATCCCTTCATCTTCTCGCTATGTAATATCATCCCATTATGTCCGGATGAGGTCCTCAGAAAGGGCTCTGGCACATTATGTGAGACACTTCTGATGGTACGCCGCATGGTCCCTTTGGCGTTGCCACCGTTGACACCGTATTCAGGTAGAGGCCTTTCGCGGACATATTATCATGCCAAATCGTCATGAAGAAGAGTATGGAAACATGTACGAAGGTCATCTCCTGGCTTCCGAAACATACGTTGGCGGCCATGTCGAAGCTCTGGAAGCCGGAGTATTTCGCAGTGACATAGAGACTCAGTTCAAGGTTGTTCCATCCGCTGCGCAAAAGGTTAAACTTTCTTCTCCTCTATGATGACAACTCGTTGACTCTGGGAGAAGTTGATCGACGAAATCGATGCTGCGCTAACCTTCTGCATCACGGAGGAGTGCAAAACCCCTCTCGAGGATGTCAGCAATTACGATGCAGTGAAGGCCGAAATACAAGCTGCTCTCGAAGAGCTACGAGACAACCCTTTGCGAACCAACAAGCCTCTAATTTATCACCTGGACGTCGCCGCGATGTACCCCAACATTATGTTGTCAAATCGCCTACAACCTGATTCTGTAATTGATGAATCTGTCTGTGCTGTCTGCGACTATAACCGGCCTGGCAAGACATGTGATAGGCGACTAACGTGGGCCTGGAGGGGCGAATTTTTCCCCGCTCGACGCGACGAGTTCAACATGATTCGACACGCCCTCAACCAGGAGACCTTCCCCCCAAAACGACCTGGAGGACCTCCGAGACGGTTTTCTGATCTGACCCCAGCGGAACAGACCGCCCTCACACACAAGCGACTCGGCGACTATTCACGGAAGGTTTACAAGAAGACCAAAGACACCAAGGTGGAGAACCGTGAGACAATCATTTGTCAGCGCGAAAATCCTTTCTACGTCGACACGGTACGCCGGTTCCGCGATCGTCGCTACGAGTACAAAGGCCTCCATAAAACATGGAAGAAGAATCTTGATGCTATCTTAGCACAGGGGAAGCCGCTTGCCGAAGTCGACGAAGCAAAGAAGCTCATCGTCGTTTACGACTCCTTGCAGCTGGCCCACAAGTGTATTCTCAACTCTTTTTATGGCTACGTGATGCGCAAGGGTGCACGTTGGCATTCGATGGAGATGGCAGGAGTAACCTGTCTGACGGGTGCCACCATCATCCAGATGGCTCGCCAGCTTGTGGAACAGATCGGTCGCCCTTTGGAACTCGACACGGATGGTATTTGGTGTATACTCCCTGGCGTATTCCCGGAGAACTTCAAGTTCCAACTGAAGAACGGGAAATCGATTGGGTTTAGCTACCCATGCACAATGCTCAATCACTTAGTCTACGACAAGTTTACAAATCACCAATACCACGATTTTGACCCGGAGACCGGAGATTACAAGGTCCACAGCGAGAACTCCATCTTCTTCGAGCTAGACGGTCCTTATAAGGCAATGATCTTACCTTCGTCGAAGGAGGAGGACAAGCTGCTGAAGAAACGCTACGCTGTTTTCAATGACGACGGGTCTTTGGCGGAGTTGAAGGGGTTTGAGGTAAAACGCCGCGGTGAACTTCAACTTATCAAGATCTTCCAGTCCCAAATTTTCGAGAAATTCTTACTTGGAACAACAACAGAGGAATGTTACGCAGCGGTCGCCGAAGTCGCCGACCGTTGGCTGGACGTCTTGTTCAGCAAGGCTGCAGACCTTTCAGATGAAGAACTTGTTGAACTCATCGCTGAAAACAGGAGTATGTCCAAAACCCTGGCCGAGTACGGGGGGCAAAAGTCCACTTCAATCAGCACCGCTAAGCGACTTGCGGAATTCCTGGGAAATCAGATGGTCAAGGACAAGGGTCTGGCTTGCAAGTTCGTCATTTCTGCCCAACCAGCAGGGGCACCCGTCACCGACCGTGCGGTTCCCGTGGCGATATTTTCGGCAGACGAGAGCGTAAAACGAACGTATTTGCGAAAGTGGCTTAAAAACAACGGACTCACCAACTTCGAGTTGCGATCCATCCTCGACTGGGACTATTATATCGAACGTCTAGGCTCTGTTATTCAAAAGCTAATCACTATCCCCGCAGCCATGCAAAAGGTAGCGAACCCCGTCCCCCGTATCCATCACCCAGACTGGCTACATAGACGAGTGGCCGCTCTCGACGACAAATTTTGCCAGCAAAAGTTAACCGAATTCTTCAACCCGACTAGCGCTGATTCGGAGCCTGCCCAGCCAGCGGATATTGAGGATATTGGAAACGCCGACCAGAGCTCCACTCGCCGCCGCATCGCAGTTGTCAATCGCAAACCACGTAATCGCGTTGTACCAGATGAGAAACCGGACGACACACTGACCAGACCTTTACCAAATCCTTCACGGGATTACTCTGCCTGGATCAAGGCTATGCGGCCCCGTTGGAAGCAACGACGTAGTGCGCGCGCTGACAACGCGCACTCTACGGCCGTCCCGGCCATGTTCCGAGGGGTGACGAAGAATAAATCAATGTCACGCTGGGATATTGTACAATTGCGCCCTACGCGCTCACCTGGACGATACGATCTCTGGCTCAGTGTGGATTCAGAGCTCTTCTCGATACCACTGCGTATCCCACGCGAGTTTTACCTGCACCTCCGGATAGATACACCAAATAGTCTCTTCCGACCTGACATATACGCATGGGAAAAGGTCACGCGAAGCTTGCCCCGCAACATGCCTTGTACAAACCTCTATAAAATTATGGCCCGCGAGGACGTGTATCAAGAAAACCAGGAGCATTTCGTAGACCTCATAAATCACCCAAATATCGACGGGATTTTTGAGCTCCAGGTAGCGACCGATCGTAGCTTATGACATCACTTATATTGACCACTGGCTGCAGGTGCCTCTATCCATTCGGGGTGTTCTGAGGCTGGGAAAAACATGCGGACCTGTAGACAATATTACGCTCAACCGGGCAGGAATCACAGGTCTGGATCTCCAGCAGATAGAAATGGGGCGCCCTTCACCACGCTCTCGGTATCTGGATGAAGGAAGAGCAGGAAAATACCTCTTTCTTTATCATGCTTGCTCGGTTAATGCGCCTATCCATGTCTTTGCGCTCTTCTTGCCTACTGGAAACGTGAGACTGCATTTGGTGGATCCAGCAACCCGGCGGCAGCCAATTCCTCGGCTCCGAGAGGTTTACAGCGATCTATGCCAGCAACAACAAACGAAGTACGGAAGGTGCATCTCGATTCGTTATCCAGAGTCACGCGAATTCAGCTCGACGTACCATTCAAGCGACTCGACAGCCTTAAAAGCCCTTTCACGAGAGCTAGGTCTGCTCGAAAACCAGTCCTTCACCGTTATCCTTTCTTCTATGAAGGACCAAGTGTACTTCAATCGTTCGGTCCCTAGACTTAGCAGATTCCCTGTTCTCTCCATGTCCAGAGCAAAAGCTCCCCACAGCCTCGACGTTTTTCCTTGGCAGACGAACGTCGCACAAAAGATGTGTCAGCGTTACCTTTCCCTTGGTCCATGGATCGACCGTATGACAGCACTGGCCGAGTATTACGATGTTCCTATTGGCCATATCGATGGTGACCAACCACTGCTCCTTGCAGACGTTGCCTTTGCCAGGCGACTCGTAGGCCAGGATATGGTTTTGTGGTGGTCACCAAGTGGTCAACCAGATCTGGGTGGCATAGAAGACGACATGCGCCCCTCAGAGGAGTTGCCCAATACTGAATTCGTCTCCCCAGGCTGCTACTCCAATGTTTGTCTCGAGGTGACGGTGCGAAACCTATCAGTGAACTCCGTGCTCCACGCGATGGCCGTCAACGAACTGGAGGGAAGCGGTGGGACAACTGCATTCGACTCGGTATCGCATACAATCGAGGAATTTGCTGATGGGGAAGTCAACCGCGACCTCACGCTTGGTGAATGTAATGTGTCTCCACAAACATTTGGAATTATCAAATCCATGGTAAAGGCGTGGTTGCTGGACAAGGTTCGACATGGTTTCGAGAGTCCGGCCACACTAGCAATCGACCACTTCTGGAGATGGATCAGCTCGAAGGTTTCTCACATGTACGACCCCAGCATCCATCGATTCGTGCACGGCCTTATGCGGAAGACTTTCATCCAGCTGCTCGCTGAGTTCAAACGGCTCGGTTCGCAAGTTGTATACGCGGACTTCAACCGGCTTCTGCTCGTTACTTCAAAGCCTCCTGGGACGGCACACGCATATGCAACGTACATCACGACGGCAGTGACATCGAATGAACTCTTCCAACACATTTACTTAAACACGGAGCGTTTCTACGACTTCCTATTATTCATGGACCAAGCCAACGCGGCCGGCATTGTGTGCGAAGATCCACTCTCCGTCGAACCACCGCAGGAACTCGTCGTCGAGATGCGCTGGAACATCGAACTTTTCCTACCGCCCGCAATCCAGGGCGAGTTCTCTGAACTCGTCCGTTGTTTCCTCCTGGAGATGTACAAAGCAGTTCAAACAGACGGCCAACGTGCGCCGTTGCGTGTTCTCGCCGCAAATGGCGCCCCAGACGCGACACAGCGCGATGCCCACAAAGCCCGTGAGCGCGACGTGGTGCGAGATTTTATCTCGCGGCGACTGACCCGGAAGCTGTTTCGGGCGATCGACAACGTCCAGGCGCGGATGCGTGCCGCTATCGGCGACCCCGAGGCGGAACGGGCGCTCTCTTTCCCTCTGCTTCCCGGCTCACACCTCACCACCCTGACCGATCCCGCCGTCGAGCTCACAAAGTTCGCCTGTGCGGTGTTCGCGCTCGCGACGTCCTTCGAGAACGAAGTCGGCCTGCTCACCCGCAACGCGCTCGAGCTCGTCGGCGTCCGCGCGTTTGGCGAGGCCGCCACGTTCCGCAACCCCTGTGCGCCGCTGCGCCTCGCCGGCGTCCCCTGCCGCCACTGCGACGCGCTCCGCGACTTTGACTTTTGTCGCGACACGGACCTGCTCCCGGCGGGAGAAGGCGGTGAACGACGCACACCCCGTTGGGCGTGCACGCGGTGTGGTGCGGAACACGATCGCACGGCGGTCGAGTTTGAGCTTATCGAGCGTGTGTATGCGCTCGAACGCGCTGCTACGCAGCAGGACCTGCGCTGTGCCCGTTGTGGCCAGGTACGCGCGGACCACGTCGCGCGCACGCACGAGTGTGGAGGCTCGTTCCGCAACACGATGAACCGAACGGATGTACGCCGTACGCTGCGCACCATGGTGAACGTTGCGATCGTGCACGACCTCGGTCGGCTGCGGGTACGCACATGTTATGTTCTCATCCGTCGTTGTATTCACCTCTTTTTTTTTACAGGAAACTGCCCAAGCATTGTTAGAAAACTCCTGAGTACGTGAGGTTATTTGTCAGCAGGACTTTTGCAACTGTTTTATGTCATTTCCTGTACGAATTGCATATCCAAGAGCATATGATATATCCACGTGTACGTGTACGAGCGAGTAAGAGTGAAGTAAAATCATCCGATAAATGTCATGCCGGTGTTTGTCACGGACGGTTCAGGGCCACGACGACGCACTTGCACACTTTGATTTTGCATTGATCATCAGACGAGGTCACTCTGATGGTAGTCAACAGCATCGATCATTTTTCTTCCTCCAAGATCAATGTGATGCGTTGGGGTCTACAGTACTATCATTTCGTCGCCGTTTGCCACCTATTCCCTCTTCTAAAGCTATCTGATCAGATGGCCCTCGACTCAACTCCCGCAGTCATACAGACGAGGGAACCCGAATGAAATATGATTTTTGGTATTGGCGAGCGGTATGGAAGATGGCAAGAAGGGGGCCTGACGACCAAAGCACCACCCTGGGCCGTATACACTCTTCGCGAATATGCCCTAGCCCACGGTTGCTCGTGGTCGGACATTGTCTCTGAGGCAATATGATTAGAGCCAATGCATCCCCAGTTGTACGCAAGAGTGATCACCGAAGCGTGGACGAAATTGGGACTTTTGAGCCAACTGGGTAGGAAGCCCGGCAGTGTGACGAATGGCAGTGTGACGAATAAAGCTTCCAGTCAGAATCCCGATGGACGGAAAGGCATGGAGTTGGATTCGACGAATCAATTCAACTCCATTCAATATTCACAATGAAATCCATTTGTATATTGATATTTGTTGGCATACAATTGCAGAATGGTGGTCATCGGTAACTAGGTATCTCATCCTGAATTTTAGCAGGATGAGGCACCTACTATAGTGAGTAGATGGGCGGCAATGTGCATATTGCAGTCTCACTAGTAGATTGCGTAGGCACATATAATTGTGCGGCACACAATGATCTATGCCTATGCACGTACAATGCACCCATGAGGCTAATGAAAACATTACAGCTTGGGCAAACCGGAACGCAAGCAAGATCACGTACGTTATGAATGCAATCAAAAACAGATAGCTTTAAGTCTTAATTCCGATACTTCCTGGGATGAGTTAGTTTGTTACAGAAATATATCCGTCTGCGAGAATAGCAAATTTGTCAAGTCAGCGCAAGAAAGGAGAACGCGTTCGCTAGAACTCACGTCGGCACAATTGTCAAACCAAAGAGACTAAGTTTGAGTAGCTTAGGAGAAATTGTGGTAAAGAAGTGCCAAGGAGGACTCACGCAGTACTGACAAGCGGCCTGATAAAATCTGCGCCGAAGGAATTGCGGATGTCGGAGAAGAGTAAGGTATGTTCAAAGTTATGTAGTTGTGAGATAGTATGGGGTACCTTGCCTTGAACAGGTTTGACCATAGCAGGGGAAGGCAAGGGGGAAAGGAAATAAGAAAAGACTTGAGAAGAACACGACATTGGTGGGGTGGTCACGGTACTGATGGCCGAGAAAGGCGGACGTTGGACTTGGACAAGCGACTCGGAAACAGTTGAAACTGAGTGGTTTGAAGCCCCCTACAGTGAGAGCCACGGTGCCCTTACAACGTGAAGTTGAGGGTTCGACGTTCACTAGCAACTGCTACCAGTATCCCTGATACGAGCACACTGGCATTTCACGCTCACACACGAGGAGTGAAACCGGGAGGAGACACGAGAGCTCAAGTAGATTGACTAGTGCGGACAATGTCAAGACAAAGACCGTCACGCCACCCCGACGCGAGAGCCAACGCGATAAGTCCCTTTTTTTTTTTTGCCAGATCTCGATATTCAGATCTGAGTGGTGCTTCAAATGTGCGACCTACGGACAGCGCAACACCCATATGGACAGGATTCTAAGTGGCGACCTTAATGCTCAATAAAGTGCGATAGGGTGATGTGTTCGTGAGAACACGGTTACTTCCTACTCGGAGAATAGTGGCCGTCCCTTGAATTGCGCGGCTTCCGAGGAGACGCCGGTCGGGTATGATCGTTTTCGATCAATCCACCAAGGTAGCTACTGTACATGGCTTTCGCCCGTGCGATACGCAGAGATAACAAACACATGTTATCCCCTGTTGTCTAGCGCCCTCCCCTGCGTAGACTTGTATAAACCTTCTTTTCCTTGTCTGGAGCATCTCGATTCCGCTTGTCTTGGGTCTTGAATATTAGAGAACGTGCTGGCTTTAATCTTGTGTTTGTTGTGGCCTGCGCCGAAGGTCTTAGACTTGTGCTGTCCGAAGGACCAATGGAGGGCGGACTTGGTTGCCGAGGTCGAGTAAGCTTGACATTGAATTGAGCATGCAGTGTTCCGTCGCTGTCAACAAGTGACCGTGACCTGTTCAACGAAGTCAGCTAGTAAAAAAGGTAAAATAAATGCGTATTAACATACTCATTAAGTAAATGAGGACGCATGGGTCCGTCATCTAAGCGCGTCGTGATTGCACTTCCGGGCCCAGGTTGGAACTTGCAGGGATTACGACCAAGAGGGAGGGAGAAGGCAGGTTCGTAGTCATCACCACTATCGATAGATGATGAGCGTTTCAAGACGAGAAAGTCGCCATCCACCCAGGCAGGCATGGAGTGATCACCTAGCCCGAACGACAGCAACCATTCGCCTTCGGGCGGACCGATCGCTGTGTTTCTGGGACCCAAGGAAAATGTGATCGTCCAGATCCGATCTACGTCCCAATAAATTTAGGTACTATTCGGACGATTTCAGCTATAGGCGGGCCTACCAGACGTGACGAACTCGATTTTGACGAGCTTGGACACGCGCATGCGCAGTCGGAACCGCCGGACTTGGATGCGTGCGACGAATGCTCCTATGCCATCTTGCCTCTCGTCCACCTCTACGACGTCCCCGCCACCCGCGGCACTTAAGAGCATAGCGTCACTCCGGGAGAGTGGAGAGAGCGGTGGAAAGTGCCAGAATAAGTGCTGCAAGAGTGCATTATTCGACGTCGACATGCATCCAAGGCGAATCGAAGCAATGGTAGTCTCTTTGAGAGGCTGACAGGTGACCAAAAGCGAGAGGACGAGGGCATGCAAAGCCGCCTCGCCCTTTTGTAAGGTCGTTACGGGTCCGTTGAGAATAGCCCAATAGATCGGGGGTTTCCCATCGAGAAGTGGCTCCTGTAAGACGTCGGAGAGTTCCAGACCTCCGTTCCTGCACATTTGACCACACTCTTTAAGGACAGTGTCGCACCACTCGTAAGGGATATCGCGCGAGAGCAACGATTGTATACTCGATTTGACTTGGGCTTGTATAAGCGCTTTGCGAGGATCCTCTTCTGTCCTTATCGTTGTGGCCTTCGTGGTAGCCTTCGATTCAGAAATACTTCGTTTCTTTTGTTCGCCCTCAGACATCGATTTGGCAGCGCCTTTCTGGTCTGCAGACCACAACGTGGCATTGCGGGTCGCCTTGGATATCTTGGACGCGGAAAGCGGGAACACTGAATGAGACTTGGCGACACTGAGAGTTGGAGACCGATAAGATGTTGGCGATGAGGAGGCGGTGACTGGGGGTGGGGGGAATGGGGGAATGGAAAGGGCAAGGGAGGAAGTAGAGGCCACGGTAAAGGAGCGGGAGCGGGAGCGAGGTGGGAGAGTAGCCTGAGATAGAAATGGAGACCTACTTGTCCCTACAATGGATGGTTCTGGCGGAGCTGGGAGTGGCCTAGAGGGCATATCTGAGGGATGAAATAGGAGGGGACACTAGAACCGTTGGACGGGGAGCCAGAGTAAGGTGGTGGTGGTGGTGGTGAAGGTGGGGCAGAGGATCTTGCTCTTGAGAATGACTGTATCGACATTTCTAAGGACCTGGTAGCTCCTTCTGGGTGTCATGTATTACGGTTCACAGCTGAGTAAGATCGGAGATCTTGTGCTGCTACCTCGAGCTTATCATGAGCAGCGGAGGGAATGGAAGTCACACTTGGACGGAATTTTCTTTCGCCCGGTGGTAATAACTGGGGTGATGTGTTCGTGAAGCCCATGTTGGGTTGGGATCGTGTCTTCATCCGCAGAGCGGGTGGGTATACAGCGCCTCATTCAAGGTTTCGCTGGTGGGTTCGTGTGGCCGTTCCTGGTATCTTGCTATGATAATCCGAGGGCGAAGGCCACCGTGGGGACGAGTGCCTAAAATATTTCATAGCCATGACACATACTCCCACTGCAACCGATATTACCCATTTATTCTTTGACCTACGAATGATGTCATTCTACTGCCCAACTACCTGACAAACGTATGGCAATCGTGGGGGTACAGGTGGCATCGTGATGTTCAAGACTCTCATCGGCGACTTGCCCAAGGATCTGACACCAACCTCCCAGAGATCGTCCTCTTGAATAACGGGGCGACGTTGGCGGTATCTACCTTAAGCGTCCTCTCCTCTACCACCAACCTTTGAAAATTTGATGCTTTGCTAGTGACCATTCCTCAGTTCCTGTTCCCCCCCGGAACAGCGCTCTTCCTCAATCATACTTTTGTATTTCAGTATCAGAAATCAATGATCTTGCGTTGGGATCTTTCTTCGTGCATACACCACGCCACGAAGTTCTGGCAGCCGACTGGCACGGTGACAATGTTTCCGGTCACTGGCAACTCACCGTATTGGATCGTTCACACAATCGCGCTGTTCACGCCAGATTCGATCATCTCGTCGCAACTGAACGCAATCACTATCTTCGGCACCTGGTCGAAAAATACTCCACTTTATCTTTTATCGCGAACCCGAAGTGTACTGCGGTCCCAACTTCCTTGTAGTGGAGGTGGCGGAAGCGGGCAAGACATAGCTCAACAAGGTTTGCTAATTCGGTATGCATCATTTCCTTTCCCGCTGCTCGTGCCCTTTGGTCTTCGACCGACTGACGACCTCCCTTATTTCGCTGGCCCCCAGACATACGTTTCTTTAAAGTCACTGCCACTCTTCCCCTTCCCCCATCCCTTCCCGCACATCCCGGGAATAGAACGCATTGGTGCCGTCTCGCATTTCACTCCCCAAGCACCTGTGTTCGAAGATCGCTCCCTCATGTCGACACGGTCCTTCTCGCGACGGGCTACGAGTTGCGCACCCCCTTCATCCGCAACACCATTCTCTCCACATCGCTCCCAGACCCAGACGACTACGACGCGCTCACAAACAACGGACGGTACCTCCGCTCGCTCTTCCGTCACGTTCTATCCCTCGCGCCAACGCACACCCCACGCGCTCTCGCCTTCATCGGCCTCCTCACTTTCGTCGAAAACGGTATGTCCGACTATGCGCAGGCTCTTCTCGTCGCGCACGCCCTTGCCGATCCCGCGCTCTCTCCCCGACCTTCGCGCACAGGAAGCCGCGCTCGACAACCCAGCACACATCCTGCGTCCTGGCGGAGGCGCCGCATATCAGGACGAGCTCATCGCGATCCTCCAGGATCGTGGGCGCGAGGGCAGTGTTCCGCCCCACGGAACGTGGTTCATCGAGCTTTGGCGCGAGTTTGCGACGAGAGAGACGAGGTGCCTGCGCAGAGCGTGGTTTGAGATTAAGGCGTGTGGCGAGGACGAGGTGCGCAAGTGGCTGGGCACCGTGGTGGGTATCCAATTGAGATCGGTTTCTTCAAGTTATGGTCTACAGACGAGACCTTTGTTTTGTGTTCATGCTGTATGATATCCATCTCTCTTCTCGTATCACTAAAGATACCGACTCGAATCTCAACGGGCAGGGACGGAGGGGCAACGCTTGCGGTTATCCCTAAACAAAGCCTCTTACAAAGGCTCACACAAGGACTCATGACAAAACGATGAGGGTCACAGACCTAATCGGTACATGTTTCGATGTATAAGGACTACAACCTACGTACACCTCTGCATTCAATGACGTGTGCTGCCAATTAATGACTATATATACAAACTCGGGACTATATCCAAGTGAAACGGCTGTCCGACAAGTGTGAATCAATTCACATCGGGAGGATATAGGTGGGGGTGAAGACGACGAGAATAGGTATCGGGGAGGGGTGCCAAGAAGAGCGGGAATACCGAATCGTGAGGTCAAAGTCCCTGGATCTGTACAATGAGGAACTGCTTCTCGTCCTGAAATCCCCCGTCCAGGCCGATCCGTCAGAAAAGAAAGAGTCAGAAAAGAGCGAGCGCACCGTGAATTGTTCATCTACAAGAGAACACCAAAATCATCAATTGGGCGGCAAGAACGGTCGCGAAGACAGGGACCCACCATCTTTATCGTTGTGGAAGTTCTTGAGGAAAACGAGTAGTTTCTCCTTGTTTCGTCGCAGGATGGCTTCGATCTGTGGTGGTTTCTTGGGATTTGCGACAAATACCTTGAATACATGGAACGCCTCAAATTGAATGTTCTTGCTCTTGTCGCGGAGAAGGTTCATCATCATCTTGAGATTGGCATCGTTTGCGATGTAGCGCGTCATGACGTTAAAGTTGGCACGGTCTAGGAGAATCTCGCCAAGTAGCTTCAGTGACTGACGCTTTGTTACGTAATTGCTGGATAGAATGAGCGTCGTGAACGAATTGAAGAATCGGTCGTAATTTTTGTCCAAGTATTCCGCGACCATCGGTTTATGCCGGGTGAGTGTTTCTTTGAGGCTCGTGTATGCGTCTGTCGAAATGCCAAACGTCGTTGATTCGATGTAATTCGGGTAATTGTAAAACCTGATGAGGTATTAGCAAGCATGCCAAGGAGCGCGTAAGACGTACTGTTCGGAATACAAGAGGATCTTGCATAACGGTTCGTGGCGAAGCATTTCGCGGAGGATCATGCCCGTATTGAGTGCGACCTCCTCGTTCTCATAACCGGCGAGCGCGGCAAACAGTACTTCACGCTTTCCCGAAATGTATTCGACCGTTGGCCAGCGTGTGCCGATCTGTCTCCGCAGGAGATTATTAAAGATCTGCACGACATCCTTCCTGGCCTCAAAGTCAAAGCGTGCGATGTGGACGACAAGTAGGTGCAGCAGGTCCGTGCTGTAAGTCTCCTGTGCGAGCTGCGCAAAGAGTTCCGGTACGGGTTCTGGGACAGAGGTCAGCGAATAGGGCAAGAGAGGTAAAGATGAAGAAGCAGACCGCCATCGCCATACAGCATGCCCTTGATCTGTTGCAAGTGCTTGCTGACTTCTTCGCTAGCCTAAAAGACCTATATCGGGGTATTCTACGATCTGGGATAGAATGATAACATACCTTCTTTCGGGGCTCGCCTGGCGGGGCAGACTCGAGTTTGAGGATGTTGTCCCGCAAACCACGCACGAGGTCGGGTGGGGTACGCTGCTTTGTTTTGAAGAAGTTCATAGCGGCACCGCGAGACGAGGGTAGAGGAGAGTAGCGCACGGTTGCGTAAAGGATCAAGATGGGTGGTAAGAGTGAAGGCCTGTTGCGGTGAGGAACATGAGTTGTGCAGTAACCAGGATGCCGGCATCGACCCGATTTGTCCTACTGTATGTCCCTTTTGTTCCTGTGTCCTGTGTCTGTGTCTGTCGGTGTGTCCCTCTCCGACTCGATCTGACTCTCGTTTCACCGGCGAGCGATATACCCATTACCACATCCCATCATCCGTGGCGGTGGACTAGGTAGGGCGGTACTGTAAACACAGACACACACTATATACATACCCTCTCACCCTCCCCTACTCCTCGCCAACCCACATCTTTCGACGACTCATGCCTTTCACTCCCGACGCCGCTCTCGACCTTCTTTTCCCCGAAGAGCTTATCCCACAACATGTCAAGGACGAACTGCCGTCAGACCTCCACGTGCGTCTTCTTTTTCCAACGTCATCCCCGCCCCCTTCTTTTTCTCACCGGTGGCGCATCTGTCGTGCAGATACGTCCCTTGGCTTCGACGGATTATGATCGTGGACACCTCGCCGTGTTAGATGTTCTTTCGCAGACGCCCGACATTGGCCCCGAAGGTTGGACGGCTCAGTTCTACGACCTCCGCGACACCCCGGCAACGTATTACATCCTCGTCGTCGTCTCGCGGGAAACCGACCGGATCGTCGGCTCGGGCGGCGTCTTTATCGAGCGCAAATTCTTACGTGGGCTAGGCCGCGTCGGGCACATCGAGGATATCGCCGTTGCCCGGGAAATGCAAGGCAAAAAGCTCGGTCTGCGCATAATCCAAGCTCTCACCCACATCTCCGAAGGCGTGGGCTGTTATAAGACAATTCTTAACTGCAGTGATGCTAATATGCGTGCGTTCATGGTGTTTCGTCGTGAGGGGAAGCTGTATCACTGATTCTTGTTGCCCTTCTTAGCGTTCTATGAGAAGTGTGGTTTCGAGAAACGAGAAAATGAAATGGTGAGCGTCGCTTAGTCACTATCATTGTGTGCCTGCTCACTTGTTTACAGGCAAAGTATGGTATTGGGCGGGCCCGTACTCCGAGGCTTTAAATTGCAACGCCTCACTGTCATTCCGTATAATTCACTGCTGGCATATCATAACGGACCTCTGGATTAGATAGACATATAGAACCTCAATATCAGCGCTTTCGTGCAATTTGGTATCATGCGCGTGGACACGACTCCAAAAGGGATGCATGGTATACAACACATTCAGACTATCGTACACGTGCGACCCGAATAAATCTACTGCCATAATAATCGTGAAAGTGCGTGGATAGCCACGCAAATAATAAAAAAAGAGAGAAGCCGAATAAGATATGGGTGCGTGCAAGGGGAGATTCGTCAAATCATGGGTTTTCGTCCTCTTCCTTCACCGCATCTCCATCCAATCCACCATACCGCCCATGGAGTGCTGGCGCCGGTGCCCAATCTCCGCTCGGTCGTGGGCGGAAGCTCTCCCTACGCGCGCGCTTCGCCTTGAGGGCGATCGCCTGTGGGTTCCTCGACGTAGACGTGCCAAGTCCAGAGCCAACACTCCGCGCACGGTAAGAGCCCGAAAAGTGATGTTGTGCAGCAGCAGCAGCAGCGCCAGCGCTCGCGCCCATCGGTTCCCTCGAGGGCGGGCGCCCAATGCCAAGCGCGGCGTGCTGTCGGGGGACGGTGGCGGACACGGCACGAGGTATAGGCACGGGGAGGACGGACGCGCGCACGGGTACGGGCATCGCGATCTTGCTCGGGTGCTGGCCTGCGCCAGCGCCGCTTGCAGAACGCGGCACGAACGACCCCGACGGCACCTGCGGCACGTTCGTCTCTGCGAGGCGCGGGCGCTTGCTCGGCACCGATTGCGAACGGCCCATGCTGGATGCTGGCCGCACGGCGGGCGTGACCGTGCCCTCGCCTTTCCCGGGTACAGAGCCGGGCGTCGTGGCGCGTGGCGGCACGGAACCTGCACGCGTTTTCGTGCCCCCGCGGCGGTTCTCCTTGTCGCCACCGCCGGTGGCGTCGAGCAGAATCTGCAGCATGCTTTCACTGCGTACGAGGAAAGGGCGACCTGCTTCTGCTTCCCATGCGGTAATAGAAGCGAGCAGGTCCTTTTCGAGCTACGATTGCTTGTCAGCACCGTCGCACCGTCGACCTGTCGGTGAAAGAAGACGTACCCTCGGCTTCTCTTTCTGAACGCGCTTGCGCATCTTTTCTTCTCGTAAGAGCCGACCTGGGTCTCGCGGACCTCGCCCAAGGAGACGGCTCTGATCCGACGCCGAATTTGCAAGTTCTTTCTCCTCTCCACAGATGTCGAAATACTTGCGGATGCTCGGAAGAAGATGGGCTTTTGTTCGTCGTTCGTCCTTGAGCCGCCTGATCTCTTCTTCGTGAATGAGCAGGAGTTCTTCGGTGTGTTCATCTAGGAGGCGAAATCGCAAGGGTTCTACACAGTAAAAAGGAAAGCGCACCGTCGAAGTAGGGTGTAAAGTCTGAACGCTCCTCGTCGCCAATGAGGAGCTCGTCCCAGAGCTTAGCAATCTCGCTGCGCGCGTTCTCCACAAACGCACTCATGCGCTCGCGCTTCAATTCGAGCATGCGTTCGAGTTCCGCTTCGTACTCGCGGACCGTTTCTTCTGTGCTGCCGCGATGAGCTTCGACGAATCCATCCATCGCAGCATCTGGAACGCCCAACCGACGCCACAGCCCCTCCAACTGGTCGTACATAGCTTGGATGTGCGCTTCGCGCCGACGCTGCAGGTCCTCAAGTGTACCGCGGGTTGCCTCGGCCCAAGCGACCAGACCAGGAGTTGGGTCGACGCCCTCGAGACCTGCACAACGGCCTGCAATGAGCTCGTCGTCTGCTTCGCCGAGCTGTGCGACGAAACGTGCAAATATACGCTGGTATGCAATTTCGTTCTCGGCAGGGTCGGACACGGGTAACAACGATGGGTGGTGCAATCGCGAACTTGGTGTGGGTGTTGGTGCAAAAACGTCGTAAGGTGATGTCATGCCGAATCCCATCGCGGAAGAAGGACGGGAGGCTAACGGTACACCGAGCGAATTTGATGTCGAGGGAAGGTCCTCGAGCGTAGGTGCTACGATGCCGAGTTCGGTGTGGAGCCAGTCAATCTGGATAAATATGACTGACAGCTGGTTGAGTCGCTTGGACTGGCGAATATCAGTAGGTAGAGTGAGGAGCGAGGAGTTTGATATAACCTACGATTTCGCCCTTCCCTCGTACAAGCTCTTTCTCAAGTTTTGAGAACCGTTCCGGGCTGACATCTTGGTAGAGCACGCCGGGGCTACGACTAACTGACTGGTCGAGAACGTCTTCGGGGAAAAAATTATCTCCAACGACGCGAGACATGGAGACGAGGCGAGCAGTGAGTGCGATTAGCTGCTCGAGCTTGGTGTGGTATAGCTGTGTCGATGTCAGCCAGCGTAGTGGTATTAGCAAGAGTTCGCTTAACTTACTTGCCGCAATTTCTCTTGAAGTTCTGCGAGTTGATCATATCTTCTGGGGAGGACAGGCTCTCTGTACAGTTCTGAAGCGGTGATGTCCAGACCCTTTGCTGAGGAGCCGAGAGCAGCGCTATAGCTATGGCATTCCGACTCTAGGTTTTCGCAACGTTCTTCCAACTCGTGCACCTGCTTCCTTCTAGAACTGATCTGATCTTCTACACAGCGTGTGAGAGCTTTCTGCAAAGAGGCCAGCTCGTCTGCGAGAGCAGTAGGAGGAAGACCAAGCTGAGCATGGAGTGTGGGTAGGAGCTGGGTCTGTGTCTGGAGGTGGGTGTGTAGAGAGTTAAGAAGAGATGTGATTGTATGCTGCGATGACATATTACAACTGTCCGCGATGTTTGCCCACTGGCAATGGCGACACTCTCTCGCATCAAATCAAGTTTGCTCAACTCAACGCGACGCGACGACGCGTTCAATCCAACATCACGTGATACTCTCAGAACCCTGCTTGCGCTGCCTCCCGCTCAGCAACACTTCCTCGGGCTGTCCACTTCTTGACAGGCTCTGACTCGTCTCCTTGGAAATCCTCTTTCTCACCAGAGACACCCCATCCACCTCCACCTGGTGTCTCTATGCGCAGGCGATCCCCTTTGCCCATGCGGATCGTGGCTTTCCCACCAACGTTGATTTCTCGTGTCTTGGTTACATCGGAAGCGTCTCCATCTTCCTCACGTCCTTGCTTGATCCAGGTATTACGGCCGAATCCCCCTGGTGCACCACCTTCAAGGCCGTATGGCGCGCGAGTTCGCCGCTTTTGGGGTGATTAAGAATTTGCAATGTCGACTTAAAAATAGAGCAGTTACCTCCGACAGAATAGAGACCTGCAACGGTTCCAAGAACTCGAGTTCCCGGACAACGCCCTCTCCTCCACGAAACTTCCCAGCACCAGAAGAACCTTGTCGCAGTCCAAAGCGGTGTACCAGCACGGGATATCGTCGCTCGAGCAACTCAACGTCACCGATGCGTGTGTTCGTTATGTGCGTGTGGACCCCCGATGTTCCATGCCAGTTCGGGCCTGCCCCTGAACCACCGGCAATCGTCTGCGTGGCTGGCGTCAGCATTCTGTACGGAATGCATGTGGAGGCAGATACGCACTTCGTAATAACCCCATCCCGCAACGGCACGACCATCGCTATCCTTACCACCCGCACCAAAGGTGAGATTGTTTGTGCATCCCTGACTGGCCGCGCAAGCACTAAACGCCCGCAGCACGACGTCTACGATGCGCTGTGACGTGAGTACATTTCCACCGCAAACGGCTGCAGTTCGTGACGGTGCCAACAGGCTTCCGCTGGGAATTCGGACTGTCGCAAAATCTCAACAAGAATAATGATGTAGAGGGGGGTGTTTACCGTCCAAAGGGACCAGGCAACCCGCATTCAGTGGGATGTCAACGTCCAGCATGGCACGTATGCAATATATCACCGCTGAGTGTACGACCGAAATAGGTGAGTTGAGGTTTCCGCGAACTTCACATCCCGTGCCCTCGAAGTCGAATACGGCGGAGCCATCAGTCTCATTTATCTCGACTCGAAGACAGATCTGCCATTTCCATAAAAAGGGTCAGAATTCCTGACACCAAATATGAAACTAAAGACGTGCAGGTGAGCCATCGTCCAGATAATCGACCGCGCTCAAGACGTTAGTCCCAAGCTTCACGGCAACTTCGCGCAGGAGGCTACGCACAGAGCTCTCCGCATTGTTTCGTATGTGGTACATGTATTCCTGAACTGTTTTCAGGCCATAGTCTTCTACGACTACGAGATTCTATTCAACCGACATGCCCACAGTATAGAAACAAAAACATACTCTGGTGGATCAATTGGATACCCTTGTGGTTGGCGGCAATTTGCTGGAGTGATAGTCAATGTTTTCAATAATCCATAATACACCTCGGCTTACAGCCTTCAAGTCGCTCTCCACATCTCGAATATTCCGACATCCTGAGCTTCCTGGATACCTTGCCGGCTTGTCCACCATGTACTCGTATAGTCCCTTTTTATCGAACACGCCCTCTTTCACGAGTTTGAGACTAACGATTTCGGCACCCTCCTCAAAGATGTTGACAGAGGTTGGGGGCATGGACCCAGGCAAAATACCTCCAATGTCCGCATGGTGGCCGCGTGATGCGGTAAAGAAGATGATTTTTTTGGACTCCGAGTCAAAGACGGGACTGATTATGGTGATGTCTGGAAGATGTCTACGAAAGATCAGTCGTTAGTAGTAGGATATGGAGAAGACTGGAGGGGACTTGCGATCCTCCCGCGTGCGGTGAATTGGTCATCAGGACGTCCCCTTCCTTGAGGTCATCGCCATGGAGTTTCATTTGATACTTGACGGCACTATTGGCTTCGTGTTGAGATAAGAGCGTATGCAGAAGAGGATTGGACACACAAGCTCATCGATCCCAAATGTATCGGAATGAATGGAGCATTGGCAACGAGATCGCCGTCCGGTGCAAACAAAGCGCACGAAAAATCCAGCCGCTCTTTGATGTTCGTACTAATAGATGTTTGCTGCAATGAGCGCCCCATAGCTTCAGCAACACTCATAAACCGATTGGCGAAGAGTGTTAGCAATATGGGATCGGGACCCTCGGAGGTTAACGCCGATGGAGTAGACATGGTACTCCGTGATTGGAGAGAGTATGTGTAGAAAAGCACCAAGCCAACAGCGAGGCCTACAAGAGCTTGAAAGTTTTGTTGCGATTGACAAGGAGACACGCGATCTTGGAGTCGGTATCTAGTCGTTATATGCGCTATCGATGAATGTGTGATAGCATCAATCTTATCAGACGACAGTCTTATCTAATCGCCCTCGCGTCATCTCCCTACCAATCGAAAACTAAGCCGGAGTCGCGGTGGACATCTACCCTCATGGACATGGTGGTCCCTGAGCTCACTGAAGTAAGCACATGTTTATGTACATGTGCGATGGTCCCGCAGCCTGTCTCATGATACCTTCACGGACGGGTGAGTTCGTCCAAACATCACGAGAGCCAAGGCAGGGGTTAATGAACTCAAGCCACTCAGGCATTGACATTGACACATCCCAGTTTAGTTGTAACTGCCCAAGCAGCCAATGCTGCCGAAAGCCGCATGCGCCCTTTTAAAACGTCAATATAACAAATATTTCGTCTAGCCACAAGTGCATCCATGATAGTCGTCGAGCGGTTATGACCTGTTCTCAGTCAAAATATCAGGGGCGGAAGTTCAGACACGCTGAGGGCCTGATCGTGCACATTCGCGGGGTCATAAAAACATAAAGAAAGTATAAATTTTGACGACGACAATTCGGCATTGAAACGGAAGACCGTATAATAGTGATCCAGCCCTACCCAGGACCTAGAAACCCATGGAGATGATGGGGACCCAGCTTTCAGTGCCAAAAAAGGACAAGGCTTACGGACGACGGATACGATGTTACTTCTGTCCGACACGCGCGGCTTCCACGCGAGCCTCGAAAAATCTGCGGACATCCACCTCTGCGACTTCTCTACCTTCCTGAGCGAAGGGCCGCAAATAGTTCTTCAGGTCGTCTCTGCGGGACAGTCACGCCTAGATATTTTGGAAAATATTACCACCAACGTACCTCATGCTATTGAAAGCTCGAATGCCATCAAGTGCACGGTCGCGTGGTATGCGCTCAAGAGCTCGGAGTCCCAGCTCCTCCAATGACAGTCCTACGAAATCAGAGTCAATTCTTACCACATCCGCTACTGATTGAAGCTTACCGGAGTCCGGGTCTTCTGGTGGCTCATAAGTCTCGTCTTCTTTGAGTAAATACGGGTGCTCTTGCAAATGCGGCAGGCATGAATCACACAAACACCATCTCTTACGCCAGTCTCCCGAAAGAAAGATATCGCCTTCTCCAAGTGTCCGCGCGCCGTCTTGCGCGAAAACTGTCTGGGAAAACGAGTTCGGAGTCGGCTTCTGGCAAAGCTTTTGAGAGGAAGGCCCAAATGCACGCGAGCGTTTGGCGCTTGGGCCACCAATAGAGGGCGGTCTGGGCAAAGTCCGTTTTTTCCCTTGAATAGCGTCGGTGTTTGAGGAAGACGATGAATCATCTCCTGATAGTGACCGCGTGGGAGTGTGTGCCCTCTCTGGGTCCGGTGCTTGGACGCTTACGGTGGGAATATCGCTCTCCGCCTCTTGGCTTGGTTCTCCGATCGGGTCATCTGTCGGAAGCGCGCCAAGAACGTTCCACGAGGAGTCCGGATCTTCACGCACGACCATGGCAATTCCTGGTGTCCCGGCCCAGGCTTGCAAAATAGGTATCTTCGAGACACAAGACCTGCAGATAAGTGTGTCATAATCCTCAGCTGTGATCAAGGGAAGTGGGAGTCCAGAAGAGGAAGCGTCTGAACGAGGAGTGTCGTTTTGCTCTACTTCTACAGCCTCATCATCCCCGTTGGAGGGCTCTTGGGAGGGATGGCGGGATGGAGGACGAGCGCGTAAATTCAGACAGGATTCGTGATACCAGTCCTGAGGGGTCTATAGGTTCAATTCCCAGGTGAAAGTTGGCTGAGCGCACCTCACATGCGAGACATTGTATCATGGTCTCCCGCTCCGATTTTGCATCATACGGTCTCCCACAGCGACAGAAATTTCTCCAAAAGTTTTGGCCATACGCATTTTCATCGTTCGGGGCTTCAGGCACCTTATGAAGCGAACACGTATGTGCCAAGGCGCTGGTTGGGCAGTCGCAGCGAAAATGGCGTTTTGGGAATAGCTCGAGCTGTTCGTGGTCCGTGTGACAGGCGATGGAACAAGACGAGCAGATGCCGCGCTGTGAAGCGCAAGTGATACAGAGGTAGACGGCTTGGCGGATGTAGCCAAGGGGGTAAGTGCAATGGGAGAATGAATAGGGAAGTGCCCTAGCAGCCTCCTCCTCGAGCTCTTGTTGTGAATTAAGATAATCCGTTAGAGTACTGGCCATGGTTCAAGATCGGGAGCGCGGGCCGTGGAGGGAGTAAGCAGGGGCCAGTCTTGTCTGGCGCCGCTTCGACTTCCGTAACCCGTAACGCACTCTCAGGCTCGAACCCTTCCCTTAACGATGCCTACGTCCAAAAGCAAAGGAAAGAAGCGCGCGCGCTCCGCCGCTCTGGATGCTGGAGAGGCCTCTTCCTCAAAGCGCATGAAATCAGACTCGACAGACTCTCCATCACCCGGTCAGTATATACGACATCGCTCGCCCTTGTGGCGGTCTGACACACCGTCCGCAGCGTACTCAGAACAAGGGCTGTTGGTTCAACTACAAGAAAAATTCTGTCTCGCCACTGCCTATAAAGATGCGAAACTCTCAAGATGTACGTCGTGTTCACGTCGCAACGGGATGGACACCTGTCGGTTTCGCGACGTTCGCTTCATCCTACGCGATGCCGCTGGTGCATGCCGCGGCATCGGATTCAAAAGCAAATCTGCCACAACGCTTGAATGGGTCGAGTTTCCTCACTCATGGAACACTGACCTGCAGAAAGCGCATGTCAGTACAATTAAGGTGCGTCGTATGTAGGCACCGCCTTTCTCGCCGCATCGCTGACCGCGTACCAAAGCGGGCGATTGCCGCAGGACTCCTTCCAATACTTCAGAGGGAAGTCGAGCATTTGGAGCAGGAGGGCATCATTTGCCGGCCTCGCGAGGTCGATGTCCGTGCAACGTGCGGTAAGTAGCTCATCGTCTCCGTTTAAACATGCTGCCGACTAAGTACGACAGATACATGCCTAACATCTCTTTTTTCCTTGTCATGGATGTGCCGTTTATGTGGGCGCGAGGCGTGCGCCGAGTGCTACAGAAAATTGTCCTCAATATCCCCGACCATCACTCCTGCGACCGCCCCCAAGGATCGGCGTGATCCAGAGAAACGTCTCATCGCATGCGTCCCCCGTGAGAGCCACTCCCATCAACAATTCTTTCCTATTTCCCGCTTTGCAGAGCAGGAACTTCGAGCAGCTGTCCTAGAGATGAGCGCTATCCTGAGCGACCACACGGATACCTCAAGGGAGCGGACCCCCGCGACAACGATCCCTGAGTTACGTTACCCTGCACCGCTTGGCGCCGGCAATTCATTGGCAAACCTCGACCTACTTGCTGCTGTTGTCGCTGCATTCCCTCATCTCCCTGATATCGGGCGACCATTACCACCACCTCCAGAGGTAAAGTTATCGGCATCGTCACCACCCACACCGGAACCTTTGGCACCCGACCAAGGCACCCAACCTCCGCCTGCTCCCAAACCGCCATCAGTTAGCAACGTCATACCTTTTGTAAAGATGGAGACCACACCTCATGACATCGACGTTACAACAACGTCATCTACTTCAGAGCCTGTATCTAGTCCTCTCCTTCCCATATCACCATCGACTTCCGCATCTGAATTGTCTCGCGATACTCAAAGACTCAAATCGAAGTCACCGGCTTTGTCTGCAAAACCCATCAATTCCGAGGATCCCATTCCATATTACCCAACAGTAACATTCAGCGACTCAACGCTTACGGAAGAGGTCTTTCGAAACATCTGGGCCGAGGGCCATCCACTGGTTGTCAAGGGAGTCCTCGAGAAGTTCCACATAAAATGGACACCAGAGTACTTCATCGAGAAATATGGCGATCATAGCTGCACCATCGTGGATTGCGTCACGGAGGCAAAACGAGAGGTTACTGTTGGTTGGTTCTTTGCCCTTTTCGGAAAATACAGCGAGCGGGTCGATTCCCGCGTCTGGAAACTCAAGGATTGGCCACCGTCAACTGATTTCAAGACCGCGTTCCCGGAGCTGTACGACGATTTTGCCCGCGCCGTGCCGATTCCGAGCTATTGTCGCCGCGATGGCGTGCTTAACATCGCGTCTCACTTTCCATCGAACGCTGTCGCACCAGACCTTGGTACGCTTCTACACACCCTTGTGATGGACGCGGGATCTAATATTGGGCGTAACTAGGTCCAAAGATGTACAATGCGTTCGCCACACAAGACACCGAAGGCTCCAAGGGTTCTACGCGACTTCACATGGATATGGCGGATGCAGTGAACGTGATGGTGCATGCAGAACCATGTGCCGATGGTTCGCCCGGCGGCGCACGGTGGGACCTTTACCGTGCAGAGGACGCGCCAGCAATCAGACAATTTCTTAGCGAGCGATTCAAGCTAGCAAACGGGCTCGACCCGATTCACTCGCAGCAATTCTACCTTGACGAACGGCTCCGTGCAGAGCTGTACACAAAGACTGGCGTCAGGAGTCATCGTGTGTTTCAAAGGCAGGGAGAGGCGGTATTTATCCCAGCTGGGTGTGCGCACCAGGTGCGTATCATCTATTCTACCAGGGACTCCTTGTCGAAAACGACTCGTCAATAGGTTTGCAATCTATCCGACTGCATCAAGGTCGCGATGGACTTTGTAAGCCCAGAGAACATCGAGCGATGTGCGCGTTTGACGGAAGAGTTCCGTGCGCAAAACTTAGAGCGGATGTGGAAGGAGGACGTACTGCAGTTGCAGACGATGATGTGGTACGCATGGGTGTCGTGTTCACGTCCAGAAGTAATGCGCAGTGCGTAGTGGGCTGTGCGCCCGGTGTTTATTCCCGCGTTTGGCACGAGATGGAGTCTGTGCGCATTGTTGACGCGATTTGGTTGTGTATGTATTCTCACTTTATAGCCCACAGTGGCGGACATAGCAAACACTTGTATATTACATCGAGTTACTTAGTGCGTACATACTAGGTAGACTTTCACATACTGCGCGCGGCCATCTGTTCCTGGCGCTTTGTATTTGGTGAGTACTGACATGAGTCCTCATGGCAAGCCTGGCTCCGATCGCTCCTCACGCCAACCCTCTACCGATCAACTTGCCGCCATTACCCATTTCTTCAACGAGCTCGAAGCGAAAACTCCAATCAAGCATCTGCAAAAAGAGACGGATGGCAACAAGACACTTCTCGATACTATTAACGCTCTCATCGCGGTCGTGCGTCATCGTATATACAATTAGGCCCTGTACACCCCCGACAACTCACAACTCATCTCGTGTCCAGGGCGCGTTCATTGCAGGTGTCCAAGCGCAGCTGATCTCCGTCACGTACGCCAACTCTAACGCCCTGGGCAAAGTGACGAACTGGTTTAGCTTCGTCGGACTCACGCTCGACCTCATCGGCACGGGCGCAGGTGTCGTGCGCGCCCTGCTGCTCCAGCAGGCCATCCGGCGCACCCACCGACTCGCCGTGCGCCTCGCCGGACAGATCGACGGCGCCCGCCACGAGATGCGCGAGCAGCAGGAGCGCCAGCGTCGTGCCACCGACACGGCGTCCGTCGACCCGCGCTCGCGTGCGTTCCTCGCCGATTCGATGCGCGGAATCTCCCGCGTCATGGCCATTTTCGCCGAGGACGGCAGGTTTGGGGTGCAGGCTGCCGCTGCCGAGGGAGGAGCCCAGACGGCGACGGACGATCCTGACGCCTTGGGTCACCATCCGCGCCGTCCCCCTCGAAGGAAAAGGGGCGTCCATCCGTTTCGCGAGTGGATGTGGTGGGTCTTGCCGCATGTCAACGTGGAGGGCATCGGGCGGGTACCCATCGTGTCGTTGGGGGGAGGGGGCCTGTGCCTGCTCGTGAGCGTGGTTCTCTTTGCTAGTGCATCGCAGCCACATGCCGTCTGGGTCTCATGCGCTTCCATTGCCGTGGGCACGCTCGTCTGGTCCATGATTCCGACTACCAATCCCCGCAGTACGTCAGCGTCTTTTCTATGCTTCCATTCTGTGTGAAAGAGGCTTGCTGATCACTTCCAAGAGCAGAGCGCAGCCGAGCTGCTCTTTATGATCACGTCGAAGAAACGTTGGAACATTGTCCACCCGTCAAACCTCCGGTATTTCCAGCGCCGCAGGGAAGCAACCCAGGCACTTGACCCAATGCGCGTTATGTTACGTTAATTCACTATAACATTCACTACTCTACCAACGAAAGTAAATGTCGCACCTGTGTGAGATCTTGAACTGCTATCACCGAAACTGGCTGTCTTCGACGTGTCAGCATCCGTGCGTCGATTGCGAAAGGTACATTACTTCTTTTTTCTAAACGGAATCACAATATGCCATCTTCCAAGAACCCTGGATAGTCAGCTTGCCTTGCGCATGATGATGACCTTCTCCGGGTACTGTGGTAGTCGTGAGAATGGTGAGAGACAGAGTATCTCAACAACATCTCCCCAACCAGAGTATGTGTCTTGGTGAGTCATTGAGCAACTCTCATCGTTCCGTATTACATTGACCAAGGCATTGGCTCCACGAGAAGCGCACTACTTCTGCTCGCACTCATCCAGACCTCGGAGACTGCTGTCAATATGGCAGCGTGAGTCACACCAATGCGATATCACCTCCCTCACGACAAGACTTGCTTCACATGCCATTCATTTCTGTTGCCCAAGATTTGCCAAATGTAGAATACAGTTCAAGTTCCGTACGCCGTAACAATATGGCCCAGCCCAGTGACCCTGTCAGATCGTCCAGCCTGTGTATAAGCTCTTTCCAGGGATTTGGGATCTTCGAGCTGATGGCCGTATTCATGGCGTGTCATCCTTATGCTACAAATCATCCACCATCACGACTCGAGCCTCTTCCGAACACTGCCTTCGTCTATCTCAACCGGCTGTACTGTGACTGCTGTCCAAGGTGCTGTCTCAGGCTCTGAGACTCCGTCGATCGCTCTATTTGTTTTAGTGACCCAAAAGTTTTGGCACCTCAACCGACTGCGCTGTCTCTTAGACTCCCAGTCGCTGTCTGTTTTAATGACCGAAAAGATTCGGCATCTCAACCGACCATGCTGTGTCTCTTATCGCTGTCTATGTTAGTGACCGAAGGGTTCGGCGTCTATCTCGGCATCTCGACCAACTGTTAGACCCCGAGGCCCAGTCGATTGCTCTGTTTTTTGAGTGACCGAAGAGTTTCGGCGTCCATCTCAACCAACTGTGCCGTCTCTCAGACCCCGGGTCCCAGTCGATCGCTCTGTCTGTTTTAATGACCGAAAAGTTTCGGCATCTCAACCGACTGTGCTGTCTCTCATCGCTCTGTCTGTTTCAGTGACCCGAAGATTTCGGCATCTATCTTACTAGAGGTGGCTTCGCCAAGAGGATTCTAGCGGACTCGAAGAAGCTTTGCTATGAGGGCATTTGTTTGATGGCCACGTTACCACTTACTCTTCATGACCTCCGTCAAACAGCCATCAAGATGGGTCCGGCTTATATTAAAAGAAAACGTCCGCAAGAGCGAAACACAATTGGGACATAGTATCTTGCTCACCGCTATAAAAATCTTGGGTTCCTTGGATGCCTGGCAAGGAACGCTCTGTCGTCTTACTCCCCTACTCACCTTCCTTATGGATGAACATGCGATTGAAAGTGGATATATCTCTTCTTCAAGCTATGCGAGGCGAAAGGCTCCGGCGCCGACTCTCCGACATCATTTGTCTATGCAACCACACCCTCAACCATCGCGGGGTGATTTAGGGAGCCCTCGGCATTCTGGTGCGAGATCACCCTTTACAGCGTAGTGCTTTGCTAATGCGCCACCAAATAGAGTATTCACAGAGCAGGGCTCGTTTGAGTCACCCCCTTCCTGTGCACCGCATGTACACGCATCTCGAAGTTTCACTCGGCCTTGCCCCTAGTTTCCTCAATGAGCCTGAAGTGAAAAATCCAATTAAGCACCTGCAAAAAGAGATCGAGGGAAATAAGACACTTCTCGACACTGTTAATGCCCTCATCGCAGTCGTGCGTACAAAATTAGGTCCTACGCCTTACAACTCATCTCGTGCCCAGGGCGCGTTCATCACAGGGATCCAAGCGCAGCTGATTTCTGTCACGTACAGCTCTAACGACAACGCCCTGGGAAAAGCGACGAACTGGTTCGGCTTTGTCGGCCTCACGCTCGACCTTATTGGTACTAGTGCGAGCGTCGTGCGCGCCGTGCTGCTCCAACAGACTATCCGGCGCAGCCACCGCCTCGCCGCGCGCCTTCCCGGACAAACCGACGGCGCACGTCACGAGATGCGCGAACAACAGGAGTGCCATGCCGCCGACGCCTTGGGTTACTGCCCGTACTCTCCCTCTCGAGGGAATTGTGGTGTCCACCTATTTCGCGAGCGGATGCGGGGGATCCTACCGAACATCAACGTGGAGGGCATCGGGCTGGTACCCGTCGTGTCGTTGGCGGGAGGGGGCCTCTTCCTGCTCGTTAGCATGATCCTGCTTGCTGGTGCATCGCAGCCGCATGCCGTCTGGGTCTCGTGTGCCTCTATTGCCATGGGCACACTCTTCTGGTCCATTATTCCGACCACCAATCCTCGCAGTACGTCTGCGCCTTTTCTATACTTCCGTTTTGTGCGAAGGAGGTTGCTGACCACGTCTAGGAGTAGAGCGCAGCCGCGCCGCCCTTTATGGTCATGTCGAAGAAACATCGGAACATTATCCACCCGTCAACCCCCCGGTGTTTCCAGTCCCGTAACGAAGTAACTCAGGCACTTGACCCATGCACGTCGCCCATCGTAACGCCCACTACTAAGAAAGTAAGTGCTGCACCTACGCGAGGTCTTGGACTACTATCACCGAAAGCGACTCTCGTCGCCGTAAAGTTTCCACGCATTGGTCGCAAAATGTACATTGTTTCTTTTTCTAAACGTAATCACAATATGCTATCTTCCAGGGGAAACCTGAACGTTGAACTAATCCATCCTGCCCTTCAACGTGCGCGTGATGACCTTCTCCGGGGTACTGGGGTAGACATAAGAAGGGTGAAAGACAGGAAATCTCAATGACTTACATTACATATACGATAGCCCCCCAACCAGAGTATGCATCTCGGTCAACAGAATTGAGCAGTGTTTGGCTTATTGTCTCAAAAAGATCTTCGGGGCCGAGGTTTGGCTCCCATAATCCTTCTGCAACACCAAACAGCTTATCAGACGCGGTCCCTGCCACAATAAAGTCCTCTGCAAAGTTCAAACAGCCGATGAGGTCTGCACCAGCAATATATGGCTTCAAGCCACCCGATGGTGTGCGCTCTAATCCAGCAATCACTGGCTCAGTAAAGTATGGCCCAAAGCGCCGCGAGTAGAGTGTGCTGGAGACGAGATGGGCAAACGTGGAGGGCTCGATGGTGCGGGATTCCTTGATTGTGAACATGTTCACGAGATACCGGAACCGATCGCGGCTACGTGGTTAGACCAAGAATATTAGACCCCATGTGGAATAGCAGCGGATCTACGCACAGAGTGGTGATGTCCGTAGCAAGACCCGTGAGTCCCAAGTATATCCTGTCTGTGACAGGAAAGATCTAGGCAGGCACGCATGCACTTCAGAGCAATCCGATAACTATGATAGACCACGGTTCACCTTTTCAAAATTCATGGCTACGGTCATTGCACCCGCACCGAGGCGCAAGTCACTGGCGATGGCGACGCAGTCTTTGCCAGCCATCGCGATGACCGAGCCACCATTGTGTTCCATGATAGACTGCATGTAAATGGATGAGCTATACAAATGCAGCCCTGTCATCAGAAAAGCGCACCATTTTGGAGAAGTGAGAGTGACGACGCGGTAAGTAGAGGGTAAATGCAGAGTTTGAGAAGGTGCTTGCGCGTTCATATGGCGAGCGCTTGCCTGACTTGGACGCGGTCCTGCGTGTCACACGTTACGCGTTACACGTTACATGTACCATCTCTCTCTATTTATGGAAATGTTGTCCAATTCTTGGAAACCTGCAAGACAAGACCTAACCCGGAGTAGGGTTAAGGTCAGTCGGGGCGAGTCCCGCTTGGATCGAGGCGATGTGAAGCGAAGCGCAGTCTACCAGAAACATTGTTCGCGATGCCCTCCTCATCTTCTTTATCCGCTAACGAGAAAGCACACGTTAAACTCATCGTCCCACCTCCAACAAAGATTGTGGCTGCTTCATTAGCTCGCATATATTTTGCTCATCCTGACCCCTCCTCGTGGTCGTATGGTGGTCTACAAGGGGCCCTCTTACTCGTTGCAGACCGTGCCAGAGGTGCTCATTTCCTTAACCTTGTCGATCTCATAGGTAACCGCGGTGTTATTTGGGAGCACGAGGTCTACAAAGGCTTCGAGTATTATCAGGACCGCCCTTTCTTTCACTCCTTTGCGGGCGATGTGCGTGCCAAAATGCCACCATACACTATTATGTTGACTGACACACATGTGATAGGACTGCATGATTGGCGTCGTCTTCCCGGCTGAGGGCGACGCGAGGAACTTTTATAAGCAGGTATCCAATCGCAAAGAAATTAAACGTGCGTCCTTCACCAGATTGTGGCAACATCTACTGACACCCCGATCTCGCAGCAACAGCAAAGGCAAAGGCTGCGACAGCACCCGCAAAGAAGAAGAACATAGCGAAAGGAGGCTCAATTGACAAATCTCGCATCTCTGCCCCGACTGTGGGATCTTTCGTGCACGTCGCTCATATGGGTTACGATGCGGAGAAAGGTTTCACATCTTCCGGTGTAGACCCGTCCTGGATGGCTTTCCTCGGAGACCTTCAAGCCCACGGCATCGATGAGGCTGTCATCGCAGAAAACATGGACTTCATCAAAAGCTTCGTGCGTGACGCCCAGAAGAGTGACGGTGCAACTGGGGGACCGAGAAAGAAACCTCCGCCTCCGCCCGCGCCGAGGCGAGCGTTGCATGCGCAACAGGATTCCACCTCTTCAATAACTGCTGCGTCCCCCCCTGCTGCGCCCCCGCCTCCGCCGTCTCGTGGTACCCCTCCTCCCCCACGTGCTCCACCGTCTCCTGCAAACACCGCACCCACACCAGTTGTACCTCAGCCGCCCCCACGTGCTCCACCTCCACCGTCACGTGCTCCAGCAGCCCTGCCTCTCGCACCTCCCGCACCACCCTCACGCCCTACTTCAGCTGCACCGCCCGCACCGCCTCCGCCTCCGCCTCCTCCTGTTGGTCGGCCAGTTGTACCTGCCCCTCCGCCTCCGCCTCCGCCCCCACCCGGAAGACCTGCCCCTCCGCCTGCACCCTCACAGAATAACACTGAGCCCGCACCTCCTCCGCCTCCACCTCCGCCGCCTCCGCCACCACCTCAAGGTGGTGGCGTACCACCCCCGCCTCCACCCCCACCTCCGCCTGGGGGAAGTACCAAAGCTAGTGTACCCACGTCGTCGGCACCTGGCCGCGCGGATCTTTTGGCTTCTATCCAGGGCAAGGGTGTACACTCTCTTCGCAAGACAGACGGGCCGCCGCCGTCACCTTCCCCGGCTGCGATAGCAACGAGTTCGGAAGGTAGCGGGGGAGGCGCTGCAGGTGGTGATTTAACCGCAGCCCTCGCAGCTGCGCTAATGCAGCGGAACAAGAAACTGGGGGACAGTGACGATGACGACGATGAAGAAGAAGAGGATTGGTAGACGATGTAGACGGGACTGTATCGTAATTCGCTAGTCTATTATGACGTGGGGGGCTAGTCTCGGCGATCGCCGTGATGCATATAAACGTTATCTCCTCCTTTCTACCATTCACACCCGCCTCTGCAATCCTCCACACAAACACAACGCATGTATCTTTTACAGGTTATAATATAGTTTTCTGACCTCTTCTTCTCCAGATATCTGAAAACAAATGGCTGACCAATTAGTGAGTTCTGCACTCGGGTTTGACCCGCTGTACCTTGTGACCAGTTCATAACTTCATATCGCCTTGCGACGACAGTCCGAAGGTGTGTATATATACTTCTTCATACCCTTCGTCTAGTAAACCCGATTTTGTTTTTCAAAACAGAGCAAATCTCTGGTATGGCCCCTTTGTTTGCGAGTATAGCTCAGTGGCTCACCATGCGCAGAGTTCAAGGAGGCGTTCTCGCTTTTTGATAAGGGTTCGCATGTCTTCTCGCGCGGTAAATGATACACGATCTCCAACCGATGTGCAGATGGCGACGGCACGATCACCACCACTGAGCTCGGGACCGTCATGCGTTCACTAGGCCAGAACCCGACCGAAGCAGAGCTACAAGACATGATCAACGAGGTGGACGCAGACGGAAACGGCACGATCGACTTTCCCGAGTTTCTCACCATGATGGCACGCAAGATGCGCGACACAGACTCGGAGGAAGAGATCAAGGAAGCGTTCAAAGTATTCGACAAAGACGGCAACGGCTACATCTCTGCGGCTGAGCTGCGACATGTCATGACCAGCCTCGGTGCGTTGTAGCTAACAAATGCACGTTGTTTTGGTCATAACTCTTGCGCATAGGCGAGAAGCTTACAGACAAAGAGGTCGACGAGATGATCCGTGAGGCAGACGTTGATGGGGACGGTCAAATCAATTACGATGGTGTGTGATTCGTTCTACTCCTTCACGCTCACATATCCTAAATGACACTTTATTCGAAACTGGAACACAGAGTTCGTCAAGGTCCGTGCTGCTCATGTTTTGCTTTGCGCGTTTCCCCACTGATTGTTATCAACGTAGATGATGCTATCAAAGTGATCGCTTTACAGTATGCAACCTACTCGGATCCCCGATTGGCATCGTCACCGTCATATGTGTATGAACTGACAAGTAAAACGAAGATAGTTGATATTATGTGTATCTGGATGATGTATGGACTCAGCGCTCGTTTCGTCCCGTGGTAATACATAGCTCTTTTTTCTACTTTGTCGATGTGTGGAGGTAAAGCTATCTCTGAATGAACGGGGAGACCCCTGATCCAGAGGGGATGTTTGTTGAGATGGTCGTTATCTGATGAGAAGGAATCCGATATAGCGACTTGGAAAAGCGAGAGACGACCGTGTCCAAGTCACTGTGACGAGGCGCCATTCAAGGTTCCGTTTTGCACACCATACACCATACCTTATTAGTCGCGGTGCCAGTGCTATAGCGACGCTTCCCCGATTCCCAATGAGTGAAACACCTGTTCCCACTGCCCAACTGCTTACGACTCGTAGGGCTGGTCCCAGCATAAGGGCGGTTGCTTCGTCCACTGGGCTTAGCTCATTGTCTGCATCATCAAAGAGCACCCAGAAATCTGCCTAATACCTTCGCTTTCCCGAATTCCCATCGCTAAACTCCAATCAACCATTCTCCAGGCTCCCTGCCGAGTTTTGCTGAATTACTCCTGTCGGCTAACTCTTCCAAGTATGTCCAGCGCCTTCATTTGTTGTTTTTCCTGACCGATTGACTGAGTACTCACTGCTAATCTTCTATTAGCGTTCATTCGTTCTCTTCGTCGAGTGATTCGTTTCCTTATACCTCTTCGCATGGCTTGAAAAGTGCTCAAGGTTGTCACAAGGAGAAACGAGAGAACCCCCGTGGCGACTGTAGTGAGTACTGACTTCGTGTGGCACAGGCGAGAGTTACAGAAATGCAACGACAATCAGCATGCTCCCAGAACTTGAAATATTTAACCACTATCAAGAGAACTACCATATCCCTCTGGAATTTGCACCTACTAGTGCACATATACCGAAGATGGCGACAGATCATATTTGCATACCCGCGCCGTCTTAATCTCGAAATTCTCTGCGGAGATGGGACTCCTGTCAGGAAGAATCTGGGCATCTGGCCAGCTATCCCTATCGTTGTGCGATATGGCCATAGGGGCACCATACTACCTGAGGACGAAGGCAATGTCATTGCTGCACTTGAACACCCCGACCGTGTATATCATGTCAAGCTTGGTGGCGTAACAGGACCGCAGCTAGGAAAGATAGCCACGGTGATGCAGGAGCCATTTCCGGTGCTGACACATTTATTAATTTCCACGACGGATGTAAATGTCCCAGTCATTCCCAGTGGATTCTTGGGAGAATTTGGTCCACGTTTACAAGAAATTTACTTATCTGGTGTTCCATTTCCGGCGTTACCAACGCTTTTTTTTTGCTAGCTAGTAACCTCGTCAAACTCGAACTTCTCAAGATACCACCGACCGGTTACATTTCACCTGAGGCGATGGTTGCACGTTTGGCCGGGTTGCCTAGGCTCCGAACCTTTAGCATGGAATTCCGACTTGCTACCCCCCGCCCTCTTTGGATCCACTTGCCTCCCGTAACACGGTCTGTCCTTTCCGCTCTCGCCACATTTTACTTCTCGGGTGTTTTTGAGTATTTGGAGGATTTCGTGGCACGAATCGACGCCCCTCGACTCGTCTGCCTCGAGATATTTTATTCGAATCAGGTTGTTGACTTTGAAGTACTCCAGCTTTCCAGGTTCGTCATTCGCTCAGAAAGACTCGAGCAAACGCTGTCTGCGCGTCGCGAGTTAATGCTCCACCGTGATGCCGTTGCGTTCTACGTTGGTGATGCCGCAGGTGGTATTTCTGTTGGCGTTAAATGCCAAGGAATGGACTGGCAAATTTACGTGCTCGGCTGGATTCTTCCCATACTCTCCGGGGTAATCCATTTTACGATTGATTTCGGCCAGTTCAAATCCGAACCAGAAATTACGGACGACGTTGAATGGTTGCCACTCCCCGTGCAGTCACTGTTTGTGTCTAGGCACATCGCGGGGCATGTTTCCCGTGCACTCGAAGATATTGCCGGGGTGGTGGCCACCGAAGTATTGCCAGCCCTTGACTTGATTTGTTTACTGGGCCAACCAGTATCGTCCGTTGACAAGTTCATCGCTGTTCGCCGGGACTCTGGTCACCCTGTGACCGTCGTGAACACGAAATGGGAGTTTAATAAAAGACTCGAGTCCTTTACCCAGGGGCGATAAGGGAAAGCTCCATAGCACCTGTTACGCACTTTATAACCTTGCGTTGTACGATAAACTGTTTTACTCATCCTGCCATAGCATGTGACACAATTGTACAAGTCAAAAGAATTATAAGGCTGATACATATCGACCTGATAACGAACCAATCGTGGCTGATCCTGGACCCAGAACCCTCTGTGAGCTGAGCAGCATGAACATGAACATTTGGTGATGCGCAAAAGTGATACAATGCATAGATCAACCCACCCGACTTAGGCCTGCGTTACAAAAAAACTTGAATAAGCAATAATGTGAGAGTAGTAGATGCCACGTGTAAAGAAAAAACCAAAAAAAAAAAAGCAGAAAATTAGGCGCTTTGCGAATATCGGCGTTGCATTCCCAGAGGACAATCGATACACGTGGCAGAGTGCTCTAGGGTAGGTAGCAATTATTTAGGGTATAGAAACTAGGCGTGCAGAGTTTTCAATGCAACGATTAGGACGGCGTTGAAATAACGACGACATCGCTTCATCATCGAGGCTCGAACGACGAGCCAGACTCCCGTCTTCGGGAGATGTGCGGTCGTCCGAGTGGTGACAAAGGCGAGGGCGATGTAGAGGAGGTTGGACTCTCCACTGCACCGTTTTCTGGCAACTGGATCGGTGGCGCGGTGGCGGCCGGCGAAGTTCGACGAGAGACGTATGGTGGCGGTAGGGGCTTTGGCGGCTCTTCTTGAACAGGGGTACTTGCGTTGGCAACTGGTGGTACATCCAGTGCGAGCGAGAGATCGTCCAGGATAGCACGCGGAGGAGGTCGTTCTACCTGGGCTTCCAATAACTTTCGACGCCGGGGTTACGTGAGTTATTCGTTCAGATCTAGTCGAAATGGGATGCGCGCACCTCGATCCGCAATTCTTCTCCGGCGTATTCGCCTTCCATTTCCTCCGGACCCAATAGCCTATTACCTTTGCGGAAGATCTCTCCTTCTTCGGCAACCCAGCTCCTCGACCTAAGTAAACCCCGAATTTAGGCGATCATAGCAAGAAGCGAGATCGTAACTGGCGGCTCACCGATCCGTAGGCGAACGGGCATCATCCTCTCCCTGTGCTACTTCATGTCCCATCTCTTCCGAGTCCGAGTCCGCAACCGTGAAACCAGCGGGGCTCAGAATGGGTTCAACGACCTCGGGCTCCGGAGGAGCCTTTCCTTTGCCCTTATCTAACCGTGGCGTAGATAGAACGTCATCGTCAGTCATTTCTTCGGCGTCGCCGCGAGTGGTGGCGACATGGTCATCATGACTTCTACCTCCGCTACTAGTTGGCGAAACTCCTAGCCCGTTCAGATCTATAGCTAAGCCCTGAAGACTGATGCGGGGTTTTGGAGAGGCGCGGGAGAGAAGAGTTGTGAGCGTGTCGTTCAAGCAGAGGAGATCGTCCAGGCGAGTCGAATCTGGGGAGGTTCGAATGATCTCCGCAAGGAGAGGTAAGAGCGCCTTTGTCCGTTCAATAAGTTCAGGATTCGCCTTTGCGCCAGATTCATGCCCTCTCGGTGCAGGTGTCGACTGAGCCAAAAATTGCTCAAGTTGTTCTTTGCATTGCCGTGCCTGTGCTACAGTCTCATCCTCGTTCTGTGCACTTTCCGAGATAAGCAAAGAGTCCAGGGTTTCGCGAGGGCTGCGAGACACGACCTTCTTGTCTTCGTCCTTGCGGAACGTTTTAGCGAGCTTGCTCTCTTCGATCATTCCCCAAACTCCTTTTCCCTGTCCACGACCACTGCTACCGTTTGCGAAGGACATGTGCGCGTTCCGTTCTGCCTCCTCAGTGTTTCGTATGCACGTGTTCAGGATATCGCGGCACATCCTGCGGACGTGCTATTGTAGTAACCTTTCACGCGAGAGGAGTGCAACGTACCGAGCCATTTCCTCGTCGTCTGGTGGAATGTTGAGATCTAGGCAGCGCATCACGTGGTTTGCTTTCAAACCAGAACTAAGAGCCATGACACCAGCCAAGTCCAGCGTGTTCATCGTCAAGTCAAGGTGGAGCAATGACACCGATTCTGGAAGAAACTCGGCCAATGCGATGGCGCCCGCAGATGCAAGGCCCGTAGAAGATAAGAATAGCCGCTTTAACGCCGTGTTGAGGGTAAACGCTGTACGTAAGGACTGAACCTGAGACCCTCGGCGTTAGTAGGTCGACGTGGGACAGGGGAGTCGTTCATACCCCATCAAGTCCTGGCCCACAACACGGGTTCTTGCTGAGATCAAGCGTCTCGAGACAAGAGTTGTATTTCTGAGTAGCTTTGTAAGTGCGGGAGCCCGTATGGCGTTGCAAGACCGACCAATGCTTCCGCTATAGCAACAAGCCCCGTTACTTCGAGCTTATTCTCACTAAGATTTAACAACTTCAGCGTCCGGTTGCGCTTCAGCACTTGTGCGATGTAAGTAATTCCACCCTGCAATACATCAGGCGCGCCCAAGGCGTTACGTATTGAAAGCTTACTCGGATATCGTTTCCTCGAAGGTCCAAGGTCCTGAGCGCGCCAAGTCGCGGCAGGGCATCGAGCGCCCTTACCTTGTCGAGTAGTGCGGCACTGGGCCCATGGTCTTGATATGTACCTTGTGCGGCCGAAGGTGATATAGGGTGTCGCGCTGTCACACCACCCTGAGCCGACGACGTGATCAAGGGGATTGGATGTCCTGTTGCCGAAAGCGGGTCTCCTATAGCCGCTGGAGGGGCGCGGCGCGAACGGGGTATGTATGGTGTATATGTTGGCTGGAGTGTTTGGGTCGGATGCCGTGGCGGGGGTAACACACTACCCTGTCGCGATGGTACAGCGGGGAGCCCTTGGCCTGTGTATGGCAACTGTGCTGGTAAACCAGCGCCTGGAGACATGGGCGGCGTAGATGGCGCAGATGATGTTGGCGTGATACCACCTGAAACGACATCCGGGTAGTCGCGTATCATCAACGCGATTGCAACAGCGCCGGCAGCGCTGATGCGATTATGTCGCAGAGAGATGTTTCGCAGTGATGACGTTCGTACCGTATGTGCTGCGCACCATTTAGCAGACGCACGAGTGGGGACCCCATTATTGACGTACCCAGTGCCTCCAGCGCCTGCGGCTTCAAGAAACAGTCATCCAACCTGAGGGAAGTAAGGCCAGGTTCTGGGGCTCGAGGCAGTGCATTGGCGATGAATTCGATTGAGCGTTTGTCCAATGAGTTCTGAGAGAGGTCGAGGAACTGGAGGGTTTTCGCCTGTAAGATATTATTAGTACAAAATAGGTCCCTACTATTGTAGGCAGTACGTGCTTTGACTATGAAAGCACCAATGAAACGGAACGCCGGGGCCTTCAAGCGTCGATTCGAAGCAACAGACAAGAACGTGAGGGATGCCGGGATGAGAAGTGCATGGAGGATCGGTTTCAATATCTGTGTATCCTGTCAGTAGCAACGCCATACGTGCAACAACACGTCTAACGAACCCGGTCGTCCAAACCACACTCCTTAAAGGTGACTCTGCGCAGGCCCCACTCGATCGCAAAAACGTCGGAAAGAATCGCAGCTGAAGTAGGGTTTAGTTGAACGCCAGAAAAGTCGACGGTACGTGGTGACGTCCTTGAGGCATTCTGGAGGGTGACAATCAGACGCGTACGACATGGTTGACAGACGATAAGCACCTTGAACGCAGCGGAGATCTCTGATAATGGAGGGTCATCTCTGCTTGCGCAGCACTCTTTGTAGAACGACTCGACCGTTTCGAGGCTCCACCACTCTTCGGGGTCACCTCCTTGACTTATGGAGTTCCCTCGCACGACCCGCCGGCGGCGCTCCGCCTCTCTCTGTTCAATAGACCTCTTCTCTTCCTTAAGCGTTGGCGTGGAAGGGGGATTTGCGGCAGATATCGGATAAACAGTGACCAACTCGGGCAGGATGAAGTGCGCCCTTCTGAGGGTTCTGGCTTCATCCCCAGCAGTCACTAGAGGTTGAGATTGGGTTGGGAGAAATTTCGAGAAACGAGCTAAAAAGGACTGCTGAGTAGGTTGAGGGCGTTTAAGAATCGATTTCCCTGGGGTTGGGATTGTCACTGCGGAGGAAGAAGGGGCATAGGATGATGTGGACGATGCCATGTAGGAGAGGTGCGAACGAAGAGACGCCCCGTCAAACTCCAGTGATGACGGAAAGCACTGTAATCAATTCTGCACTACACTACAAATATCTTAGACACTCTGCGCTAGATCTACTACGTAGACAAAAATATCATAAATAAAGGGGAGGCTCTAATCGTAGGTTTCAATCAAAGTACATCCATGTGATCTTTGCACCGATCCCACAGTCGTATCCACCGTCCGTTGCTCCATTGTCTCATCCTCGTCCATCCATCATGGGGCGATACACGTTCTATCCAAAGAAGCACGGAACAAATGGCAAAGTCTGCGTACGAGAGCTCACGGCCCATTGCCACAAGACCGTCTCCGTCGGCACCGCTATTTTTGTCGAGTAGCGTGGCGAGGAAGTCAAACTTTTCTTTGACCGCTAGCCATGCCCTCTCGCGCTGTGGGCCTGGTGCAAGGTACCCCGGCATTCCCGACGTGGTAGATCCACGAAAATGAGCTTGCACGTGTTCAGGGAGCCGCATGTGGCTGAGAGGAATCATAATGGCGAGAAGAGGCTTCAAGACGACGTCGTTCAGATAGTGTACGAATACCATCTGAAGTGCCTTTGATCCGTCCGGGAATATTGGTCTGGCGGGGAAAGCCATTTCGAGGTATTCGACGATAACATTGGCCGTGGAAAGAACTATTGGTGGTTCCGACGGTCGCTGAGGCACTAAGATAGCGGGAAGTGCGTATACAGGCCGGCCATCTCGACCAATAGAAGTTGGTGGTGCACCAACGGAACGCAAAGTTCGTTCCACGTCATTACATTCAACCCAAACCGTGCGGTAAGGTAAACGCTTGTAATTGAGCACAAACCTTAGTGAGGGAGACGTGAGATCTAATGTGAGAAAAAATTATGCCAAAACGCATACCGTATTCGCCATATATTGGGGGCCCATGCTTCCGGAGTCGCAGACGGGACGTCGTAAAGAATAATGTTAGGAGGCGGCATGATAGAAAGTGCAGTTGCCGCAAACCGCGCGTGGCCATGGCATTTATGTGTGCGACGGTAGGATCGGCAGAAACCCACGAACACAATGATTTCCAAGTCATCTTCGCATCAAGACCCGGAAGTTGCGGAATATGTTGCCTAGCACCGGGGTAGGAAACACTAGACAGAGTTTCTCCATGTGAAGTCGTAACACGGGGCAAGCAGAATGGACCGCCAACTCCATAAATGGTTAACAATCTTAGGATGAATCAGTCTCCACGAACTACATAACACCGGCCGAGGCAAACCAGCGGTCGGGAGACCAGAGCTACTCGCTTAATGTAGGCTGTACAGCGCTGAGAACCAACTAGAACGGAGTTAGCCAATCCACTACGCGCGACTTGATACTGATGAAATGACTCCGCAGAGAGGCTGTTTTCATGATGTACTTGTATTTGTATAGGAGATACATACGTTTGAGAGTCGACTCTCGATCGGTGCCGCTACAAGTCTGAAGCTCGTATCCGAGCTGTTGCCGTTGATTCATACGTACCGATGAGTCGTTAAAGGTCAGACACTGAGCGAAGGCTGAACGCTGTGCTTGCGAGTTTAGAACTTACATTGTACAAACCGGCGCTTCGCCCAGGAAGCCACGTGCCTGTGGCATTTTGAATGGAGCGATGTTTTCTGCTATACAATACCGCACACCGCATTTCCACGGGCTTTCTTGTTCGAAATCGCCACTTCAAAGGCCATTAGGTTTCCTACATCGAGGCTGAATATCCGTTCGATGACAGTGAAGATCACAGCACCTTGGGAATATTCGTATCGAAGGCTGTTCTCCGCTGCCTTACCTTTGCACTGCCCCCACGCATATAATTAGTGACTCGCAGTAACCAAGGGCAGCGAATGTGTTCCTCCGCAAAGTGGCTGTGTTGCCGGACCCGCCCTGTCGTGCAAGGAGATCACTCCCCAGGGGGTCCTCTTTTATCTGAATCAATGACGTGGTTGTCCAGGTCGAGTGGTTATCTCCGAGTTTCAGATAATGTCGAAATGCTGCGCTTTGGCATGTCTTCAAGGGTTCCGTCGTCGTCGTCAGTAAACCTCCGAACATTTGTATTTTGTGAACTTGGTAAACTCCTTTCGCCGGGTGCCGGAGCCACGAGCCGTCTGAGAACACTGGGCCCGAGTCGGCCTTCCAATTTGGACATCACAATCGAGTCAGACATTGAATGGCGGTCGACGATGGGGACTCCAAGCTTCCAGTACTGACTAGTGTATGTTCTGACCCTGACCGTTGTCTTCAGGGGAAACCCGTGACATATAATCACGTGACGCGACGTTCCGTTGATTCAATTCAAGGTTTCGCGTTAAACAAGCCCATCTCGCCTCTCTCCCCAAACCCCCACCCCTTAGTCGCACCCCGCCCGATTTTGCATGGCCCGTAAAGGAGCTCCTGCTACCGCAGACAGTGGTGAACCTCGCCGCTCGTCCCGCATCAAGGACCAAGCCAGGCCGGAGCCTCCACCGAAGAGGGCCCCAGCCAAGCCACGTTCTAGGAAACCCAAAACAACTGACGACGAAGGCGATGTTGGTGAAAAAGAGAAACCGAAATCTACAGCCCGTGGTAAGAAACGCACTGCAGCTGAGAAAGATGCGGACCACACACCACCCCCTGTGAATGGAGAAGACGCCCCACCTCCCTCCAAGAAAGTGCGTATATTTGCCATGTACTCGATCACGAGCTAATCGCATAGTAGGCCAAACCTGACTCTCAGGCAGCATCCAAGCCTGCCTCTAAGGCCGCAGTCACCGGAACTACCAAGAAACCTGCATCTAAAATTGCCGCCCCAGAGGCTGGATCGAAGCCTGCTTCCAAGATCGTTGCGAAACCTACGTCTCGCGCGGGGAGCCGTAAGCCCGCATCAAAGGTTCGCGGACTTGACCCAACCACCGTCTCCATTTATCTGATGAAGTTTCATTTTTTATGTAGGCCGAGGCAGAGAAGAAGGATGAACCCGTGGCCCCAGTCGAGCCGACAATTGCAGAAGAGCCTGAGGCTGAAGCAGCAGCAGCAACAGCGGCAGAGGTAGTTATTGCCTCGCCTTTCTGGAGAAGCCGTTTCTCATATTCACTTTGTCGCAGGCCGCTTGAACATCTGTCTTGAATACCACTGGACCTCGACGCTACGACGGACCGAGATATTTATGACATTGTAGGACCCTTACCCCGTCCTAGAACGGAACTCGTCCCTGTTGCATCATGTTGTCCACTGCTATCTGTGCTGTGTTGTACTATCTACAGCTCTACTGGGTTCTATTGTGCAATGTTTACTAGCCTTTGTACTTTTCCACTGTTCCTAGCGTGCGGACCTCCCTCACTCTGACCGGTCCGGTGGCGGCGTCTCAGTTGATACGATTGCGATTGCAGCGATTAAAGTTACGTGCTCTTCTCTTCTACTCGAGCCCCCTCGATTTCAACGTACAACATTCGACTACAATGTCAGAACCAAGGCGTTCCGCACGTCTCGCCGCAACTACGGCCACCACAGCCAAACCTGACACTGTGCGCGAGGCTAACAGCCATTACTACCTCTCATCTAATACTAGCAGGAGGTCGTGGAACCCCCCCCTGCTGAGACCCCAGTACTTGCACCTATTGACATTGGGGATACTCTTCCATCATACATTCTAAAGAACGAACAAGGCGAAGATATCGATGTAGCCAAACTCACCGAAGAAAAAGGCGTTGTCATTTTCTCGATTCCCAAGGCCGACACCTGTAAGTGTTTTGTTACTTAGGTCCGCAGAGCTTCCCATTAACGAATAGGCAGCGGGTTGCACGACACAGGCGTGCGGGTTTCGTGATATCTATCCTGATTTCACGGAGCACAATTTCACCGTGTATTGTCTCAGTCACGACAAACCCGAGGATCAGAAAAAGTGGCAGCTCAAGGTATGGGACACTACGATACTATCCTTGTATTCTCAGAGGGCTTATCTCCTCTTCCATGCAGAAGGAATTCCCGTACCCACTGCTGTCCGATCCTGATCGTGTCTTCGTCGCAGCACTCGGCGCGAAGGACCCGAAGACTGGAAAGACAAAGCGTGGGCACTTCATCTTTGCCAAGGGTGGGAAACTCGTCGACAAGAAGCTGCCCGTGACCCCTGCGGATAGGTACGCCGTTCGCACAAAGACCGGAACGAAATGGGTTACTGAGGCTCCCGCATTTGCAGTCCCACATTCGCCCTCGAATTTGTCAAATCGTTCAAGCCTGCTTTGTAAAGTGAGGTAGTGAAGTATGTTCAGATAGATGTGGAGGACCGTGGGGGAGGAGCAATGACCCGGCCCGGTGACCGAGGCGACGCATTGTAAATTAGTGACCATAGCTTGGTAGCACCGCACCTCTCCTCAATCCCCGTCTACAATGTTCAAGTCCGCAGCAACAAAACTCGCGCATAATTCCACGATCCCTGCTCTAGCGGGAAATAAAGATTTGCGCCCTCTTCAGGATCTCATCACGACCGAAAAGGCCATAGTTACCTCGTAAGAACCCCGACGAAGTTACTCGCTTCCACTCATTGTAACTCATGCCACTTCATTGGAAGGCTTGCGAAACTCAGCGCAGACTTCATCCGAGCATCAGAAGCTCTGCGTACTTGGGGTCTCGGCGAGGGAGACGATCTGTCGGTGGGTGTCCCTTCTAGAACAATCGATCGTCCCTGGAACATTTCTCAGGATACGCTCGGAGGGTCTACTAAGATCCTCCTAGAGTTCTCTTCGTCTCTTACCCAGTTTGCCGCACATGAGCAGGCCATTCGCGAACATATGAAGACGGTTCGCACTCAGGAGGAGAAACTTGATAGCCTGAAGCACCGCCGCAAGAATGTGGTTTCCAAGGCTGATTCTGCCGAGCGCAAACTTAGCAAGCTGGACTCTGGCCATAAGAACACACCAGCACAAACCGAACTGCTTATGCGTCTACGGGAGGAGATTCGTGAGCTCGATTCAGAAATCATGACCGAAGAAGCAAGGCTAGGAGATCTGAAGCGTACCGCGACCAAGGAATGGATGGCCCTCAAATTTGGCGGGTTGCAAGCATGCTGCCGGAAAGGCCTCGTGTGTATTTCCCGCCTATCTGCACCGGCTCCTAATTCGCATGCTTAGATCGTCGCTGAAACGGGCAAGCTCATTATGACCGAGCTTCCTCAGCTAGAGACAGAGCCGGGGTCTACTCGCCCGTTTTACACGGGCCATCCTCGCACTGAGACATATGTCGCCGATGCGCTGCGCGCACTCGGCGATGTCCCGCTCGACACTTCCATTCCGTCAGGCCGGGTGCAGTCCTCCCTAACTGTCATTCGTCAAGATAGTGGCTCCAACTTCACACCAATGGCATCTTCTGACAAATTGTTTGGTACAATCGTGAGTTGTGCTGTACTACCTGGTAACGATGACGGGTTCTGATAGTGCCATTCTCAGCATAGCTATGATACATCTGGAACAGCCTCAGTGGCAGAACGGGGCAGCTACGGCCAGACACCAGCTACGTTTCCAGCGGATGAGCTCGGCGCCCTGCCATCCCGGTCAGACATGTCTTACTCGCAAACCTTCTCTCATTCCACACACATGCCACCTTCGTTACCCCCCGGTTCTTTCCAGAGTGACGCTTTCCCAAGTTCGTCGCAACAAACCGGATCGTCTGCCCCTTCCGGTGGGCGCTTTGCGACGTTCCCAGTCAAGGGAAAGCGACAAGGGTCTTTCGCCCCGGCGATTGCAGAGCCCCAGGATAGTTCACAGCCCACTTCTTCTACTTTTGCCGAGGAGGTGGAGCAGGCCCTGTTGAGAGATGAGCCTGCGCCAATGTACGAAGCCATGGAGGGACTCCACCCATCGCCTCATGCGCCTCCACCCGGCGCAGCGGCCCCAGTTGCCCCTCGGGCAAGCCTTTACGGGACCCCAGACTCCGGAGCATACGACGGTCTATCTTCCTATGTCCCGCCAAACGCAGGCGAGGGGGAAGAAGACGTCCAGTTGCCGTACATGGACCCGCCCCAGAACGAGAGGAGGGTTCGTTTTGGCTCCCGCCCTATCCAGATGCCACGTCCGTGGTCACACCTCGAGCACGAAACTGTATCCGTCGAGGGTCCTGGTGGATCCACCCCAACATCCCCTGAACAAGGCCCGTTCTCTAATTCCGCACAAACGCCCTCCACATTAGCCCAAGAAGGAAGCGCGTTGCCTGTGTCGCCAAAAGCTCCAGTCTCACAAGACGACCCTATCCCGACACCACCCTATGCAGAAGTGGTACCAGAGGATGAGCGAGCACTAAACGCCGCCGCTGCGCGTGAAGTCTCGCGTGAGATGGATGCCCTTATGTACAGTCCGCCTGTTGCACCGCCCAGAACTGCGTCACCTGAAGCAGTCGTTCCTGCACCACTTTCGATTCCACCCGTGGTGCAAGCGCCACCGTCGCCGTCCAACGGCTCAGTTATTCACCCCTCATCGCCATTTTCCCGCACGCACGATCGTTCCCCAGTGTCGCCCACTGCTTCTCGAAATTCTGCGGAACAACCATCACCCACCAATCTCACCCCTTCTCCGCGCGTGCCTTCGGCACCGTCTTCGCCGACGCAACAGGCATACCTCCCATCACCGAACATTTCGCTTCCTTTCTCGTCGTCACCGACATTATCTAACGCCCCGTTCCGCACCACCCCTGAGCCTCCTGCAAACAACAGCCCCAACATTTCTCAGCGCACGCTTCCAATACCCCCGGGCGTGTCATCACCTCAAGCCAAGACCCCCCCACTTCTTCCCCCAGGGAGCCGCACGATCTCTGCTGCAGCCTTCCGACGACCCGCGCCGCGCGTAAGCTCTGACATCCTCTCTGGCCCCCCGGACGTGGGCCCGCTTTCAATAAAGAAACGAGATGTCCGTGGCTCGCCGTACTCACCGCGAACTGGTGGCTTACTCGGTTCGACATCATCATTGCCGACTGTGCAAGCTCAAGCACCAGTTTCGACCCCACCTCTACCACAGCAGGAACAGCACCAGGAAGACGAGTTTGATTATATTTCGGCGTACTATGGCAGTGAAGGCGATGACTTGGGCGGCCCTCCAGGCATGAACGAAGCTCGCGCACGGTCGGGTAGCTTGCGTTGACTTACGCCAAGGTTGTATGCATTCCGATGGACTCGACTGTATGTACAGTAGGCTACAGTGTCATCAGTGTTCGATCAATGAAATGAAATGTCACGACGACCTGACCCTAACCCCGAAATAAGGTTCTGTCTCTGACCCGCAGTCGGCTGTCTTCCCTTCGTTTCAGTCGCCATCATGTCTGGCTCTCGATCCCAGGAGGACACCTACGAAGCACAGAACGACCAACGTCTCGATGAACTTCACTCCAAGATTCGTACACTGCGTGGCGTATGGCCATTTTGTGTTCCGTACTCTTATTTTACCTCACCAACGAGATGTTATAGGTAACTACTGACATCCACGACGACGTTGAGCGTCAGAATCTGATCCTTGATGACACAGTGCGTTCTACCTCCTGTTTTTCTTCCTTCATGACTAACCTATCGCATACGATAAGACCAACACATTTGGCTCCATCGCGTCTGGCCTTACCTCCTCTGCCGACCGAATGGCCCGTTCGGTGTCCCCAAACACTGTCAGAATCATCAAGATCGTGATCTTTGTACTCTCGTTCTTATTCGGAATGTGGCTGTCAAAGATGTTGTTCTCTCGTCTGTTTGGCCGGTAGATGGGAGGTAAGGCCATGAACTAAATGGAGCTCATCCGCGTGTCACTGACAAAGGGAGAGCATAGGGCGTGGTCGCACTGATGCGATATTGTTTGATGCTACGTATTTTATGTCCTACCGCATCTGATCTCTGTCTGGTGCATGACGCACGACGGAGAGTAGGCGCTGTAATTATCCTGCAGTGTCCTGATTACTAGTACAGACGTTACCCTTGATTACCGACTTCCATTACCCTGGTTCATCTATCTTGATAATTTCCAGTACTATGTGACCGAAACGCTTTCTAGTCGCAAAGGCTTGCCCGAGTTTGGTAGCATCTTGGTTTGTTTCGACGTCATGATGCAAGACAGGAGAAGTCACTAGATATATCTCTGCTGTCTACCGAGCCTACACAGGCGTAGCCTAGCGTAGTTGTGTGTACCCTACTCTAAGTCATCACTGACGCATCGCGAAACTACGGTAATTCGTCGGCGTCATGGTATGCAACGGGGACGCGACGATCGGGGAGGATCTGGCTTTGGCAATGGGCGCTGTGATCTGACCACCAACTGTTGGCGCGCGCATATCCGCGAATCCCAGGCCCCCAAAGAACTCTGACGATGTCTCAACTAGCGGTGCCTCCATCGGTAACGCTGCCTACAGCAACTATCCAAGACGACTTTACTACCGTGCTTTCCGAGGTCCATGCCGGCATCATTCCCTCTGAGAGCATTTGGCTGTCCTGCTACAGGGACGGGGAACCCTCCGTTCACGGCAAAGTCGCCATAAGCCTTCACGAGCAGGACCGTGATCGCATCGAGCTCACTGGAGTGGGCGGTGTTGATCTTACGCGTATGTCGCAGGTGAGAAATCACATCGGCGGGCATCGATTGTTTCGTCCTGAACTTGGCTTGTGTATGCGCTTCTTGACTAGTTTAGGTACACAGCTCGTTGCTCACGCCTTGGGATCGACTCGGTGGAGTTCATCTCTCCTACCGAGGTTTACGCAGACCCATTACACTCGGACGAGAGACATGTGAGTACGTGATACTGATGCAAGCTGGCTTGCAATAGGCCGATGATGCTCACAATCCCATCTTCCGGTGACAGCCGCGTCAGATCCCTTCCTTTGCCGTCTCCGATGGTCTTCTTGCAACAGCCCTACTCGATGGAACGGTCTCTATCTACGATCTTCCCCGTTCCCCGCAGGTCTCCGATCGGTATCCTATACCGACCACACACGCATTACAACCCATCGTTTCCACGAAACTACACAAATCGGTCGTTAACGTGTTGGAGATCATATCTGGGACTTCTCCAGATCCGGTACTAGCCTCCGCGGGCTCTGATTTCATGATACACCTTACACCCTTACCCGTCTCTTCAGCGGGTACATCACCTGCGCTCACGCCACTCCTATCCCTCAGGGGGCACACGCGCCCAATAACAGCATTGCTCCCCTGCACGAACGACGCCCTGCTATCAGCCGGCAAGGATGGTTCGCTTCGCACGTGGGACATCCGATCTGGTGCACAGAAGGCGATGTGGGTAATGGAAAAGCCTGCTGTTGCCCTTGCGGCATCGGCTGCCGGCACGAGCGGAATCGTCTGGGTGGCCCTCGCCGACGGGAGTGTGCAATCGTTCGACGCCCGCGAGAGCACGTCCACGCCCGCGATAAAATTGACGACGGGTGCTGCTGGGGCTCGCGCGATCGCGGTGACGGGCGACGGGCGGGAGATAGCGCTTGGAGGCGCAGATGGTACGGCGGTCTTGTTTGATGTTCGTGGTGGCACCGTTCGTCAGCGCTGGAGACGTGGTGGCGCACCGATAGAGTGCGTATCATTCGCGCCTGGAGGTCGCCTTGTTATTGGTGGAGAGGACGGACTGCCCCATGTGATTGATCGCGCCGCCGGTTTGCATGTTAGCGAACTGGTATTCGGGAATATCGAGGCTGCACGAGCCCTCCGAGTCTCTGAAGAGTTTATATATATTTCGGGCGATGGAGGCGTGGTAAGAAAATATGAATTGTAGAGATACTGTAATACAGTACAGTAAGCAACTTGCTGGTTGTGTGTAGCTGTGCTGAGTAGCTGCGCACCGAGTACTGCGAGGAAACCCATATAAAGAAGCGATATCAAGCTCGTCTCTTCCTTCCCCCTCTTTCAAAGCCTCGACAATTCAACACTGATGTCACCCGGACCATTTGATCTATGCATCCAACACGGTACGAAGACGCTTGCGTCATCTCAGTGACCTTCTAATTCCATCACAGGTATCCTCGGCGGATTCATCCCACCCCGCCCTTCCGCTGTGCATAATCTTTCGTTCAAGCCCCCAGGCAACCCTCACATCCTCTTAACCTCCCAGTTCCCATTCCCATCAGGCGGGGTGACAGCCCAGCAACTCGATTCGAAACCCAAGAATATCCAGATCTCAGATGACACTACCAAACTAGTCAAAGAACTGGAAGACATCCTGCGGAAATTGCCCACGGAGGAGGTGCCCTCAAACGATATCTATGGTCGAAACATCGGTATCTTTTGGCAGGGTGCCGACGGATTCGCGTGGGCGAATTCTGCTCCTCAGGGTTGTGGAAGGTTCGACAGCGGCATCGTCGTGACAGAAGATCACAAGAAGGCATTCGACCGTGCGGTGGAGATCACGGAAATTCTGGTGCAGAGGGGTGTGGCTTATGAGGACGCCTCGTGATTGTACGGGACTGTACGGGACACTGTGTGAACTTATGACGTGCACCTTGCGTAAATGTTATGAACGATACTAGTAATGTGGACGGCGATGATGTGGGCGAATGGTAGCCAGCATACGACACTGGGCCATGTGCTCGTCGTGACTCACTCACATGAAAAGTTATCGGCGCCTTGTGGGTTCTGCCAAGCATGAGCTGCTATAAAGCCGAAGCCCCGAATGCGACGTGGTCGACTGTCAAAATTCGTGAGTACGGCTTGGCCTTTCGGAGGCAAACTCCGACGCTACCCACGTGTTACGCATGGTCGTATTCTTCCTCTCGTTGTCCCGCTCTTTTCGTAGTGTAGCTTTTGCTCGGCGTTTCTTGTGCCACTACTCCCACGTGCGTGGCCCACCCATGAGGAGACGACCCCCGTGATCTTTTTCTGGTGGGTCTCATGGATGTTGTACTCGGATTTGCTGGGGATGAAACGAAGGTTGTAAAAAACGCATAAATAGTTCAGATACATTCGAGCGAACATAACAATATGTTCTTCGTCCTCCCGTTGTCTTTGCTTGCCTTTGGTACGCCTGCTGTAGTGGGATTCCCACTTACTGGGAATAGCACTTTCATCAGAAGAGCCGCGCAGGCCACGTCCGTAATTCTCAACGGAGAAACGTATGTCAATAAAGTGAGTGAGCGACCCTCAAGATGCCAATCGACAAATACTTATCACCACTCAGGGCCTCGTTGCATTTGGACTCATCCCGTCTGACGCCACGGAATGGAATGGTTTGTGGTCATGTGATCGTCGCTCCGCTTAGGAAGGTTTCATACCAAATTAGGTGACACGATTGGCGGTATTGGTAGTGCAATAGCGCTGTCGTCTTTCTCCGCCGGCCCAAGTGGGACCTACACTGGACAACTTGTCGTGCAACCTGATAGAGGTTACAACGTGTGCGCATCACCTTCCTCTGTCTTTCTCACCACACATGAATTAACTGGGCTTGCAGTGCAGGCACAGTCGACTACCAGGGCCGGCAGCTATTTATCGACTTCACGTTGACACCCTATTCCGGAACAACACCACTGTCGTTCGCCGCTGCCCAACAGACGCTTCAGCTGTCCTATTCGGACACTCTATTTTATTTTGACCGTGGTAGCGCGGCGACCACGGGCCTTGATTCATTGGGTGTACGTGCGGCGCAGTCTGGGTACCCTACGTCACAGCTGGCCGACCCACCCATGCCCATTCCATCATCGTCCTTTAACCATCTTTCTCTTGATCTCGAGGGGCTGGCCCTTGCCCCCGACGGAACGTGCGATTTCGGCATTTGTTGTTCCTTCCTTTTTGCTTTTCTAATCACAGAGGTTGCGCAGGTTTTGGGTTAGCGACGAGTATGGGCCGTACATCTACCATTTCGACGTATTCGGCGACTTGATCCAGACCATCCAGCCGCCACAAGCGATTGTGCCACTTAACTCCGCGGGGCAGCTGTCTTTCACCTCTGGCTCTGACCCGGTCACGGGGCGCGGTGGGAATCAAGGTTAGTTTCACTACATTTCCTACCCGTTCATCCGATGATGACGTCTCCTAGGGTTCGAGGGATTGACCCTCTCCTCGGATGGCAACACGCTGTACGCACTTCTGCAGTCGGCGGCGATTCAGGACGGTGGAAATAAGAAGAGCAACGCCCGTTACACAAGATTAGTCGCCTACGACATCTCTCGGGCTAGCACGACACGGCCAACGCTCGTCGGCGAGTGGGTTGTGCCTTTACCACTCGACAGTGCCGGAAAAACGCTTGGTGGGAGCGAATTGCACTACGTTAAAAACGGGGTGTTCCTCGTACTCGCCCGTGACGGTAATGGGCACGGCGGAGATGTAACGTTATCGGCATACAAGTTGGTGTTCCACTCGTCAGTACCGGGCGTTGGATGTGGCTGACATAGTTGTACGATAGGCATGCCGACCTGATTTCGACCGTAGGGGCGACTGACATTCACGGCACCTCGTTTGACAGTCCGAGCCACCCAATTGCAAGCGGGGGGGTGCTGTCTAGCAGCATTGTTCCCGCGACGTACGTTAGCTTCGTGGACTATCTTGACAGCACGCAGTTGGCGCGATTTGGCCTACACAACGGTATGCGTTTTGATAGTCGAATGATAAGAAACAAGGCTGAAATCTCGACTCAGGTGACCCCTCGAGCCAGACGTTGATTGATGCAAAATGGGAATCGCTCGCCCTCGCCCCAGTGTCCGACCCTACAGCACCTAATGACTATTTCCTTTTCACCGCAGTAAGTCCCCAGCGGCCTGTCTAGAATTACCGCTGACAGCCTCTCGCTAAGTCTGATAACGACTTTATGTCGACGAATGGCGTATTCAATGGCGAACCGTTCAACGCAGGTTTAGATAACGATAACCAATTCCTTGTGTTCCGGGTAACTCTCCCCGGGGCGCAAGTGGTGATATGATACGCGTAACGTCGTGAGGCACATCCCCTTGAGCGATCGCTACGATAAGTGATGGTCTAGGTTAACCGTTTCGTGGCCAATCGCTGTATCGCTGTATGGGGAAGGACACCCCGGGTACGATTAAAATCTTTTGTGCAGCTCTTAGTCTTCTGGGGGGAAACACCTGGTTACCGAAATAACAGAGGGAGTGGGTGGTGTGTCCTGTCTGCAAGGAGTCTAATGATGTCATGCCGTTACGATGCAATTTTCTGAGTATATAAAACATGACGATCGTCCTGCTGTCTACTCCACGGACCTAAGGTGGGTTGTACGTAGCGAACAGTGTGTGACGTCTGTAAACTGAAACTTCTGTTCAGTAAAGGTACAACCCCTTTTTCGTTCCTACTGAGCCACTTCTTGGTCCATAGATCATAGCGAAAAGTAAAATTATTGCAACACCGTGTGCAACTGGTCTGCCCCTAGGGTAGCGTCTGGGTCCGCGTAGCTTTCGCGCGAGAAAATCTCCCCAATGTTGGTTGAACTCCGAGGTCACTTGTCTGTTAGAAGCTATCGTTGACGGTTGCAATGGTGCCAGTACATGAAAGGGCCATCACCGGATGCACTTGGGCTACCCGCGGCGTGCTGGTGGGCCCGTCTACAGATATCCCTAAAGAGCCAGGTCCCAGATCTCCGCGTGCTTCCATCGTTCTCATGACTTTGGAGTTCGCACCAAAGAAGACGAACGACCAGCGATAGGCACCCGACGGCCTGGCCCCGCTATCGGAGGTGGAAGGTGTGTCACAAAGCCATGTGCACTGTTTCATTGCCTGAACTCAAAGACCGGTTTCGCGTTGCGAGACAGTCTGCTGTTCCTAGGCCCCGATTCGGAAATGCGGCCTGAATCTGTGTTTCGAAAGGCAGCGAAAGTAGATGGGGAAGAGTTATCGTGAACCGCATCTTGCTCACAAGATGCAGAACGAATGAAACCGGATTTAGAGGTTGCAGAGATGACATAAGAAAGGGAAACCGACGCGCCAAGATATAGATTTCCTTTTTGGAGAAGGGGACCACCCATACAGGTACCGTGAACCATATGGTCAAAGTCAGAAGATTCAAAAGAGAAGAGAAGCCGCATACATCCCCTGACCTATAAAACGGGGTCACTCTCACGTCAATGCGGTGGGGCTTCTACTATCCTTCTTCCCCTCGTCAACCGTCTCTCTCGTTAGATCGACGCCTCAATCTTTAGGTGTCACTCAGAGAATCATGGAGAAGCAGAGTGACGACTACTACGCCGGTTCCGTGAAGGATCCAAAGTTCGAAAAGACAGGCTCCGTCAGCTCCTCTTCTCATCAGCCCGATGAACTCGAGCTTGCTGGTTTCGTCCCTCCGACAGAGGAGGAGATGAACACCCTCCGTCGCATCCCCGACAAGATCAGCTGGAGCGCATATCGTATGGTTTCTTTTACCTTTCTTAGATGTGGCCATTGACATGGCTGCAGTGATCGCATTCGTTGAGTTGGCGGAACGGTTCTCGGTGAGTTTCCTCACAGTGGTCCCGTCTTTTTCGTGCCACTGATTGTGCCATCGTCACAGTATTACGGTACGCTCGCCCCATATCGTTTTCTATTTGAAGTATAATGTTCTTATGATTACGCTTTTCTACCTCAGGCAGTACCGCGGTTTTCGTGAGTTTCTTTGTCCCACATTCCCAGATACGATCTCACTTGTTTACCCGTTATTTTTAGGTCAACTTCATTCAGCAGCCCCTCCCCAAGGGTTCCAAAACTGGTGCTGGCGGAAAGCATGGTGTTTCTGGTGCCTTGGGACAGAAGCAGGAGACTTCGACCGGTCTTACTACGTTCTTGCAGTTCTGGTAATTATAATGGCCCATAATTGCGATATCGCAGGACTGAGCATCTTCTACATTATAGGGCCTACGTCACTCCTCTGCTCGGTGCCTACATTGCTGATGAAAAGTGGGGGCGGTACAACACCATTGCTGTCTCCGTAGCTATCGCTCTGGTCGGCCACATCGTTCTAATCATCTCGGCAATTCCTCCGGTCATCGTGCACCCTAATGGTGCACTTGCTGCGCTTTGTGTTGCCATCGTTATCATGGGTCTCGGTACTGGAGGTTTCAAGTCAAACATCTCACCACTTGTCGCCGAGCAGCAGCGCTTCGTACGCCCTTTCGTCTCCCAGACAAAGTCCGGCGAGCGTGTCATTGTCGACCCGTCATTGACCACCTCTCGGATCTACATGGTATGTCCCATCCTCCTTACTTTCGGCCGGTGAGGCAGATCGCATTTCAGTATTTCTATTTCTTCATCAACGTTGGTGCGATGGTCGGTCAAATCTCCATGACATTTGCTGAGAAGGTTCGCCGTCCCACTTAACCCGGTATTCGTCATATTCATCCCCATGAAGTATCATGGTTTCTATCTCGCCTTTACGCTCCCTACCGTGGTCTTCCTCCTTTGTCCCATTGTTCTTTACGTTGGTCGCAACCGGTACCGCCGATCCCCTCCTCAAGGTTCTGTGCTCATCAAGTCCATCAAGCTTTGGAAATATGCTGCAAGGGGTAGATGGTCACCCAACCCCGTCACCCTCTACAGGAACCTTAAGGCCGACGACTTTTGGGAGTCGGCTAAGCCGAGCAACATCCCTGACGGCCAGCGGCCCAGCTGGATGACTTTCGACGACAAATGGGTCGAGGAGGTTCGTCGTGGCCTCAAGGCGTGCTCCGTGTTCACTTGGTTCCCCTTGTACTGTATGTTCCGCGATAGTGTCACAATTTCATACGATAACGTTTTGGACAGGGCTTACATACAATCAGATAGTCAACAACCTGACATCACAAGCCGCCACTATGGTGACCAATGGCATTCCCAACGATGTCATCAACAATCTCGACCCGCTTGCGTTGATAATTTTCATACCTATTTTCGACCTCTTTCTCTACCCGGGACTCCGTAAGATAGGCATCAACTTCTCACCGATCAAGAGGATTACTGCAGGCTTCATTCTTGGCTCCCTTGCCATGGTCTGGGCTGCTGTTGTTCAGCACTATGTCTACCAGGTGTGCTTTGAGACTTTTTTCAATGGTGTCACCATGTTAGCTGATAGTTCGTGCTTGCACTTTAGACCAACCCATGTGGAAACCAAGTTTCTACTTGTGTAGACGCTGATGGAAATCCGGTCACGTCTTCTCTCAATGTGTGGATTCAGAGCGGATCCTATCTCCTCATCGCCTTTTCTGAAATTCTCGCATCGATTACTGGCCTGGAGTATGCCTTCACAAAAGCGCCTAAAAACATGAAGTCGCTTGTCATGGCAATGTTCCTATTTACTTCTGCCATATCCGCTGCCATCGGCGAAGCCTTTAACGGTGAGTTGTGCATCTGCCCGACAGGTCCTGTTTTTACTTATTTGTACGCAAATCCTAGCCTTATCCATGGACCCACTGTTGGTATGGAATTACGGTACCATGGGCGTCTTATCGGGAGTTGGTGGAGTTCTGTTCTGGTTCTCCTTCCGTCGTTTGGATGCAGAGGATGCAGCCCTTGATAACATTGGAGAGAGCCACTTTATGGAGTCGTGAGAATGTACCTTTATTAGGACGAGTTTATATAATTTGTGACCATTTTTCGTGACCGTTACTACCTAAAGGGGATAATTGTCGCAAAAGGCAATCACGGACGAGCGGCTGCTGGTGCTGTCTGGGCACAGGTGCGGGTCAACACCAACGCTAACTTGGCCTCTCAGCCACGCACCGCTACACATCCCCCCTTTCATCGCCTCAGTTGTGCTCTCAGGGCGCACCATCACTTTTCTACACACCTTCCTTCTATCTCATTGTTCCCCCCCTAGAGGTCTCCCTAATGTTCTCTCCAGCATAATATACCTCTTCTCGCCGCGGGCCCCATCTTATCGTATTGCCATGTCCAATGAAGCTCACAAGGCGGACCAGATTGCTTATAGGTACTATACGAAACTCGTATCCGTCGTTCACTCTGCTAGAACCACCGCCGAACCCAACCCTCAGGCTAAAGTCGATAAATGGGTTCGTCGTTGTTTCTCATCGACTGTCTAAGACTCACGATGACCCCCTCAGTTCAACCTCGAGACTCCTGACGCGGAAATATTCAAAGAACATTTGAGGCCTTATCGTGCCCTCTCCAGTACCCCGAGCCCCTTGCCGTTCGAGCTTCAAGTCCTTTTGTCTGTACCAGACCTCTCCGCCAATCAGGTTCTCGTTTGTCGAGGCGCAGATTCTTCTCGTCTTCGTATAGAACCCATTCCTCATCACATTTTACTCGAATCCTGGTCTGTTCAGTTCTCTTCCCTACGGCAGGGCAGTGGCGGCGATACCGACTATGGACTCTCTACCGTCTACAAGCACGGCATCGGACTTTTCAGGAGCATCTACACACTTTTGCGTGTTCTCCCGACTTGGAAGCTACACAAACGATTACGCCGTCGTCTCGTCGTGCCTACCAACCGAAGCGCTCTTTTGAACATCGAGTTACGCGTACGCGGTGCGAGAGACCAGGATGGCGTCCTCGGATTTGGTAAGCGCCTTTGTCCTGCACCCCCAATGCGCCCGCCCTTATATTAGCCTCGTGGCCTAGACGTGTCTCCGGCAGCGAATGCCCCTCCGCTTCTCACTGAGTCACACACCTTTCCGTCGGTCCCTCACCCTTATGGAAGCATCACTCTATCTGTTCGCTATCTCACCAATCCCCACTTCCAGTTGGACGAGTTAGAATCACTTCTCTCGTCCCGCTTTTTTTCTCTCGACGAAGGTGCTGACTTCACTCCGACACTTATAAAGAACCAACAGCGTGATTCCCTCTCAAGCTCCCCTGGGAGCCTACCGTTAAGGACCTCTTTGCCTGCATCTCCGCCATCCTCTACTTCGCTAGTGGATCGCATAACACGACAAGCTCCCCAACCTTCCCAAACGCACTCCCGTACTACATCCTTCCCTACTCTGGGCGCGAGCACGCGACATCCTCCACTACAAATCAGGCCGGGGGCGGCTCCCGATACAGGGGGTGTCGCCTCTGGTCAATCTTCTGTTTCATCACGCCAGGAGGTGTCTGCGCCGAATGCGAGACTGAGAAAGGAAAGCATGGGTTCTGTGTGTACTTCGTTCACGTGTCACTCGCTCCTTCCTCATTTGCTTGCTGTTTTCTTAGGACCTTCCATCCGTCCCCGGACCGTTACCGATACGTCGGCCGCAGCTGAACCCGCTTAATCCGTTCAAAGCGTCAACGCTCTCATCTGGCTCACCGTCACTTCATTCTCCGTCGCCCTCTTTGAGGCAAGCATCGCCGCTTCCCGCCCGAGGGCCTGGACCAGCCGCGGCTCCAAGTTCTCCCCGTGTCCCACCTTCACCCAGCAGTTACGGTCGGTTGTCATCCTCTCCCATCGCTCCATTACGGCCATCTCCTCCCTTCCAACCAGGAAGTTTAGGCGATCGGCGTTCCTTGAATTCCACTGATGGTGGCGGAAGTGGGAGCATGGGAGGTGGAGGCGGCGAAACCCGTAAACGTTACTCCAGTAGCTTTGGCCATCGGTACAAGGATTCGATGGGTGGCGCTAGTGAGGTGAGCGCCGGCAGTGCAGATAGGCGAGAGAGAGAAAGTGACAAGGGCGGGGTGAGTATGTTTCCTTGGCACCCTTTTTCGTTTTGCTTCTCGTTCCTTGACTCACCATGAATGGGGCGATTCAGAGTCCGTTATTATTTGGCGCAAATGCGGATGAAGAAGACCTGTCTGCATTTGTGAATGATACCAGCCAGCCGAAACCGTTGAATCGCCAATATCGCGCGCAGAACCCCGACCCTCTACTTGTGGGCCAAGTACCCGATCGGTCTTCGCAGCCATCGCGGTCGTCCAGTCCCACTGCTGCTCCTTTTGCACGGGAGAGTCCGGACTTGGGCAATGCACTCGGGCTGGGACTTGGTACGACGGGACCACTTCTCACGAGTGAGGATGCGGTCGACGACCAGCTGCGTCGGATGAACGCGACTTTTGTTGCGTCACTCGAGTTGCTCGGGAGCCCGCGACGCCGCGAGCGAGCGCGATCGAGCCCAGGACCCGGTTTTCGCGATGGTGAACATCGGCAACTGAGTTCGCCTGGGATGCGCGTGGAACGGATCAGCGAGATCACAGAGGAGGCGAGTGCGACGAGTGCGAGCGTAGGCAGGAGTGCGAGCGCGAGCGCGAGCGTAAGCACGAATCAGAACTCGAGGGAGGATGCTGCGCGATCGCACATGCAGAGTCTTCTCTCGCAACCCACGAGACCCGGCTCACGCACAGATAGCATCACGTCCGAGGAAGTCATAGGCAAGTTGGAGCTGGACGATCGACGACGGTGAAAGGTTGGATAGGACAGTGCTAATTGCATCATTCCCCACGCATGTTTTTTTCTGTTTTTTTTTTCTGTTTCTAATTTTACATAGTTGATGTTTTTTTCTACTCTTTATTTATTTACATCCACAAGGGTTGTATTGCTGTAGCTCACGCATTGATCGCTTTGTTGCCAATCGGTGGTCATGTGGGGTGGAAATCACCGCCGGGACGGGCCGATAGTGTGGCGCGCGCAGATGGACAAACTCGCATTAAAGTTGAGACTTGAGCACCGGACACAAACGCGAACAGAGCGTTTTCGATTGCGTTGCGATTGCGTTCATCGGGGATCCCCTGTTAGGCAGCTGGCCGTTGTGAGGGGTCTCATCTTATTTTTACATGTCACGCTTTGTAGCGTAACGGTGTGCTTTACGTTAGACCTCGGCCTCACCTACTTCATATCTCCCTTCCCCCTGGGTCCTCTCCCCCCCCCTCTCAGCCCATAATGCCCTCTTTACCACCCCCGTTAGCACTTGCTTTATTTTTATATTCCGCCGTCTTTTTTTCGCTTGCTATCCCCTTGGGCGGTGACAGCGGACTTCTCTACCGCTTCTCCCCCACTTCGAGTAATGAAACGGACCAATTGCTTGCGTGGGCAGAGGTACGCTATCGCCTGTCGCGCGCTCCGATTTTTGGGGGGGTGTTTAGTATTCATTCCGCGTTAGTTGCGTGATTGGGATCTATGGCAAATGAGTCGTTCTCACGTCGATATCTACTTCCCACACCCTGCCGTAGCTGCGGCCGAGCTCGAGTCCTTGCCTCCCACACTCGCCCAGAGCGCCAGCCACCACGCCATCGACGGCAGGGCCCCCCTGTGCACACGCGCCGATTGCGCCGCGCGTGCCAGGCGCAGGGAGCGTGGAGACCCAGTTGCGCCTCCTTCAAACGAGACGTTCCACGCTCGTTATCACCCCCTCGACGAGATCCACGACTTTGTGCGCGACCTCGCCGACACGTACCCGCACCAGGTCACCGTCGTCCCCCTCGGACACAGCGGCGAAGGAAGGGAAATGTTTGCTCTTGAAATCACCGCGGGCGCTTCTTCCAGTCAGGAGTCACACGACCCGAAATCCCAGGTGGTGCTGAGTAAGAAAGGGAACCCCGAAGGCGCCAAGCCACGTTGTGGCTTTCTTATCACAGGCGCTCAGCACGCTCGCGAAGTCAGTTTTTTTTTTTTTTCGTGATATGAACTAACCGAGCAATTCAATTTTCTCTTGCGTTATCTTCCTTATCTTTAGTGGGTTGCCTCCGCTTCCGCGTTGTATGTCGCGCATGCTCTCCTCGCTGATCGATCAGAGGAGTTTTCCCTCGCCCGTCTGCTCGATCATCATGTATGTGTGTCATCATCTTCTCGGAGAAGAACCTCCAATGCTAATCCGAGGCGCAGAACTTCTACATCATCCCTGTGCCAAATCCAGATGGATACGTGTATACTTGGGAAGTCGACCGATTCTGGTGAATCCCTTTGGTATCTGTGCTGTTTTTATACCGCTCAAACTCTTTTATTTGCAGGTACAAAAATCGCTTGCAGCTTGGTCCTGAAGCCAGTTGCGTTGGTGTTGACATGAATAGGTGTGTGCAATACTCTGCATGGTTCTCAAAACATTGACCCAATTCTAGGAATTGGGTGGAGTTGTTCTACAAGCTGAATAGTTGTTGCGATCTAATGCAGAAGCTCAGGGCTACAAGTGGAAGCCAGCATCGGATGGTTTTGTTTTGAACTCGTCCCCAGCCGACCCCTGTTCTCACTGGTACCCCGGAAACCGCCCTTTCCAGGCGCCAGAGGTCAACAACATGGAGAACTACTTTTCACGCCTGCCACGCCTGAAGGGTTTCCTCGATCTACGGAGTTACGGACAGATGTGTATGTTCAAACCCCTTTGATGACTGACAGTCACTTGATGACACGCGCTCAGTGTCCACGCCGTTCTCTTATTCGTGCAAGAAGAGTCCAAAAGATGCTGAGGATCAATTAGAGGCAATTTCAGGGGCGGCCCACGCAATGAAAAAGTCGCACGGCACACTGTTCACAGTAAGCCCACATATCCTTTTTTTGGATCACAGTCATTCAGGTTCGGTATTCCAGACGGGACAGCTGTGTTCGACATTATACAGGTTTGTTAAGCGTCTCTCCTTTCGTTTCTCTGCCCCTCTTAGCGTCTATGACTTTTAATAGGGCCCCCGGTAACATCGTCGATTGGGTGTACAAGAAAATGGGTGTGAAGTATTCGTTCGCTGCGCACCTGCGCGACACTGGTACCGTGAGTTGTTTCGTCTGTTCGACGTTTAGTGAAATCGGCTCATTGTTTTGTTTCATCCCAAGTATGGTTTTGCGCTGCCGGAACAATGGATACGGCCCGTCGGCGAAGAAACAGCAAAGATGACGGAATACTTGGCTGATTTTATCAAGGGGAAGGATTGCCACTGAAATTTGTCAAAGAAAAAAAAGGAAATTTGTATGCTATGTCGGGTTCAGGTTCATCTACGTAACCTCCCATAGGCTACACGCCCGTGTCATACGTCGTGGATCCCACTTTTCTGCTACCCTGTACAATTACTATCTTTCTAGTTCACATGTGGCCCTGGAGGCCGCGCGATTGTCGACGTCGACAGAAAAAAAAATTAAAGTTATACTTTCTATGCCTCACTACGGGGCTACTTCCGAGAAGGCTCCCCAATCCTCGGCAGAACCATAACATGACGAATTCTGTCCTCGATTACGTCGTTGAGCTCAGCGGTTAAGATACTATCGTTCCCACACCTCTGCAAACGTACCCATATGTGCAAATTCCGAAAGATCTTAGTAGATCGGTACTCTCCTGACACCCTTTCTTCCCAAAATAAATACCCTATATTCTCCAGCATATCTAGATGTAATACCGCACAATATAATGAGGATTATAGAAAAACTATGGTCATGAAAAATCGACAAAGGTGATGGGGTGGTCTAGAAAGCGTGTTCAGACCCCCAGATCCCAGCGATCCCGACTTTACTACCTGAATTTGCCTCACACTGATGTTAGGATATGTCACCGTAGTGACTCTGCAAATTTTAGAGCCAATAAAAAATGGTGATCGAATTGGAGACAACAATCCCACCAAGGACCATGGAGAGGTGACAAAACCAAAACGTGACCCAATTCGGCAAACTCCTTTTCGGACAGCAAAATAACTGATACATGTTGCCACATTTTGCCACATTTGCCGAAACGCCGCCTGTTCATAAATTGACTGCACTCTTTGCCGTTGCCGTGACAATGCGTGACCAAAATCTGCAGAGGTGGGTCCCAACGCTCCACGTTTAACAAATTCAAAAACAAATGAATAAAAATCTGATTCTGGTGGAAGATACATGTATCTATTATAATGTTCAAAATGAAGTAGCTACGATATGTTGTTGAAGCTACAAAAAAAGATTGGTGTTTTTTTGCAGAGGTGTGGGAACGATAGTACCTAGATCGTCGGGGTTCTAGAGGATCTGGCAACACACCTGGCCACGCACACCACCTTGTTTTGTAAATCCTCTGCGCCTTAAGGTACAGCACCGTCATTCTACTAATCACGTGCACGCCAACAGTCGATGATATCTTTACAGTGCAACAGATATACACAATGTTTATGTACTACACGCTTTTGCTAACGGATCGGATCGACAATCGCCTCCACTCTATCCTACACAACCTTCCACGACCACCAAACACTTTTACGGCGCGGGATAAAGCCACGAATCTGTCCTTGATGCTCGCCAATTCGTATTCTCGAATGGCTCGCGCCTGTTTATTCACAAGCTCCGGGTCCGGCGAGGTCCGTGAGTTCAACACCAATGGGATGCCGTGCGTCACCACCGAGGTGTAGAGGGAATGCTCGCGCCGACTTGTCATCGCCAATGGGCCAGCCCTGGCCCGTCCTGAACAAAGGCTCCTGGGGGGTAAACCGATACTCCACTTTGGGGGTGGCGTCGTCTCCCCTGGAACCGAGGAGAATCGGAGCGCCGCGATCCAGTTCGATGTCGGTTGGAGGTAGTGTCGGATCGATTAGTGGGAGTTGGCCGGCGACGGGAGAACGCCAAGGGCACAACGGAGGTACGTCGTCTCCGATCATGTCGCGCACTGCTTGGTGTGCGGATTCGAGCGCGCCCGAAATCCACGTGTGGTGCCGGGATAGATGTTCCCCAGCGAAGAAGAAGTTTCCTTCTGGCTTGCGTCCGGGCTCGAAACGCGAGTTGAATTGGCCGGGGAGAAACATGGCGTCGCCCGTCGAAGTCTTGGAAGACCAGACAGCGTCAGACGAGCCGATTAGTAGATCGTACACATCTATTTCCTTTTTGGTCTTCGTGTCCACCTCTCCGTTATACATCCTCGCCAAGCAATACAGCGCAAGGCTCCTGCGTTCCGTCGGCGTCAGTGGAAGCCATGTCGTCGCGTCAGTCATCCACGCGTAGACCAGCAATACCCCAGGGCCATCCCCTCCAATACCGTTGGACGGGTAAACTATCCACCGGATAGGGAGGTCTGTGGTCGATTGCCCACCTTGCATTGACTTGGGGCCAACTCGTTCCCAGAAGCGAGTCTTGAAGCGTAGACCCATCTTGTACAGCGCCTCAAAGTGCATAGATCGAATGGCGAGCTCTTTGGGAATACCCCAGCGCGGTCGATCGGCGATCATCTTCAGTGCTGCTGGCGGGATTGCCAGGATTACTCTGTCAAACTTCGCCTCGATCCTTCCATTGTGGCCGATAGCGGTGATGGTGACTTTTTCATCGTTCTCATTCCGGATTCCCGTTACTCGCGCACCGTAGGTGATGTTTTGGTACCCGAGAAGGTAAGACATAGCAGAGGGTAGCCTGCTCATGCCGTGCTTGATGGTATACCATTCCTTCGTGTTGAAGTCCATGTTCTGCATCACCATTTCGGGCACGCTAAGCGCGAATTGGTTGGTCTGGGAGGTGACGGTTTCGACAAAATCGATGACAGGGGTGGGCCAGCCAATGACGGACACGAGATAAAATCGGAACGAGAAGTTGTCATATTTCTCCACCAGTTCCTTGAAGCCTCTATCGAAATCAGCCTCCAACATTTTAATGAGGGGACCGATGGCAATTGTCAAAAGCTCGCCCGCAGTTTTGTCCTCGAATTCGGTAGGAACTTCCCAGTTGATGCCGCGGGGGGTTATAGACGAAATCTGAGACCCATCGCCATGAACACCGTTTACATATAGACGGTTTCCGGGGGCGGAGAGAATGTATGGTATTAGCTCGACCTTCCTGTCTTCGGGAAGGTAGAACTGACGAAGCCAGTCGATCAAGTCGAAGGTGTATTTTTGGAAAATCGAGCATGGAAGACGCATTGCTCCGGCTTCAAAGAATTGGTCATGTTCTTGCGTAAAGTAATGAGTGCGGACCCGACCACCAACACGGTCTGTCCCTTCGAAGATGCGGACGCGGTGACCCTCCCTCAAGAGTAAGAGCCCAGCGTAGAGGCCTGCCATTCCTCCACCGACGATACCGACGTTGAGTGAGGTAGCGGGCCCTTTTCTGCCTGAAGCAGACATAGAGCCAGTTCGCGTGTGCGAAGAATCTAGCTAGACGCACCTGTCATTATGCAAAAAATCACAAAGATGTGGAGTGTAGCGCTGAGAGGTCGGAGAAATCTGTTCGTTGCAGTGTCAGGATCTCTGCTCACCACAAGACGGCTTCGTGATAGTACTCACATCAACAGTCCGAAGTGGCCGGTGATGTCAGGCTCAAGGTCAGGCTGGCGATACCGCTGCGATGCTATCTTTTTATGTGACACCAAGGCGCAAGATCGGGAAAGGGTAAGCTCCCAACGGTGACCTAAGTGAGCCTGGGAGATGCGTTCCCACTCACGAGATCTCATCCGGTGCTCGTGGCTTCCGTATCACAGGCGCGCAGCATCGCTCGCGAGTGGTTTTTTTTTATGAACTTGTATAAAGAAAACATCATACACCGGACCCGGACAGACTAAATGAACCCCGGTCCTAAGCGCTAAGCGCTCTGTACGTCACGGTAAATAATGCAGCACGTCAAGCAGCACATAGTACCGACTGCATCTAAGCTGTCGGTCCTCGTCGCGTCAGCGCTTGAACTGAACCATACATAGGTAATAGGGGTAATTCGAATCCATATTGGACGCGTTCCACAAGGAGAGGCCACCTGAGAGGGAAGCAAGCCAGAGGAGACTCGGAAGGGGTAAACACGTAATGGACGTGTGAAAGATCGTGGGAAACACCGGCCCCGTGCTCTCTAACTGTATAGATGGCCAAGGCGTCAGATGCCAAGAGGTCGGTGGGTGAGGCCCCAGGGTGCACAATGGAGCATTTACCAGGCACAACACCCATGCCAGTGTCCGGCGCCGAAGCTGGCTGTGGGAGATTCAATTCTTTCCATGTACATTGCTGGATTGCCTCCGCTTACGCGTCTGCATGCTCTCGCTGATTCACCCGAGGAGTTTCTCTTACCCGTCTGCTTGATCACTCTCGGGGGAGAAGAGCGTCCGGCGCCGATTGCCCCCCCTCCCCCAGGCACAGAACATCTTACATCTACATCGTCCGAGTGCCAACAGGTACGTGTGTGCTGGTTAGCAGGTACAAAATCGCTTCAAGTGTTGGCATGAATAGATACGTGCAGGACGCTGTCTAAATCTAAAAATGCTGATCCGCCGGTTCTAGGGATTGAGCAGGGTTGTATTTGTAAGCAGAATTGTTCTTTCGACCTACTAATGCAGAAGCTCAGGGCTACAAGTGGAACTGCAGAATGCCAGATCGGATGGTTTGTTTGGAACTTATTCCACTGGTACCCTGAAATTGACCATTCCAGCCTCCAGGTCAACAATATGGAGAACTACTTTTCACGCTTGCCACACTCGAAAGGTTTCAACCCCCTGCGGTGACTGACATTTCCGTGACGACAGCACGCTTTTAATGTCCACAACGTTCTCTTATTCTTTCCAAGGAAGGGAAAAGGATGCCGAGGACCAGTTTAGAAGCCATTTAGGGGGTGGTCCACTGGCATGCAACGGGGGAGTCGCACGGTACGATGTAGGCCCGTGTATCCTTTTTTCCTGGTTGCAGTCGTTCAGGGTCTGCGTTTTACTTTATGAAGGGCTGTTGGACGTCTCTCCTCTCATTATTCTACCCCCCTTGGCGCCTATGGCTTCTGCCAGTCATGCTACGTCCGGTTTATCTATCCAACCTCCCCTACACGCCTGTCTCGTTCGTTGTAGATCATGGTTTCCTGCTACGGTGTAACAATCACAACCGTTTTGGCTCACGTTGGCTCTGTAAAAGAATCGAGGTTGTCCTTGCAAGGCCGGGGGAATGCTCAATTGGTCATATATGCTATAGATAAAATTGGCTCACCAATTTCTGGAAGAATCACGATAGCGTCTGCACTTGGTTATGTCGGCGGTGCTGGGATACCTTAGATCGACAGGATCTAATCTCGTAGCTAGAATGCCGGCCATACACACCAGTCGATAAATTACAACGCAACAAATGTCCATCAAACAGAGACTTATACACAACAGTCTAAGTACTACATAGTCCCATAGGATCGTCGACCCATACCTATCTTACACTCCGACCTTACACCAAACATTATAGTGAGACAAACTCGCGAATCTGTCCTTAGTGATTGGCGATCGCTGACACGTATTTTCGAATAGTCCGCGCGTGCTTATTCACAAGCCCCGGGTCCGGCGAGGTCCGTGAGCTCGACACCAATGGGATGTCGTGCGTCACTACCGAGGTGCAGAGGGAATGCTGGAACCGTACTTCCTTCGTAAATGGGCCAGCCTTGACCGATCCTGAACAAAGGCTCGTGAGGGGTGAACCGATACTCCACTTTTGGGGTGGCATCGTCTCCCCTGGCACCGAGAATAATCGGGGCGCCGTGATCGAGTTCGATGTCAGTAGGAGGCAGTTTCGGATCGATTTGTGGGGGTCGATCGGGGTGCTGCCCGACCGGAGGTCCCAATGGAGGTACGTCTCCGATCATGTCGCACACTGCTCGGTGCGCCGACTCGAGCGCGCCCGAGATCCACGTGTGGTGCCGGGATAGGTGTTCCCCAGCAAAGAAGATGTTTCCTTCTGGCTTGCGCCCGGGCTCGAAACGCGAGGAGAATTGACCGGGGTAGAATATAGCATCGCCTGTCGAAGTTTTGACAGACCAGACCGCGTCAGACGTGCCGATGAGTAGATCGTACACGTCTATTTTCGCGTTAGTCGCTGTGTCCACCTCGTCATTATACATCTTCGCCAAGCAACATAATGCGAGGCTCCTGCGTTCCGTCGGCGTCAGTGGAAGCCATGTCGTCGCGTCAGTCATCCATGCGTTAACAAGTAGCACCCCGGGACCGTCTTGTCTAATACCATTGGATGGGTATACCACCCACCGGATAGGGAGGTCTGTAGTTGATTGCCCACCCCGAGTTGGCTTGGGGCCGACTCGTTCCCAGAAGCGTGTCGTGAAGCGTAAACCCATCTTGTATAATGCCTCAACGTGCATAGATCGAATGGCAAGTTCTTTGGGAATACTCCAGCGCGGTCGATCGGCGATCGTCTTCAGTGCTGCTGGCGGGATTGCCAGGATCAATCTGTCAAATTTTGCCTCGATTCTTCCATTGTAGCCAACGGCAGTAATGGAAACTTTCCCATTATCTTCATTTCGGACCCCCGTCACTCGCGCACCGTAGGTGATGTTTCTGTACCCAAAAAGGTAAGACATAGCGGAAGGTAACCTGCTCATGCCGTGCTCAATGGTGAACCAATCCTCGGTGTTAAAGTCCATGTTCTGCATCACCATTTCGGGCACGCTAAGCGCGAATTGGTTGTTCTGGGAGATGACGGTTTCAACAAAGTCGATGACAGGGGTGGGCCAGCCAATGACGGACACGAGATAAAATCGGAATGAGAGGTTGTCATATTTCTCCACCAGTTCTTTGAAGCCTTGATCGAAATCAGCTTCCAACATTTCAATGAGGGGACCAATGGCAGTTTTCAAGAGCTCGCCCGCAGTTCTGTTTTTGTACTCGTCTGGAACTTCCCAGTTGATGCTGGCCGGGGTTGTAGATGTAACTTGATACCCATCGCCGCGAACACCGTTTACATATAGATGGTTGCCGGGGGCGGAGAGAATGTATGGTATTAGTTTGACCTTCCTGTCTTCGGGAAGGCGGAACTGACGAAGCCAGTCGATCAAGTCGAAGGTGTATGTTTGAAAACCGGAGTGTGGAAGACGCATTGCGCCGGCTTCGAAGAATTGATCCTTTTCTTGTGTAAAGTAATGAGTGTAGACTCGACCACCAACACGATCCGTCCCTTCGAATATGCGAACGCGGTGACCGTGCTTCTGGAGTAAGAGCCCAGCGTAGAGGCCTGCCATTCCTCCACCAACAATGCCAACGTCGAGTGGTTTGGCAGGGGGGATCACTCTATCTAAAACAACCGTTAAGCTAGCTCGCGTGTGCGACAGTTCGGCGCACCTGTCATTACGCAAAAACGCACAAAGATGTGAAGTCTAGCGCTGAGAGGTTGGGGTGAATCTGTTTGCTGCAATGTCAAGGTCTCTGCTAGTGGGCCGACGGCATCATGAGAGCACTCACACCAACAATCCGCTGAGACGTCGTCGGGAGATATCAGGCTGGCGATACCACTGCCATGCCCTCTTTTATGTGATCCCACGGCACGAGACCGGGAGAAAAGGATGCAATTGGAAGCCCAGAATGGCGACCTGGCATGCGACGTGTCCTTTCATCAGACCTCGAATGTGACGGGAAGCGCCTCTAGACTGGGTGTGGCACATAAGGGCATGTCTATTCGGAAATGACACGGTCATCGCTTTGAAATTACTGAGGTCAGAACCCATGACACGCACGACACGCCGAGTTCAACACTCGAATGGTGGCAGTTGAAGAGGGGTGAAACGATCGCAACTCGTGGTAGCCTCGTGTCTTCGTTCCACTTCAGAGGCTAAACACTAAGACCTTCGGAATGATTCATTCCGCCTGTTCGGAAAAGCATGCTGTCCTGTTGATTGGCGATCAACCTCATCTGAGAGGCGACCAATCCGTATCAATTCCGACGACAGCCGAGGATAGGCAACCTTCGTCCTATGCACAGCAGCGCCTGCGCAATCGTCATGCGGAGGAACCAAAAATACAGACCAGACCATGAGATCCGAGAAGCTAGAATATTACGTACTCTCTGAGATTCTGATTACCAATCGTATTTACTTTTACTGCTGTACGCTCATAGGTAACATACTTGAGTACAACAACTCTTCTTTGGCCACAACTACATTCCAATCTGGTTTCTCTGAGGTAACCACATTAATGTAAACCTCTTCACACCGTGCTTCAATTTTATCCATTACCCTTCTCCCTACCATTCTCTGTGAGTCGCTACCGTGTGTTGATTCACACAATGTTGTCTCAAGTCTGGGAAGTTTTCACTACTCTTGAACGAGGGCCTTGAAGACCACGTCCCATCAGAAGTATTGTGTTTCATATTCCTTGCGGAGAACCTCGGGAAAGGGAAGGCTGGAAAGCGCACGTATTAATTGTCGAGCATGTGTTGGTTATTGACGCGAATTTTTTAAACATATGTGGGTGAGCGACTACACGAGGACCTACAGCTAATGCTCAAGATCATCGGCTGCAGCGCTGCTCAATGACTCCTCTTCAAGTTTCGCGTCGGAACGGATCTTTGTGTGCGCCCGCGTTTTGTCACAGCTATACGTTGCGGTATGACAGTACGGGTTCAGCTTAACCAGCCACGATGCGCCCTGTCGCCACGACAATAGATCCTGGGTGCATTCAACACGGGTAGAACTTATACAAATTTGCACTATAAATATCAATCGACCTGTCCTATTTCAATCTAGAGGTCCCATGTCAAAGAACCGCCTTTGCTACACAATAATTTTATAACGTATTATGTAATTGAACACACTCAGTAACTAGTCCGCGCGTAAGTATCGTAAGACTCAGAGACGTGATTCCTTAAACCCCATTTTCAACTTTTTCGTTCTCAATGAGCGGTTCTCGCTCAACGATAGTATCCGGTCGCGAGAGGGTGTTCCTGTAGGTTCCCCGCCGTGACTTGTGCAAGAAGTTCCATCTCTCGAAGCCGCGGAACGGCACCTCCCCGCATAGTCTGCGTGTGACGGCGTGTAGTTCGTCCAAACACTACACATAAGGCGCGCCATAAATACCAACGCTTGGTAGAGGCAAAGAGAATACACACCTGCATCAACTGGTACACGGCGACGACTGCAGAGGTATAGAACATGTGGTCAATCGATTGCATTTCATCCGGACCGATCACGCTACGTCCATCAAGGTCAGGAATCGCAACCGCCCCAATGTGGTGATGGAGAAGCAAGCGATCCAACAAGGTCTGAGGGAGGACAGTGTGCATAGGTTCTCCCGTACGGAGGGAGTGCGACACTGATGAGAACACAGACACAATGTCGGAAATCTTAACAGAATAAGCTTAGCCTTATTTCCCTAGTATGACGTGAGAATAGCGTACGAAGTTCGGGTCCACCACCACGGTGTGATGCAAAAGTGACAATCTCCACTTGGTGTCGAGTTTCCAGAGCGCCCCACCAAGCTGTAGACAGGTTTTCATTGTCAGTATGGCTTCGTGTCTTCCTCAAGGCCACGTACCTGAGCGAGTACACCGATCATATCCTCTTGTATCTCTGTTAGTTTGGCATACTCGTCTTGTGCCCAGCGCCCACGAATGTTTCCTTCCCAGGACGCAAGCATCATCTGCTGCTTTCCGGCGAGAATTTGGAGCGTGACAGCGATAAGTCGTCCTCTGAACGCCTGGACCCAATTGTTGCCTGTAAACGAAACGTCCTTCCCCGCATCTCTTTCCGTAATCCAGGCAGACATGAGCGTGGTGTAGACATGGCCAAGAGAACTGATTGATTTGGCTGCGCGTAAGCGTACAGCCTTGCGCCCCGACTTGGGCGGGAGCATCATGATAATGAAAGAAGCTCCGCAGCCTATAATACTCGGTAAGGAGTGCAGTCAGCATAAAATGGGTAAAGCCACGTACCAATCATGACGAGGGTCCACCGCCGCCATGCAGCGTGCCAACCAATACCAGGATTAGAAAGGACTGGTAAATGGCCATCGATCCACGAATAGCCCGTGATAAGTGTTACCGTGATCTGATCCAGAGTGAGTCGGGTGCGAGCCGCGAGTTGAGCAAAACTAGATACGCACACAGCCCAAAATCACGCCTTGCAGATACTTCGCGGGAGCGAACAACCTGATGAACATGACAGGCACTGAGAGCACTGCATAGCTGGCAGCGAGTCCATACGGACTGCCATTCCCACTGCCATTCCCTACACTCTCGGGTTAACTACGCCACGGGTGTCCAGTACGAATGTACCTACCAATATACCAGATGAGCAGAGCTGTGAGTAATCCTAAAAATGTGCACAATAACCGAACCACGTAGCTGTGTAAAGGCGCATTAAAACGTGAAGGTGAAACGACAAAAACCACCTACTTATACACCTGATCACCTGCGTAAACCGTCAAGATGGTCTGGGCCATGATCAGAGCCCTGATATAGCATCAGTAAACGTATCAATCCCGAGACAAATGGGAGTATTTTACCAAATACCCTTGTTGACGTAATAGAAATCTACGCGAACTAGTCGGTCACTAAGTTAAGGGAGCGCCAGATAACACGTACGAGCACTGTTCTGGAACACGGAAGGGAGCCATAGTAAGATACTGAGGATCACATATCGAAATACGAACTGTCAGATATCAGTATCTTTGCGAGGTCAAAACGAGGTCTTGTACGCACAACAGCCTCCGCAGTCTTTGTCCACTTTAACAAATGATGCAGCACATTCATGAACTTCTGAAAGACGTTCGTTGGTGGGTGGCTGTCCGGGTCAAGATCTTCGTACTAGTCAACCTCAATATCGATTGGTGACTGATAGCAGACTCACGGTACTCTTGTTCCTGAATGTCGTCTTCATCCGAGTAGGATTCATGCTCCTCCCCACAGAAAGCCTGTTCCTCATTTTGACGGCGTTGCTTTAAAACCGAATCCACAAAGTGCTTTAGACTTGAGGGTGCCCACAGGCGGGCTCTTCGTCTTCGTGCATTCGTCTCGGCCGCCGATTGAACAAGAGTGAGCACAACCTCTCCAAGTATCACGGTGGTTGCGCCGAACACATATCCGAGATAGAGACTTCTTAACGGCATCCCGCGAGGGTTGTGTCCGTAAGCGCCGAGGATAGCCTCTGTGCCGTGCTCCTTGAAACGCTTCAGTGCTGCGTCTAGCTTCTCACTAGCCGCATTGAGACGATCTTCCAGTGGACCTGTGGATACAGACCGTGAAAAGAGCCGGTCGCTGTTAACCCCATTAATCAACGCTTGGACGGATGCCACCGCTTCGATAGTTGCAGCACGGAGTTCGGCCGTCGCGTCACGCACGTGCGGAAGCGTCTCAGCAAGTGTGACGTTCAAGGTGGATTCACGTGTTACATCCGGATTGAAGACGTGGTGCAGGAGGTGCGTGTCGGAAGTAACAGTTTCGGGTGCGGGCATAAAAGCGAACGCCTCGGGTGGGGACGGAAGCTCACGGAGGTGCTTGGCGAAGCTTAACAAGCCGTCTGCGCGAGTATTAGGACGGAAATTTTGGAGCTAGGTCATAATGCGTACTGAGCCGCGAGACGACTGCAAGAAGTGGATCCGTAAGGGCAAATACGTCGTCACCGCCCCAGCGGCCGTAGCTGAATTCACTTTGAAGGTGAACTGTCAACCCTTTCACTGAAAACGAAATAGTGAACACCAGTGTAAGAAGAGAAGACGATACTCACGAGTCTGATATGTTGTCATAAGGGCGGCACGGTCCCCAGCCAACGCCTTCAATTTCGGACTTCCCGGCCCAAAATCGCCAGGACTCGGTGCTAGCAAACCCTCTTGTGACAGAAGCATTGCCTTGACCTTTCCGAGAGTCATAGATAACAAGCCAAGATATGCGTAGTTCACGGTCTCCGGGAAGAAAACAAAACAACAAACGAGTGCCATTGCACAATAGGCAGATGAAGCGATGAGAAGACTGTTGAGGATTTTGTAATTTGCAAAAGGGTAGAGCGGACCGATAGCCTGAGAGAATAACAATTGGTGGGTGGGTGTACACGAACTTAGATAAACACTTACGCAGAAAATATCAATGGCAATGGTGCCAAAAATCGAAAAGAATATCAATGGTGGGCTGTATGCGCGAACGAGGGCAAATATCATGGTACCAAAGCCCAGAAAAACACCAAACATAACTGAAGACCTGCCAGGAATGTCAGATAAAATAACACATTTCAAAATACCAACTGACTTGGCGTCCAAAAAACGTCCTTGAAAGACTTCCAGTTTATAGAATTGATCTGGATTTACAGAGCCTCCAAAACTGCACAAAAGGTCAGATCAAATGCCACATGCCAACGACACGTGACTGTGAGTGACCGACCTATTGGCGACCTGCTGCAAGGTCGATTCAACGTGAAGTTCAGAACGCACGGCAAGAGCCGCCTTCATTCCAGCAGCCCCGATGCCCCAACCAAGCAGCAAACCGAGCAATGATTGTACGACGACCTGTCCCCGGGCCGAAGTAAGACAAAGCGAACCAGGTTACAAAGTCCGAGGGGCTAGCACTTACGACTAGGTAAATTTGCACCGGAAACATAGGGGGGATGAACACAGAGAAAAGCATCCCAAAATATGCACTAGGGGTGTATGCCCACCATCAACCCAAAGAAGTGTGCATAAAAAGACCTATTTCACGCACAGATTCCCAATAACTCGAAGCGAGGTCATGGGCAGCATCATGATGAGCGCAGCCCAACCTGGGAGCCATGACCGAAAGAGGAGTTTTTGTGACCTCCTCTGACGGATATTATTTATCACCCATGGCTGGGGGCGTATGAAGTCCCAGATCGCATGCACCAAGCTCGAAGCGCGAGAGGTATTTGGTACCCTCCCACCTGCGTCGCGAGACACAGGGGGTCGAGACGACGAAAGCTCGGGCTTGGACATCCTGCCTTCACGTCTGGGGGGGGGGAGTTTCCTGGTGTCCGGAAAGAGTGGAAAGATGGGGCTCATGTATGCTGCCCAGTTTTCCGTTATTGGTTTACGTACCTCCGCGTCTGCCCGTCCCGGTGATCCGTGAGTGTGAAGCGGCGGAGTTGTGGTTGTTGCACTGCTGGGACACACCTCTTTTGCATCCCTCTACCCAGGTATCTACCCTTTACCCAGGTCTCGACTTTCATATCACCAAAGCTAGGCGTGCGCAATACATTTATTAATGTTCGCCTTGCTGTCGAATCCCTGTTCGTACTTCACAGTACCGTCCTAACCCCGTTCCTCAAACCAATCACCCGTGGCGCCCCGAAGCGCCCCGACTTAAGGTCCTGGTATCCCAAGTGGGTGCCACGACAATCTCCGAGAATGTGGCGGGTGAGCCCATCCGTCCCGGTACAATGATCTCCGTGAGCACTTGTATAATAACTTGAATCATGCCATCCCCGCACTCTTTGCCACGCCGAAGTCGCGCATGATGGCAAGACCAAATATCAACGAGTGTTCTATATATCCGTATCATTTCCGAAGTGTCAGCATTAATCACGGAACATGCCGCCCAACCGTAAGACGATATGACGGGGCCTGGTGAAGACAAGCAACCCTCGGGAGCATTTCGCACTATCACGCGCAACGGTTTACTCCGGTCTTAGATTTCCGGTATTTAGATCTATTTTTTGTTTTTTACGTTTTGATAGACCCATCCATATGCCTCAACCTCAACATCAGGTTTTGAGACCCGAGAATCAGTTATGTGGTTCACACTTACTCCAGGGTACTGTAACAAACTATATCTTTCTTCATATACTGATGGTACGCTGAAGGGGCTTCTTATCGGTCCGGCATGTAGTAATTAGATAACCCTCAGGAAACACGTGCCCTTCCTGTTTTTCCCCGAAGCGTGCTACTCTATACCATGACTCCAAGTTCGTCGCCCTTCTCTCCCGGAGGGGGGTTGTAGGTATACTTCAGATGGCCTATTTTCCTTTGCTATTTTTATTTTTACCTTCTGTTCAAATACAAGTTGCACTCGTGACATCTACGTTTTCCCCGTGGTTTTCTCCTGTTCAACCATAAGTCACCTAAAGACAGACAGTGAACATATATCGCAAGCGCTCGAATCGATGAACCAGCATTCTTTCTGTCCCCGCCACAAAGAAAGGCCGAAAACCCCGATGTTGGGGTAGTGAGTTCAAGTGCAGATGACATGACATGCAAAACCACCGAAGATACCGAATGGTTGTACTCACACACCACACAAAGCCATACTGCCAATCAACGTCCCGAATTCAAGGATCGACTCCGTAATATATCTAAATTTTGAAAAAATAAAATAAAAATGAATGGATGAATGAATGAATGAATGAAAAGAAAAGAAAAGAAAGGTGGTCGTGAATATGCGAGACGATTGTAAGGTCAATGAACACTCTCTAGCACTATAATGCTATCGAAGGTGGCCCCAGTCGCGCCTGTAAGAGCGGAGCTTGAGATATGGTTATATCCCCTCGGTTTTCCCATCACTGTATAATACCGGGGGTGCCCAAATTCATGCGCTCCGAATACTCGGACAGGATCTGGTATCTGTTGCCACTACTAGAATATTTGAATTTGGAACAACCTCTTTGCTCCGGGAACGGTGACATCACAATACTTGAAGCCACTTGACCGTGCCATGACAAGTCGATACTAACACCAGATGTCAGAGTACTTGTAATGGTATGCATTATTTCGTAGAGTTCGTAAAATAATGTTTCTGTATTTTCTCGATCGAGAGGACGATTAGAACATCAAATTGCATCAAAATTTAGGCGAAGGTCGCGTGTTTGACGACACTCATCATTCAAACATTGTGTTCAACCACAGGGTTAGTCTCCGCTCTGAGTACATTGTTATTCAGCGGCGTGTTAGCGTTTTCTCTCTCATCTTCATGTCTCCAAAGCCCAAAACGCCATCTCTTGAAGCTTCTTCCCCAAACCCTTCTCGAGTTGAATCCATACCGGCTCCACCATCTCAACCTGAACGGTCACTTCTCGATCGCTTTCCTCCATGGGTGGCCACGAACATACGTTCAAAACAGAGCCGCAAGATGCTTCTGCGGTGCTGGTTAGGTTCCTGGGCGGCTTTTGTAATCATACTACCTAATGCAACGTTAAGGACGATGGGGAATGCGTACGTACAACCCTCTCCAACATCACGCATTGACCGTCTTCACCACTTCGGTGATTGTGATTTCTTGACACGATCGTCATGAATGGTGCTCGCTTTCACACTCGTTCACAGTCCGTCTCAGGGCTCGTATATCATTTGCCACACTCCTTTCTCGTTCGGCCATTGAAACCGTCATTAACCTCGCGTCTGCAGAGCCTTCTTTGCTTTCCTCACCTCCTTCTTCCTACCGCCATCGTTTCCGGTCCAGTTCTTCTTCTACGTGAGTAACCTTTCCTCCCCGTCGAGGGCAGTCATGACCGTAGGTTCACTAGACGATCTCGACGTTAATGATTGGTACATTGCTTGGTTGGGGCATCGGCGCAGCGGGAATGAGAGCCGCTTTATTAGCCCGTGATAAAGTACTCCTCAAATCGTCCCTTCAGGTGGCACGGGAAACGTATGTCTATCACACTCGTTACTTCCGCACTATTGAACCCCTGTCTGTACAGCGCCGCTGGCTCCGCGAACCCGGACCAAGTGTTTAAAATAGAGATATTCCAGGGGGAGTTCCTCGACATTCGGTCGGTCATAGATACGATGGTTTGTTATTGTGCTCACCTATCCCAGTTCATCGGCTGTCTTTGGTGTCTTCCTAGCCATTGGCACTTTTACCTTCGCCATTATTCGCGCTTATTACAAGCCCCTCATTTTTCTGAGCATCTTTGGAACCATCGCAATTGATATCTTCTGCGTACGTTGCGTTGTTTCTCTGACATATATTACCATATTCTGATGAACAACAGACTATTGGCCCTCTTTTCCCCTTCGCCCAATACTACCTACTTAACAGTTTGCTCATCCCTGTTTCGATATACATGGCGATAGCGATCGTGGTCACGGTATTCATTTTCCCTCAAACAGCCAATCACGCGTTTCTGGGCACCGTTACCCTCCTCCTTGGCCAGATGAAGGTCCTGCTTGACGCCCAAGAAGATTTGCTTACTGCAGCCCCTGGGTCTATTACTCCCGAGAGTCCGAAATTCCTGCGATTGAGAGCCACTAGAGCTTCTATGTTTACGATTCATCAAGGATGTGCGTTCTTTTCAGGCAGTTTTACTATCTGTCTCTGATCGCCCTTCACTCGAAGTGACGCAGCAGGGCAAGTTCATCAACGCAGAGTTCAGCTGGGGTCTTTGGAATGGTGACGACGCCAGGAAGCTCGAGGAGCCTTTGCTAGGTGTCATCTCGCGCTTGAGTGGGTGGTGGTGTTAGTCCCCTTGTTTTCCTGATTCTGATTTCTTCAAGATGGCCTCTTAACTTTCGTCAAATACATCGGCCGCAGTGCGTATTATCCTATGGCGCAATACTCCGAGTCCGTCGAAATGGAGCAACAGCAAAGCACAAGAATGGCGGATACGTTCTTTGTGCAACAAATGTACCAACACAATGAGGCAGGCGAGCGCGAGAATTCCCTCCGCCTTGTGGACCTTTTACCACTACTTCGCGAAGCAACAGCTGAGCTTCGCTCTGCCGCGTCTAATGCGCTCAATGCTATCGCCGGCATGATCAATTTTGTGAACACCACCCGCTGGAGTTGGCGTAACACCGCGCACGCACTTTCTGAACAGGTACGCGAATTGGACTCCGCCGCGGATCGCTTGCGAGAGGCGCTGGTGGCGTTCAAAGAGACCGGGCGTCTGCGTCTCCTTGAGCCGTTTGAGCCGCACCTCGGCACCCCTGCTGCCCCACTGCGCGGCCTGTACGTGTGCTATGTTTTCAGCGCATCGATTGTAGTTGTTTCCGAGGCGATTCTTGCAGTCATGGACATTGTCCGACAGACCACCGACAAGCGCAGAAAGAACCGTTTATGGGCACCAAAGGGCCTACGCCAGCTTGTGCATACCTTGTTCGTCGAAAAACACACCGAAGAAGATCTACGTGCCTACGGGGAAACTCAAGATGTAAAAGAAGTGGTGACAGAAGAAGATGATACGGGGAAGTACCGTAAGTGCTGTGCAAGTAGAACATTTGCAGAGTTTCCAACATTGCATTTCATCAGGCCGTGATCCCGACAGTCGACCGCCAACAAATACATTGCAAAGGATTATGGGGGGCATACATTTCATCTACCAATGGACCAAAACTCCTGAAGCCCTGGTACGGTCGCATTTTGATCCGGCTTGTGGGGCCAACGGGCTGACGATTACCACTCAGTTCGTGTTGAGATATGTGTTTCTGTCGGTTGCACTTTGGTTGCCATCTGTGATCAGGAATACTGCGCGTGAGTTCCTTCAATGTGGTCGCACGTCCGGGTTGAATGACTTGCTCTTGGTAGACTTCTATTACGTGCAGAAGGGTCTCTGGTATGCCAGAGTCCGATTGTATTCACCGTGACTCTGAGCATGACGTTGCAGGGCCCTTATCATGGCGCAGACAACATTGACGATATATGCCGGCGACCAGTTGTATAAGTTCGTAGGTTTCCGTTTTTATTTCCGATCACTTGACTTGGAGTGATACAGCTACTTTGTCCGGCTCACTGGAACATTCATTGGGCTCGTTGTTGGATTGTTGGCTTGGTATATTGGTGAGCGATATAGCGTTCCTCATTTATCTCTCAGTGTGGATCTCATTCGTGCAGGGAATGCTAACTCCCGCGGAAATGTATACGGAGTCGGAGCGAGCGTCGCTGTCTTCATTTTTCCTCTGATGTTCTTCCGGCTATTTGCTCCTCAACAGTACCTTCAAGGCACCATCCTCATGGCTGTACGCATGGTCTTAGTTTTCCGTGAATTATTTGAGTCCTTATCTCGTCCTAGGCCACTGTAGTCCTCATTGTAGGATACTCTTGGATTGATGCCCATCTTCCTGTGATCTCCAATGTCGGGATCGGTTGGCATGTCGCCTGGAAGCGCTGGACACTGGTCATGATCGGTGCGTCTCGTTGTGACATCTCCGCACTATCTCCACTAAGCTGAGGTTAGGGTCGGCCGCATCTTTCATTGTGATGATTCTGCCTGCCAAATCTGCTCGCAAAGCCGTGCGACTTGGCTGCTCCAACACCCTCACATCGCAGTCCCATATATACACTTTCCTTATGTCCGCCTGGATTACAAACACCCCCTCCTCGACGGAACTTAAGAGGGCCGGTCTGCCAGTATGGGCCAATGCATTCCGCGATAATTTGTTCAAGGTTGCAATCCAACTTCGCGACTTGAAAGAGATGGCGGGATGGGCGAGATGGGAGGGGAGCGTGCGCGGCCACTGGCCATACGAAGAATATGATAGGTTGATCGACATACAGCAGGAAATGATCTCCGTGTTTGCACATGTACGTCGACTCTTTCTTCCGACTGTGCGCCTTTTGATGATCCGGAAAAGCTCGCTAGCGCGCTCGCAGAGCTCGACGACGAATGGCGATCGGGTTTCCTCCGACATACTAAGGTCATAAATCCGAACTTCGTGCGTTTGTCCTTGGGACAAATCTTCCGTTTAGTATACCACCCCAGACACTGACTTTCCATAGATATCTGATGTTCTCTCTGTGTTCTCCCTAGTGGCACAGTCACTCCGCACAGGAGAGCCAATGCACTCTGTGCTCCCGCAGAGCTTGCTTGATCGGTTGCTCTACCACGATGCGGCAGCTTATTCCAGCACACCGATCATGGAACACGGTATTGACCACATACAGGAGTTGCGTTCGTTGAATTACTTGTTCTTCGCGACGGCGGTCATTGCTGTACTCCAGCTCACAGAGGTGCGCGCTATTTTGGAGAGGTAATCGGCTGTTACCAATAACCAACATTACAGTTATTGGACGAGCTGCACGCGATTGCACGCAACTTGTGTGGCGAGGTGCCGTTCAAAGGTTTTGAGCAGTGGAGAGACGTTCACCAACGCGCGCGCGCGGCGGCTCCCGCGACCTGATTCAACTTTGTGCGGAGTACGAACACCGCTTTCTTCCTGTTTCAGAGTCTACTTATATCCTTGATATGTTTATACCAATTCGATACCTGTTGTTTCTTGGTTCTATTCGGTGTGTGCATCAAAGGACTGAGACTAGAATCCCCTCTGGAAATAACCATATCATTGATTTTCGGGACTGCTGGTTTTCTCCAACACTAGCCTTACAGCAGACCTAATACTTCTCCCATCGTACATTACGAGTATAAAGAAAAACCACCTCCATGTGTTTTAGGCTCCGAGCTTCTTGCGGAGCACGCTCTTCAAGGTGTCTCCGTCTTCAGCGAACTTCTTGATACCCTCGTGGAGCTTGTCGAATGCCATCTGGTCCTGAAGGAGCGCCCAGCGGAATTCCGGCTCGTTGTCGACATAGGAGACCTTGGCAATCGGGTCGGCCTGCGCAGCGGCTTGTGCATTGAGCTTCTTAGGAACAGGTTCGGTGCTGTTCTTGAGCTCCTGAAGGAGCTGGGGCGCGATGGTGAGAAAATCAACACCCGCCAGTGCCTTGATCTCGCCGACCTAGAGCGAATACATCAGACAGAAGGTTTGGAATGGGAGCTGGAGAGATTGAGGGCGTAAATCAAGACTGACGTTACGGAATGACGCGCCCATAACGATGGTGTTATAACCGTGTTGTTTGTAGTAATTGAAGATGCGCTTGACAGACTGGACACCCGGATCCTCATCGCCTTCGTAGTTCTTCCCCGTCGACTTCTTGTACCAGTCGAGGATCTGGTGTGGACATTCAGCTTACATGATATGACGGAAGGAGAGGGACGGGATTACGCACTCGGCCGACAAATGGTGAGATCAGGGTCACACCAGCCTCGGCGCACGCAACAGCCTGGCCGAAGCCAAAGAGAAGAGTGAGGTTGCAGTGAATGCCCTCGTCGCGCTCGAGCTCGCGGGCGGCCTGGATACCTTCCCATGTCGACGCGATCTTGATGAGCACGCGCTCTTTCTTGATTCCAATGGACTCATAGAGCGAAATGAGGTGTCTGGCCTTGGCCTTGGTGCCCTCTTTGTCAAAGGACAGACGAGCGTCGACTTCGGTAGAGACACGGCCAGGAATGATAGCAAGAATTTCCTTCCCGAATTCTACGAGCTGTGATTCGTCGTTAGTCCAATTATAGAGAGACCGATATTTCAAGCGCGAGAACGTACGAGACGGTCGGTAGCAGCATCGACTTGCTCATCGATCGTACGGCCTTTCTCCTTGCCGTATGCAATTGCGACATCAATCAGACGAGCGTAAGCGGGTTTGTTGGCCGCAGCAAGTAACAACGACGGGTTTGTCGTAGCGTCCTGTAGTACCGTAAGCCTTCATTTTCTCTACAACTACGCTTGACACTACTGTTGACTTGCCTGGGGTTTGTAGACGTCGATGGCTGTCCGCGGGAGGTTAGATGCGCGGAATGGACCGAAAGAACCTAAGCTTACACTCAAAGTCGCCAGAGTCAGAGACGACGACTGTCCCAGTCTGCTTAAGTTGGTCGAGGGAGGTGGTCATGTCTTTGGAAATGATGAATGTGAGTGTTGAGGAGGAGATGGGACGCTGTCTGAGCTGATTGATAATATATACGGTATCTCTTCCCGGATCTATCCGTCAACCGGAGTTTCTCGCTCGGCACGTTCGTCGACATCTTTGTAACTAGTCGGATTATCATTCCAGTTCACATACTATAGTTCGGACTATTCTTACTGTAACTCTCACGCTCGTCCATATGTAGAATTCAGACATCCATGATCGACCTTGGCTTTTCCCTGGGGTGGTCAGGTAATATACACGGACAGGCATCCGAGAAACTCCACATGTTGTTGCCAATCCATCCCCCTTTCCGTTACCCGGACAATTGACCCAACTTCGTCACAACTCTCAGAAACAACTCGCACAACTGGTCTACGGAGCTTCAACACCTCACCTCGTCCTTACGTGGTCCCACGGAGTTCAACGTCCAAACGCGATCCGACTGGACTATGACACGGTCTCAAACACGGCTTTTTCTGGGGATTATAGAAGCTCCAAGGAAGCTTCCTGTGGACGCCGTTCCTTGTCCGAAGCCGTCATACTTTCTACAGCTCGATCTCATTACCGTCGTTTCTGACGTGGGTTGCCTTCTCCTGGATGTGGCATCCCGGATGGACCGACCGACTACGTGTGGCGACTTCGTTGCCAATCTGCATCGGAACGACGGAAGCCAGCTTTTTTACGCTTGCGGACTTGCACCAGTACTGGTCTTAGTGCTCGTGCGACACCATTTGACACGTTCGCCGAGGTTACTGAAGTCCAGGTCACTGCTCTGACACCACGATCGATTCTAACTTGGCTCGCTTTGTACTTCCTATTCCGACGAGATTGGCTTGACATAGCCTATCTATTGCCTCTCGGAACCCCCCTCTCTAGCATGCCTTGTCCATCCTATTAGTCCTATGACTCTTAATTTTTCGTCGTCCGTCGGTTCCTGTCAGCCCGACTCTTTTGCTTGCGATCTGAGCACATCACACTACTTTATCGGTGCCTTGATATTGATTCGGACCTATAATCTGTTATGACTGGTACTCCAAGGGCCGAACAGTACTATATAATCCCAGGGAGTTGATGGGTTACAAAACAAGGCGATCATTGTTATTACATGCAGTGAGCGCACAGAATTATTTGTTGCTGAAACCCCGGAGTTGGGGCAACAGATGGCAAGTACCAACAGTAAAATACGTTATCAGTAGTTGATCAGAGAAAGGGCTCGAATGCATCCCAGAATCTGCGGGAACACTGGGACTGGAAGCTTGACCGGTAACGGGCTGGCGGCATCCAGGTGAGTTACTTACGGAACTCTGGAATCGCACTCTCTAATACGCAGCAAGAAGTCGTCCTCGTAGACGCATCAGTGCCTTTCCGAGTTCGTTACGGCCTTCACCACTTCTTCCGATGCCCCAAAACACGTCGTCCTGTCCCACATTCAGTCAACCAAGATCGGCATCAAGAAATGCTTGACACCCACAGGACTGTCTTCTATGAGCTCTCGATTACCTGTCCCGAGAAGCCTTTTTCTCAAATCATCGTGTTGTGTGAACTTTGCGTGAAGTACCATATCCATCACTTCGATATTTACTTCGAACCAGTCCGCTCGTTGTTGAGCACGGTGATATCCTGCTTCGGCGCGCGCGGCACGCGCACTGGGTTGCGTCCGCATCCGTTCAGCCAGTCCCGGGTTTGTAGTTACAAACTTTAGGGCTTGAAAGACTGCTTGAAGGAGCGCTTATTATGACGAGAACACGGTGTGACGCCTTACGCACGGTGTTCTGCAGTGGGGTAGATCCTTCCATCGTACTCTATCGAGTGAAGCGAGAAGTTCGTAAACCTGCGTATAAAGGAGGCGATGTGGGTCACAGCCATTCGTCATAGTAGTATTGACGTACTCGAAAAATGGCTTGCCACGGTGGTAGAAGAATATGGGGGTAGTATCTGGATAAGGTCTGGCATTTGCATCTTTTGGAAATCAATACAAGATTTCTGTGAAAAAAATGCGAATACCGTTGCAAACTGGACATTTGGATCGACTTCTTTCCTCCCAGTCGACGTCCATTGGCGTTGGCTCACTGAGAGTCCTACGCCTCCCTTTCCCGGATCTCGTGTGAGACGTGTCGTCTCGCTCCTTTTCAGAGGAACGAGAGAACCAACTAAGGCCAGGAATGAATGATGACATTATCCTGCAGGTTGGGGCTGGCGAGAAGGCTACAATCGGGCTTCGTGTGGCCAAGCTAAGTCGCTATCTTACCCACGCTTGCCCACGACGACTCGCTTATCTGGATCCACGTGATCTGCACCAGGCTCCATTGCGCCGAGCACACACAGACCACACATTGCATATAGCGTTGGTCTCCCCATCGACGATTGATATGCCACTCTTCCAGAGCATTACTGTCATAATTTCTGCCGCGACTGGCGCGGCCACGACAAGCCACACTACAAGGACGCCTTATGGGCCGACAAGCGGACCACCTCCCCGCCAGTCGACTGACGATGACGGCCCTGGGGAACCAATCTACTTCTACGACTCAGATAAACCTTACTACGAGTCAGGGAATCTGCTGTTGTTTGCTTATTCTTGGAGGTTTTATTTGATTTCGGCAGGTTCACCAGCTTCTCCGACCACCCAGTGGAATTCCATGGCCGCTTCTACCGAACTGCCGAGCACCGTAAGCCTTCTCTCTGTGGGAAGAGACTGGGATCATCGTGGAATACTTTGCAGTATTTCAGGCATTTAAGTTCATAGACACCAACCCAGCACTTGCGGAGCGTATCCGAGTGTTGCCCACTGCCCGCATGGCTCAGCAAGAGGCAAAGAAACAGATTCATCATCAGCGTGTCGACTGGCTAGAAGTTAACGTCGCCATGATGGAGAAGGTGCTGGAAGCAAAGTTCAAACAGCACCGTCACCTCCGTAACCTACTACGAAGCACTGGGTCTCGAGAATTGATCGAGGACAGTCCAGTGTGTTCCTAATTGTGTTTGGTATTGGTAAGCAAACGCTGACCCATACATCTGATCGTAGATCGACTGGTTCTGGGGCATTGGGAGCGATGGGCATGGTCGGAATGAGCTTGGTAAAGCGCTCATGCGGTTGCGAGAGCGATTGCAAGCTCGTCGAAGGCACTGAGAATTTTTGGAAAAGGGATCTTTCGTGTATTGTATTTAAGTCAACGTCGTGAGAAAAATCCACGTGACGAGAGAGGGACATCGATAAGTCGACGGAGTAATCTGATCTGTCATTCACTATGTGTTCCGACACTCAGCGAGGTCCGACAACCGAGTGTGAATATCCTGGTTGCACCAAGACAGTCTGGCGGGACCCCGACGGGTCATACTCCTCGTTCTGCGGGAATGCTCACCGTTTTGCGATGGCCAATAACCCTAGGTCACAATCGCAAATGTGCAAGGTTAGTCGACGTGCAAGATATTCTAAAGCACAGGAACTCTAACAATAGTGAGTGTAAAGAACTGCAATGCGAAGCCTGTATACGTAGAGAACGGGCGCGGTGTGTAGCGTGGCTACAGATTTTCGATCCGGCGAGTACTCACGACCTTTTAGCCCACGATTTTTGCGGGAGACGATGTGCCGAGCAATTCAATAAGAACGGCCAGCGCCCCTCCCGATCGAGAAGCCCGACTCCAGAAGACGATTTGTGCACAATCCCCGGATGTCGAAGGTCGGTATATGTCGACGCAGACGGAAACAAATCAAAATTCTGTTCCAATCGTCATAGAGCGTGCGTTCCTGCACTGCATAGACAGTAAGATGGCTGAGTCCACCGATCACTAGTGCGGCAGTTCGATCTGGCATAGCTGAGGCGTGTCTTGTGTGAGTGATTTCGCGTGACCTCTTTGTAGTAACGCTTCATCCTGAAGTCAAATGAAGCTGTAAAGAGATGCCGACAGTTCTTGTTGGCGAGAAGCAGAGCGACTTTTGCTCCAAACGTTGTAGCTCGAGCGCGCTTAGCAAGGGTTAGTTGTGTCGTTGCAGGAGTGGGTTCCACTTCTGGAGCTGACGAGCGCACCGCAACCAGCGCCAACTATTCTAGAAATCCCCAGCACGAATAGTTTATACCAGAACGGCAAGTCGTAACTGGGCCTTACCACTCGCCTCTGACATGAGGTATTGCAGTGGAGAAGCAGTTCACTGAACAATGGAAGCACCCTACGCCAGTGCCGACCGTGATCAAGGTCAGGCCATTCAGTTTCGTGGCTCTATGTCCACACATTCTGATATGTTGTTCGCAGATTTGGAGGATCTACGGTGAACGATCCGTGCTGGACCGATTCTTCCGTTATCAGCAAGTCTAAACACGTTCGAATCACTATACCCATAATTAACTTTCGTATGTATCAGGCTGGCAGTGGAACGCCGCACTGGCACCTCTGGTGCGAATACGCGTCGTCGCTTTCATGGGACGATCCGCAAATGCCGCTTGGGGGATACGTCCACAGATGGTGCGCTTTGCAAGCTGAGTGACTGTAATATGTGCAGCATTATCAGAGTACAGCTCGTGTTCCTATCCGGCTCCTTTCTGGTGCTTATGCGTGCTCGTGTTGCAGAGCTCCTTCCAGCTCGCCCACGTGGGTAAACGCACTAACTTTGGCCGGTTCGGAGCGGGTATCTATACGTCTGCGACGTCATCCAAGGTCGGTTCGTCTCATATACTGGGATAAACGTCAAGACGGTAGCATACTCTGTAGGCCAACGATTATTACGGGGGGAGTGCGTCTTCGAATAGGGCAATGCTTCTCAACGACGTCGTGATGGGCGAGGGGATCAAACTCACTACGACAGATGAAAGCCTCACAAAGGTGCGGTGTCTATATTGTAGAAATGCTTCCCAGACTGTATTCGGAACCTACACAGCCGCCAGCAGGATACGATTCAGTGATCGGTGAACCTGGAGGTGATCTGAATTATGATGAATCTATTGGTGCGTACCGACCAGTTCAGGTTCACCATGGGTGAACACATACCAATTGCTAATGCCGAGTACAGTATACAATGTAAGTGCGCGTCAACACTGGTTGATACAGGACATGCTGACTGTAGTGTTGAGAATGACGCAATTCGGGCATCTTTCCTCATTGTATACAAATGAGTGGAACAGGGGACGGCTAGGCTTGGGGTTACGGTGGGTCCATCAAAAACAAGCTAATTGATCAAGCGGAAAAAATCTTGAACTCCTGTAAACAAGGGCCTACGGTTCTGGATCGCGCCGTAATTTACGACGCTCAGTGAAGGTTAACGTGAGACTTGCACGTGGGAAAGCACAAAGTGTGGATGTGTTATTATCAGTGTATCACCCTTCTTGACAGGGCTGCGTACGATTCGTAGTCAAATACGTGTCCGAGACTCAGACCCGGGTGCAGTGGAGATGGGATGCGTGTGGGCATATAAATCATGTGGCGTGTGAACTGCAAAAACTAGTGGGAAGAAGTGCGACCGGAACCTTACCTGACACGGGGCAACGAACGGCCCTGCAGCTTGAAATAGACTTGGGACAACAGGTAACAGGAACCTGTAACTTAGCAAATTTCCTTTGTTTTGAATCCGCTGTGCTCCCACTGGCGGTGGTGTCACACAAACCAGTCTCGACGCGACCTAGTGTGCAATTTCCCATACTATTAATAGTGTGCCATCTACCCCCTGCCAACGTTGCCCCCGTTTCCTGCTGACATCTTGCTGTCATAACTCGGGAGTAGCACCTTTACAGCAGGTTCTACAGCTATTTCCATAATGGGGGGCTCCTTCGCGAATTACAGAACACAGATGACCTCCAAGTCTGACGTGCGGGGTTCATAGTTAAGTATGGTTTGAAATTCTCAGGAAATTTGGTATCTAACAAATATGTAGTTATTAAATAGTTATCGTGAGTACAAAATAGTTATTCGGGGATCTTGCAAATATTTTTCGTGAGAAAATACTTTAGCATGGTTATTAGAACACCCTTTCAGACTCAGCCTGTACATCTAATGTGGTCAAAAGGGGCTCCCCATTATGGAATTAGCTGTAACTTCTACTGTAACTTGGTCCCTTGCAAGGTCCCTTGTCATTTTAGAAGTGGACTTTCAAAACTCAAGTTCAAGAATAGTGTTGTTTACTACAAATTCTACACTGGCTGGTGCAGGTAGAAACTTTCCCACACACTTCAACCTGTATTTATCCTTAATAATAGTTAAATACCTGTCTAATAACTGCCAATGCATGTGATGATGTTGTCATGTTTATCGTTTACCGTGAGAAAGAAAATATTTGCATTGGTTCCATTTTTTCCATTGGCTGTGGAAACAGTGGCCCAGAAGCCCCAAACTTGTCAGCTTAGTGGTGCAAGTCTAAACAAGGTTACCAACTTGAATTGGCCTGCATTAGCTTACAGAAACACTACGAGTCAAGAGTAGGGTCCATAGTTATAGTAAGTAGAGAAATTGTTTTCAAAACTCTGAGTTATCATTGAATAGGTAAGTTATCTTGTAAAATTGGGTTATGGAATTGGTGGCCAATAGTTGCATACTTTTTGCAGACTTCCCATGCGCTGGTCCACTTTCCCATCAAACATGAATTCAGTCTCCACTTCAACACTTCATTTTCCTTTGAAGTAAAGTCAAATAGTTAGCTAATAAATTTGATTACATGAACGCTTTTTTGTTTCAAGTCAGGTGATTGAGTAAAGCACAAAAAAGGAATTACATTAACTAATCAAAACAAGTACACATTTTTTTACAAGTTGGTATTCTAGTGTGTAATCAGTATTCTAGTATGTGTAATCTACTGTGTGCTGGGGTAGTAAGGTTGGAAGGGGGGGAAGTGGCTATAAGGCAAGTACATTGGGTATGTTGTGTGATATGGGACCTGAGAATATGCAGCATTGGGGTATCATGTGAACTGAGCTGAGGGCCCTGGCACAGGCATGGAAGAGGGCAGTGGTGGTGGGGTACTGGCACGTTTGCAATGCCATTTGGTGGGTTGGGAGGGCTAGCAATGTGGGCATGTGCATCCACATTCTGGGCTGCAGTCCATGCATCTGGGGCAGCATTCTTGCCAGACTGAAGTGCTCCACTGTAGGGGTCGGTGTTCTTCATGCAGGGTTGTAACGCTACCACTGTGTTAGTCCGACTCGGACTCGTATTATGGCGTTCACGACTTAGCAGATTGAAAGGACCTTCCTAGGGTCTCGGTAATTCCATAGAATATGACTAAGGCGATCCACAGTATTCGCCCAAGTAATACCAAGGCAACTCCGACTTGATGACTCGAGAGTGCCAGCGTCCTAGATGCAAAGGTCAGGAGTAATGAGGTTCGGGAGCAGAAGGCACGAAGGCCCGTATGCAGAGGATAGAGGGTGGGTGGTATTTGAAGAAGACCAAGATGCCTTGTCTTGGTCTTCGCAAGCCACTATTTATACATATTTCAGAGGTAGCTTTAAAGCTCCTCTTCGAGTCATATCCAATAGCCTAAGTAGCTCGAACCCTACTACAGCTATCCTAGTATCGAGTCATACCAACTATCACATGCTAGTACGACTTGTGCTGACTGATGCGTGAAGTCCATGACTAATTCCTACTTACTAACATAGTCATAACCGTTTAGTAAGCGTTCACTTCAACTCTTCGTACCGTATGTTAAGTCCCTGAAGTCCGGCCGTGACATCACCCCCTTTTCAGCTGTGGCGCCCACGACGGCGGTGAAGGCGTGGTCCTGACATCCACCCGTCTTGTACTTCCTCGATCCTCTCTAATGCATTAGCCATTTCCAGCTGGAACTTACTCTGCCCCAACTCTGCTTTGACCCCTCTGAGTGTGGTGGCGAGTTGGTGGAGCTGCTGCTCCATCCTCTCAGCCTCATGCACATAGGCCCGGTAACGGTGGACCTCTGCCCAGAGGCTGATGTCGTGAAGCTCGCCAATCGCACGATTGAGGTGAGGGCGGTCGTGGTAACCGCTGGCAAAGAGGTGCATGTCCTCTTGCGAGTACTGCTCCTTTCCGGTGGCCTTGACGTGGGGCTCGGCGTACAAAGGCTGCGAGTAAACCTTCTTGCTGTCCTTGACGAGCCCCAGGACGATGGGGTCCGAGCCCATGATGACTTGGACATATGCGGCTTGGCGCGTACGTCCTTGTCCATTGGTGATGGGATAATGGACAAAGTCCTCCCTGCGGTTGTAGCGATACCCATGAGGAGGCGGCCCCATGGTAGTGTGTCGTAATTGGAATAAGGGGAATGGAGGGGGTGTGTCGGCTTGCACGCCACCTCGATACAAAGGGCGCCCGCGGGTGTCGCAGGCATATGGAGTTTCGGCGGGGTTGTCAGTGTCTGTGGCGGTAGAAATGAGGGGGTGCTCAGCTGGGTAGCTGTCCGCTAAGCTCCCTCGGACTTGTTCGAGGACTGTCTCCTCGCCTCTTGCCGTTCTCGCTTCTCCCACGTCCACTCTTGTCGTCTCCGAAGGACTTCTCGTTGCTGTTCGGCCGCCTTCCTCAGCTGCTCCCGTTTCCAGTCCTCCGCTACTTGCCTCCACTGCTGCTCCTGCCACCGCTCCCAGTTGATCGTTGCCGAGGTCTTGGGCTTCTTCCTTGGTTCGATACTTGACTTGTACTGGGACAGGTCGAGATGGGGAACGCTCAAGCTCCGGGAGAGCTGCACAAAGCCGATCGACTTTGGCCGTTGTGAATGGGACCTCATTGATGCACTGGCCATCTTGGGAGAGGATCCACCAAGTGGCGGGGCTGCTGGTGTCGTTGTTGTAGGAGGCTGGGATGGTGGACTGGAGGGTGTCGACGACTTCTTGATAGGTGAGGGGGCCCACGTTTTGGGCAACTCGTGCAATGGTGTTACGTTCCGTCCTGAACCTCGCGCGACAAGTACCGACTCGTGCAGCACGGCCGAGAAGTACCGCAGTGAATGGGTTACAGCCGCCAGAACTGAGGGTATCGACCCCCCGGGAATCCTGTATTACGAACGTGACCCAGGCTGGCAAGCGCCCTGGGAATAACCGAAGAAGATGTCAAGTGCCCGTCACATGACCCTGGCACATGACCTGGTCTAGACTCGCACCAGAAGGATCCAGATGAGCTTGTGCCTGGATCGTGATTGGATCTGCCTCATGGACTGTATGGTTCCTAGTTTCTGATGGATTGTTCTGATAGTGCCTGTGGCTTGATGCGCCCGTTCACTGTATGTTTCAGCCACTGATTGATGGACTTCTGACCCCGTTTCACCTTTGCCTCATTGTTGACCTTGTGACTGTATGCCCCTGACTCGTGTTTCGATGTTTCCGATTGGACGATACGTACTAAGTTTCGGACTCCAAGCTGAGCTTGAAAGCTCCTTGGAAGTGTATAAGTAGCACCCCAGTCTCGCTGATATCCCTCAGCTTGACTTCTTGTATTCTACCAGCCTACAAGTAGACCGAAGCAGATACAGGCAGCCCCTGTATAGTTGCCCCCTCTCCGATCCTGTCTCCTTTGCTTGAGCACGTCATTCTCTTCTTCTTTGCCACTCGCGTCACGCACATCCTTGTTGTCATCGTATACGGCATCATTCAAACCCTAGAAGAACTCAGCAAATCCCAAGATCTCGAGAATCCGACTGGAAGATAGACCAGTTGAAGTCTTGGTCGCCACTGTGATACCACAAGAACCCCAAGTTTCCCGTCGAGTAGCCAGACTCCGGAAGGTGCGCCTGCTGGAGCGTAACAAATGGCATTGGCGGAAGAGGGAATGGACATGGTTGAGAGTATGGAAGTGAGGAGGCCAGTGTTGCGAAGATGAGATAGGGATGAGGGTTGCGGGTTGGTCCTTCCTGCTTTTAAGCTACTAGCAAGTCGGGGGTTCAATAATTTGTACTCAGCTATGGCCTCATTGGCGAATATGTCGTTCCTGTTGACCCACTGATTCTCCGAGTCGGGGTATCCCTTCCATTTGATCAGGTACTGGAGATGCTTCCTTCTGCCAAAGTGCTGATGGTCTAGAACCTTCTCGACCTTGTATTCCTCTTCTCCTTCTACTAAATCCGGAGAAGGGTGTTGGAAGTTTTCCCCATGCATGAGCGTCTCTTGGTAGGGCATGAGGAGATCGATGTGAAACACGGGGTGTATACTCCACTGTGTGGGAAGTTCCAGTTGATAATTGACTGATGACAGGATCCGTGTGATTTTGAAGGGTCTGTGTTGTCGCGCGGCGAGTTTGGTTGTGGGTTGATTGGTTCTCAGATGTCGCCCTTCTAACCATACGTAGTCTCCTACTTGGAACCTGGGAGTATTCTGGTGTTTGATCCACATGGATTGTGCCTTTTTGATGAGATCGTGAGCTTCCTTCCGGGCTTCTTGGAATTGCTCAAGCCTCGTGGTGATCTGTGGGATGGGGGACGGCTTATTGAGCCAATCAGTGTGTGGATTGTATCCCATGAGGAGCGAAAATGGGGACTTCCTTGTTGCCTCGTGGGGCCAGTTGTTATGCGCGAACTCCACTATTGGTAGGAAAGCCACCCAGTTATCTTGACGCTCATTGGCCCAGAATCGAAGATACTGTTCCAACCACTGATTGGTCCTTTCTGATTGTCCGTCCATTCGAGGGTGATAAGCCGTCGAGATGTTTTGTTGGATTCCGAGAATCCGGCACAGTTCCCGGGTGAATTCTGATGCGAATCGGGGATCTTGGTCACTGATAATCTTTGAAGGCAATCCAAATTGTTTGAAGACATGAGCGGCGTAAAGTCCGGCGGTTTCTTTGGCCGTGATCTCTTCATTGCAGGGAATGAATACCGAGGCTTTGCTGCAATCGTGATCTGTTATGGTTAAGACGGTGTCGTACCCTTGTGACACTGGAAGCTTTGTGATAAAGTCGAGGGCAATGGTTTCGAAGGGGAGGGCATCTTCTCTTGGTGTGATAGGTGTCAGCGGGGCTTTCGTGGGTCGTGTGTTGACCTTGTGCCTTTGGCAGTTGGCGCAGCCTTGTACATAGTTCCGAACATCCATCTTCAATTCCGGCCACCAGTACCTTCGTTCCACTAGTCTTGTGGTTCGTGCAATTCTGGGGTGTCCGTGCACCGGTGGGTCGTGATGCGCAGCGATGAGTTTCTGTTTCTCGTCTAATGATCCAGTGATCACATACTTCCCTTGTCGGTACCATGCTCCATTGACGAGTTTTAGTTGGTGTGGATCCACCCAATAGCGTAAAGTTATTTCCGTTTGAGGGGGGTCCTGCGTTGCCTGTACCGTGGTTGTCCTTACAAAGATGTCTTCAGGTAGTACAATCACGTTTTCGTTGTCTCGTTCCCCCTGATTGTAGTCCGGTCGCCGGGATAGTGCATTGGCGCGACCATTCTTCTTTCCTGGAATGTGGTGAATCTCAAAGTTGTATTCCATTAGTTCGAGTACTTCCCTGGCGATTCTTCGACTTATCTTTTGCGGCAGTTTCCAGTATTGAAGATTCATATGGTCAGAGTAGATCTTGATCTTGTGTGGTGATCCCGCCAGTAGTGGTCTCCAGTGTCTGAGTGCTTTGACGATCGTGAGGAGTTCCAGGTCATATATGTAGTAGTTGCATTCTGCTTCGTTGAGTGTGGCCAAGTAATAGCCAATTGGATGCCTTTTGCCATCTTCTTTCTTCTGGAGTAGGACTGCACCTGTTGTGAACCCCGAGGCATCTACTTCAAGTTCGAATGGATCATCGAGTTTTGGGTGGGCGAGTACTGGCTCTTCAGTGACTAGAGTCTTGAGCTTTTGGAAGGCTTTATTTTCTTCGTCCGTCCATCTCCATTCTGCGTCTTTCCTCATGAGTTTGTTGAGGGGTTTGGTGTGTGTAGCGAAGCTGCAGATGAAGAGTCGGTAAAAATTGCAGAAACCTAGGAATGATCGTACGTCACGAACCTTCATAGGTGTTGGCCAGTCCTTGATGCCGGAAATTTTTACCGGGTCCATGTGTGTTACCCCCTTTTCAAGGATTACCCCCAGGTAATCCATCTGCAGCTTGTTGAAGAGGCATTTCTTGAGCTTGAAGTACAGGTCATGTTCCATAGCGACCTGGAGTACGTCGCTGACTGCGTCTTCATGTTCCTTCTGTCCCGCTGGGCTTCAGGTTGCAATGCCAATGTCGTCCATGTATACTCGGATGGTGGTTCCCTTTTGTTCGTGCTTGGTGATGGTGTCTCGGTATATGGTGTTCATCATCGTTTGGAATGTGGCCGGCGAGTTGGTGAGTCCGAAGTACATGACCATGGGTTCAAAGAGACCGTACCGTGTTTTAAAAGCGGCTTTATGTTTGTCACCCTCTTTGATGCGGATGTTGTTGTACCCCCAGCGGACATCAAGTTTCATGTAAGTGTGTGCTTGACTTAAGTCCGTGATTAGGTCCGATATGAGAGGCAGGGGGTACTGGTTGCGGATGGTAATGGCGTTGATCTTCCTGTAATCTTGTACTGGTCGGAGTTTTCCATCTTTCTTTTTGATGAAGAAAAACGACGAAGCGTAGGGGGATTTTGATGGTCGAATGTATCCTTTCTTCAACTGTTCATCAAGGAACTCCTTCAGCTTACCGTCTTCCTCTTGTGTCATGGGATAGACCTTGCAGTTGATGGCCGACGGGGTTCCTTCTTTAAACTCGATTGTGTGGTCCCATGGTCGGGAAGGCAGGAATCTGTGTGATGCTTCTTCGCTGAAGATCTTTGCAAACTTCTGATACACCGCTGGGAGTTCCACCTTATCGTGAAACTGTTTAGCTTCGATTGCTAATTTGGTTGCCGTGGTACGTATCTGGCATTCACTGGTAAGTTCGTCCATTACTTCTTGTTTGTCTTCTGTCCTGAGGGCACCGATGACGTGGTATTCTGTGGTGGGGTTTATGGATTGGATTACAACTGGGAGCATTTTTTCGTGAATGGTGGCGTATCTCCAGTTGATAGTGGGTTCGTAAGTGGCCAGCCAGGGATATCCCAATACTAGGTCTTCACTTCCGATGTCCGTGACCAGGAAGCGTAGCTTCTGACGTTTTTGATTAGTTTGGACTTCGAGGTCTATGTATTGGGTGATACTGCCTGCTTTATTTTCCGTATTATCTATGTTCCATATTTTCCGGGGGCGTTCTAATTGTTGTAAACCAAGGCCCATTCTTTTGGCAAAGGAGGGTTGTATGAAGTTGTCGGTGGCTCCCAAATCTATGAGAGCCTTGATATTGGCCATTGCATAACTGGTGCAAATTGAGACTGGAATTTGAAGCAAACGATAGCGAGTCATGATTACAGAGTTACAATTAACTGCCCTCACCCAGGCCGATGGGTTCAGGCGTTCTGAAAACCCTCCTTTCCCCACATTTCTTGGAGGATGAGGTCTTTTACATCGTCTGTTTCTCCTGCCACTCCGGCCAGCCAATCCTTGGCCCTTTGCTGCGGGGGTGCCGTATTGGTCATTCTGGCTTGGGCAGGCGGTTCTTCCTGGGCATAGTAGTCGGTTTCGGTCATTTGACTAGTGGATGGTCGTGAGTGTGGTTGCTGACAGTTCCGTGAGAAGTGTCCTGGTCGGTTACAGTTGTAGCAAATTACTCCCCTCATGTCTCGGGGTGGCGGTCCTCCTCCTCGTCCAAATCCCCCTCGTTGCGGTCTGGGGATGAAGGGGCGATTTTGGTCTCCGACTTCGGCTACTTGTGCGTGGGTCTGGTCCGCCAAGGTGTCCATGGCATTTGGGTCGTATCGAGCGGGTGGTGGTCCTCTCGGCGGGCCCCAGTTGGGAGGTTGCGGCCTCCAATGGGGTTGCGCCGATGACAGGAGCGCCTTGGTTTTGAAGTTGTCGAGGCGTGCCTTCATATGTATGTACTGCTTCTGTCTTCTCAGTGCGCATCTCTTCCAGTCTTCAAACGTGTGTGGCTCGTCTAATTCGTAGACCTTCATGAATAGGGCTCGCGGCAGTCCCACGGTAAACCGGTCGATGGTTTGGCGGTCGTTTAGGTTATAGTGAGCTTTTCTTGCAAGTTGCTCAAATCGGACTATGTATGCATTGATGTCCTCTCCCGTCATTTTAACCCCCTTTTGCAGCTCCGCTTGAGCTTGTTCTTCCTCAAGTATGTTCGAGAATCTTTTGGCAAATTCTGCGGCGACATGGTTCCACAGAGTTTGGGAGTATTGGTTTACTCCTCGGCGTACTTCTCTGTTCAGCCATTCGAGTATGGTCAGCGTCCATTCGCTGATGTTAACCCCTTTTACATATCCCAGAAAGAGGAGGGATCGTCGATACTTGTTTTGCATGATGGGGGCATCCAAGTTCATTCCCCAATATACATGCCATTGCATGAGGAAGGCCTCGTATTTAGTACAGTCTCCATCGAAAACGGTTGGAGGTTCACCTGATAGTCTGTCCGATCCATGTCCAGCTCCTGCTCCTAATGGTGGTCCTCCTCCTGGGGGTCCGCCTCCTCCTGGTGGTCTTCCTCTGCCTGGAAATCCTCCCCCTGTTGGTCCTTGTCCGGGGAATCCTCCCAGGAGTCCTCCTGGAGGTGGTGGCGGTCCTTCTGGGGGATCTGGCTGGTCTGGCCCTATTGCTCGAAAGATGGCTGCATCATCCACCGTCATCCGATGTCCTGTGTTGGGGTTGATGGGGTTTAAGATGGCCTCCGCTTCTTCTCTGATATGCCTTACTTCCTCTGTTGCCATTGTTTCTGTCTCTGTGGCCATCGGGCTTCGTATGTGAATTTCCTCGGGTATGGTAATGTGTAGGGACTCAGCTATATGAGCTAGTAGGCTCGAATCGTCTCCTGTTCCTGGTCGGACTTCGCTTTCTGTAGCGGTATGTTCCTCAGCTGGTTCTTCGTGACTTGACTCTGATGGTGCTTGTTCTCTTGGTTGTTCTTCTCCTTCTTCTTCGCTGCTACTTTCTCTGTCGAGCGACCCCCAGTTATCTCCGTGTAGTTCTCTTGAGTCAATGTCACAGTGGTAGTTTCTTCCTGTTGGTCTGACGACGTCCCACTGGTTGTCTATGGGGTTCCACATAACTTCTGTCCAACAGAAGTTGGAGTAATTGAACTCAACTGGTCGGTATCTGATAGCCTCTCCAGGGAAGTTGACAAAATACCCGGTGTCTCCTCTGTATTCTCTCCACCGGGCTGCACCCAAGAATCTTTGCGGTACTGATCTTTCTCCTCTGGTTTTGAGGCTGTAGGGTCGGAAGTTTCTTCACTGGTCTCTTGTTGTGAACGCCACGATTGGGGATCTTGGTCTTAATGTAACGCTACCACTGCATTAGTCCGACTTGGACTTGTATTATGGCATTCATGACTTAGCAGATTGAAAGGACCTTCCTAGGGTCTCGGTAATTCCGTAGAATACGACTAAGGCGATCCACAGTATTCGCCCAAGTAATACCAAGGCAACTCCGACTTGATGACTTGAGAGTGCCAGCGTCCTAGATGCGAAGGTCAGGAGTAATGAGGTTCGGGAGTGGAAGGCACGAAGGCCTGTATGCAGAGGATAGAGGGTGGGTGGTATTTGAAGAAGACCAAGATGCCTTGTCTTGGTCTTCACGAGCCACTATTTATACATATTTCAGAGGTAGCTTTAAAGCTCCTCTTCGAGTCGTATCCAATAGCCTAAGTAGCTCGAACCCTACTATGGCTATCCTAGTATCGAGTCATACCAACTATCACATGCTAGTACGACTTGTGCTGACTGATGCGTGAAGTCCATGACTAATTCCTACTTACTAACGTAGTCATAACCGTTTAGTAAGTGTTCACTTCAACTCTTTGTACCGTATGTTAAGTCCCTGAAGTCCAGCCGTGACAAGGGTTGCTTGCAATTGAGCATCCCAATTTGTTCTGCTGCTGGGGGGCTGGGTGATGAACTGTTGGTGGGATGTGTTCTCTTCTGTCACTTTGCCCCCATTCACTCGGCAGTCTCAGTCCAGGTATGCTGATTAGGTGGGAGGTCTTCCCTATCCAGGAGTGGACTCTGGGAAGTGTGCAAATTTTGAATTACCACTGTGAGATGTGACTCCATCAGCTGAAGACTCCAGATGGTCCCTGGTGAGGAAGGTGGGCCATTGCTTAGCGTAATGCTCCCATACCAGTGTGATGTAGCAGGGTCTTTGGTTAGCTGCCTGTCGGATCCAGGAGTCTGGAATGTGCAAAGGTTTTTGGTAATAGGGGGACAGATGGGGATTTCAAAAGTGGTGGGCATGTCAAATTGGGAGGAGGAGGAGGATGTGTCCCCCCTCCCTTGCATTCCAATCCCCTCACACATGCATTGTTTATGTGTTATTTACTACAGTAAGTTACATAATAGAAAAGACACAAAACAATATTTAAAAGTAGAGATATTGGAGGTTGAAGTTGAGTTGCGGTACAGCAGTCCATTCTCGCCGGCACGTGAGAAGTCTGCGATTAGTCAATCACTGTGGCCAATATACTCATTTAAACTCCGCCTATGTCCGAAAAAAAAACGGTTGCAAGGGGCCAACAGTGTAGTGTCCTTTAAGAACCTGTTCCAGCATTACTCTGTATCATCTATCACGTTGGTTCTTCTACACCGGTGAGAGTTCGGTGGATGCGGTGGCCGCCCGAACAGTCTGGTGCACGCGAGTAGCGGGAGGGTGTACGTGTGTACAATATACACCCTTCGCTGTGATTTCCAAGTCCTCGATCTCTTAAAATTCCCTTGTTTCTATTACTACATTCAGCCTTCTACGTTGTATCTCACCATCTCTTGTTGCCCATTATTTTTTCATGTATCTCGCGTTCTGTCCATGCCAAACCGCGAGATATTGAGTGCAGCGTGTTGGGCCAAATGGATGACCGAGTTAGCTAAGTACTGGGTCTCCGCAAGCGATGGAGTAAAGTACATCTAAGAGTGGCCAAGGCACCATCAAAGGCACATTAAAACGACCATGTAACTTCTCGCCACTATCCATTCTCGTTCTCTCGCCCCCCTGCTCGCGCCTACTGTAGACCGAAGACTTGGGCCCGTCGCGACTCAGAAACAAATGTCATTCCGAAGGTGGTCGTGGAGCGAATCTGATCTATCCAAAAAGGTTGGATTAGATAGCGGCTGCAATGGGAAAATGCACATACTGGTTGGGAGCTCGTACTGACAGCATCACCTTTCGGTTTTTCTAGATCCACCGTCTGGGAAATGGTATCCAGCTTGAAACTATCACCCGTTGACGCTTGCGACTGCGGATCGGCTCCGACAAAACTGAGCGAGGTCAATGCGGTAGTACGAACCCGCCCAGAGGACGTGACGCGTGCGCTATCGCCATGTTCAGGTAGCCGGTGGTCACGGAAGTAGATGCGATTGTTGAGGGTCACCAAGAGGGTGTTGGAGTATCTGGGACCGGTATGAACATTGTGGCTCACACGCTGTGCGTGCCACTCACAGTTTTCCGATGATCCCAGCTCTTTTGCTTACATTAGCCAGGGTGATACACGGCGACGGGACCACGGAACGTACGTGAATGTGTAATATATCTCGTTCTTTGGATACGTCATGTCAAAAGATGGGTCGTGCACAACTGTGTCTAACTTACGGGGAAGGCGACAAAAAGCACGAAGGAAGCTATGGCCACGCTAGCTCAATAGGAAGTTAGATACTGGTCTATGTAGAGTCGCCCGCCGAGGGATAGATACCAGTAAGCGTGTTCGTTTCTATGGTGAGGCGTACCACGCGGATCAATACGAAATTAGTGAATCGACCTTCGTCCTTTCGTCTTAGCTGTATAAAAGGGGCCCCGTCGACATAGAAAAGGACCTAATGTGGCCATTCCGTACCAGCAGGGTCATTGCAACCGCAATCAGAATGTCCGCCAAAGAACTCGGCAACGACCATAACTATTGCAGCAGAGTGTGAGGTAGTGTAACGACCAAGACTCAAAACGAGTGTGCGCACATATAGAGCCGCCTTTGAAACCGCATACTTCCCGACCACGACTGACTGAATTGCGTAGAAGATAATGCGTTTTGGTCAAGGTTGTTGAGAACTCACCCTAAAGCCCCCCCATGCTGCCCCGACTGATTGGGAAACAGCAGTCTATGTTCAGGACAACGTCAAGCGGCTGAAGAGAGTAGGAGGGTCAACACATACGGCAGCAATGATTAAGCAAAACCACGACGACCGTCGGTTCAGCGTCCAAATCCGATAACAGAAGTATTCCTGAACGATCAACGAAATGATTGCATCGGTGATAGCAATATCTATGGGGGCGTAATGAGAACTCTTGAGGCGTTCCCTGTCACCAAATCCAGCAATGAACCAATAGTAGACGTCGGCCCCAGTCAGTGCCGTTTGGACGGTCTCCAGTGCGAACACGAAATAAGCTGCTCATGGTTCCCAGTGACGTCAACAACGCTTCTGAGTGGCGTTCGGAGACACACCTAGAAATTTTACGGATCGATTGTCGTTTGGGAAATTGTAGCTATATACGTCTGGACTTGGGTCAATGGAGTGGGCTACTCCTGAGGGATTGGTCTCCTACAAATCTGGACGCAGAGAGCGCCATAAAACGCCCAGTTGAATAGTGGTCCGAAGAGCTACATGTTTTTGTTGGGATATCAGTTGCATGGACAGAACGAAGCCGAGCGTACCAGAGGAGTTGCCCTACGAAAGGATAAGGGAGGTAAAACTGCGTTAAAGCCGAACTTACAGTTTGATGAGGTCATCGGAGGTTGTCTCCGCCATTGATCGATTGATCACTGGCAAGCGATCAAAGTGTTGAAGTTGAGGAGAAGGCGGGAGCTATGGTAACGCCACACAAAGGGGGACAGTGTGTTTGCTGAAGTCCATGGGCTGGACTTTATAGTCCGAAAAATCCGAGTTGTGGGGGTGAACGAGATCAAGGTGAAATAGACTCTAGGTTCCCTGAACACCATATAAACCTCCGCTCTTACTGGCACCGATCTTGCATCTGACAATCCCCTGGCAGGTAAACCAGATGTGTGCGGCTTCTCCCCCCACTAAAATTTGCATTCAGCGCAGCGCTCACTGCCCACATTACGCCACAACAAAAAAATTGTTGTCCTTGTGACAAATGGTACTCGTTACGTACTAGGAAGGGCACGGGCACGGGCCCCGAGCATTCATCAACTGCATCAAAAAGATAAAAGCTTGAGAAAGCGAATATTAAGAACATTGATGCAACCATGTGTGGCGTCGGCATCAATAGAGAAGTACACAAGGGATAGAACCTATCGATGCCCGAAACTCGCCTTAGCATCATCAATTTTGAAATGACCGAAGAGGCTGCATCGGTAAGGTAAGTCCCGAAAAGAGCCAATCAGCTTGCCCTCAGGCCTCAGGGTTCAACAACGTGAAAACCCGCAAACACAAAAACTGAACTATGATAGAGTAAATGCAATTTGTGGCAGCTGTTTTCAAATTGATTTGCCCCTTAGGATTTTTTTTTAAAATCAGCATTTATATCCCACACTATGTGGCACATGCAGAGTTACCATGGATTTACTGGGGTTGAGAGAATATGTGGCAGCTGCAGGTAATAATCAGCTTCTGGCTTCAGCAACCTACCTGGCATATAGGAACTGTTGGTGATTGCTGCCACTGGTGAACCTGTTGTGCAGCAATGCATGCAGTATACACTGGCTGGTGAACCTTTACCTGTGTAGTGTTATGTCATGGTAGGGATGTTCAGCCAACATGGCTTTTGGTCTGCCTAGGGGGATACTAGTTGTTATGCTACCACGGTGTCAGTCCAACTTGGACTTCAATATAGTGATCATAACTTAGTGTTGAAGGGAGAAGGCATATTCCAGTGTTGACAGAATCCCATACATGATGATAACAGTGATTCATAATGTGTGTGTGACTAACACTGTAACATCTACCATGGACGTTTGCCTGACTTAGGCGTCGGTGTAACGTGGGTTCCCTTGTGGTCGGAAACAATGATTGTCAGGGGAGTCGGGAAATACCGCGGGGTGCCGCTGATAGGCTCCGAGGTGGTCACGATAGGTATAGAGGGGGAGGTCGAGTGGAACGTTCGGAGGGACTGTAGGGACTTTACGGATGTACCTCCAACTGGGGTGATCAACGATGTAGTAACACTTGTAAGGCCTTGTGGTTCAAGAGTTGAGATATTCAAAGACAAGGTGACACGTGGTACTGGGCGGGTAAGAGACGGTCGGCGTATCCACCATTCACAAGGGAACTGGGGATTAGAGGTCACAGGGATCCCTTCTTGGTCTAAGGGATATGCCGGAGCTAGTTCACTTAAGAGTCGATGAGACCCTTAGCACAGTAGACGAGTTAGGAGTGGTATTCGAAGAAGACCAAGATGGGGATCCTGGTCCATAATACTACAGGCTTAAATACACATAAGGGAGTCAGTTCTAACTCCGCTCGAACTTGTATGTAGCCAATAGCATAAGTAGCGTAAATCCCAGGACAGGGATCCTAGGAATCAGTCATCCACAACGTAATACTGATATCATACAACAATAGAACTCGGAGGCAAGCGCATAAGACACATCACGTACAACAATGAGAAGCATCAGTCAGCTGGAACATGAGGCAACAAGATCCGAAGTCCATGACACATTACTACTGACATACCGGGTCATCACGAGTACGTCAGAGTTCACGACTGGACCGGGCAGTCCGAGAACGAAACGTAACATCACCCCCTTTTCAGGTTCAAGCCCCAGCTTGACCACGCATGATGGCCAAGGGGTTGGTGCCAACCTCGCGCAAGGCTTGGATTCGGGCTATCTCTTCGGCGTCCTGTTCCGCCTTGGGCCCGCGATGAAGCGAGGCCCACACGTTCTCGATGCGGTCGACTGCATGGGCTTGCTGGAGTTGGGCGACACACCTGTTGCGCTCTATCTCAATCCTCTCCAACTTCATCTGCTCGGCGGCTAGCTGGTGTTGCTGGGCGCGCCAGCCTAGTGTCATGCAGCGATAGCGGTGGATCTCCGCCATAAGAGTCGTGTCCTTCATGTGAAGGAGTGCCTGGTCGACTGAGTCGACTAGTCCCGCGTCGGAGAGCAGGAACGTGAGGTCGTCGTCGGTGTAAGCAGGGGCAGCGGACTGTTCGTCGTAGTAGGGGACAGCATGGACTGGCTTTCCATACTGTTGGTTGCACCCGGCTCTGAAGGCCAGGACGAAGGGGTTGGCAGTGAGGATGAGCTGAGTATACCGGGCGGGCCAAAGTCGTTCCTGAGCGTCGCGAATCTGAAAGGGAATGTAATGTACTCCCCTGTTGAATTGGTACCCCCTGGGGGGGGGTGTCTCCGGCCTCCTGCATAAGTTCCTCCGCTTGATCTGCACGAAGCGTGGGTGGATGTGCCACCGGTAGTGTGATAGCTTCCCCGGTGGGTCCGCATAGCAGGGGGGTTTCTGAGTGTGTCGTGGTGAGATGGGTGGCGTAACGTAGATACTGATGTGCCTCGAGACGTTCAGCTGGGTCGTACGGATCCCCGTCCTCGTCGGGCCCCGGTGGGGATGACGGGCGGCTGGGCACATAGCCTTGTTCGTTGCCCGCTGGAGTAGGCGCTCTGGTCAGGACATAGTTGCTTCCGAGTCGGCTGGGCTGGTTGGTCTCGGAATAAAGAGTGGGGGACAGCGAAGGAACTCGGGATGACGTGGTGGAAGGAGGACGATCTCCTCGTTGGTGAAGGGCAAGGGTAGACGACAGGGGTGACGGTGGTGTGGACTGTACTCGGTAAGGTGCGGATAGTTCGGTGTTGACGACATAGTGGAAGTTGACTGGGGATGATGGGTGCATGAGTACTAGTGATGATAGGAGAGGGGAATGGGGACGTCTCTTGGGATTTCCCTGCGTTTATATGTACTTCGCGAGCGGGGTTGGAATTTTTGAATTTCCGGATCGCGTCATCTGCAAATACGTCATCCTTGTCGACCCACTGGTTGTCCGAGTCCGGGTACCCCTTCCACTTGACCAAATACTGCAGTTTACGACTTCTGCCGAACCACCGAGAGTCTAGAATCTTCTCAACCTCGTATTCTTCTTCGCCACCTATTAGATCCGGTGGTGGGCGCTGATAGTTTGGTCCGTGCGTGGGTGTCTCGCGATAGGGCGTAAGGAGGTCCACATGGAACACTGGGTGAATCTGCCACTGCGTGGGAAGTTCTAATCAATAATTGACTGCGGACATCACCTGGACGACTTTAAAAGGACCGTGGTGTCTCGCCACTAGTTTTGCCGTTGGTTGATGCGTGTGTAAGTGGCATCCTTCTAGCCATACTTGATCCCCTATTTGGAACTTGGGCGTATCTTTAGCCTTGATCCACCCCTGCTGCGCTTTGATCATCAGTGACTGCGCGCGCTGGCAGAGTTCTTTGAACTGTTTGACCCTGAGCGCTACTTGAGGGATCGGTGACGGTCTGTTGGTCCAATCGGCGCGCGGGTTGTATCCCATGAGGAGCTGGAACGGAGATTCTTTAGTGGTTTCGCTCGGCCAATTGTTATGTGTAAACTCAGCCATGGGGAGGTAGTGGATCCAATCGTCTTGTCGTTCATTTACCCAGAATCGCAGATATTGTTCCAACCATTGGTTGGTATGTTCTGATTGTCCATCCGTACGTGGGTGGTATGCCGTGGAGATGTTTTGTTCGATCCCAAGGACTTTGCATAGTTTGCGTGTGAATTTCGATGCAAATCGTGGGTCTCTATCACTGATGATCTTGCCAGGTAGTCCGAATTGAGGGAAAACGTGTTTTATGTACAGGGCGGCAGTTCCTTCCGCTGATATCTCTTCTTGGCAGGGGATAAATAGGGACATCTTTGTGCAGTCGTGATCCATTATCGTGAGGATCGTGTCACAGTCCTGTGCCACAGGGAGTTTAGTAATGAAGTCAAGGGCAATGGTTTCAAACGGCATAGCTTCCAGTTTGGGGAATATTGGGCGCAGTGGTGCTTTGATGGCCCTGGTGTTGACCTTGATCCTTTGGCAGTTGGCGCAACCTTTGACGTAATCCATGACTTCTTGGTGTAGTCCTGGCCACCAGTAGTACTGTTCCATGAGTTTGATCGTGCGGTTGATTCCGGGGTGTCCATATACAGGGGGGTCGTGATGCGTTCTGATGATCTTGCGTTTCTCGTGGAGGCCTCCTGTAACTGCGTGTCTTCCATCTTTGTACCATGTGCCTTCGATCCGTTTGAGACCGTGTGGGTCTACCCAGGGGCATATCTTGTCCTGTGCGTATATCGGATTGGTCTTTTCCATTTCTTGCACTGATATGGTAGCATTGATTTGGAGTGGGTCTTCCGTGGTGTCCAGTGAGGTGGCCCTGACGAAGACTTCATCTGGTAGTACCGTGACGTGTTCGTTATCTCCTTCCCCTTGGTCGTAGTCCGGGCGTCTAGATAGGGCATCGGCTCTTCCATTTGCTGTTCCCTTGATATGGTGAATCTCGATGTCATATTCAGAGAGTTCTAGTACTTCCCGGGCTACTTGGCAGCTTATCTTTTGTGGGGAGCACCAATATTGCAGGTTCATGTGGTCTGAGAATACCTTGATCTTGTGTGGGGATCCTGCTAGGTAGTGACGCCAATTCCTGAGCGCTTTGACGATTGCTAGGAGTTCTAGATCATAAATATCATAGTTCCGTTCCGCGGCGCTGAGGGTGTTTGAGTAGTATGCGATAGGGTGTCTCTTGCCGTCTTCTTTGCGTTGGAGTAGTACTGCTCCTACTGCAAATCCTGATGTGTCTACTTCCGATTCGAACTGGTCTTCCAGGTTGGCGTGTGCGAGTACTGGTTCTTCTGTGACGAGGTTCTTGATTTTGTCAAAGGCTTCCTGTTCCGCGGTTGTCCATGTCCATTCGATGTCCTTGCGTGTGAGTTTGTTAAGGGGTCATGTGTGGTTGGCAAAATTTCGAATGAAAGCGCGGTAGAAGTTGCAGAAGCCTAGGAATGATCGCACCTGTTTGACATTTTTTGGAGTGGGCCATTCTTTGATGCTGGAAATTTTGACGGGGTCCATGCGAGTCACCCCCTTTTCAATGATTACCCCCAGGTAATCGATGCTAGGGGCATGGAAAATGCACTTCTCCGGTTTGAGGAAGAGGTCGTTTTGTTCTAATAGGTCCAGAATGTCGTGTACTGCGTCGATGTGTGCCTGTTCGTTAGACCGCGTAGCGATGCCAATATCGTCCATGTATACCCTGATGATCGTTCCTTTTGTTTCATGGTGCGCAATGAGGTCTTTACAGATCTCGTTCATCATTGTTTGAAAGGTCACTGGGGAGTTTGTCAGTCCGAAGAACATTACCGTAGGTTCGAAGAGTCCATAGCGCGTCTTGAAAGCGGCTTTTTCCTGATCTCCTTCCTTGATGCGTACGTTGTTGTATCCCCAATGAATGTTGAGCTTGGTGAATATGAATGCTCCACTGAGGTCGGCTATGAGTTCGGGTATGAGTGGGAGGGGATACTGATTGCGTATGGTCCATTTGTTGATATTCCGGTAGTCCTGTACTGGGTGTAGTTTTCCATCCTTCTTTTTAATGAAGAAGAAGGATGATGCGTATGGGGATTTAGAGGGCCTAATGTACCCCTTTGCCAGTTGTTTGTCAATCCATTCCTTTAATGCTTTGTCCTCCGCTTGGCTCATCGGGTATACTTTGCAATCAATGGTGTCTGGAGCGTCCGGTTTGAACTCGATGGCGTGGTCCCATGGTTTTGAAAGGGGAAATCGGTGAGACTCTTCTTCATTGAAGATTTTGACGTGTCGCTGATATTCCTCTGGAATGGCCTTCTTTTCCGTGTATTGTTGCGCTTCTATTGCCAATTCCGTCGATGTGGTGGCTTGCAGTCATGTCGTTTCCAGGTCGCATTCTTGTCGTAACTGTTCCTCGATGCGTTGCTTGTTAGGCATCCCGAGCAATTTCTGAACCACTAGTCGAGCGATGACGGGGTCTATATGGGGTTTGGTAGGATTGATTGTGTGGAGTACTACTGGATACTCAGCTTCGTTAAGGGTGGCAGAGGTCCATTGAATGTCTGGTTGGAATGTAGCCAGCCAGGGGTATCCGAGGATGATGTCTTCCCCTCCTACATCGGTGACAAGGAATCTCATGTCCTTCTTGACTCCTTTAGTTTCGACTTCTAGATCCACGCAATGGGTTATCTTGCCTCCTTTGTTGTGCGTGCCATCGATATTCCAGATCTTTCGGTGACGGTCTAGTTCTTTGAGGCCTAGCCTCATTCGTTTTGCGAAGTCCGGATGGATAAAATTGTTAGTGGCTTCGGAGTCCACTAATGCTTGTTTGTCGGCCATGGCGTAACTTGCGCGCAGTGAAACTGGAACATGCATAGATTGATAGCACATTATGAATACAGAGTTACACCGTAATGCCCTCACCCAGGCCGTCGGGTTCAGGCGCTTTGAAAATCCTCTTGCCCCATTAGGTCCCAGACTACCAAGTCCCTTGCTTCTTCGTCAAGGTTTCGGACTCTGTTTATCCAGCTGGTCGCCTGTTCTTGCGGTGTCTCAGTGGTGGCGTGGGTGCCGCAGCTACTGCCTTCGTCTTCAAATTGGATCAGGGGTTCGTCGTGCACGCTTTGCACCTCTTCGATGAAAGCCCCACGTCCTTGGCGTGGTTGCCAGTTCGCGTTGTTGCACTGGCGGCAGGGTTGGAGACAGTTATGGGAGAAATGACCCGGTTTCCCGCAGTTGAAGCAGTTGATGTTCTTCATGTCGACAACTCCTCTTCCCTGTTGACGATTTCCTTGCGCCGTGTACGGTGGTTTGGCGTAGTCTATTTCTTCTGACCCCGCGAGACGAGCGTGGACTCTTCCTGGGGTGGTGTCCATTGCGTCCGGATGATTCTGGAATGCTTGCCATCCTTGACGAGGCTGCTGAGGATGATTTGGAGCGTTGAAAGTTCTGAGAGACGTGTTGCCTGGCTTACCAGGCCCCAGGGGTTTACGCCCCCCCAAACGTGTTTGCAGGTGCATCCATTTGCGTTGCTGTTCCAGAACGGCTACCTTCCATTGGGCGTAGGTGTTGGGGCTGTGGAAATTGTAGGCGTTCTTGTAGAGTTCTACTGGGAGCCTGCTGGTGAATTTGTCGAGGACTAGAGAATCGTCGAAACGATATCCTGCTTCTCGTACTGCCTTCTCAAATTTGGCGATGTAGGGATCGATGTCTTGTCCTTCCATTCTGAATCCTTTCTGAAGGTCTTGCTGGGCACGTTCCCTCTCAAGGGTATCGGCGAAGGTGTTGCGGAAGCCTAACTTGATGGCCTCCCAAATCCATTTGTCGTATGGTCCATGCTTGGCCTTGTACGCCTTGACCCATTTGGTGGTGGACAGGACCCATTCATTGACGTGGTCCCCCTGGATGTAGGTGAGAAAGATTAGCACTTTGCGGTAGGGAAGGGTGAATGCAGGGTTGTCATAGTTGGTTTCGACAAATAATTCCCATTGAGTGAGGAATTGCTGGACTTTGGTGCGGTCTCCGGTGAACACCAGGGGTTCCTTGCCCATGAATTTCTCAGGTTTGGTTCCTACCGATACGTTTGGTCCTGTGAAAAGAGGTCCTCCGGGGTCTCCTCCTCCATCGTCTCCTCCTCCTCCTCCGCCGTGTCCTCCTGGCGGGGGTCCTTCTCCGTGACTAATGCGCGCGGGTTCCTGAAAGGTAGTGGGTTGTTCGGTGATGGTGGTTGTCATGTCTGTGGGGATAGACTCAGCTATTAATCCCAACTGTAATTCTTCTTCTTCTGCTTGGGCTTCAAGGATGCGAATTTCCTCGGGGTTACTTGCGAGTGATGGGGAAGGTGCGGGTGTCTTAGGCGTGGGTGATTGCACGGGTTCTTCTTCTTGTCTGTTGAGTGGACCCCACTGATCTCTTGTGGTTACTTCGCTTTGTAGGATATCGATGTGGAGGCTTGAGCCTGCGGGTCGGACGACTTGTAGTTTGTAGTGGAGCGCGTCCCACTTAAGTTCCGTCCAACAGGTGTGTTCGAAATTGAATTCTACAGGGATGAGTCCTGTAGTACCATCTTTGTAAGTATAGGAGACGATGTAGCCTGGGTCTCCTTGTTCAGTCTGCCAAAATGCTCCCTTGAGGTATTGCTTGGGGACGTTGCGTTCCCCTCTTCTGTCGATGTGATACGGGCGGAAAGGGATCCAAAGATCTCGGGTTGTTACTGCTGTGGAAGCCACGTTGAAGGATCTTGGTCTTAATGTAACGTCTACCACAGACATTTGCCTGACTTAGGCGTCGGTGTAACGTGGGTTCCCTTGTGGTCGGAAACAATGATTGTCAGGGGAGTCGGGAAATACCGCAGGGTGCCGCTGATAGGCTCCGAGGTGGTCACGATAGGTATAGAGGGGGAGGTCGAGTGGAACATTCGGAGGGACTGTAGGGACTTTACGGATGTACCTCCAACTGGGGTGATCGACGATGTAGTAACACTTGTAAGGCCTTGCGGTTCAAGAGTTGAGATATTCAAAGACAAGGTGACACGTGGTACCGGGCGGGTAAGAGACGGTCGGCGTATCCACCATTCACAAGGGAACTGGGGATTAGAGGTCACGGGGATCCCTTCTTGGTCTAAGGGATATGCCAGAGCTAGTTCACTTAAGAGTCGATGAGACCCTTAGCACAGTAGACGAGTTAGGAGTGGTATTTGAAGAAGACCAAGATGGGGATCCTGGTCCGTAATACTACAGGCTTAAATACACGTAAGGGAGTCAGTTCTAACTCCGCTCGAACTTGTATGTAGCCAATAGCATAAGTAGCGTAAATCCCAGGACAGGGATCCTAGGAATCAGTCATCCACAACGTAATACTGATATCGTACAACAATAGAACTTGGAGGCAAGCGCATAAGACACATCACGTACAACAATGAGAAGCATCAGTCAGCTGGAACACGAGGCAACAAGATCCGAAGTCCATGACACATTACTACTGACATACCGGGTCATCACGAGTATGTCAGAGTTCACGACCGGACCAGGCAGTCCGAGAACGAAACATAACAAACACTATGGCCATGACAATTCAGTGAGGGGCCAGCACAACCCTCAAGCTTAGAGGCTAAGGTGGAAGAAGGTTCAATCGAGGTGCAAAGGCCCAAGAAGACAAATAGAGGAAATTGTTATGGATGTGTTCATTTTTGCCATTTGTGGATCACATGACCTGCCATCACATTACCTAGTTAGTCACATGAAATATTGTGCACTTTTCATCATGTGACCCTGGGAAAGTATGCCCATACACGGGACATCCCTTTATGGTCATGTTCCAGATATGGACAGACTCTCTGATTGGTAGATAAAGAAGGACTCCTCTAGAATGCTCTAGAATACGCTTAGTAGGCATGTATTACATGCTGTATTAGGTTTTACTCAGTGACACGTCATACATAGTTGGCCTTAATAACAGTGCATCAGTCAGCACTAAAGATAAGGCTATTAATAGACATGATGTGTCAGCTCTTCACACTGTGGGCATTTTACAATGTAATCCAATTCAGTTGCAAAAATCTGACCAATCAGATTTTGTGAAATAGCCAACTGAATTGGATTACATTGTTGTTACGATTTTCCCCTTCTTTCCTTTGGATGCTTCCGTTCCCTGCCTCTCATTCCCATACCCCACTTTGATATGCCCATAACTCCTTATGCACCCAACCGTTTCTGATGATCTCTTCACTGCACGATACGTCTTTACGCCCTCTTCCTTGTATATCAAAGTTCATGGCGCTCCGGTCTCAGCTGACCCGCACATGACCCCGCGCGATTGCTGTGTTTCTTACTATAGCCATGCCTTTGTTCCGCTTTTGCTCAGAACCCAGATATCGCGCTATATGTTTGTTGTGTACAAACATCCTGTACTAGTATATAAGTCGCACGCTACCTAACTTGTACGGTAGACTTGACTTCTTGTGTAATACCACATCGTTGTCAATCCATGAATGACTTTACGCTCGCTGTTTCGCTTGAGCACGACTTTGGTTCGCCTTTGCGCTTGAACCCCAGAACTCTCCGACTATCACCTACATGTCTGAGGAGACTGTGTGGTGCTTATTCATCATCAAACTTAGTCTTAACCGACTACCTCGCATCCCGTTACCTCAGCCTGAGTGACTTAGTGACGTGCACGTCGCACATAACATTCCTGTGGTAATGTTACAATTGTGAAATGCCCACAGTGTCAGTCATAGTCGCTTACTTTACACTTAATAATGTTGATAAGTGACCTGTGTGCACTTAGTGGCTCTATGGACATATCAGATATGGACTGCTGTAGATTAGATATACAGGACTCATGTAGATTAGATGTATGATCATCACAATCTTGGACCTTTGCACTATCTATGACATCACTGTACAATGACATCATATGGACTCCTCTGGACTTGTTATTGTACTACAGGTTTGGACTATCCTTTTGTCATATCTTTATTGTGATGTCACTATGATATCATCTTTGCTCTAGATTCTTATTGTACTTATTGTCTAAGTACTTCCTTTTGTTCTGACCCACTCATGTTCTGGGTCTAATTGTATTCTGTCTATTGTATAATGTCCTTATTGTACAAGTGCGTCATTGTCCTTAGACTGTATAAATAGTGTACCATGTACACCCTGATTGTCACGTTCACGTGACATGTGACGGAAAGTGGTAGAACTTCGGGCGATGACAATGCAAAGTAGTGACAGCTCATTGACTGATGTGGCCTCTGATATGTTTACAAGAAAATAGTCAAGAAAATCCTAGTATGTACAATATAAAAGACTTGTTGTAGCACTTGTAGTTGTCTTGTCTCAGTTTCGTTTGCCAATCCAGCCAATTGTTCTCATCTTGAGTGCATAGTGCGTCCCACTCAACTCGTACATTTTCTTAGCAGAGTTTCACACCTTTGCTCGTTGTCCACCTTGTTCCCGAACTGACCCTTGGCCCTGACTTCTCTTACTGCTTCTTTCCTGCAGATTCTCTGAACGTTCCAGCTGTCACGAACCTATAAACTCAGGTTGTGACTCGGGCGTCTAAGACCGGTCCGTGTCGGCCCGGTCTTAGGTAATCACCTTCCTAAAGAGGAAATCCGAAGTCGGAGTTCCAATTTCATACTCTGACAATCACGTGATTACTCTCTGTTTATCAAACCACGTGTCTGGCACACGTGCCTGGAATCACCTGACAATCTAGACTTAAAGATCGTACCACTTCTCGGATTTATCTGATTGGACTGCGGAGCAGTCACACCTTTATAGCATCATATTGCATCATCGACTGTGGAGCAGTCGTACCACTCCTACGAATTATCTGATTGGACACTATTCTTAGATGTCTCTTGAATGTTCCATTGCGCAGCATTCTGCAGCACCCGTCAGGCGGCCCTAAGCCTGCCCTAAACCTACGCACAGACCATGTCCTTAGGTATATAAGCTAGCGCAATACAACGGACAGTCCCTCAGACTGTCCACTTGTGACATCCTCCACTTGCCTCCTTCCCTGCCTAAGTGCCCCTTCAGTTGCCAGACGCTACCCCGCCAACAAGCGCCACTACCCCTTAGCTGCGTGCTAAGTACTGTCAAGTGAGCCAAGTGCCTCCCCTCCGAGACTCCGCCCCCGCCTCCTTCGTCTTCAACCCCCGGTTTTCCGCCTCCGTCATGATTCCCTGTCGAGTGACAGTGAGTCATCACACCAGCTGGAATGTAACAAAAACTGAGACCACTCTTGGACCTGCGCTCGCTGTGCACGGTGTTGTATCTGAACTTTCCGAACCTGACATGGACAGAGAGGCCAGCTTAGTGCCTCCATGGAGTCAAAACCTGGAACAGTCACAATCAATGCTGTTCACACCCAAAGCATCTCCCGATCGCACATTCCTTGAACCCGCGTTAGACCCTACTGACTTTACCAAATGACACGTTGTTGTATGCCAGACCAATCCTAGTGTCAATCACTTAGCAGGTGACAGAACTTTCTGGGAAGGTGCTAGAGGATATTGTGTCATCGCTGGTGACAGACAGGCCATCGACGTCAAGTATTTTGAAACAGAAGATGCCTGGTACAAAATCTACAGGCAAGAAGATGGTTGGTATACGCACAATGCCAATCGCATTGACAACCCCTTGTTGTGGGGTTTACAGATACTAGGAACTATGACTACTGATCCCCACACTTGGAGGACACATGCAACTAAAGATTCAAGCTCATCATCATGATGAACAGCAGAGATGGACAGCATACTCACAGTGACAAAGTAGACTGTGGTGAGATACACTGAGCAGCTGGAAGCAGCAGAGGGGGATCTTGCAAGAGAAGCTAAGAAGTAGTTCTGGCACACAAGCAGTGAGGAACTGATGTGGACCAGGAGCGTACAAGCTACACTACTTATACTTTACAGAGAGTGACACTGATACAAGGAGGGTAACACAGAGTCATGTATTACAAGGAGCATTGTTCTCAGTATAGGACAAGAGGAATATACAGAAGGAGAACAAGGTGATAAGAACAAAAGGAATCCAGACCAAGATGATATCATAGTGACATCACAATAAAGATAGAACAAGGGAAAGTACAAAGATGCAAGGTACAATGTAAAGTCCAGAGGAGTCCGAATGATGTCATTGTACATGATGTCATAGATAAGAATAAAGTCCGAAATTGTACAGATCATAATATCTAATCTAGAAGTTCTATAAATCTTATCTAAAGCAGTCCATGCTGCAAGTCTGGTCCATCCAGAGTGTAACGTCTACCACGGACGTTCGTCTGACTTAGACGCTGTTGTGACGTGGGTTCCCTCGGGGATAGAACCTGTGATTATCTGAAGAGTCTGGGAATACAGCAGGATGGGGCCAATACGTGCCGGTGGAATCCCGAAACGTGTAAAGGGTCTCTTGAATGGGTACGTTGGGTGGTGGTTCTGGGACTTTGCGAATATACCTCCACCTAGGGTTATTGATGATGTAGTAGCAGTGGGTAGGTCAGGCGGTACGCGAGTTGAGGTATTCGAATACGAGATGACACGTGGTATTTGGCAGATACACAACGGTCGGTGAGTCTACCATTCACGAAGGAAGATGGAGACAAAGTCACGGGGATCCCTCTTGGTCATGAAGGGATATGCCAGAGCTAACTCACTTAAGGACTTCGACAAGTCCTTAGCACAGAAGACGAGTAGAGATGGTGGTATTGGAAGAAGACCAAGATGGGGATCCTGGTCCGTAGTACTACGAACTTAAATACAAGTAAGGAAGCTAGTTCCAGCTCCGCTCGAACTCGTAAGTAGCCAATAGCATAAGTAGCGTATTCTAATAATAGAATGCGCAGTCGTTATCGTAATCCGAAACACGTACAACAATGAGACATCAGTCAGCAAGCCTAATCACGATCACGTACAACAATGAGAGGTCATCAGTCAGCACAACACGAGGCAACAAGATCCGAAGTCCATGATGTATTACTACTGACGCGCCGAGTCATCACGAACACGTCAGAGTTCACAACTGGTCCGGGCAGTCCGAGAGCGAAACGTAACAAGAGCCACTAAGTGTGCAAAGGTCACTTATCAACACATCAGACTCAGAAAAAACGAAAGGAAAAGGCAGAATACACATGTGATCCATGGTACTCCCACCAACACTCCCAATACTTCCATACATTTCCGTTCCACCAATGTCATCAACCACAAAGACAACCCCTGACTCTGGATCTCTGAAGGGGCAGCCACCTAAAGAGTTCAATGGCGATCGACAAAAGAGCATGCAATTCCTCTGAGAATTTCATCAATATCATCGCATCAACTGGAATCATGAACTTATGATACTCCCCTTTTCACATGTCAGCCTGGCATTATCCTATGTCAGGGGGCCATTGGTTGATGACTGGACTGATCATGTTAGTAAAGATCTAGATGACAGCATAACTACACACGTCCCAAAAATTGCAGAAACAGATGAGATCCTATGGACTCACTTCGAAGTGGCGTTCAAAGGTGCCTGGATGGATATGCTGAGCAAGCAAAATGCTCATCAGCAGTTGGTATCCCTTACTATGAAGAACAATGATGTGGATTCGTACATCACCACATTCAAATGGTTAGCCACCACTGCAGGATGGAATGTGGATGCCAGCAGAACTCTTAAGTTCTTCAGAAGAGGTTTAAAAAAGGGGCTGTTGATCGCATGTCTCCGAAGGCCGAAGATGCCCAAGACTATGTCAGAATGGCAGGAGGCTGCTAGAGAAGAATTGCAACAATTCCAGACCATTACCAATGCAATCGCACAGATCAACAGGGGGAAATTGCTCCCAACTCCTGCTGGGCCGACACAGACCCCACGTACGCAGAAACTGTCGCAAAGCCAAGTCATCCCTATGGACGTAGACAACGTACAAGCCGGAGGGGCGAAACCAGTATGGCAAACAAAGCGCACACCAGAAGAGAAAGTGAAATGCCAAAAAGAAGGGTGATGTTTCCAATGCATGGCACAAGGACACCTGGCCAATAAGTGTCCAAAAGGGCAAAATCAGGGGCAACGTGTCAATAACGTTGAGACGCAAGAAGAAAAGAGCACTGTGACTATCACAGATGTCCAGACTGCTCTCTTGGGACTAGGGGCCACCGAACAACAGGAATTAATATCGACTCTACTGCTCGATACCTCTGGGGATAATGAGGAAGTCATCAACACACTACAAAGTACAAAGGAAAATTCACTTACCTTTCTCGCTGAGATTGTGGGATCCAATCAAAAAATCAACATCCTCCTTGACATGGGGGCATTGGGAAATTTCATTGATGAAAGCGCTGTCAAGGCCTTTGGGTTTGTTACCACCCTGGTCACTTGAATAGACATACAGAACGCGGATGGCACAGCCAATGCCAATGGAGCTCTGACATGTCAGTGCCTCCTCACGCTCCAAGATGGGAACGAAAAACACACCCTGGAATTCTATGTGACAAATCTGGGATCTTGTTGAGCTATCCTCGGTCTACCCTGGTTTGAAATGAGAAACCCAATGATTCATTGGGGGAGGATGTTGAGACGCGACTGATTCAAGTCACATGTCTTGTGGGATATGATTGAGTCATTCCCTTCCTTATACGGTATCTAACCCTTATGGCTAGATTTGGACTTCCGGACTCATACGGACCGGTTATTGTTTATCTTTATTATTTAGATCCTTATTAGGTTCTTATTGTTCTTATTGTAAAGATACCGGACTTAACCGCTTTAGGCGGTCCTATTGTTCTTTGCCCTCCAATGGCATTTCTCCCTCTGGTGCACAGACCAGGTGTATTCTGTTTGGATCACCAGTGCGCACAGACCATTATTAGCTAAGCGTCCTGTATATAAGGACTGCTGTTTTTGCCCATACACTTCAGAGTTTCTTCTACCTCTGAAGTGTAAGTCCCTTTACTACTAAGCCTCTCTACCTTACGCTGACACTAGTGTAGAACTTGTTTGTCCTTAGGTGTGTAGCGCTGCTATAGAGTTTCTTCTACCTCTGAAGTAACTTGTTTGTCCTTAGCTCTCTTGCTTTTTACCTCGCTGTTAGTGCTGCCCGCTCAACAGGTTATGGGCCCTGGACGCTCATACTAACAGCCATGTCTCCAGATCTACCTCGTGTCTTTTTGACTCACTTTGCGACCACATCTCTTGTCATCTTCTATCCCCTCAGTGAGCATCATCTATCCTCTTACTTCGACACATTCCTTTCTTGTCCACCGGCATTACTTGAATGTTGTGCCAATACTGGCTAGCCTCTTAGGAGGTTCTCGCGAAAGGCGCTAGGGAGCTGTTAAGTCAGCAGACGTGTCCTTTAGTTCCTCTGTGCACACTATCCACGCTACTTATTTTCTATACCCGGTTTTCGTCCGGAAGTGCTTTCATAGGCCAATAGGGGAAGACCCTTGCGGCTATAGGCCACTCTAATGGTTGGGAGATACTCGGTTAATACCTGGGTCTCTTTAAGGGGTGTGAAGGCCTGGTTAATAGTCAAACCCAGAAGTCCTTCCCTCTGATACAACTAGGAGTCGCTACTATAATTAGAAACTACCTTACATCAGTGCTAAGACCCTTAATGGTCTGGTCTAGAGACTCCGCAGACAACGGTTAGAATTGTTGTGGGAGTTGATCCCCATCATTCTATCTGGAATTCGCTGCCGGCTCCTCTCTAGGGCACTGCCCTCCTGTCCACCAGTGAACCTGAGTAGCCCCTGAGGACGGCCTAAAGGTTAGGACATGACCTCTGGGAAACCCTTCGCCGGGAAGTACCTCAGGCGTGACTCTGCTTGACCCTGATTAAAGCTATCACTAAGACTGCTTGCCCTTCTCACAAGGTCCACGTGGTAACAAGTGGACAGGAGTGGACTAGTTATCTACCTATGATTTGCACACGTAGTATCCCCAAGTCGCACGCTTGAGGCATGACACCTTGTGTGTTATGGAGTATAGCGCTCTTATGGCTGGACCGCTACTTTTCCTAATCAAGATCTGGACTGGTTCTAACTGCTCCTTGGAACCAGGATTAACAAACATCTCAAATGGCATCCTTCAACCTTACTTTCCCCCCTTCCGTTCAACTCGCCAAGTTGGACGGCACAAACTGGCAGTCCTGGGCGCAGACTTTCACATCCCTCATGCTGATGAATGGTTGCTCAAGGCACCTCACACATGACGGCCCTGGTGCGATCCCCCAGCACCCTGCCCTAGCTGCAGGTGTTGCTGGTCCCACTGGCCCAACGGACGCAGGGCTAGCCATGATTGCAATGTGGAACAAACAAGAGGAGGTCATCATTGGCCTCTTATATCTATCTGTTACCACAGAAGTTCTATCTGGGATTACGTCCCAAGTACTTTTCCCAACAGTGCATGACAAGTTCGTGCAGTTGGAGGCGTTGTATGGTGCGGTTGGCTCTATGGCCACCTTCAATTTATGGGTTGGCTTGGTCAATACCAAGCTGCAGGAAGGATGCCCCTTTCTCCCTCAGCTCCAAAAAATGTTGGACCTAAGGAATACCCTTCAGGAAAATGGGATGGCCGTCTCAGACATGCAAATGTCTTTTATCCTACTTGACGCCCTCCCCCCTTCCTATTCTACCATCGCAGGCACCATACTGGCCACTGGCCCCCCTGCCAATCTACTTCCTCAGGACCTAATCAATAGGTTCATCAACGAGGAATCTTGTCTCTCTGGACCCTCCGCCACCCTTAACAAGGTGGCTCCCATCAAACGGGCCTCTGGTTTGCGCCCTCCAAAGGCGCAATCATCGCCCAATTCAGGCAGTTCCGCTTCGGCAGATGTTATCTGCCACTACTGTCACAAGCCTGGCCATAAAAAGCCGGACTGCTTTAAACTCAAAAGGGACCAGGAGAATGCAAAGAAGGGGAAGGCTGGGCAGCAGCACAAGGCTGCCCAGAACGCCATGATTGGGATGCCAGACGCTGTACCGGCAGATAGAATACAAAATACAGTACCAGTACCTAAGAGCTGACTGTTTACTATAGTCAACGGCTCTGGAAAAATAGAGGAGGTGCATGAAGCACCTCAAGTCTCCCTTTACATGATGTGCACTAACAATGCACATGTGGAATCAAGATGGATGATGGACAGTGGAGCATCAACACATTTTACACCTTACATTGAGGACTACGACACCTACACACCACACGAAGGTATCGAAGTCCTATTAGGAGATAGCTCTCTCTTAAAGAGCGTTGGAACGGGTACCATTACAATCTGAACCAACAGAGGCTATGACCTCAAAATCTCCAATGTGTTGCACCTCCCAAATACGCATTCGCGTATCCTCTCCACCAGCGCCCTAACAGACAAGGGCGCTCTAGTCAGCTTTGATTCCACCTCCTTTGCGATCAGATACAAAGGAGAGACTATTGCGGAAGGACACAAGGCTGCCAATTTATATTGGCTTGACAGTCATAAGTTAAACACTGTCAAAGCAACTGCATCTGCTAGCCTAGATGTCTGGCACAGGCGCATGGGCCATATGTCCAAAGAAGCGCTGAAGAAGCATGCTCCTGAGGCTGTAAAAGGCCTCATCATAACAAATGCCCCAGTGGAAGCCGGACCTTGCCTTGGTTGTGAACTAGGCAAATCCAGCCGCCTTCCATTCCCTCCTTCCATGAAACGTGCCAAGGATCACCTCGAAATAGTTCACAGTGATCTAGTTGGACCCCTTCAGAGCAATTCTATTCAGGGGAACAAATACTTTGCCACCTTCATAGATGACTTCTCAAAAGCAGCAGTTGTCATCTTCATGAAGTCAAAAGATCAATTCAAGGACGCCTTCTTACACTATAAGGCATGGGCTGAAAAACAATTAAATAAGCCCATTAAATCCTTGCACTCTGATTGAGGTGGCGAGTATGTCAACAACGACCTAAAGCACATACTTCTGGAATCAGGCATTGAGCATCGTCTCACTATGCCATATTCTCCACAACAGAATGGGAGAGCCGAGCGTTTTAACCGTACGGTTATGGAAAAAGGCACCAGCATGCTTCATCATGCGGGCCTTAGCCTTGGTTTTTGGGAACAAGCAGTCGAGACTGCTGTGCACATCTATAATCGCACTCCCACTCGTTCTAATAAGTGGAGAACTCCACTAGAGCTCTGGAATGGTACAGTTCCAGATGTCTCTTACTTTAGAGTATTCGGCTGCAAAGCCTACTATCATGTACCAGAACACAGCCGGCAAAAATTAGATCCTAAAGCAAAGGAAGCCGTGTTTGTGGGCTATGAAGCTCTTTCCAAGGGCTATAAATTATGGGACAGACATAGCCGACGCTTCGTCTCTTCACGAGATGTTACATTTGACGAAGACGTCTTCCCGTCCCGTGGTGACCTGATCCCTCACCAATATACTACACCAGTGCCGGAGCAGGAAGTCTCTGACTCCACCGGTGGTACTATCTATATAAGAGTGCTTGATCAGCCTTTACCAGCTGTTGCCACAGCACCTCAGGTGCCACCAACCAATGTGGCTCCCCCTACTATACAGGTGCCGGAGGTACCCCCTCCGCAAATTCAACAGCCTAGCACCCCACCTAACACCACCCCTGCTCCAATAGATCAAACGATCTACCAGACTCCCCCATCTGCGCCCCCTGCTTCTTCACCTCCTGTCCCTTCACGCTCAAGGTGAAACTGGCCACCTATGGTGACCCAGCCTCTCCCTGCCCCTAATTTCAATAGGGAAATCAGTCCTCCTAGGGATACCCCTAGAAGCCCGAGGACTGAGCAGGTGACTTCGCCTCCCCGTCCTAGACGAAGCACAAGGACAAGGCGTCAAAACCCTTGCTATTACAATGAGGACAATGAGGAGTTCATGCAAGGGAGCAGCAGACTTACAATGATGGACTTGCTGAATGCGGCAGAGGCCCCTGGCTACAGGGATCCTCAGACCTTTAAGCAGGCCATGGAGTCTGAACACGCAGACGAGTGGCAAGAGGCATGCCAATATGAACTGGATGCCCTGGAAAAGCTACAAGTCTGGCGTTTGGAGCCCCTTCCTGCTGGAAGGAAGGTGGTTAAATGCAAGTGGGTCTTTAAGAAGAAAGCAGATGGACGCTTTCGTGCTAGGCTAGTGGCAAAAGGGTTCACCCAACTAGAGGGGGTGGACTTTGACGAAACCTTCTCTCCAGTTGCCCATTTTGAGTCATTGCGACTCCTTTTGGCGTTAGCTACGCTAGAGGATTGGGAAATCCACCAAATGGACATCAAGTCGGCGTTCCTACATGGGGAACTGGATGAGGAAATTTACATGGAGCAACCAGTCGGTTTCGTCACAGCTGGCTCTGAACACATGGTGTGTTGCCTTCAGAAAGCCCTTTACGGTCTGAAGCAAGCCTCCCGCGCATGGAATCTACAGTTCCATGGAGTTCTCACTGAACTTGGCTTCACGCGGACGTACTCTGATGCAGGAGTATACGTGTACCATCTCCAAGAGGGGGGTGGATCACTTTTCGTCATCTTATATGTAGATGATATCACTATACTGGGAAACTCTATAGACATGATCAATGATCTGAAGGCGTCTCTATCTAGCCGATATGAGATGACTGACTTGGGAGAGATCCAATCCTATCTCGGTGTTAACATCACCAGAGATCGTGCTAACCGCACCATGGAAATCAACCAATCAGATTACATCAGAGATATAGTTGAAAGGTTCGGAATGAGGGATTCCAACCCAGTATATACCCCTCTTCCCTCTGGCGCCGAGGCTCACTTGATCAAATATGAAGATCAAGCCTCTACTTCTGAGATAAAGAAGTATCAACAGATAATCGGGTCTCTGCTATATGCGCAGATTGGAAGCAGACCTGACATTTCTTTCACTGTTGCGCGCCTTAGCCAATTCACTTCCAACCCCTCTCAGCAGCATCTGCGCCTAGCCAAATACATACTGGCTTACCTGAACACTACAAAGGACTTATCGTTGCGCTATGCTGGAGGGACTGATGGAGAAGGCCTTCGTGGCTACTGCGACTCTTCCTGGGGAGACCAGGAAGATTGTCACTCCACCTCGGGCTACGTCTACCTACTTGCACATGGCGCCATCTCCTGGTGTACCAGAAAGCAAAAGACGGTCGCCCAGTCCACCACAGAGGCTGAATACATGAGCCTCTGCGAGGCTGCTAATCAAGCCCAATGGTACAGGACGTTCCTAGAGGAACTGGGGTATGAGGATTCCTCCCCCATACCTCTACACTGTGACAACAAGGGTGCTGTAGACTTAGCCCTAAACCCAGTCACAGGGAGACGGTCCAAGCACATCCTCATCAAACACCACGCTGTAAGGGAATACGTAGAAAACAAGGTCATAGACCTAATACGTACCCCTACAAAGGACATGGTAGCAGACGGGCTTACTAAGCCCCTACCAAGGGAAACCTTCGAGAAGCTGGTTAATGATGTTGGGATGGTTTAGATTTGGAGAGATTAGATTGTGGATGGGATCCACATCTATCAGAAATTCGGGTTGATGGACCTTTTATAAGGTTGTCGATGAAGTGTCAAGGCAGGATAAGATGTGTCTTATCTCTGCAGAAGAGAGTCCTTTCTCTCTGTCTTATATGGAGTTGATCCCTGGACTTCAAAAAGTTGTCCTTTATGATGCTCTAAGTCAGGTGATCTAGGGATCTCAATCCCGAACTCCTGTAGACTCTTGCACAGTTCTTATGTTGAGAACTTGTTGAAACTTGACACACAATCTCATCACCATCTACCACCTATTCTTATCTCCAAATGGACTGCCTCTATCATGGAGGGATGTTGAGACGCAACTGATTCAAGTCACATGTCTCGTGGGATATGATTGAGTCATTCCCTTCCTTATACGGTATCTAACCCTTATGGCTAGATTTGGACTTCTGGACTCATACGGACCAGTTATTGTTTATCTTTATTATTTAGATCCTTATTAGGTTCTTATTGTTCTTATTGTAAAGATACCGGACTTAACCGCTTTAGGCGGTCCTATTGTTCTTTGCCCTCCAATGGCATTTCTCCCTCTGGCACACAGACCAGGTGTATTCTGTTTGGATCACCAGTGCGCACAGACCATTATTAGCTAAGCATCCTGTATATAAGGACTGCTGTTTTTGCCCATACACTTCAGAGTTTCTTCTACCTCTGAAGTGTAAGTCCCTTTACTACTAAGCCTCTCTACCTTACGCTGACACTAGTGTAGAACTTGTTTGTCCTTAGGTGTGTAGCGCTGCTATAGAGTTTCTTCAACCTCTGAAGTAACTTGTTTGTCCTTAGCTCTCTTGCTTTTTACCTTGCTGTTAGTGCTGCCCGCTCAACAGAGGAAAACCTACGAAGGAGGACCCTTCAGTCTGGTGCAAAAGGGAACTCAGATCAATGAAACTATTGCCCAGAAAATGGCTATTGCTAGTGGAAGTGGGGTGAATGAAAATATGGAACTCCTGGAAGCATACTTGGAATACACTGTAGTCTTCTTGGAGGAAGCTGCACAGCGTTTCCCACCAAAAAGGGAGGATGATCATGCAATAGTCTTGAAGGAGGGAGTGCCTGTACAATTAGGAACCAAAGTATACCCTATGAATGTTACTGAAATGGAACATCTTCGCGCTTTCTTGTCTGAACAACTTAGTAAGGGCTACATCTGGGAATCCAAATCTCCGTATGCCTCACCCATGTTCTTCATCAAAAAGAAAGATGGCAAACTCTGCCCCGTGCAAGATTACAAAGCATTGAACGCATGGACTATACGAGTAACCACTACCACTTATTGAGAGTATCCTGACCTCACTAGGCAATGAGAGCCTCTTCACTAAGTTCAACATTAGATGGGGTTACAATAATATCCGAATTAAGGATGGAGATCAGTGGAAGGCCGCTTTTAAAACTCCCCTTGGGTTATTTGAACCTATGGTTATGTTCTTCGGACTGACCAACTCTCTGGCCACTTTCTCATGCGCTATGAATTGGATGCTTAGATCCCTACTTGACGCATATCCTGGAGAACTCTATGTCTATATGGATGATGTTCTCATCGCGACAGAAGAAGATATCGATTGACATCAGAAGATTGTAAGCTCTGTGCTGGATGTACTCCAAAGGGAAAGCTACTTCCTGAAGCTGTCTAAGTGTGCCTTTGAAACACACAAGATTGATTATCTGGGTATGACTATCAAATCTGGTGTCATTCGCATGGGGCAAGACAAGGTCAGCGGACTAAAAGATTGGCCATGGAGGCTCTCTACCATCAAGCAGGTTCGATCCATGCTTGGCATCCTAAATTACCAAAGACCTTTCATCCTGAATTTCGCTGAAATTGCAAGACCCCTGAATGTGCTTTTAAAGAAAGATGTAGTATTCCTTTGGATGCAAGAACACACAAAGGCCCTAACTACACTACTGAATATAGCTACTAGCCACCCTGCCCTGTGCCAGCCTGATCCTGGGATCCCATATGAACTACAGACTGATGCCTCTGCTTATGCCTCAGGCACCATCCTCACCCAAAAGGACTTGTGAGGAAAACCTCAAGTTGTGGGATATCTCTCTAAATCGTTTACAGATGCTGAGAGGAATTACGATGTTTATGACTGTGAATTCCTGGCACTTGTCAGAGGACTCGAGCACTGGTGCCACCTTCTTGTTGGTAGTCCATTTCCGGTCAATGTCTATATCAATCATGCAAATCTCCTTCATTACAAACACCCTCAGAAGATAAGTTGATGTGTTGCTCAACTTGTCAATGTCCTTGCTGACTACAATCTCCATTTGATCCATCGCCCCAGACATCTCCTCCAGGCAGATCCTCTATCCTGACACCCTTCTTTCATTCCAGAAGGGACCCCTGATGTAATGTTACCACAGGAACGTTATGTGCAATGTGCACATCACTAAGTTGCTCAGGCCGAGGTAACAGGACGTGAGGTAGTCAGTTAAGACTAAGTTCAATGGTGAATAAGCACCACACGGTCTCCTCAGACACGTAGGTGATAGTCAGGGAGTTCAGGGGTTCAAGTGCAAAGGTGAACCAAAGTCGTGCTCAAGCGAAACAGCGAGCGTAAAGTCGTTTGTGGATTGACAATGATGTGGTATTACACAAGAAGTCAAGTCTACCGTACAAGCTAGGTAGTGTGCAACTTATATACTAGTACAGGATGTTTGTACGCAACAAACATATGGCGTGATATATGGGTTCTGAGTGAAAACAGAACAAAGGCATGACTATAGTAAGAAACACAGTGATTGTGCGGGGTCATGTGCGGGTCAGCTGAGACCGGAGCACCGTGAACTTTAATATACAAGGAAGGGAACGTAAAAACGTATCGTGCGGCGAAGAGATCATCAGAAACGGTTGGGCACATAAGGAGTTAGAGGCGTATCAAGGTGGGGTACAGGGAAGAGAAGCAGAGAACAGGAGCATCCGATGGAAAGAAAGGGAAAATTGTAACATTACCCCCCTGTTAGACCTGAGGTTGCCATGACTTCAGTCACTGCCAACATAATTGTATACGTCTGCACTGGGGTCATTAGTCTCGTCGTCATGGTCATCCACCGGGCACACATGTCGACGGAGGAACAAATACCTCCCTCGCTCCCCGCACCTCCTACGCACCTTGTACTGCGGGCACTCAATCTCGTCGTGCCATGCGTCGAACCTCAGGCACTTCCTGCACCAGCGGGGGCGTTCCAAGGGCTCCTCGAATGCTGGGGTAATGGGTGCAAGTCAGTGAATGAGACAATTCCATCTTATGCCCACACTTCTTGCACAAGTAACACTTGTGCCGCTTCTGCATTCAGCTAGGCCTGTCCACGAGGTGCGGCATCTCGAGAGGCCCTCCGGGCCGTGGCACGAGCAGGAGTTTGGGGAAATAATGGCGGGGGTGTGTAGGGCGGGTGGTGAGCTCGACGAACTTATTGGTAATGAGGGGGATTGCGCCTGCGTACTGCATGCGCTTCGTGATGCCTTGAAGCTTGGCATCCAGGTGGAATTGATCCCTTGTGGCTTCTTGTTCGAGGTGCCGCAGGTCCGCCTGTCGCACATCCAGTGCTATCTTGTCTCCAAGGCACCGTTGCAACCTCACAACCTTTGCCGATAAGCGGGGGTTTTTGAGTTCACTCAGTACCTCGTTAATGGTGACAGCGCGTGGGTCCTGCGGACTGAAGATGGCAAGTTGATGGGGAGAGATAGCGGGGTGCATAGCAGTAGGATGGGGCGTCGACAGGTAGACCTCCTGACAGTAGCAAGGCTTTCCCCTCCCCTGAGTCCTGATGACTTCTTGATAGTCCCGGAAATAGTAAACATACTTTGCCTGGACCTTCGTGACGTCGTCCTCCAAGGGGATCATCAAGGGGAAGAAGAACAGAGTGTCTGGGGTATTGAGAAAGAACAGGAGCCCTGGGTCATCCAACTCTTCGTCATCTCCCTCATCAACCAGTTCCTCGTCGTCATCTAATGATGCAAGACGGGGGTCCGGTCTTAACTGATGAGGGGGTGCCACTGGAGTCAGTGAGTAGGGATGGGGTAGCTTGGCAGTGAGGTGCGACAGTGGGACAACAGGCGTAATGCCTGGGGGTGCCTCTAGGAGGGGCGCGACTGTGGGTTCTAAAGGTGGTGGGGAAGATGGCAGAGGTGTGGGACTAGTAGGGGAAATCCCGAAGGCAATGGCGAGGATGGGAGTTGGGGGTCATGAAGGGACAACTGAGTACGGTGTTTGAGACACAAACAGAGTGGGGATCCCCTCAGACTGTGAGGGAACTGTGAGTCGTTCTAGGATGATGGCAGAGGGAGGACGTGGTTGATCGTTGGCAGGGGCAGTGGTGGTGGGGGTAGTCATGTTTGGGTGCTGTAATTTACTCACTTCTAAGCCCTTGTTCTTATAACTTTCACCCTACCCTGTCAGCCATAGGATTGCGGCAATAGAAGTCAGCAATTACTTTGGGTGCATGTTTGACATGGTCAGCAGGTTCCCATGAACTGTCACTCATGGGAAAACCCTTCCACTTGATTAGGAATTGAAGTTTGCACCCTCGTCCATGTAGTTGTGACCCCATGATCTGCTCCACTTTGAACTCCTCTTCTCTGTCCACAAGGTCAGGAGGAGGGTGTGGGAAGTTCTCCCCATGCAGTTCCGTCTCCTTATATGGCGTTAGGAGGTTTGCATGGAACACCAGATGTATCTTCCATGTGGTCAGCAGCTCCAACTCATATGTCACTGCCGATAAGACTTTCTTAATTTGGAATGGGCCATGGCATTTAGGGGCTAGCTTTGCAGTGGGGTAGAACATTTTCAAATTGGTTCCTTCTAGCCAGACCTGGGCCCCTTCAGCATAAGGGATGAAGCGGCTTCTCCCCTTCTTGGCCATGAGGTCTTGTGCATGTTTGATACAGTCTTGCGCATGCTGCCATCTCGTGGTCATTTCATCTAGGCGTTGGTTGACTGATGGTACTGGTGTGGGTTTCGAGACCCATGTTGTTTGTGGCTCCCATCCCATGATGAGTGAGAATGGGGAGTGTTTTGTCGTAGTGTTTGGCCAGGAGTTGTGTGCAAACTGTGCTACTGGAAGTGCCTCTGCCCAGTTGTCTTGTTGAACGTTGCTCCAATGGCATAAGTACTGTTCCAGCCACTGGTTGGTACACTCCGACTGGCCATCTGTTTGGGGTGGTATGCAGAGGAAATGTTCTGTTGTATTCCCAGCATGCTGCACAGCCCTTTCATGAATGCGGATGTAAATCGTGGATCTCTATCCGTGATGAGCTTGCAGGGTATCCCGTAATGTGGGTAAACGTGCTGGAGGTATAGTCGTGCTACTCCTTCAGCGGTGATGGTTTCATGGCAAGGTATAAAGATTGTGGCTTTCGAGCAGTCATGATCTGTGATCGTGAGGATGGAGTCGAACCCCTGTGATGGGGGTAGTTTAGTGATGAAGTCCATGGCAACAACTTTGAATGGTTCCACTTCTGGGTCGGTAGATATAGGAAATAGGTGGGGTTTTTGTTGGTGAGGGTTAATTTTGTTGGCCTGACATATGGTGCATCCTTTAACATACTCTTCAACGTCTTCTCGTATGGTGGGCCACCAATAGTCACGTCGTACTAGTTCGCACGTGTTAGCGATTCCAGGGTGGCCCATACTTGGAGAGTCATGAAAGAAGGCGATTACCCCCCGCTTAAGATCGTTGTCCCCAACAATGACTAATGCTTTGTCTTTCCACCACAGTCCATCATGCAGTTTGAGGTTGTGGTGGTCGGCCCATCGTGCGGCTTCTTCCCTGCCAGCGTTCTGCGCCACCTGGGACCAAATATCCATATCACATATTGACATTTGGGTGGCTCGGATAAACCATTCGGCTGGTAGGACGACAACATTGGTATTGTCCCCTTCACCAGACTCATAGTCTGACTGCCTGAACAGGGCGTCTGCGCACTCATTCTTTGTCCCCACTATGTGCCTCAGAATAAAGTTGTATTCTGACAGCTCTAGGAACTCTTGTGCGATCCTTCGGTTGATTTTCTGAGGTTCCTTCCAGTATTGGAGGTTGGCGTGGTCAGTGTGGATGATGATTTTATGGGGGGATCCTACGAGGTATGTCCTCCACGTTCTCAATGCTTTGACCACGGCCAATAATTCCTGGTCATAGATGTTGTAATTTTGCTCTGTTTCGGTAAATGATTCCAAGTGGAAGGCTACCAGGTGGAACTTCTGATCTGGGCCTAACTGATTCAGCACTGCCCCTACTGTTACGTTTTACCTCGGACTGCCCGGCCCGGTTGTGGACACTGACACATTCGTAATGACTCGGTGTGTCAGGAGTAATACGTCATGGACTTCGGATCATGTTGCCTCGTGTTCCAGCTGACTGATGTTCTCTATTGTTGTACGTGATCGTGATTAGGCTCGCTGACTGATGCCCTATTGTTGTACGTGTCTTGGATTACGACGAGAACTGCGCATTCTATTATTAGGATACGCTACTTACGCTATTGGTTACTTACGAGTTCGAGCGGAGCTAGAACTGGTTCCCTTACTTGTATTTAAGTTCGCAGTAGTACGGACCAGGATCCCCATCTTGGTCTTCTTCGAATACCACCATCAGTTACTCGTCTTCTGTGCTAAGGACTTCAGGAGTCCTTAAGTGAACTAGCTCCGGCATATCCCTCTACGACCAAGAAGGGATCCCCGTGACCTCTATCTCCATCTTCACTCGTGAATGGTAGATTCGCTGATCGTGCCTTATCTGCCCGGTACTACGTGTCACCTCGTCTTCGAATATCTCAACTCCCGCACCGCTCGACCGACCCACTGCTACTACATTGTTGACAACCTCGCTTGGGAATACGTCCACACCGTTCCCTGACCACCAGTAGGAGTCCCTGTAGAAGAAACCCTCTACACGTATCGAGACTCTACCGGCACGTATCAGCCCCATCCCGCCGTCTTCCCACTGTCGGACGTACACAGATTCCACCCAAGAGGGAACCCACGTTTCAACAGCGTCTAAGTCAGACAAACGCCCGTGGTAGGCGTTACATTAAGACCAAGATCCTTCAACGTGGCTTCCGCAGTAACAACCCGCGACCTTTGGATTCCATTCCGACCATATCATATCGACAGAAGAGGGGAACGCAACGTCCCCAAGCAATACCTTAAAGAAGCCTTCTGGCAGACAGAGCAAGGAGACCCAGGCTACGTAGTCCTTTACACTTATAAGGACGGCAAAACCGGACTCATCCCGGTAGAATTTAACTTCGAACATACCTGTTGGACCGAACTCAAGTGGGACGCTCTCCACTACAAATTACAAGTCGTTCGACCTGCAGGGTCAAGCCTCAAACTCGACATCCTACAAAGCGAGGTCACCACTAGAGATCAGTGGGGCCCCATCGACGGACAAGAAGAAGAACCAGTCCGATCCCCTACTCCTAAAACGCCCGCACCATCCCCTTCATTAGGAAGTAACCCAGAAGAAATCCGTATCCTCGAAGCGCAAGCCGAAGAAGAAGAAGCACAGTTGGGACTATTAGCTGAGTCCATTCCCACAGACATGACCACTACCGTCACCGAACAACCCACCACATTTCAGGAACCCACGCGCATTAGTCGCGGAGGAGAAGGACCCCCTCCAGGAGGACATGGAGGAGGAGGAGGAGGAGACGATGGAGGAGGCGACCCAGGAGGACCCCTCTTTACCGGACCCAACGTATCAAGCGGGACCAAGCCCGAGAAATTCATGGGCAAGGAACCCCTCGTTTTCACTGGAGACCGCACCAAAGTCCAACAGTTCCTCACTCAATGGGAGCTGTTCGTAGAAACCAACTACGACAACCCTGCCTTTACCCTCCCTTACCGAAAAGCGCTGATCTTTCTGACCTACATCCAAGGAGACCACGTTAACGAATGGGTCCTCTCCACCACCAAATGGGTCAAAGCCTACAAGGCAAAGCACGGACCATACGACAAGTGGATTTGGGAAGCCATCGAACTCGGCTTCCGTAACACGTTCGCCGACACCCTCGAAAAAGAAAGGGCCCAACAAGAACTGCAGAAAGGTTTCCGAATGGAGGGACAAGACATCGACTCATACATCGCCAAATTCGAGAAAGCGGTTAGAGAAGCAGGGTACCGCTTCGACGACTCGCTGGTACTCGATAAGTTCACAAGCGGACTTCCGGTAGAGCTGTACAAAAACGCCTACAATTTCCACAGCCCAAACACGTACGCGCAATGGAAGGTAGCCGCGCTGGAGCAACAGCGTAAATGGATGCATCTCCAGACACGTTTGGGGGGACGTAAACCCCCGGGACCTGGTAAGCCGGGAAATGCTTCTCTAAGAACGTTCAATGCTCCAAATCGCCCGCAGCAACCACGCCAGGGATGGCAAGCGTTCAGGAACCACCCGGATGCCATGGACACCACGCCTGGAAGAGTTCGCGCCCATTTAGCAGGATCGGAAGAGATCGATTACGCCAAACCCCCTTATACCCAACAGGGGGGACGACCCAATCAAGGAATCATCGATAAGAAGAACCTCCTCTGCTACAACTGCGGCAAAGCAGGCCACTTCCAACGAGATTGCCGCCAACCGTGTCGTCCGCGTACCAACACAAACTGGCAACCGCGCCAGGGACGAGGAGCCTTCATTGAGGAGATTCAAAGCGTAGCGGAAGAACCCCTGATCCAATTCGAGGACAATAACGGCAGTAGCCGAGGCGCCCACGCCACCACTGATACGCCGCAAGAACGGGCGACCAGTTGGATAAACGGAGTTCGAAACCTCGACGACGAAGCCAGGGACTTAGTGGTTCGGGACCTATTGGGGCGAGAGGATTTTCAAAGCGCCTGAACCCGACGGCCTGGGTGAGGGCATTACGGTGTAATTCTGTGTTCATAACGTGCTATCAATCTATGCATGTTCCAGTTTCATTGCGCGCAAGTTACGCCATGGCCGACAAAAGAGCACTAGTGGACTCCGGAGCCACCAACAACTTCATACATCCGGAATTTGTCAAAAGAATGAGACTAGGCCTCAAAGAACTAGACCGTCATCGAAAGATTTGGAACATTGACGGCACGCACAACAAGGGAGGCAAGATCACTCATTGCGTAGATCTAGAAGTACAAACCAAAGGAGTCACCAAGGAAATGCGATTCCTAGTAACCGACGTAGGAGGAGAAGACATCATCCTAGGGTACCCCTGGTTAGCGACCTTCCAACCCGACATCCAGTGGGCCACTGCTACCCTAAACGAAGCTGAGTACCCAGTAGTCCTGCGAACTACAAACCCCTCAAAACCCCGGATAGATCCGGTCATCGCCAGACTCGTACTCGAGAAATTGCTACTACCGAACAAACAGAAGATCGAGGAGCAGCTCAAGAAGGAATGCGACCTTGAAGACACTCGCCTTCGCGCAACAATGTCAACGGAAATGGCAATTGAAGCAAAGCAATACACGGAAGCAAAAACGGTACCGGAAGAATATCAAAGGCACGTCAAGATCTTCAGTGAAGAAGAATCGAACCGATTCCCACTATCGAAACCATGGGACCACGCGATCGACTTCAAACCAAACGCCCCGGACACAATTGATTGCAAAGTCTACCCCATGAGTCAAGCCGAAGACAAAGCACTCAAGGAATGGATCGACGAACAACTAGCCAAAGGGTACATTAGACCGTCGAAATCCCCGTATGCATCATCCTTCTTCTTTATCAAAAAGAAGGACGGAAAACTACGCCCTGTACAGGACTACCGGAACATCAACAACTGGACCATACGCAATCAATACCCTCTCCCCCTCATCCCGGAACTCATCGCCGACCTAAGCGGAGCGTTCATATTTACCAAACTGGACATCCGCTGGGGATACAACAATATACGAATCAAGGAAGGCGACCAGGAGAAAGCAGCGTTCAAAACGAAATACGGGCTATTCGAACCAACGGTAATGTTCTTCGGGCTAACCAACTCTCCGGCAACCTTCCAAACCATGATGAACGAAATCTGCAAAGATCTCATCACGTACCACGAAACAAAAGGGACGACCATCAGGGTATACATGGACGACATAGGTATAGCAACTCGATCAACGGAACAGGCACATATCGACGCGGTACACGACATATTGGACCTTCTAGAAGAGAACGACTTATTCCTCAAACCGGAAAAATGCATCTTCCATGCTCCTAGCATCGATTACCTGGGGGTAATCATTGAAAAGGGGGTGACACGCATGGACCCCGTCAAAATTTCCGGCATCAAAGATTGGCCAACCCCCAAAAACGTCAAACAGGTGCGATCATTCCTAGGCTTCTGCAACTTTTACCGCGCTTTCATTCGAAACTTTGCTACACACGCACGACCCCTCAACAAACTCACACGCAAAGACACCGAATGGACATGGACAACCATGGAACAGGAAGCGTTCGACAAGATCAAGAAGCTCGTCACGGAAGAACCGGTACTAGCACACGCCGAACTAAAAGATCAATTCGAACTAGAAGTAGACGCTTCAGGATTCGCAGTAGGAGCAGTACTACTACAACGAAAAGAAGACGGCAAAAGGCATCCCATAGCCTACTACTCTAACACCCTCAGTGCGGCAGAAAGAAATTACGACATTTACGACCTGGAATTACTGGCAATCGTCAAGGCACTAAGGAACTGGCGACACTATCTGGCAGGATCCCCACACAAGATCAAAGTTTTCTCGGACCACATGAACCTCCAATACTGGCGCTCCCCACAAAAGATAAGCCGCCGAGTAGCCCGGGAAGTACTAGAACTCTCAGAATATGATATTGAAATTCACCATATCAAAGGAACAGCGAATGGAAGAGCCGATGCCCTATCTAGACGCCCAGACTACGACCAAGGGGAAAGCGATAACGATCAAGTAACGGTACTGCCAGATGAAATCTTCATCAGGGCCGCAGCAATAGACACCACGGAAGACCCCCTCCGCATCAACGCCACTATCTCAGTACAAGAGATGGAAAAGGTAAATCCGGTATACGCCCAGGATGAAGACAAACTCCGCCCCTGGATAGACCCACACGGACTAAAGAAGATTGAAGGAACCTGGTACAAAGACGGACGCCGAGTAGTCACGGGAGGACTCCTGGAAAAAAGAGAACTCATCAAGAACCATCACGACCCTCCGGTATATGGACACCCGGGAATTAACCGAATGATCAAACTCGTGGAAAGATACTACTGGTGGCCAGGCCTCAGGAACGAGGTCATGGATTACGTCAAAGGCTGCGCCGACTGCCAGCGCATCAAAGTCAACACCAGGGCCATCAAAGCGCCACTACGCCCAATCTTCCCAAAACCCGAAGCTATGCCGTTCGAAACTATCGCCCTTGATTTCATCACTAAACTTCCTGAAGCACAGGGATGCGACACGATCCTCACAATCACAGATCACGACTGCACAAAGATGTCGTTATTCATCCCCTGTCAAGAAGAGACATCAGCAGAAGGCACGGCGGCACTATACGTCAAGCACGTATTCCCACGATTCGGACTACCGGGCAAGATAATCAGTGATCGAGATCCCCGATTTGCATCAAAGTTCACGCGCGAACTATGCAAAATACTTGGCATCGAGCAGAACATCTCCACGGCTTATCATCCACGAACGGACGGGCAATCAGAACGCACGAATCAATGGTTGGAGCAATACCTGCGATTCTGGGTCAACGAACGACAAGACGATTGGATCCACTATCTCCCCATGGCTGAGTTCACGCATAACAACTGGCCTAGCGAAACCACTAAAGAATCCCCATTTCAGCTCCTCATGGGATACAACCCACGTGCCGATTGGACTGATAGGCCATCTCCGATCCCACAGGTGGCGCTCAGGGTCAAACAATTCAAGGAACTCCGACTCCGCGCCCAGTCACTGATGATCAAAGCGCAGCAGGGGTGGATCAAAGCGAAAGATACGCCCAAGTTCCAAATTGGAGACCAAGTATGGCTGGAAGGACGCCACCTACGAACTCATCAACCAACGGCAAAACTCGCAGCAAGGCGCCATGGCCCCTTCAAGGTTGCTCAGGTGATGTCCGCAGTCAATTATCAATTGGAACTTCCCACGCAGTGGCAAATTCACCCAGTGTTCCATGTGGACCTCCTGACGCCCTACCGTGAAACGCCCACGCACGGACATAACTATCAGCGCCCACCACCAGATCTGGTTAACGGCGAAGAAGAATACGAGGTCGAGAAAATTCTAGACTCTCGGCGGTTCGGCAGAAGTCGCAAACTGCAGTACTTAGTCAAATGGAAGGGGTACCCAGACTCAGACAACCAATGGGTGGACAAGGACGACGTGTTCGCCGATGACGCGATAAGGGAGTTTAAAAACTCCAACCCCGCCAGAGAAACACATATAAGAGTAGGGAAACCCCAAGAGACGTCCCCATCTCCCTCTCTCACCAACTCATCTACTCATGCGCTCTTCCTCCCCAGTCAACTTCCGCTATGTCGTCAACACCGAACTTTCGGCACCTTACCGAGTACAGTCCACGCCATCGTCACCCCTGTCGACTGCCCTCGCCCTTCACCAACGAGGAAGTCGTCCTCCTTCCCCCGGGCCATCCCCAGTTCCTTCGCCGACCCCCACTGTTTATTCCGAGACCAATCAGCCCAGCCGACTCGCCTCCCAGTACATCCCCACCAGAGCGCCCACTCCCTCGGGCGACGAACAACAGGGCTACGTGCCCAGTCGACCAGTCTCCCCGCCAGGCCCCGACGAGGGCGGGGATCCGTACGACCCGGCGGAGCGCCTCGAGGCGCATCAATATCTACGTTACGCCACCCATCTCACCACGACACACTCGGAAACCCCCCCACTTTGCGGACCCACCGGGGAAGCTATCACACTACCGACGCCACATCCACCCGCGGTTCGCCGCGATCAAGAGGAGGAACCTATGCAGGAGGCCGAGAGTCGGGCGGAGACACCCCCTCCAAGGGGGTACCAGTTCAACAGGGGAGTCCATTACATTCCCTTCCAGATTCGAGACGCTCAAGAACGTCTTTGGCCAGCCCGGTATACTCAGCTCATTCTCACCGCCGACCCCTTCGTCTTGGCCTTCAGGGCCAACTGCAACCAGCAGTACGGGAAGCCTGTCCACGCTGTCCCCTATTACGACGAGCAGTCCTCTGCCCCCACTTACACCGACGACGACCTCACGTTCCTGCTCTCCGACGCCGGCCTAGTCGACTCGGTCGACCAGGCGCTCCTTCATATGAAGGACGCGACCCTTATGGCCGAAGTCCATCGGTACCGCTGCATGACACTCGGGTGGCGGGGGCAACAACATCGAGTAGCGGCGGAACAGATGAAGCTGGAGCGCATAGAGATAGAGCGCAACAGGTGCGTTGCCCGACTTCAGCGGGCGCATGCCGTAGACCACATCGAGAACGTTCGAGCCTCGCTCCATCGAGGGCCCAAGGCCGAACAAGACGCGGAGGAAATCGCGCGCATCAGGGCGTTGCGAGAGGTGGGCACCAACCCGCTTGCGGTCATGCGTGGTCAAGCTGGGGCTTGACGCTGAAAAGGGGGTGATGTTACGTTTTGTCTCGGACTGCCCGGCCCGGTTGTGGACACTGACACATTCGTAATGACTCGGTGTGTCAGGAGTAATACGTCATGGACTTCGGATCATGTTGCCTCGTGTTCCAGCTGACTGATGTTCTCTATTGTTGTACGTGATCGTGATTAGGCTCGCTGACTGATGCCCTATTGTTGTACGTGTTCTGGATTACGACGAGAACTGCGCATTCTATTATTAGGATACGCTACTTACGCTATTGGTTACTTACGAGTTCGAGCGGAGCTAGAACTGGTTCCCTTACTTGTATTTAAGTTCGCAGTAGTACGGACCAGGATCCCCATCTTGGTCTTCTTCGAATACCACCATCAGTCACTCGTCTTCTGTGCTAAGGACTTCAGGAGTCCTTAAGTGAACTAGCTCCGGCATATCCCTCTACGACCAAGAAGGGATCCCCGTGACCTCTATCTCCATCTTCACTCGTGAATGGTAGATTCGCCGATCGTACCTTATCCGCCCGGTACTACGTGTCACCTCGTCTTCGAATATCTCAACTCCCGCACCGCTCGACCGACCCACTGCTACTACATTGTCGACAACCTCGCTTGGGAATACGTCCACACCGTTCCCCGACCACCAGTAGGAGTCCCTGTAGAAGAAACCCTCTATACGTATCGAGACTCTACCGGCACGTATCAGCCCCATCCCGCCGTCTTCCCACTGTCGGACGTACACAGATTTCACCCAAGAGGGAACCCACGTTTCAACAGCGTCTAAGTCAGACAAACGCCCGTGGTAGGCGTTACAGCGTCGATGTGTGCCTGTTCCGTTGATCGAGTTGCTATGCCTATGTCGTCCATGTACACCCTGATGATCGTTCCTTTTGTTTCGTGGTACACAATGAGGTCTTTGCAGATTTCATTCATCATGGTTTGGAAGGTTGCCGGGGAATTGGTCAGTCCGAAGAACATCACCGTTGGTTCAAAAAGTCCGTATTTTGTTTTGAACGCGGCTTTTTCTTGATCTCCCTCTTTGATCCTAACGTTATTGTATCCCCAGCGGATGTCCAGCTTGGTGAATATGAACGCTCCGCTTAGATCGGCGATGAGTTCTGGGATAAGTGGGAGAGGGTATTGATTGCGTATGGTCCAGTTGTTGATGTTCTGGTAGTCCTGTACGGGGCGTAGTTTTCCGTCCTTCTTTTTGATGAAGAAGAATGATGATGCGTACGGGGATTTAGAGGGTCTGATGTACCCTTTTGCCAGCTGTTCGTCAATCCATTCTTTAAGTGCCGCGTCTTCTGCTTGGCTCATGGGATAAACCTTGCAATCGATGGTGTCCGGTGCGTTTGGCTTGAAGTCGATCGCGTGATCCCATGGTTTTGACAGTGGGAATCGGTTCGATTCTTCTTCACTAAAGATTTTGACATGCCGTTGATATTCCTTTGGTACCGTTCTTACTTCCGTGTATTGTTTTGCCTCGATTGCCATTTCTGTCGACATTGTTGCACGTAAGCGAGTTTCTTCGAGGTCGCATTCTCTTCTGAGTTGTGCCTCGATCTTCTGTTTGTTGGGCAGTAGCAGTTTTTCGAGTACAAGTTTGGCGATTACTGGGTCTATCCGAGGTTTTGTGGGGTTGATGGTGCGGAGGACGACTGGGTACTCAGCTTCGTTTAGAGTGGCCGTAGCCCATTGGATGTCGGGTTGGAACGTTGCCAACCATGGATAACCAAGTATGATGTCCTCTCCTCCTACGTCGGTGACCAGGAATTGCATTTCCTTCTTGATTCCCTTGGTTTGTACTTCTAGATCCACGCAGTGGGTGATCTTACCCCCTTTGTTGTGTGTGCCGTCAATATTCCAGATCTTTCGATGACGGTCTAGTTCTTTGAGGCCTAACCTCATTCGTTTGACGAAATCCAGATGTATGAAGTTGTTAGTGGCTCCGGAATCCACTAGTGCTTGTTTGTCGGCCATGGCGTAACTTGCGCGCAATGAAACTGGAACATGCATAGATTGATAGCACGTTATGAACACAGAATTACACCGTAGTGCCCTCACCCAGGCCGTCGGGTTCAGGCGCTTTGAAAATCCTCTCGCCCCAATAAGTCCCGAACTACCAAGTCCCTGGCTTCGTCGTCGAGATTTCGTACTCCGTTTATCCAGCTGGTCGCCCATTCTTGTGGCATATCAGTGGTGGCGCGGGCGCCGCGGCTGCTGCCGTTATCGTCTTCGAATTGGATAAGGGGTTCTTCCGTTACGCTTTGAACTTCCTCGATGAAGGCCCCTCGTCCCTGGCGAGGTTGCCAGTTCGTATTGGTGCGCGGGCGACGCGGTTGGCGACAGTCTCGTTGGAAATGGCCTGCTTTGCCGCAGTTGTAGCAAAGAAGGTTCTTCTTGTCGATGACTCCTTGGTTGGGTCGTCCCCCTTGTTGGGTATAAGGGGGTTTGGCGTAATCGATCTCTTCTGATCCTGCCAGGCGGGCGCGGACTCTTCCAGGTGTGGTGTCCATGGCGTCAGGGTGATTCCTGAACGCCTGCCACCCCTGACGGGGTTGCTGAGGGCGATTTGGAGCATTGAATGTTCTGAGAGAGGTGTTGCCCTGCTTACCGGGTCCCGGGGGTTTACGTCCCCCCAAACGTGTCTGTAGGTGCATCCATTTGCGTTGCTGCTCTAGCGCTGCCACCTTCCATTGGGCGTACGTGTTTGGACTGTGGAAGTTGTAGGCGTTTTTGTAGAGCTCTACTGGCAGGCCGCTTGTGAACTTGTCCAGGACGAGTGAGTCGTCGAAGCGATATCCTGCCTCTCTAACCGCCTTCTCGAATTTGGCGACGTATGAGTCGATGTCTTGTCCCTCCATTCGGAATCCTTTCTGCAGCTCTTGCTGAGCTCGTTCCTTTTCGAGAGTGTCGGCGAACGTGTTACGGAAGCCGAGTTCGATAGCTTCCCATATCCACTTGTCGTATGGGCCGTGTTTGGCTTTGTACGCTTTGACCCATTTGGTGGTGGACAGGACCCATTCGTTGACGTGTTCCCCTTGAATGTAGGTGAGGAAGATCAGTGCCTTGCGGTAGGGGAGAGTAAATGCCGGGTTATCGTAGTTGGTCTCCACGAATAGTTCCCATTGGGTGAGGAATTGTTGGACTTTGGTGCGATCGCCCGTGAATACGAGCGGTTCCCTACCCATGAATTTCTCGGGCTTGGTTCCGCTAGAGACATTGGGTCCCATGAATAGGGGTCCTCCTGGGTCTCCTCCTCCGTCGCCTCCTCCTTCTCCTCCACCCCCATGTCCTCCGGGCGGTGGTCCTTCTCCGCGACTTATGCGCGTAGGTTCCTGAAATGTAGTGGGTTGTTCGGTGATGGTAGTAGTCATGTCTGTGGGGATGGACTCAGCTAGCAATCCTAGTTGCGTTTCTTCTTCTTCTGCTTGGGCTTCTAGGATACGGATTTCTTCTGGGTTGCTTCCCAAGGATGGGGATGGTGCTGGTGTCTTCGGGGTAGGGGATCGGACTGGTTCTTCTTCTTGTCCGTCTATAGGGCCCCACTGATCTCGAGTGGTGACTTCGCTTTGTAGAATGTCGAGTTTGAGACTCGATCCGGCTGGTCGGACGACTTGTAGTTTGTAATGGAGTGCGTCCCACTTAAGCTCTGTCCAACAGGTGTGTTTGAAGTTGAATTCTACCGGAATGAGTCCGGTTTTGCCGTCCTTATAAGTATAAAGGACTACGTAGCCTGGGTCTCCTTGTTCTGTTTGCCAAAAGGCTTCTTTAAGGTATTGCTTGGGGACGTTGCATTCCCCTCTTCTGTCGATGTGATACGGTCGGAACGGAATCCAAAGGTCGCGGGTTGTTACTGCGGAAGCCACGTTGAAGGATCTTGGTCTTAATGTAACGTCTACCACGGACGTTGGTCTGACTTAGACGCTGTTGTGACGTGGGTTCCCTCGGGGGTAAAACCTGTGATTGTCCGGGTGCTCGGGGAATACGGCGGGGTGAGGCCAATACATGCCTGTGGAATCCCTGTAGGTGTACAACGTCTCTTCTACTGGGATGTTCGGGGGTGGACTAGGAACTTTGCGGATGTACTCCCACTGGAGGTTGTCGACGATGTAGTAGCAATGAGTAGGGTGAGCGGTTCGAGAGTTGAGGTACTCAAAGACGAGATGACACGTGGTACCAGGCGGGTAAGTCACGGTCGGCTGATCTACCATTCACGAGGAAGATGGAGATAAGGTCACGGGGATCCCTCTTGGTCTCGAAGGGATATGCCGGAGCTAGTTCACTTAAGGGCGCCGCAGGCCCCTTAGCACAGAAGTCGAGTAGAGGTGGTGGTATTTGAAGAAGACCAAGATGGGGATCCTGGTCCGTACTACTGTGAACTTAAATACAAGTAAGGGAGCCAGTTCTAGCTCCGCTCGAACTCGTAAGTAGCCAATAGCGTAAGTAGCGTATCCTAATAATAGAATGCGCAGTCGTACTCGTAATCCGAAACACGTACAACAATGAAGCATCAGTCAGCAGGCCTAATCACGATCACGTACAACAATGGAGGGTCATCAGTCAGCACAACACGAGGCGGTAAGATCCGAAGTCCATGACGTATTACTACTAACGTGCCGAGTCATCACGAACACGTCAGAGTTCACAACCGGTCCGGGCATTCCGAGACGAAACGTAACAGCCACACTGGTAGGTGGCGCCTGAGGTGCTGTGGCAACAGCTGGTAGAGGCTGATCAAGCACTCTGATATAGATTGTACCGCCGGTGGAGTCAAAGACTTCCTGTTCCGGCAAGGGTGTAGTGTATTGGTGAGGGATCAGGTCACCATGGGACGGGAAGACGTCTTCGTCAAATGTAACATCTCGTGAAGAGACGAAGCGTCGGCTATGTCTGTCCCATAATTTGTAGCCCTTGGAAAGGGCTTCATAGCCCACAAACACGGCTTCCTTTGCTTTAGGATCTAACTTTTGCCGGTTGTGTTCTGGTACATGATAGTAGGCTTTGCAGCCGAATACTCTAAAGTATGAGACATCTGGAACTGTACCATTCCAGAGCTCAAGCGGAGTTCTCCACTTATTAGAACGAGTGGGAGTGCGATTGTAGATATGCACAGCAGTTTCAACTGCTTGCTCCCAAAAGCCAAGGCTAAGGCCTGCATGATGAAGCATGCTGGTGCCTTTTTCCATAACCGTACGGTTAAAACGCTCGGCTCTCCCATTTTGTTGTGGAGAATATGGCATAGTGAGACGATGCTCAATGCCCGCTTCCAGAAGTATGTGCTTTAGATCGTTGTTGACATACTCGCCACCACGGTCAGAGTGTAAGGATTTGATGGGCTTATTTAACTGTTTTTCAGCCCACGCCTTATAGTGTAGGAAGGCGTCCTTAAACTGATCCTTGGTTTTCATAAAGATGACGACTGCAGTCTTTGAGAAGTCATCTATGAATGTGGCAAAGTATTTGTTCCCCTGAATAGAATTATTCTGAAGGGGTCCAACTAGGTCACTATGGACGATCTCGAGGTGATCCTCGGCACGCTTCATGGAAGGAGGGAAAGGAAGGCGGCTGGATTTTCCTAATTCACAACCGTGACAGGGTCCGGCTTCCTCTGGGGCATTATTAAATATGAGGCCTTTTACAGCCTCGGGAGCATGTCTCTTCAGCGCTTCTTTGGACATATGGCCCATGCACTTATGCCAGACATCTAGGCTAGCAGATGCAGGTGCTTTGACAGTATTTAATTTGTGACTGTCAAGCCAATATAAATTGGCAGCCTTGTGTCCTTCCGCAATAGTCTCTCCTTTGTATCTGATCGCAAAGGAGGTGGAATCAAAACTGACTAGAGCGCCCTTGTCTGTTAGGGCGCTGGTGGAGAGGATACGCGAGTGCATATTTGGGAGGTGCAACACATTGGAGATTTTGAGGTCATAGCCTCTGTTGGTTCGGATTGTAATTGTACCCGTTCCAACGCTCTTTAAAAGAGAGCTATCTCCTAGAAGGACTTCGATACCTTCATGTGGTGTATAGGTGTCGTAGTCCTCAATGTAGGGTGTAAAATGTGTTGAGGCTCCACTGTCCATCATCCATCTTGATTCCACATGTGTGTTGTTAGCGCACATCATATAAAGGGAGACTTGAGGTGCTTCATGCACCTCCTCTATTTTTCCAGAACCATTTACTATAGTAAATAGTCGGCTCTTTGGTACTGCTACTGTATTGGCTATTCTATCTGCCGGTACAGAGTCCGGCGTCCCAATCATGGCGTTCTGGGCAGCCTTGCGCTGCTGCCCAGCTTTCCCCTTCTTTGCATTCTCCTGGTCCCTTTTTAATTTATAACAGTCCGGCTTTTTATGACCGGACTTGTGACAGTAGTGGCAGATAATGTCCACCGAAGCGGAACTGCCGGGATTGGGCGATGGTTGCGCCTTTGGGGGGCGCGAACCAGAGGCCCGTTTGATAGGGGCCACCTTGTTAAGGGTGGCGGAGGGACCGGAGAGACGAGATTCCTCGTTGATGAACCTATTGATCAGGTCCTGAGGAAGTAAGTTGGCAGGGGGGCCAGTGGCCAGTATGGTGCCGGCGATAGTGGAATAGGAGGGGGGTAGCGCGTCTAGCAGTATAAAAGACATTTGCATGTCTGAGACCGCCATCCCATTCTCCTGAAGGGTGTTCCTCAAGTCCAACATCTTCTGGAGTTGAGGGAGGAAGGGACGTCCTTCCTGCAGCTTGGTATTGACCAAGCCAACCCATAAATTGAAAGTGGCCATAGAGCCAACAGCACCATACAACGCCTCCAACTGCACGAACTTGTCATGAACAGTTGGGAAAAGAACTTGGGACGTAATCCCAGATAGAACTTCAGTGGTGACAGATAGATATAAGAGGCCAATAATGACCTCCTCTTGTTTGCTCCACATGGCCATCATGGCCAAGCCTGCGTCCGTAGGGCCGGTGGGACCAGCAACACCTGCTGGCAGGGCAGGGTGCTGGGGGATCGCACCAGGGCCGTCATGGGTGAGGTGCCTAGAGCAACCATTCATCAACATGAGGGACGTGAAGGTTTGAGCCCATGATTGCCAATTGGTCCCATCCAACTTGGCGAGTTGGACGGAAGGGGGAAAGGTAAGGTTGAAAGATGCCATTTGAAGTTTGAGATGTTAAAAATCTGGTTCCGAGGAGCAGTCAGAACCAGTCCAGATCTTGATTAGGAAAGGTAGCGGTCCAGCCATAAGAGCGCTATAACTCCGTAACACTCAAGGTGTCACGCCCCAGATGTGCGACTTTGGGGGTACTACTTGGATGAATAAGTACTAAATATGTAAACCCTGTTTCCTGTCTGCTTGTTACCACGAGGACCTTATAAGAAGGGCAAGCAGTCTTAGTGATAGCTTTAGTCAGGGTCAAGCAGAGTCACGTCTGAGGTACTTCCCGGCGAAGGGTTTCCTGGAGATCGCGTCCTAACCTTTAGGCCGTCCTCAGGGACTACTCAGGTTCACTGGTAGACAGGTGGGGCAGTGCCCTAGAGAGGAGCCGGCAGCGAATTCCAGATAGAATGATGGGGATCAACTCCCACAACAATTCTAACCGTCGTCTGCGGAGTCTCTAGACCAGACCAATAAGGGTCTTAGCACTGATGTATAGTACTTTTACTTATAGTAGCGACCTCTAGTTGTGTCAGAGGGAAGGACTTCTGGGTTTGACTATTAACCAGGCCTTCACACCCCTTAAAGAGACCCAGGTATTAACCGAGTATCTCCCAACCATTAAGGTGGCCTATAGCCGCAAGGGTCTTCCCCTGTTGGCCTACTAATTCCGGACGAAGACCGGGTAGGAGAAAATAAGTAGTGAGGAAATGCGCACAGGGGAACTTAAGGTTGCGTCTGCTGACTTAACAGCTCCCTAGCGCCTTTCGCGAGAACCTCCTTAAGAGGCTAGCCAGAATGGCACGACAATCATAATTGCCGGTGGACAAGAAAGGAATGTGTCGAGATAAGAGGATAGATGATGCTCACTGAGGGGAATATAAGACGACAAGAGTGTGGTCGCAAAGTGAGCAAAGACACGTGGTAGATCTGGGACACGGCTGTTAGTATGAGCGTCCAGGGCCCATAACCTGTTGAGCAGGCAGCACTAACAGCGAGACAAAAGATAGCAAAGAGCTAAAGGCAAACAAGTAACTTCAGAGATAGAAGGAACTCTATTAGCAGCGCTACACACCTAAAGGCAAACAAGTACTAAACTAATGTCAGCGTAAGGTAGAGAGGCTTAGAGTAAAGGGAACTTACACTTCAGAGATAGAAGGAACTCTGAAGTGTGAAGGCGAAAACAGCAGTCCTTATATACAGGATGCTTAGCTAATAATGGTCTGTGCGCACTGGTGATCCAAACAAAATACACCTGGTCTGTGCGCCAGAGGGAGAAACGCCATTGGAGGGCAGAGAACAATAAGACCGCCTAAAGCGGTTAAGTCCGGTATCTTAATAACAAGAACAATAAGAACCTAATAAGGATCTAAACAATAAGGATAAACAATAACCGGTCCGTACAAGTCCGGAAGTCCAAATCTAACCATAAGGGTCAGATACCGTATAAAGAAGGGAATGACTCAATCATATCCCACGAGACATGTGACTTGGATCAGTCGTGTCTCAACAGTTCCAAGTCGTAAATGTCGTAGTTTCTCTCGGCTTCATTCAGGGTGGCTGAGTAGTATCTGAGGGGGTGCTTTTTGCCGTCTTCCTTCTTCTGGAGTAGCACTGCTCCCGTTGCGAACCCTGATGCGTCCACTTCCAGTTCGAATGGGTCCTCTAGTTTTGGGTGAGCTAGCACTGGTTCTTCCGTTACCAACGACTTGAGCTTTTTGAAGGCTTCATCTTCTTTGTCCGTCCATCTCCATTCTGTGTCCTTTCTCGTGAGTTTGTTGAGGGGTTTGGCATGTGTGGCAAAGCCGCGAATGAAGAGTCAGTAAAAATTGCAGAAGCCTAGGAATGAGCGTACGTCACGGACCTTCGTTGGTGTGGGCCAGTCTTTGATGCCGGAAATTTTTACCGGGTCCATGCGTGTTACCCCCTTTTCAAGGATTACCCCCAGGTAATCCATTCGCAGCTTGTTGAAGAGGCATTTTTCGAGTTTGAAGTAGAGGTCGTGATCCATGGCGATTTGTAGTACGTCCACTACGGCCTCTTCATGTTCTTTTTGTCCTGCTGGATCCCTTGTAGCTATGCCAATGTCGTCCATGTAGACTCGTATGATGGTGCCCTTTTGTTCGTGTTTTGCAATGGTGTCTCGATATATGGTGTTCATCATAGTTTGGAATGTCGCCGGCAAATTGGTGAGTCCGAAGTACATGACGGTGGGTTCGAAGAGTCCGTACCGTGTTTTGAACGCTGCTTTATGTTCGTCTCCTTCTCATATTCGTACATTGTTGTATCCCCATCGGATGTCTAGTTTGGTGTAGGTATGTGCTTGACTGAGATCCGTGATGAGGTCGGAGATGAGTGGAAAGGGATATTGGTTGCGGATGGTGACTGCGTTGATTTTCCGGTAGTCTTGTACTGGTCGTAGTTTCCCGTCTTTCTTTTTGATGAAGAAGAAGGATGACGCGTAGGGGGATTTGGAGGGGCGTATATATCCTTTCCTGAGTTGTTCGTCCAGGAATTCCTTGAGCTTGCCATCTTCCTCTTGGGTCATAGGATAGACCTTACAGTCGATTGCCGATGGTGTGCCCTCCTTAAACTCGATTGCGTGGTCCCATGGTCGAGAAGGGGGGAATCGGTTGGATGCTTCCTCGCTAAAGATCTTCGCGAACTGTTTGTAAGCCGGGGGGAGTTCTACTTTGTCATGGAACTGCTTAGCTTCGATAGCCAGTTCCGTGGCCGTGGATCGTAGGTGACTCTCTTCTTCTAGGTTTTTGACGATATCTCTCTTTTCTTCTTCTGTGATCGTGGTTCCTATGATGTGGTGTTCCTGGCTGGGATTGATTGATTGGATGACTATCGGTAGCATCTTCTCATGTATGGTGGCATATCTCCAGTTGATGGTTGGTTCATATACAGCCAACCAGGGGTATCCAAGTACCAAGTCTTCGTTTCCTAGGTCGGTGACTAGGAAACGCATTTTTTGTCATCGTTGATTAGTTTGAACATCAAGGTCTACGAAGTGAGTGATACTGCCCGCTTTGTTTTCCGTGTTGTCTATGTTCCATATTTTTCTCGGACATTCTAACGTTTGCAATCTGAGGCCCATTCGTTTGGCGAACGAGGGACGTATGAAGTTGTCCGTTGCTCCTGAGTCTACCAGTGTTTTAATGTTGGCCATAGCGTAATTCGTGCGAATTGAGACTGGAATTCGAAGAGATTGATAGCGAGTCATGATTACAGAATTACAATTGACTGCCCTCACCCAGGCCGATGGGTTCAGGCGTTCTGAAAACCCTCCTTCCCCCACATTTCTTGGAGTATGAGGTCCTTTACATCGTCCGTTTCTCCTGCCACTCCAGCTAGCCAATCCTTTGCTCGCTGTTGCGGAGGTGTCGTATTGGCTACTCGGGCCTGTGTTGGGGCTTCTTCTTGCGTGTAATAGTCGGTTTCAGTCATTCGACTAGTGGTGGCTCGTCTACGCGGCTGTGTGCAGTTTCGTGAGAAGTGTCCTGTCTGGTTACAGTTGTAGCAGATCACTGTCCTCATATCGCGGGGTGGAGGTCCTCCTCCTCGTCCGTACCCCCCTCGTTGCAGCCTTGGAATGAAGGGCCTATTTGCGTCTCCTACTTCTGCCACTCTTGCGCGTGTTCTATCTGCCGATGTGTCCATTGCGTTTGGATCGAATCTGGACGGTGGTGGTCCTCGTGGTGGGCCCCAGTTGGGGGGTTGCGGCCTCCAGCGGGGTTGTGCAGATGAAGGGGGGGTTTTGTTTTTGAAGTTATCGAGACGCGCCTTCATGTGGATGTATTGTTTTTGTCGGCGTAGAGCACATCTCTTCCAGTCTTCGAAGGTGTGGGGCTCATCCAGCTCGTATACTTTCATAAACAGAGCTCGTGGTAGTCCCGCCGTGAATCGATCAATCGTTTGTCGATCGTTTAGGTTGTAGTGAGCTTTCCTTGCCAAATGTTCGAACTGGACCACATACGCGTCAATGTCCTCTCCTGTCATTTTGATTCCCTTCTGAAGTTCGGCTTGGGCTTGCTCTTCTTCCAGTATGTTGGAGAATCATTTGGCGAACTCGGTGGCGATGTGGTTCCACAGAGTTTGGGAGTATTGACTCACTCCTCTTCGTACTTCTCGGTTTAGCCATTCGAGCATGGTCAGCGTCCATTCACTGACATTGATCCCTTTGATGTATCCTAGGAATAGGAGCGATCTCCAGTATTCGTTTTGCATGATGGGGGCGTCCAGATTCATCCCCCAGTATACGTGCCATTGCGTTAGGAAGGCTTCGTATTTAGTACGGTCTCCGTCATATACTGTCGGAGGTTCACCTGATAGTCTGTCTGACCCGTGTCCTCCTCCTCCGCCTAGTCCGGGAGGGGGTCCTCCTCCTGGCGGCCCTCCGTTCGGTGGTCCTTCTCCTCTGGGTGGTCGTCCTCCTCCTGGGAATCCTCCTCCCGTGGGTCCTTGTCCGGGAAATCCTCCGGGTAATCCACCGGGTGGCGGTGGTAGTCCTGTTGGCGGATCTGGTTGATCTGGGCCTATTGCCCTGAACAGCGCTGCATCGTCGGCCGTCATTCTATGGCCCGTGGAGGGGTTGATGGGGTTGAGGATAGCTTCTGCTTCCTCCCTAATACGTCGTACTTCTTCTACCGCTTGGATTTCTGTGGCGGTGGCCATGGGACTTCTGATATGAATCTCTTCTGGGACCGTAATGTGTAATGACTCAGCTATGTGGGCTAGTAGACTTGAGTCGTCTCCTGTTCCTGGCCTTATCTCGCTTTCTGTTGCGGTATGTTCTTCTATTGGTTCTTCGTGGCTTGATTCCGAGGGTGCTTGTTCCCTTGGCTGTCCTTCTTCGCTTTCGCTTTCGTTGTTGCTATCTCTGTCGAGCGATCCCCAATCGTCTCCGTGAAGTTCTCTCGAGTCAATGTCACAGCGGTAGTGTCTTCCTGCTGGTCTGACGACGTCCCACCTATTGTCTATCGGGTTCCACGTAACTTCCGTCCAACAGAAGTTAGAGTAGTTGAACTCAACTGGTCGGTATCTGATAGCTTCTCCTGGGAAATCGACGAAATATCCGGTGTCTCCTCTGTATTCTCTCCACCTGGCCGCACCTAGGAATCGTCGTGGTACTGATCTTTCTCCTCTTGTTTCGAGGGTGTAGGTTCTGAAGTTTCTCCACTGATCTCTTGTGGTGAACGCCACGGTTGGGGATCTTGGTCTTAATGTAACGCTACCATGGCGTTAGCCCAACTAGAGCTCGTACAAAGGCGTTTATGACTTAGCGAGTTTCACTGTAGCGCAGATAAGTGCGAAGGATCCCTTGATATACGACTAGGGTGGTCCAAAAGGCCCTAAGAGTCAAGACCACTATGACGAATACTTGATGACGTGAAATGATGAAAACCTTAGACTCGAAGGTCAAGGAGAACGATAAGTCGAGGCACGAAGACCCGAAGAGAGGAATACGAGTGGTATTCTGAAGAAGACCAAGATGGCGTGTCTTGGTCTTCTAGGGCCACTATTTATACACATAAGAGGTAGCTTTAAAGCCCCTCTGTGAGTCCGACGATCCAGTAGCGTAAGTAGCTTGAACCCTACTATCGCTATCCTAGTAATGAGTCATACTAGCAATCACATGCTAGTACAACGTGTAGTGACTAAGTCCATGACTAATTCCTACTTACTATCGTAGTCATAACCGTATAGTAAGAGATCACCTCGCCTTCGTATCGTACTTCTGTCCGTAAAAGTCCCAGTCGTGACATTTCATGTTGCAAGGGCTCTGGGGCTATGTTGCTGGCACCATCCCTCAACCTCCCACTGCTGATGCCACTGATAGAGTGGCTTGGATGAAATGGGATGAGATGGCTAGGGGTAATCTTACCCTATGCCTTTCACCTGCTATTCAGCAGGCAGTTTCTGGAGTGACTTCTCAAGCGCTCTGGGACTCTGTGAAGGACTGGTATGGTGCGGTTTCTATGCCCCGCATCTACAAGGACTTCAAAGAAGCCATTTCTATTTGTTTCAACACCAATCAGCATCCCGCTCCTCAGTTTGAGAAGATGGCTGCCACTTTTGCTCGTCTCGGAGCAGTTACTGTTGGTAGTGGCACTAATGCCACTACCCTTGCCATCTGCCCACAACTGCAAGCTCTTATCGCTATGTCCACTTTACCCCAGAAATGGGAGTACCTCATTCCTGTTACGATTTTCTTCTTCTTCTCTTGGACGCTCCCGTTCCTTGCTTCTTGTTCCCATACCCCACCTTGATACGCCCATAACTCCTTATGCGCCCAACCGTTTCTGATGATCTCTTCGCTGCACGACACGTCTCCACGCCCCCTTTTGTGTATATTAAAGTCCACGGCGCTCCGGTCTTAGCTGACTCGCACATGACCCCGCGCAATCACCACGTTTCTTACTATAGTCATGCCTTTGTTCTGCTTTTACTCAGAACCCATATATCACACCATATGTTTGTTGTGTACAAACATCCTGTACTAGTATATAAGTCGCACACTACCTAGCTTGTACGGTAGACTTTACTTCCTGTGTAATACCACACCACTGTCATCTCACAAATGACTTTACGCTCGCCCCTTTTGCTTGAGCATGACTTTGGTTCGCCTTTGCGCTTGAACCCCAGATTCCCCGCTACTGCCTGCATGTCTGAGGAGACCATGTGGCACTTGTGAATCACCTGACTCAGTCTTAACCAACTGCCCTGAACCCCATTACCTCGGCCTGAGTGACTTAGTGAAGCACACGTCGTGCATAATGTTCCTGTGGTAACGTTACATTAAGTCAAGTCTTGCAACCCTGGCGACTAGTAGGAGTTGCATGAAATTCCAACAGCAGTACATCGAGCGGTATCAGACCAACGAGCTTTCCATCCAAGAAAAAGGCACAGTCATCTGGGACAAGCGAAACAACATCAAAGGATACTTTATCTTTGACCCAAAAAACCAAGAGTACCGACAAGTTCACTTCCTTGACAACGTCAAACTTTGGGCATTCATTGACTATGACCCAAAACAAGGCAGTTGGTACGCTTACAAACCTGTCCATCACACTACGGTGCAGGACCCTTCGGGTCAACAAGCTCAATTGGTATCACTGTTGACCCAGATGAATCCTCCACTCTCACCCCAGTACAGCCAGAGATGGCCACCAACACTCAGGTCGCCACCAGCCTTACTACTGCGGGACCCTCCAGCTCAAGCAGTGGAGGACCACATGCTACAGGAGGTCGACTGCCTGCTACGATGGGCAGAGCAACTCATAGTGCTAGCGCCTCAGCGCCATCGGGCGCTGGCAGTGGCCCAGCTCCTGGACCTGGTAGAGGCGTTCATGGTAGCGGTGGAGGCCCACTGGGCGGTGGTGCCCCTGGTGGCGGCAGAGGTGGTCCAGGTGGTGGAGCCCCGGGAGGAGGTGTGTTCCCCTTGGTCCCACCAGGTGCAGCACCAGCACCAGGCGGGGGAAAACTTGGGGGCAACCCCCCACCTGTCTTCAACGGAAATCGAGAGGAGAGTAGGAACTTTCTACGAGCCTTTCAAATTTATTGAGGAATGAATCCCACTGTCGACCAGCTCCGAGTCCCATACTCCCGAGCAATGACTCTCCTGTCCTATATGAGGGGACCACTCATGGATGATTGGGTAGACAAGCAGACGGCGTGGTTAGATGCTCAGATAATGGGAGGAGTACTGCACGACCAAGAGAACTTATGGAACACGGTCCTTGACCGGTTTGAGAACGCCTACACCAACACCACCAAACAAACCAGAGCGCACCAGGATATTGACAAATTGAAGATGACTGGTGAAGACATCGACATGTATATCACGAAATTTCAGAACCTTACCACCAAAGCCGGTTATAACCCAGATGAAGCCAATGTTATTGAGAAGTTCCAGGCGGGACTCCCCAACAACCTCGTTATCAATGCCATTCGTTTCCAACACCCAGTAACATGGGACGAATGGAAGGTGGCGGTGTGGCTCCAACAAGCCGAATACCTTATGTTGAAGCCACACCTCATGCGCAACTGACAAAACGACAAACGAGGAGGTCACACTTGAGATCAATGGGTACAAGCCCTTAACAAGGCACGTGACCCAAATGCCATGGATATTAGCCGCACTAGAGCCCGTGCAACCCTCACAGATGCTGAGAAGCAAAGGATGGTTGCAGAGGGGAGATGTTTTTGATGTGGAGAAAAAGGTCATGTGTCGCATAATTGCCCACAAAAAGGCACTCACGTTGCTCAAACCACAAACAATGGAGGAGCACCTCCTTCCGTCCCCTCTGCCCCCACAGTATCGTCTCCCCCCCTCGTTACTTGAGTCGCCATATCAGCAAACTGTGTACTGTCGAATGATGAAGCGGCTGATGCTCAGATCGCAGCGTTGGCTGCTCAACCAAAAGAAGTGCAGGACCTCCTGGTGGAGAAGCTTTTTGGAGGAAAGGATTTTCTGAATGCCTAAACCCGTTGGCCTGGGCAAAGGTGCTACACGTGTATTATAGCAGATATCAATCTATGCGAATCCCAGTTCTTTTCAAATCTGCAAATGCAACGGCCGAACAACAGGTCCTCTTGAACTCTGGAGCAACTGACAACTTCATTTGTGCGGAACTGCTCAAACGAATGCATCTCGGAACCCAACCTGTCTCCGTTCCTATCACTATATGGAATGTTGACAGAACTTACAACCGAGACGGTGCGATAACCCAGTACACTGATTTGGCGGTGCAAACTGGTGAGCGCACAAAGACGCTTCGTTTCCTGGTAACCAATCTAGGAAAGGATGAAGCAATCCTGGGCTACCCCTGGTTCTCAGCCTTCGAGCCTGAGATAGAGTGGAGAAATGCCACACTGAACAAAAACTTCCAACCAGTCATAATCTCCAGCCTGAACCTCCAGAGTGATGCCATGCCCATGGAAGCCGCTATCAGGGCTCTAGAGGCGTATGAGCTCAACAAGGAGGCGTGGGAGCAGGTTGTGAATGAAGAACCGCAGCCAAGCATTGCCTTCCTGTGGAAAACAACGACCGCATCAGAACTTGTGCAACAGGAAGTGGCAAAAAGGCAGATCTGAACGTTTGAGGAAATGGTTCCTCCAGAATATTGGCTACACCATAAGGTGTTTAGCGAAGAAGCATCACATCGCTTTCCCCCATCCCGTGTATGGGACCATGCTATTGAATTGCTCCCTGACACACCCACCACCCTCAACTGTAAGGTGTACCCCCTAACTGCGAACAAAGGGGAAGCGCTCACAACCTTCCTAAATGAGCAACTCGAAAAAGGGTACATCCACCCTTCGAAGTCCGCCTACGCATCACCCTTCTTCTTTATCAAGAAGAAGGATGGGAAGTTACACCCGGTGCAGGATTATCGACGCCTCAATGAACTTACTGTAAAGAACCACTACCCCCTCCCCCTCATCCCTGAGCTTGTTGATCGCATCCGAACCACATGTCTCTATTCGAAACTTGATATCCGATGGGGATACAATAATGTTTGTATCCAGGAAGGAGATGAATGGAAAGCGGTGTTTAAAACCAACCAAGGGCTATTTGAGCCACACGTCATGTTTTTTGGCCTCACCAACTCTCCCTCCACCTTTCAAACAATGATGGATACCATATTCTGTGATCTCATTCTGACCAACAAGGTCATCATTTACATGGATGATATCCTTGTTGCCACCGCTGACAACAAAGACTATCATCGGAGAGTCCTCCATGAAGTATTATGAATTTGCGAGGAGCATGACCTTTATGTGAAGCTGGAAAAGTGCAAGTTTGAGGTCTACGAGATCGAGTACCTCGGCCTCATCATTGGCCACAGACAACTACGGATGGACCCCGTCAAAGTCCGAGGGATCCGGGAATGGCAACCTCCAAAAAGCCTCAAGGAGGTTCATGCATTCCTAGGGTTCTGCAACTTCTACCAAAGGTTTATACAAGGATTCTCCCAACTTGCTCAACCCCTTCATGACCTCACAAAAAAGGATGTCCAGTGGCATTGGAACGACATGCAGCAAAATGCCTTCGAAGACATTAAGAAGCGCATATGCGAAGAACCAGTGCTACTATTCCCAGACCTCGCAAAACCATTTGAACTAGAGGTTGACGCGTCAAACGTTGCAATAGGAGCAGTACTAAATCAATTAGGCCCTGACCAGAAGTTCCACCCTGTAGCCTTCCACTCCGAATCATTCACTGAAATGGAGCAAAACTAGGACATTTATGATCAGGAACTGCTGGCAGTGGTTAAGGCGTTGAGAGCATGGAGGATGTACCTGTTGGAACGTAATAAGTACGTAAGGCCCTTATCTATAGCAGTTACGACATTACTGCCAGTATGCTTTCCTATTACGGTAGTTAGGATACGTACTATACTGGGCGCAATTCGCCTCTGAGCGAAAAGTAGTCTCATGACTAAGTCAAAGTGGTAATTTACGTCAGGCGTATGTAAAAACGCGATATTGTGGACGCCTGTACTCATCACTTTTGCGCTTCCGGACATGGTGGGGCCATAGGGTATATAATGCCTCCTATGGGGAGGGAGGCGAATACAGATTCACTCTCTTTCTCACTTGTGCACCCTCTCCACTCTATAGTCTCTCAACCTACTCAAAGGTGAGGACACCATTCCTGATAGCTGCGTGCATTGCTGCGCTTCAGGTTATGGGCCCTGCTTGTTACGTCCTAGCAGGGACGTGGGTTCCAAGGGGTTCGATATCACACAAGTATCAAGCAAAGACGTCTATTGTCTTATTGCTATGAAATACAGGTGGTCTGGGGTGTGGTACGGTGTGTACCACTACTCTGTAATTAAGGCTCCTCGCCCGAAGTGTCTGACACTCCTCTATACTCAGTCTTGCGAGTACACAGAGTCTTAACAGGTGTGACGCGTTGATATAGTTCAACTGCAAAGACTTCGAGGATGTCCGGGTTAGGGACAGAGGTAGGGGATGCACAAGAAGAAGGGAAAAGGCTAGGTCACACCAAAGAGTGAAGGCAAGGTTGCTAGATTGCAAACGAAGCCAAGTCTGGCTTCATACAAAGTAAAGTACAGCTTTAAATAGGACGAGGTTCCAAACAACATGAACACAAGCCCATACAGAAGCAAAGAGTCAAAACAAGTCAAGGCACTGATGTGGAAGCGAAGTCTAGGGTGGCTAACAATGATAGCCCCTTTGGTAACAAAATAGAAGACAAATGGAGCGAAGTGAAACAAGATAGCAAAAGATACACACAGAGAAAGTCCGAAGCGTCGAATCATAACATGAGCCCCTCTCTAAGTCAGCTCTTCCTAGAGTG